>WNWU01000002.1:13576812-13618703 GCA_012654045.1 Ptyas mucosa | reverse complement strand
GGGGAGGGTGTATACAAAAGCAATTAATCTTTTTCTGCCAACTCATTTGACATGTTCAAGTTTAAAATTGGAAGTCATAGATCATAAACACTTCTGGGGGAAAGAATAAAATTGCATAGCGAAAACAATGCTGCATTCTTCTTCTTTGGTCTTTTCCATATGGCTGTGTTGAAATGCTAGCCATCATCCTGTGAGCCAGCAGAAAACTATACCATAAGAATGATATACTGGTAACGATCTTTTGGGACAATAGATTAATGCTCTTCCAGCACTAATCCTTTTGGACATGGTTTTAGGGCTTTTTAAGAAGCTGAGCAGAGTTTAGAACTTTTCTAGGAGAATGCAAAACCTGCCATGTTCAAAAGGAACTGAAGAGTAGCCTACAGTGTCAGGGAATTGCTCAGCTGGTGTTCAAATGAAGTCAGAGACGCTGACACGAACTTGTAGTTTCATATAAATAAATATATTTAACATCTATATTTGCAGCAGAGAAGATAGTCAGGAACACACTAACATCATGAGATAAATCACAGAGCATACAGAACACACAGAAGGAAAAACAAATGCTATACCATAGCAAGATTGCTTCATGCAGGTGCCAGCACTCACCAACCAATCAACTACAACTGTTCTGGCCCATTATAGACTCTACTACTCCAGCTACTAAATTTAAATATCCTAATATACTGCTTCTCCAGAAAGGCACTAAAGCTGTATTCAAAAGTAGCCCAAGGAACACTTGACAGACACAAGAAAGTGTGCATCCCAAAATAAACAAGAAAAATCTAGCTCCTTCTCTTATCTATCTATCTATCTATCTATCTATCTATCTATCTATCTATCAAATTTATTGGCCACCCATCTTACCACAGGGTAACACAGGATAATTTACACACACTTCATGACACTGACCTCCCCCATCACTACACTGATGGTTTGGAAAACTGATAAATATCTTCGGAATGGTAATGGTATGTGAAAATAACCTTGGGAGACAGGAAGAAGAGCTGTAGACTGGACAACTGGCATGTAAAAGATACCTCAGCCAACAGAAGGAGAGGAAACGTGGGAGTCTCCCTAATTTTATGGAAAAGAAAAAGAAAATAGAACCAGTCTGATGCAGTGGTTAAGGTTAGAAACCCAGTTTCTAAGTCTAGAAAGTAGGAAACTGTGAGTTCTAGTTCTGCTATAGGCACAAAGGTATGACTTTGGACTAGTCTCTCTGTCTCTCTCTTTCTCCCCTATAAAGGAAGCAATGGCAAATCACTTCTGATATCTTGCCAAGAAAACTGCAGGGACTTGACCAGATGGTCACCAGGAGGCAAACCTGACTTGAAAGTACCAAAAATCCAAAACAAAAAGTGATAAGAAATACTTTTAGTCTTGCAAGATTGATGTTAGCCCATCAATGTAACCTATACAAGAAGCAAAAATATGAGTCTATCATACCAATACAGGAGACCCCAGACTTTTCTGCTCCTAAACCCAGAGTGTCCTTGAAGAATAGTCCTCAGGGACCAGAGTGGAAGAAAAATTTAGTGTCCAATAGGACATGGGATAATTCCAGTCCCTAGAAGCCACTTGACTGCATCAGTCACTGAAAAAAAGTGAAACATTCTGGATTGTACTTTTGGCAAAATTGGAAGACTAGTCGCAACTGAAGCACGCATTTGGTGTGGGTTAAAGAGCAGAGGTCATGAAGACATGGCACAGAAATGATTGTTGAAGTTTATGGAGATTCTCAGTCATCCAGTTCATGGTTGTCCCAAAGGTGCTTTTTTTTTCAAGAGGCAACTGGACTTTCTGGTTTTGTTTTGTTTTTTGAAGATGTTTTGGTTCTCATCGAAAAAGCTCCTTCAGCTCTGAAGAAGAGCTCAGAGATGAAGAAGCTTCTTGGATTAGAAGCGGAACATCTTCAAAGAAAAACCAGACAGTCCAGTTGCCTAATGTTGTAGTATGTTTCAATTGCTAAGTAGATAGGCGAGGAAAGGTCGAAATCTGTTGTTGCATAGGTGGAATTATGTTGGGGTAAGGCAATACAGCAAAGAATATTTACCAATGAAAAGAATCCCTCATTTGCAGAAAATTAAAATGTACCTGAATTGGTAGCTCAAACTGATCATTGATAGCTACAGTCTATGATATGGGTGCAATCTTAAACATTCTAGGAAATAAGACCCACAATGCAATATTCTTCTGAATTTGTTCTTCTGAATATTTTTTTTAAAAAAGGATAATTTTATATTTACAGGGAGTTAAAGTGGCATACAAAACAATCCCTTTATAATTTTTCCATACCACAATTACCCTGTGCGGTATGCTGCTTTGTAAGAGTGTGATTGGCTCAAAGTCATCCAATGAAACTCCTTGACTGATGTTTCAGCCTAGCATCTGTACCACAATATGTCTGCAGGAAGCCCATAAGCATCATTCAGCTCTAAAACTGATTGTAGGGGAGATTTCATAAGTCAGTTACACCTGCCTACCAAATGTGTTGGGAGGGTAATAGTAGGAGATTAAGAAAACAACAGGATCCACAGGGATTTCAGAACTATAATGTATCTCAGCAACTGTTCATAACCCCTAAATGTATAGAAGATAATTGATTTCCTTAAAAAAGGAAAATACCTACACAAAACAAAAATAAAAAATGTGTTCTTGGTAACAGATTTCTGAATAATTAATTTAGGACATTGGGCTGATGAATGGTAGCCTATTTTCAATGTTATTTTGTATCAATTGGACTTAAAATTATTATTTGGTAAATTCTATCTTGAGGATTGTGTGGTTATAACAAACATGAAAGCCCTGTGTGTATATGTAGTATATATATGCCTAAGCTATAAATTCTAGAAAATATTACAGCAGAAACTAGGTTGACCTTTAACTATAGGATTGCAAGTAGTAATCCTATAATAACTATTCTTTTATTTTTGCTCTCCTTTTCCACCCAGGCAGAAAAAGGGAAATTATGGCCTTTAGCAATCTTTTAAATTGAAGGGATAAGGATGCTGAACATTCATTCCCTGTTAGATATAACCACATTGTATTATTTATACCTTGCTATCATCTGTTACAAACCAGATGATCCTAGGGTGGATATCTTTTGAAATAAAATATTGGACATTTGTCCAATGTATAAAATGTATAAAAAAGGATAATAAGGCTAAAATACCAGAGATTTCCCTACCCTGATAGGGTCCAGATATATTACTTAACTAGTTGTCAGGCACAAACAACCAAGTCCACATGTGAAGGTTCAATTAAACCGATTTATTGCTAAAATGCCTATGCATAGGAATCTTGTCAACTAATGATTAACGCTTGCTTGGAATTAGATAAGTGTCCATAGAATTCAAAGGAAGATGGACTTAGTCCACTTGTGACTATGTACGGATTCTAGACTGCTACCTCTTTTAACTCCGCCCCCAAGTTCTGCCACTCTTTCTTCATCAATGTGGCATTTGGTTATGGGAGTCATACTCTCACAACATCTGGAGAGCAGATCTGGATAGCAAATTCAGATTAGAAAAAACTGTACTAGTAATTCCCATTGAACAGAGGCACATGTACAAGCATGAAGAAGCCATATGTAGATATTCCTGCTAAGTTTTATATATGCAACAAAAGGCTGTGGAGGATTTATCACACTGCAGATTCCTTGTTCTGTGTCTCATCTGTTAAGACACTTTTAGGGTTTATATATCATTGCTAAACCAGAATTATATAAACAGAGCCTATGATGGTTGATTAATTAAATCATGATTAAATAAATCATGGTTTACTTCAGGCATATACCAGTTGAGCCAAAGATCACCCTCTTTGAGTGTTTCACCTGCTCTGTGCTCCCAAAGGAAAAAGTGGATCCCAATCAAAAATGTTATTTCATTTCATTTGCCTTTAAATGTAATTAAATAGAATTAATACAATTACTCCACAATCTTTTATTTAATCACTTTTCTGTCAAATCTTTCAAATGATAAGAAGCTAATAAAGCGGCTTATGGCTTAAAATTGGTGAATCCAGCCAAGTGTGATAATTCAACAAACTATTATTAGCCCAGTGTGTGAATTCATTCTTATTATGGCACTGGTATCTGGATAAAAATTCACTTGCTCAATTCGTTACTGCCTTTGAATTTCTCTGTTTCTAGGTTTCTACCAAGAAAAGCTTTGAAGCTTGCAAGGAAGCACAAGTTTGCTTCTCTTCTGTTTGGAAGTACATCTGAATGCTCTGCTGGGCAATTTATAAGGGGTGCAATATCCCATCAGCTTAAGCCCAGCAAGAGCTGGCTTATTTCTGGGTCTGCAGCTGTGAAATAGGAGGAGCAGAGGTGGTAACACTTTCCTTGTGTTTCCACCTCCTCTTTCTCTTATGGCATGTAAAGAGGTGATTAACCAGATGTTGTCGTCCCTGTAAGCAGTCTGGATTAACCATTAAGCAAACTAAGAAGTGCTTAGGTTCCCTCTAGCTATCATGCGCTTAACTTTTTCACTGCTGTACTTGACATTAGTTTTCAGCATTTATCGAGTCTTAATGTCAGTTAAGCAATGGAAGGATTGAGGGGCAGCATTGTTGAGCTTTGCTTAGGACATCAATTGGCCTTACTCCATCTCTGGCTGTAAGGATATTCAGTTTTGGATAGTACTCCAGGGTTTTTTTCCCCTATACAGGTAGTTGTCAAATTATGACCACAATTAAGTCCAAAATTTGTGTTGATAAGTGAAACATTTAAAGTTGTTAAGTGAATCATTATAGCTGTTAAATAAGTCAAACTATTGTTAAGTGAATCTCCTCATTGAAATTGCTGGTCAGAAGCTCACAAAAGGTGATCACCTGTCCCCGGGATACTGCAACCATCATTATCACTTGCCTAACACTCAAATTTTGATCATGTGACAGTTGTACATGTGAAAAACAGTTGTAAGTCACTGCCGTTTTACTGCCGTTGTAACTTTGAACAGTCACTAAATGACTTGTTGTAAGTCAAGGACTACCTGGATGAGAACTAGGACCATCAAGAACTAAGACATGTGTAGACCTCAAGTATTCCACCTTTCACTTGCAAGACCCCCGCCCCCAACAATATGTTCTTAAATTCATATCCTTTTAAATCCAGATCATTACTTTGCATCTTGATTTCACACGGCTTGGAGAGACAATTTCCAGTTACCTGTAGAGCAGCCAGTCCAAGCACTTACACTATGCACTTGCTTAAGATTTCATGCTAGGCAACAAAGGGACATGCGACTTTGTACGCAGGGGACAAGAAACACAGAGTCCATTTGTGTGTGTGTGTGTGTGTGTGTGTGTGTGTGTGTATGTATATAGTGTACATGTAACAAAAAAAGGATGGTAGGTGGAGGGACACAGTTCCCTTCTAGGGATTAACATAGTGAAGCATCATGCGCAATAGCATCAGGCCAACAATCGTATTATCACCCTGCCAGCAATTATGAGGGGGCCTCTCCTTTTTGATGCTAAATTCTTATTGTGCTCAGGCTGATGAGAGAGACAATCCTCTGGCTGCTTCTGTCTCACTCCTTCACCTCCTCCAAGAGGCAGCGCCGCTCTAACCTTGTTCTTTATGCAGGGGCAAGATTAACTCACACATATAAAATAAAACGATTGAGCTATTTTAATACTTTTCCTGTCATGCATTCAGGACCCTCTAAAGTTGTCACCAGCTACTGTTTCATTTAATTTCCTGGCCTTCGGGGTAATGTAAGAAAATTGAAGAGATTAGGAGCTCTCTTTCCTGTTCAATGCATTTGTGTTGCGGTAAATTGGTACCAACCTTCAATCTCATGGTCAGGGCTCTCCAGGGTCCTTCCACTGATATGACAACCCAGTCAGCTTGATAAACGATCCCCAGCCCCTGCAGTGGAAGGGGGGGCGGGAAAATGCTCGACTCCCTGAATTCACAATTGTCTCACCCGGCCTAATAAGGAAGGAACGCCGCGCTGTCTTCTGACACTCAGTGACTGTTGTATTATGCAGAACTCGATTGCGCTAATTTAAATATATAATTGTCCTAATTGATTAATTTATGTACCGTGACAAACATCAAACATGATCCGGGGTGAATGGGAGGGAAGGAGAAGAACCTGACCATCTGGAGAACTATCTTTTAAATGTGGTGGGTTTGCTCCTCTTCTCTCTTTTGGCCATTTAATGAGAGCTGCAGAAACATCAAAGGATGATCTAATGCAGGGATGCGTAAATTGAGACACGGGATTATATGGAATCGTTAAAAAGGCTCAGATCTGGCTGCCACGGTTCCTCCAAAGAGTACCACAAACCTTTAATTTGAACTTATAGAAGGGGAAAAAAGTATGAACTATATGGGGACTTCACCACATTTGCTGCATTTAATTAACTTGATTTAAATTAAATCAACCATGGTTTTTGTTCTGTACATACAACTTTGCCTCAAGATGCCTAAAATTGCAGAAGAAAAATTGCCAATTTTCCACTCACAGAAAAAGTTTGGATTCGCCCCTTTGAATTTTTATATCCTTGATTTAGTGCATCTTGGACATTAAAGGGCTTAGGTTAGAACCTAGCAAACTAGAATCAAACCACTGTTATAATTTTAATTATGGAACTGTTTCTACAAGGGAGTGTCTGAAGAAGTTTATGACATTGGGTAAAGACATGCCACGCAATAAGTGGTACCTTTCTTTTCTTGGGCCTGTAACCGTTTTTGAGATGGTGAAAAGTCCAGTGCCATTTTTCAACACAGTCTGATTTCTGTGAAAGAAGAGTTTGATTTATTATTATATCAATGTATGCAGTCACCATCTCACAATGGCAACTCTGATGGTGAATTTAGGATTAAAAACAACCAAATTATGTAACATTGAACAGAATGCAACTGGACTAATCAAAGAAGGTATGTATGATGCAACCCTGATCCCTCTGAAAAATAACAGGAGTCGGAGGGCATTTATGGTAAATACTTGGTATCTCTGATGGGTATGCATTAACTGTTTAGAAGCAACATTTGATGACCAACAACAATCTGCTATCTTCCCTTTTCCTCAGGAATGAGGCATCAGAGCAGCAGTGAAATTTCCCCGTTTCTATCCGGCTCGCTGAACCAGTAGTGCCGGCGGTGGGAGGTTCCGCCCACCCACTGGGATATCATTATGGCTTTTTACCATCTGTGCATGCGCAGAAGGTTCTGCGCATGTGCAGAAGAGCCACATGCATGCATAGTGCGCACGTGCTCCTGCAAGCTCCCATTCCCGAACTGGTAGCAAAGGCATTGGTGAAATCCCCCCAGTTCTATCCAGCTCGCCAAACTGGTAGCACTGGCGGTGGGAGGCTCTGCCCACCTGCCGGGACATCATTACGTCTCAGTTTTTTACCATCTGTGCATGTGCAGAAGAGGCACGCATGTGCTCCCGCGCCTGAATTGGTAGCAAAGGTAAGTGGATTTCACTGCTGAGCAAAGGTAAGTGGATTTCACTGCTGCATCAGAGGTTGTGGAATATAGAAGACAGATGCCTCTCCATTCTTTGGAAATAGCACAACAAGAAGAGCATACATAGGCAAAGATCAGGGATGAACATAAATGAAGTGGACATTAGCTGATTCCCCTTGATCAGGCTGAGCAATAGGAATATTTTTTTAACTGTGATGGCACAGTGGTTAGAATGTAGTACTGCAGGCAAACTCTGCCCACAGTCTAGAGTTCAATCCTGACGGACCTCAAGGTTGATTCAGCCTTCCATCCTTCTAAGGTTGGTAAAATGAGGGCCCTGATTATAGGGGGAATAGGAAAATAATGCTTCTACATTATAAAATGCCCAGAGAGTGCTATAAACCACTATGGGGCGATGTGTAAACCTAAATGCTCTTGCTATTGCTCTATGTTGGAAAGACTGACCCAGTAAAAATGACCCTTTTCTCTCCCTCACCATATGTCAGGTGCTAGGCATCAGAATCATAGTTTACATCCCAATTCAGAAGATTTATTGTGCAAGCCTATACACAAGAATCTAGTCAACTAATGGTCAGAGTATATTGCCCCTAGATATGAATCAACAGAATTCAAGAGGGGACTGTACTTGGAGCATTTGTGGACATGTAATCAGGGGTGGGATTCAAAAATTTTAGCAACCAGTTCTCTACCTGCTTGTTGGGTGGGCATGGCCATGGTGATTATGGCCTACTTGGCCTCCTCCACCACGGTGGCGGGGTATTTTCACCTCCTCGTGGTCCTGAGCTTTCCTTGAGCCTCCAGGAGGGCGAAAGCAGCTTCCCCCAGACTCCGGAGGCCCTCTGGAGGCCAGTAATGGGCCCATTTCCAGACTTCTGGTACTCCTGGAAGTCCAATTTTTCACCCTCCACAGGCTCCGGAGGCTTTCCTTGAGCCTCTGGGAGGGCAAAAACAGCCTCCCCTGAGGGGAGATGCCCTCTGGAGGCCAGAAACAGGCCCATTTCTGGACTTCTGGAACTTCTGAGAGGCCTGTTTATTGCCCTCGCAGAGCCTCCACATGGGCCCTGCACTTACCTAGGCATCCAAAACGGGCAGCGTGGAGACTCCTGAGAGGGGCAGGGTGGGCGGATAGTCCTTGCAACTACCGGTTTGGCGAACCTGATGTAAAATTAGCATCCGGTTCTCACGAACCAGTCCTAACCGGCTGAATTCCACTCCTGCATGTGATGCTTCTAAGCTGAGTTTTCTCTTAACTCAGCCCTCAGGCACTACAACAAAAGAAACCCTTGATAGGAGTATACATTTCTCAATTATTTCAGGGATAGAATTGCTTTTTACATTGATCATTTTGCCATACCAAAGGCAAGCTCAGAGAATCTTCTTATTGTGATTTTTACTTAATATGGGACAACCATCCCTCGTTAAAGTTAATAATGATTTCATGCAGCAGCAGGAAAGCAAACGGATTATGTCCTTAACCTTCCCTCATCTGTTAAGTAGGCAACCCATGCCTTCCAATAATTAATTTCCATGTAAGATTAATAGAATGTCTGGAGACAGCCGGATGAAGAGAATTGCTTGAAATAATTATGGCATTGATTCCTGGGAAAAGGGATGTCTCTCTAGTATCTTTTAAGAGAAATTCCAAAGTTAGTAATCTTTCAATGCAGAGGCATATATATATATACATATATATATACATACACACACACACACACACACACACACATATTATATACATGTTGCATATATATAACAAATATATATATTTATTTTCTGAGGTTTTTGCAGGTGTTTGTATGTAGGTCTTTGGTTATTCGGGTTTTCTCCCATATAGAATTAGAAGTGTCTTGGCGACATTTTGACGAAGTCTCATTTGTCATCTTTAGGCTGGTGTTTTTGGCTTCGTGCTTCTAGGAGCAAAAACACCAGCCTGAAGATGACGAATGAGACTTCGTCAAAACGTCGCCAAGACACTTCTAATTCTATATGGGAGAAAACCCGAAGAACCAAAGACTTACACACACACACACACACACACACACACACACACACACACATAATATACACACAATACGGGTTGGTCAAAAATGCCCAAGAGCAGATATTTCATGGGAGAGTATCTAGTGAAATTGCATTTCTTATTTTTAAATTCATCTCCTTGTGTTTCTGACATGGCACAGGGCTCCGAGTGCAAGACACAGCCCCAAACTTCATTCATCCCACTGGCAAATCCAGTGGGGTGAATTAAGGACGAATCAAGCAATCTAATTCTCCATTTAAAAAAAGATGTTAAAAGCAAGTAATTCAAGGCACTACATGTTTGTCACTTGCCTGAAACCACTACTTAGAATTGCAAGTTGATTTCTAGGCGATTATGCAAGGTTCCCCGAACAATTTTTAAAGGAAGGTAAGAAAAGAGGAGAAGACTAGGGAACAATTAATTGGGATGCAATTAGAAGTTATCTCCCTAAACCAAGGCAAAGACTGTCCTGGTGAATTTAAATGATAAAAATACAGCAATGAGATGCACTGCTGGCAGAGAATAATTTATTAGAATTTGCCTTTTGTGGGCCGATTTTCAGGCAATTACACTTTTTCTCTGAAATTACAACAAAGAGATGCTGAGGTATCTTCACCTTTTCCATTGTGATGGAATGTAGTGGGCTGGATTCCCAGGAGGGAGAAGGTACATTCCAGAGGAGCAAGAAATAATTCAGTTCATAGATTTTGTGTGAAAGAAAGAGGGTGAAGACAGCCCCTCCCTAATAGTTCCCAGAATATATGCTTCGCATAGGTAGTTGTCTGCTTTAGTTTGGTAAGATTCTGTCTATTGGTGTAGAACAGTGATGCCTAACCTTTTTGCCATCGTGTGCCAAAAGCAGGGGTCATGGGGGGGGGTCGCAGGTGCGGGTGCCCACATCCATAATTCAATGCGCCCCGCCCTCCTGCGCATGCGCACGTGACCTCCCCACACTTCCCCCTGTCTTTGGCATGCAATGGCACGGTGGGCCCAGTAGGCCCGTTTTTCCCCCTCCCCAGGCTCCAGAGGCTTTCTAGGAGCCTGGGGAGGGCAGAAACAGCCTTCCCCATCCCCCTGGAGGCCTTCTGGAGGCCAGAAACAGCCAGTTTCCCGACTTCTGGTGGGACTGTAAGGCCTAAAAATCAGTTGGCCAGTGTGCGCATGCGCTCTGGAGCTGAGTTAGGGCAACACTTGCGTGCCCACCAATATGGCTCCACGTGCCACCTGTGGCACCCGTGCCATAGGTTCGCCATCACGGGTGTAGAACAATAACGAAATCTTCTTGGAAGAATCATTACACATCTTCTTCTTTTTCTAAGCCTGATATCCACTTTATTATTTTCAGACTCACTTTTCAGTAGCTGCTTTTGTCGTTCCCCAGTCTTCTCCCATTCTTCTGTTCTTCTTTTCCTGTCATCAACTCTTGCTTTCATGAGAAATTGTACAATGCAGATGATACAATGGCTCATGAATTTCATGCAAAAACTGAATATTGTTTCTCAGTTCTTTCCTTCCAACCTTTCTCTACCGGTCAACAATAGGACATTAGGCTGCACCTGAGTGATATCTCTCCTTAAGACAATTGTACATTTCATTTATATGCATATTTCAAACGGCCCCACCTGAAGACAATCATTTTAAATTTTGAAAAAAAATCAAAACAAATATATACTTTGTTAGCATCTCAGTTTTCCTCAGTGAATAGTGTAAGAGAAAATAAATGGTGGGGTGGAAAAGTGAAGAGTGGAAGAATGGACTGGTAATGGCAGCCAGGACATCATGGAGATTACAGAAGATGAAAATTGAAAAGGAGAAAATTGAAGAAGAAGACGTTATTAGGAGAATGGAATGTGAAGAAAGGCAATAAAGTGTATTTGGACTGGTGGAGAAGGATTGTTGTAAATAAGGGAGATGGAATGGTAGAAGGGCAACCCCGAGTATACTCAAACTTATTAGGATGAAGAATGAATTAATATGAAAGTTAAAAGAGAATATGTATGATTAACAATGGATAAAAAAAGTTAATTAATTGAAATAATGTTAAGAAATTAGGATTGGAAGGGCAGATGGTGATACTGTTTATATAATAAATATAGAAGATATTAAGACAAGATAAAAATGTAAGGAAAAAGAATACTTTGAAATATATTGAAATATATAAATTGTATTTTGATGTGACAAGTTGTATAAGATATGATTTGGTCAATACTCTATTCATAAAATATGTATGTGAAAGAAAAAACCCAATAAAACTTGTTTTAAAAAAAGTATTTGGACTGGGACTGGCGTATAAGAAAATGGATGAAAGGGAGAAGAAAGGAAGTTAGGCTGTGGGAAGAATTAACTAAGGTATTGCTATTATGGAAAAGATTTACATTGCCAGTAGATGCTATCTATAAAGGCTGTCCCATAGAGGATAAAGAAAGCTACATTGTGTAAAAGATCCTGCTAGGTTGGTGAGGGTGCTGGTAGGGAGAGTGGGAAACTATGATTGAGAAAGTACAGGAAAAGCAGACAGCTTAAATAAATATTCCTCCTTCTGAATGAGACGTAGTGAAAGCTGATGGGGGTGAGAGAACATGGAACTAGAGAGGATCAATCCCAAGTGTGAGATGGGGTTTAGCCTATGGAGATAGAGATAGGGAGAGGCTAGCCAAGACTCCAAACTGCTGGAGTAGCCCCACTACTCAGTGTCTCGTTCTGAAATCATCATAAAAGCTTATAGATCAGTGGTTCTCAACCTGTGGGTCGGGACCCCTTTGGGGGTCGAACGGCCCTTTCACAGGGGTCGCCTAAGACCATCCGAAAACACATATTTTCAATGGTTTTAGGAATAATTTTATGGTTGGGGGTCACCACAACATGAGGAACTGAATTAAAGGGTCGTGGCATTAGGAAGGTTGAGACCCACTGTTATAGATGGAGGTTGGAAGTAACCAAGAATGAAATGGAGCAAGATTGTCAGAGAGCTGGAGAGTGAGAAATGGATTGCAGAAAAAAAAGGCAGAAGGAGGGGAAGGACAAGTAGGTTCCATTCTCTAGCTCCATCCAGCATGGCTGGCTGGGGAATTCTGGGAGTTAAAGAATACAGGTCTTAAATGTGACAAAGCTGCATGCTCTCTTCTTTAGTGTATCCTCTAGAAGACAGCTCAGATACTCAGTCCTTAAAAATTAATGATGTTGGGACCCAGGATTTGACTGTGAAAGTGGCACCTCCCTCACCATGAAATGGTTACCTCCTTTTAACCCCACTTTTTTTTCCTTCAGAGAACTGGAGAAAATAATATTTTCCCATAAAACCATCAGGTACAAAGAGGCTAATGGGGGAGGGGTTGGCATATTTTATATATCGATTGATAGAATTTTCATTTTACATTTGGCAATATGGTGTGTAAATTGACTCAGGTGTGAGGAGTAGGCAGCATACAAACTTCTGTTCTACAATAAAATAAAAATAGAATGGGTGGGAAAGGTAGGGACAGAAATAAGTAACAAAACGAAATGTGATAGATCCAGACTTCCGTTGTATTACATTTTAGGAGATCGAAAGTCAGAATGAATAGCTCAACATGTTTATATGCATAGGTTTATTATTCTAAACACGATAAAAAGCCAACTTATTGACTCAATAGGACCTTGCAATCATAGAAATGTTTGCTGTGCTGTACATGTCATTGATTTATTTGTTAAATTTATTTGCCCCCATCTCACCATGAGGCTGCTCTAGGCGGCTTGCAATAATAAAAAGGAAGAAAAATGAAACAGAACAGAAGCAAAATAATATGACAATAAAAAAACAAAAGAACACAGTGAAAATAATGCATCAATATTATAAGCCAAAAATGGATGGAATGGAGAGCAAACAGCAGAGAAGTGGGGGCATTGAAGTTTGCTGTCATTCTAACAGTCACTTCCAGTATGGAATTCATGCCTCCAGCAGTCTGGAGTTTTGGGTTGTTTTTGTTGTTGTTGTTGTTGTTGTTCAATTACAACCGGCATGGCCAAACTTTTTTGGCTAGAGACCATGTCTTGTTATTTTTTCCTTTCCTGGGTACTACAGGTGTCAAGTGCAAGAAATCAGGAGCCAGGGTAGAGTTCAGAAAGCACTATGAATTTATTCCATGCTACCTAGACAAAGGGATCTGATCTACTAAAAGCAAAGGCAAATTGATGCCAGATGAGAGTCAGTGGTCTTCAAAGGGTAGGGGGGTTGGACTTAGATCTCTTTTGGGTTGTAGGAATGCCAGACTGATGATGTGTTTGACTTCAGAACAGGAAAATGATTCCACAAGAGTAAGTTGGATAGAATTTTTAATTTTTTTATTTGCATTTTTGGAAGGTGCAAGCACCCTGTAGGAAGAAATATCCTTCTGGGTTCAGCTCCAAGTGGGGAAAAAGACACTGGAAACATGAAGACTGCTTGGAAAGATGGTTTAATGGTGGACAGGATCACATGGTTTGAGTTCCCGAACAGAAAAGGGACGAGATGCTGCGAGTCCCCCAGGTTTTATGCCCTCTCTGGCTTTGAACATCCTGGGGCCCAGAAAGAGTATCCTGATTGGTTGTCAGACTCCCAGGGGGTGGGGGTCTTAGCTAGCCTTGCTAAGATAAACAAGCCTGCTGGCTGATGTAATCTTCCCAGGTGCTATGTGGTGAGTTTCTGTTGCTAGATGGATCCTATTGTGTTGCAGATGACGGTCCATTGACAAAGATGGGAGGGAATTGAGTTTCTGCCTCTGGCCCATTGACAAAGGGTGGGGGGGGCAAGAAGATGGGAGCTACTTTGTCTTTAAAACATGCTTCTCCATTTCTCATCCAGGGAAACATAATATTCTGCATTTTTAATATTTCCTAAAATATTGCATTCTTCTAGGAAAGGGGTGGATGCTAACTTCCTACAATCCTAAAAGTAGAAACACCGTCCCACATTGGGATGGGTGTTAAGAGATAAATCAGATGTTTTCTGTCTCTGCAAGGCTTATGATTCAGCAAGTTCAGTTTTGTCTATTCCAAAGAGGTTCTAAAAGCTAGAATTTATGTGCTTGGGGTCATAGGTTGCCCATCCCTGAACTGGGACCAAACAAACTTGGCAATCACTAAAATTCAGCCTAATATACCTCATTGTGTTGTTGCAGAGAACTACATATGCCGTTCTGAGGTCCTTGGAGAAAAGGAAGGCTGGATAAAAATGAAATAAAATTAGAACTCAGACATGAAAAAAGACAGCTGCACAAATAATTGAAATCAACTCTACTCCCAAAATACAACCTGCCATTCTTTCACACATAGACATTCCAGCTGTTAAGCCGGATATGAAATTTAAAACCAATACAAAAACGATCACCTACATTTTTATCTCCCAAATTGTTCTTTTGTTTTCCTTGCCAGGCTGCTAAACAAAACAAGGAAACCATATATTACGCTAATTACACATTCCTTATTGGTCAGGAAGCAAATAAGTCATTTGGAGACAAATCTCAACAGTTATTCATGAGACGGTTTGAGGTGACAAAGACGGAGTAAATTGAGCAATCTCTCATTATATTTATTACACAGTCTTTGTGCTAATGAACAACAAGAGGCTTTGCATAAACAATGGCTCTAGTCGGGAAGGATGAACCACACTGTAATTATCAGGCCAATGAATCACATTTGTTTTCATCTCTGCCTATTTGTCCATTTCAAGAAGACCCTGGACAGGTCAACAGGGGCACTAAGAGCTCTAATATTTTTTGCAATGGCTCTCTAGGACAGTCCTGAATTGTAACTGCAACAATTGCTTTTGCCAAAGACGGCTGTGATGTTAGAGGGGATGCATTCACCATGTTTCTGTCCTGATGGAAAGGAAAAAAGGAGGACAACGAAGCTAGTCCTCAACTCATAACCTTTTGTTTAGTGGCCTTTCGAAGTTAGAGCAGCACACTGGAAAAATATGCTGAAAGATTTATAACTGGTTTGCACACTTATGACCCAGTGGTGAAATTCAATTTTTTTTTACTACTGGTTCTGTGGGCGTGACTTGGTGGGCGTGGCTTGGTGGGCATGGCAGGGGAAGGTTACTGCAAAATCTCCATTCCCACCCTACTCCAGTGGAAGGATGTTGCAAAATCTCCATTCCTACCCCACTCTGGGACCAGCCCGGGGGGGAAATACTCCTGGTTTGGACTGGATCACCCAATCTGGTAGCGATGGAGGCGGATGGTTCGGAGAACCGGTAGCAAAAATCCCTGCCCCCCCCCCCCATTGCCCAGCTGAGCCTCTGATGATCCCAGCTGAGCCGCACAATCATCAGAGGCTTTTTTTTATTTTTAAAACCATTTTTTCTACAACCTCTTTGGCCGAAAAAATGCTTTTAAAAGTTAAAAAAAAAGCCTCTGATGATCGCGTGGCTCAGCTGGGATCGTCAGAGGCTTTAAAAAAAAAAAAGAAAGCCTCTGCCGATCAGGCAAGTCAGATGGGATCGTCAGAGGCTTTAAAAGCATTTTTTTTGCAACTTCTTCAGCCAAAGGGGTTATAGAAAAAATGGTTTTAAAAGTAAAAAAAAAAAAAGTTGGCCATGTCCACTGAGTCATATTACACCCTCCCCCCACCAAGCCATGCCCATAGAACCGGTAGTAACAAATTTTACATTTCACCACTGGACCATCCAGAGGTGATATTTGCCAATTCTCAGAACTACTCAAAATTTCCACTACCGGTTCTCCAGAACCTGTCAGAACCTGCTGAATTTCACCCCTGTTATGACCATTGCATCATCCCCATGGTCGTGTGATCAAAATTCAGACCCTTTGAGAGCTTTATGCAACAAAATTTCATTTTAATGTATGCCGATTAGTGTACCTTCAAAGTGACAATAAAGTTATTCTAAGTCTAAGTCTAAAAGGCATGTATTTATGATAGCTGCAGTATCCTGGGGTCATGTGATAACCTTTTGCGACCTTCTCAGCCGGTTCTCGAGAGGCAAGGTCAATGGGGGAAGCCAGTTTCTCTTAAAGACTGCATGATTCTGTAAACTTCGGTGAAACTCACTTAACAACTGCCTTGTTTAGCCATGGAAATTTTGGGCTCAATTGTGGTCATAAGTCAAGGACTATTTACTTGCCCAATCCACACATTCTTTTTGTCAGGAATGTAATTTTGGCTTGACTCCCAATGGTGGAGAGTTCCTGAGCTTTTCCCCCTAATGTACTCCCCCTTTCCTGCCTATCAGTGAAGATATTGTTCAAATAGGATAGAAAAGAGCAACAATCTACTTTCCCCAGCAATATATGTTCTAAGCCAGAGGTCAGCAACCTGTGGTTCTGGAGCCACAAGTGGCTCTTTCTCCCCTCTGCTGCGGTTCCCTGTCACTCAAAATATATGTCACAACCACCAATGTGCGACACCCGCCGGCATGTGATTTATTGAGCTTTTCAACCCCCGGTAGCCCAACCATGGATAAATCCAAGAAAAGAAAAGTTTCAGAAGAAAACAGAATGTTTAATTCAACTACATATGCTAGTTTTGTGGCC
The DNA here is from genome assembly GCA_012654045.1 of Ptyas mucosa. NCBI lineage: Eukaryota > Metazoa > Chordata > Lepidosauria > Squamata > Colubridae > Ptyas > Ptyas mucosa. Next base: position 13,601,722 of record WNWU01000002.1, on the reverse strand, counting down.
GCTCAAGAAATAGTCAGGCACGGGAAGGATTTTGTGGCTCCCGATGTTTTATTTTCTGTGGGAAACAAGTCCAAATGGCTCTTTGAGTGTTTAAGGTTGCAGACCCCTGTTCTAAGCAATGAATGGATGGGGATAGAACGTGGGACAGATCTATTGTTCTGGCAGCGATGAAAAATTGGTCTCAACCTCAGAAAGAGGTACTTTACAAATTGTAAAATCCATGGGGCCAGATCATTTCAGAGACTACATCAGCTGTTTTATTCTGGTTTCTGAGGGCCAAATAAGGAAGGGGTTCTCCATTCTGTGCAAGAACCTCGGTCCATAAAGCATTCCAATGTTCTCCTTCAATAATATATGGTCTTCCCTAGTATAAAATAATCTAAGGCTGTAGCCTGACTTTAGAATTCCCATAAGAAAGCTGGGTTGTTCTAAATCGTCATCTCCTTTTCTTCATTTGCACTGCCAGTAGCAATATTTTCACTGCGTCATGAGATGGTTCTGCCCTAAACTGAGCAAATCAAATTAACAGATGACACTAATTCCTTGTATCTTTCATTTATTTGGGAAGGCATGCTCATTTTCATAATTGACTTTCTGGGTTCACTTTCAGTTAGAATACAGGAAAAGAAGAGGAAACAGAACAAGAAAACAGAATGCTGAGCAGTTTTGATGAGGGGAATAATAACATTTGCATGAGATTGCCACACGGATGCTGGTTTTGACTTTTGAGTGTCAAAAGGTTATGGTAAAATCTCATGGGTCGATTTGGTTCAGCTAGCTCAAGGGACCCAGAACTGTACACTTCGGTGTAAACATTCATGGGACTGAGTTATTTGACTAAGACTACTGAAAACAAGGACAAGAATAAATTAAGACTCTAAGACACTTTTTCCTGGAATAAAAGGTATAAGGTGAAGACCTGCAAACATAACTGTCTTCAGTCCTTGGTTGAAGAACCACTGGATTTATCAAAGGCCAATGTATATTTGAAGTTAGATCTTAAAGAAGAGACGAGGGGAAGAATAAGCCATTTTCCTTTGGGGGTTTCATCTCTACCACACTTCTGGAGAATGGACCAGAACAGACAACCAGGCTGAAATTGACAAAGACTAAATGGAATTTTATTCAGATTTGCACTTCAATGTATTTAAGTGTGAATTAATTCATTAATTGTAACTACATATTGCATAACTTCTTTCTTCTGAAACATAGCCAAGTGTATAGAGAAAACATACCATGCTAAGGCTTTTGATTGAATAACCATGGTTTTGCTAGGCGCCAAAGGTTTTGTTTCTGTTCCAGGCTGATTCTGTTTTAAATGACTTGAGAGCCAATCTTCCCATTTATTTTGATCTCCTTTCTTCACTCTGTGTTTGCAAATATTAATAGAGTAGTACTAAACCACTGGGCAGAAGAAAATGAATGTATTCAAAAACCACCTTTTCACCCCACTCTGTTAAATAGAAAATGAGAGTGGGAGTGGAAGTGGGAGAGGAAGGGTGAGGGTCTGCAGAGCCATAGTTTTCTCTTCCTTTCAGAAAAATCTCATGTTGGGTGTTATGTATTGAATATACTGTATATAGTTGTGTTAAGCCCTAGATGACCCTAACTGTTAACCCCAACTGTTTTGGAGGGAAATTTAGAACATTCATATTTGGGCAGGCTTTTTCAAGGATTATGGTTGGTTAAGGCCCTGTGGGGCCTAGAGTATAAATTACAGGCATTTGCCTGCTGTTCCTCAGTTCCAGTTTTGAGTCAATAAATGCTGTTGTAGCTATGCTGGTCTGCTTCTTGCCTACTGAAGCCCACTACACAATATTGGGTTCATTCTCTGAAGAATCCTGGAAAAAAAAAAGATCTAGAGTACTACATCATCAGGGGAGTCTTTTACACATATTCCTGTTTCTCTGCAAGACCATTCCTTCATATTCTAGGAAGCATAACATTTCTTGCTGGTATTACTAAAAACTTACTTAATACATCACTGTTGGATGTTGCTCTCCCATTTCCAGACTGTATCATTATCCAGAGTAGAACAGAAAGTAATAATAAATGTACCATCAGTTCTAAATTCTGGACTTTATCCTTTTACAAGACTGTTTTTACTGGTGTATGGTTTAAATGAATGTTTTAAAGTATATTTTGTTCCATTTATTTAGTACTTGTATTTGTTCTTTTGCTGTGTCCCATTATGCTTTCCTCTTCAGTTTGAAAGCAGAGGCTTCCAGATTCCTTCAATTTCTTTTTTCATATGAAAAAGATGGATCATCTTCAGGAAAGCCTTATAGCATTAAGACAAGACTCATTCTGCTTTTAGCTAGCAGAACGGGAGAATCTCCAAGTTAAGGAGAAGGTAATTGGCCAAATATAATGTACTTTACTCTTTGATCAATGAGGACCACAAAGAAGGCACTCCAGAATTCAAGAGCATACAGTATATGCATGTGAATTTGTATGCAAACCGATATGGCTATGTTTGAGCTGGGGGGAAATTAACAGAATCAAAATGATAAATGCAAACTGGTAGGAATTTACATAATAAAGTAGTAATGTTTGAAATTGGCTGCAAAGATTTGTAAGTAGAAGATAAAAAAAATAGGAATCCATTTGATATTAGATCAAGTAGATAAGAGATCCAGGATGAGATAAGAAACAGCTAGTAAACAGAATTTAGAGCTAGAATTAGACACCTCTGGGGAGAGAGGGGATATCCCAAGGAATAAAGAGGAAGAATTAGAAACATGGACTAAAGGTCCCTATATGGAAGGGAGAAGAGAATCCAAAAGAAGGAATTCAGCCAGGGTTAACAATGGTTAAAAAAAGGATGGAATAGAAGAAAGGAAGCTGAAGAGAGGAAGTCTAACATGGTAAAAACCAGGCTGGAAGTTCATCTTTCTCTTAATATCAAGGGATATTGTGAATAAGGTGGATATGTGAATAAGGAAAGGGAGAAAGAAAAATGCATCCATTTTTTTCATTGCAAGACTTCTTGCAATGATTTCTGCATCAATCCGAGAGATGGGACAGTCTTGAAGCAATGTAAGTTGTCAATATTTTGGCCAATGGAAGACGACAGAAGCAAGATGGCTCACCAGTGTTTAATAGCACCCAGTAGACCAGTTGTAGGATTGTGACCCAAAAGGGGAAGGGATGGGATCAGATTGATCTGGAGGAGGGAGGATCATGCAAAGAGGGTAGAATTGCAAAGTAAGAAAGAGTGCTAGAAGAGACTTTTGCGAGCTTTTATTATGGGGAAAATAGGAGGAGGAAGATGTGTTGGGTATGCTCATCACCTCAAGTTATTTGGTGGGATATAAATAAAATAAACAAATGAAATAAATAAATGTCAAGTGGTGATTTTTGGATAAAGTTAAGGTATTAATACCTTCTTGAAGGTATTAATGCTATATTAGCCTCTATCCAACTGCCTAGTATCTCTCCAGGCTGTAAAATAGAATTTATCATTTTGTAACAGATGTAATAATTCCTCTTCAGAATATTTATAATAGGAGGCTAATAAACCATCTTGTCCAGGCATTTTCCCTATTTTTACTTCCTTTATGTCTTCAGAAACTTTCCTTATAGTTATAGGTCCATCCATGAATTATTTCTTATTTTTCTGTAATTTCTGGTGTTATTTTTTTTAAGAATTCATCAGCCTTATGCAGGGAAGCGTCTTCTGTTTTATATAATTTAGAATAACATTGATGCCATTTTTTTCTTGAATTGTCTATTATTATGGTGTTTTCATCTTGTAATTTTATCATCATTTCCCCTCCTTTTATTTGTATAATTTATATGGCAGCCATTTCCCTGACTTGTTTGTAAATTCAATTTTTTTTTTGCTGTTTTGCATGGTTCATTTTTAATTCTGTTTCCCTTAACTTGTAATAAAGAAAACTGTAACAGTAGGTTACAGTAAGATTTCAGTATCGCTTTAATATGTCTAAGATGCCATGCAACCCTATATGAAATTGTATTTTAAAATCCATAGAGAAATTTAAATAAGAATACTTCTGGAGCATTCTTGGAAGTATCTGCCTAAAGCATCTAAAAGATGCAGCCTCCAATAGTTATACAAGTGAGAAATATAGATTCCTCTTCAGATCTGAACCTAATTACAATATGACTTCTTTATATGTTCCCAAAGGACTCAGGAAAATCCAAGTTTGCTGTAATACGGTAGTAAAATTTGTTCATATTGTTTATAAATGGCATATGAAAGAGCGGGGATAAAAGAGAATAATATTAATTTTACCAAATTTAGGTTGGCCATCATGAATTCAAGGATCATCACAGTGAAAGAGAGAGAAAAAAACCGAATACACCCAGGAAAAAAGGAAAACCCACTGTGGAATGCAAATACTCCAGCATGTTCACACTCTGTGAATATAGATGAAAGACCAGTCAGAGAAAGATCGGATTGAATTCCTGAAATAGCCACTTCAGTTTAACCTTCTTCTGATAGAGAAAAGGGGCAGGGATTCAAAGTTCTTGCCTTGGCAGTAGAGGCCATCTGTCATTGATTGTGACTGTGGTCTGTTTACTATTCTGTAGGGGAGGTTTGCTCAAGCCCCCATTCTCCCCCATGTCTCTTTCCCACTTACCCATGATCAGTCAAGGGGAGAGTGAAAAGAAAGCTTTTGAATTTTGAGCACAGAGTATTAAAAGAAAGGAGACAGGAGAAAAATGCCGCAGAGGTTCAGAATGGGGGTCTTTAAAACACAGAGGCCTGCTTTTTTCGCTATTGAAAAGCAAGCCTTTCAGAAGAGGAAAGCAAAGCAGGGGCCCCGCCATCCCTTTCAGTACAGGTTTCCCCCTCCTTTTCAGCCCTGGTGATGGAGGAAATGTATTAGCCCAAGAATATTTGTTATCAGGAATGGTGAATAAAAGAACAACCTTGAGCCAGTGAGAGGGAGCAAGAGGGCATCTGTGATTTCCCCAACAAAAGGCATACAAGTAGCAGTTGTACTGAATCAAAGGGAGGATTCTTGCAGCAGGCAGGTGGCTGAACTGGAGTAAATCATCTACTCCTTATCATAAGTGAGCACAATGTCCTTCATCCATGGAGGTCCTAGATCATTTGGCAGAGCTGCATGAAGGAGGGCAGCTATTATAATTTATGGGTTTGAATTTTCGCCCACGAGTTTGTGTTTTTGACAAGGGAGGAACACTGTGTTCAATCAGTAGGTGGGATGTGCATTTTCTCCTCTAATGACATTTTCTCTCAGGAGCTATGTAGTGCTTGAGACACTCTTGAAAGGACTTCAGTCTTGGGTAGTCAAAACCCAGACAAAACTGAATGTAGATTTGCACCAAGTGTCTTGCACAATGAAAACAGTAAGCACATCGTAGTATGCGTGTGGGTTTCAGGCTATCAAAAATTAAAAACCAGACCATGGTAACCATTGTTAAGCAAGCTCTTATTTGAACTGGTTTTGTGAAAAGGTTCCCTTCCCCGACCCAGTTTTTTGTTTATCAGGAAGGTTTGTCACTTTAAACTACTTTGATCAACTAATCAATCAGCATTGGATTAAATCAAGCTGAGTATATTTACCTCAATAACCTCCAGCCTTGAGTCAACATCTTCTGTCCCCCATAGATAGAATGATCATTGGTTATCTAGGCCACGGATGCCAAACTCAGGGTGTCCCATTGCTGTCACATGATGTTTTGTGACATTTCCCCCCCGGAGCTGGGGTGGGCGTGGCCTGTGCATGAGCCACAGTGGGGCAGTGGTTAGAGTGCAGTACTGCAGGTTACTTCTGCTGATCACCGGCTGCTAGCAATTTGGCAGGTTGAATCTCACCAGACTCAACCTTCCATCCTTCTGGGTTGGGTAAAATGAGGACCCAGATTGTTGGGGGCAATAGGCTGACTCTGTAAACCATTTACAGAGGGCTATAAAGCACTGTGAAGTATATAAGTCTAAGTACTGTTGCTATTGCTATGACACATCCGGCCTGCAGGCTGCCAGTTTGACGCCCCTGAATTCTAGGCTAAGGATAAGCTTAGGCCAAGACAATTGGAGGGCACCTAGTTTCAGAAAGCCGATTTTTATCAATGGGCAATAATCTTTCTTCTTGTCCTTGAGAGAAGGTAAAATTCATCCTCTAAAATTACATCTGTTCTAGCATGCTTGCTTCATCTCACCTGCAAATTTATACAAATTCAATTACTTTAAATTGATATGATTAGTCAGCTAGTTAACAGCTGTACTTTGTGGTTTATTCTGAATCATTCTAGCAAGATTTTATTTTCAGTGATGCATTTGGTTCAGATAACTTGGTTAGCCTTTAGGAAAACGATGTGCAATTTTTTTTTCTGGGCAGCAGCTGTACTTTGGCTTGGAGTGGTGTATCATGATTACATTCCCAAAAACAATAGTTGATGCCAAGACAAAAACCACGATTTCCATTTAATTTGCATTTACGTGCAGTTAAAATTAAACATAATTTACATCTTCCCTTTCTTACTAAAGAGCATTATATAAATGCCTTGATTGATCAAAGCCTTTAGGGCAATACCTATGAGCCTCTCTGGTGACCATTGTAGCATAGAGAAGCTTGTGGCTTGGAATTTAAGAGGAGTAAGTGGTAAAGAGCATGAATGAACAAATAAAATGAATGAAAGAAAAACAGATATGTTGTATGCTCAGTAACCCCAAGGAAAAGAGATAGCTGAGTTTGAAAGTGACAGTACAGTGAATGATTGAAAGTTAAACATTAGAAAATGGATGAAATGTATGTGTTTTGGTAAACATTTTTTTTTACTTAGAAAAAAATGACAGTATGCAGATGCTTGTAAAACAGTCATTGATAACATGGTCTATTGCAAATAGTCAATATTTGTTCAAAAAAGCAAAATGGTTGAATGTAACCTCTTCTGAGAATTGGGTATATTAAAAGAAACACAAAAGTAAATGAAATTGAAGGAGCATGGGTTATTTAAGAAGTGGATGTGGTAAAAGAAGAAAAAAGATAGAATTAATGGTGAATGAATATAAACTGAATAAAAAAATTAATGATCAGGTGAATGTACTCTCCTATGGCGAGAATGAATGAGGATTAAACTGAAAAATCAGAGTGATGGAAGAGTAACAAGGTCAAGAGGAAGTGGAAGAGTGAGTAGTTATCACTGGTTCAAATAGATGAGATCATGACGAAGAGAAAAATGAGAAGTTGAACGAACAAAAGTCAGTCTTACAAAGCAGTAATTGAACATGTAGAAACAATGATGGTTTTAAGGGAAACTGAAGTATGGAAAAGCATAAGTGTTATTAGTGAAAATTAGATTTAGTGAAGTTTTCTTTTCTTCATCTATCTTCTTGGGCAATTTCTTCCACCTTGCTACATAATGCAGCTTGACTCAAAAGGAGATAATGTGATAGGTCTGCATGAAGGTAGGTATATAGCTAGATATAATTAGATGATGGCACTCCAGTCATATAGTTAATAATTTCCCCATTTTCCAACACATAAAAAGTAGCAATGTCTTTACAACAGATCTGTAATAATTTGACATGACTTGCAGCTCAGATTGTGAATACCTCATTAAGAGCTAACCCCAAAGTACCGTATCCTTTTAGACAGTGATTTATCTCAAGACACTTCTGGGATTTCCCACAATTATATGTTCATATTCCCGTGCCTTCTGCCAAACATCATGTGAATTTGCTGTGTTCTCGGCTTTCTATGCTTTTGGTGGGAGGCCATTCCTCCCCCTGCCCATTTTTTTCTTTCCTAAAAGACTCCAATGCAAACAGGCATGATTCTTAGGTCCATAGCAAATGTTTCACAAGAATGGGTCACTGCAGGCCATCCATATATTGTTTCCTTCTTCCTGTCAAGACGAATCTTGAAGAACTGTTTGAACATTGGTGCAGCAGCCTGTTTGATAGCTTCCCTTGACAGAGCTTTAGTAGAGTTATAACTAGAGGCCACCCATCTTGTTTCTCTTGAATAAAGGTTTGAGCTTCAGCAAATTCATTCAGCATTATAATTTGCCCTCTTTTTCTTTGAAGAGCAGTGAAGAAGGGAACAAATGCTCCTTCGCTTATTCTGTGGGAGTTTTTTAATGCCCTTTCCTATAGGCACAAAAGAAGCACACATTTGTCTCAATGGTAGCCTATCTTTGAACCTTGAACCACTCTTGCTATCTATAGAAGTTCAGAAAGTAATAACAAAGTGACTGTCGAAGTAAATCACCCTTCTGGGTAGTGAAACAAAACACTATCAGTCTTTGAATATCTTTAACTGGTTTATATTCATGAAGACTAGTTAAGAGTAAGCGATAATGTTCATCAGATTGAGGGAAGCGTAGTCAAATGAAGGTCTGGGTAAGATTCTCTCAGTTGAAGAGCCTTCTTTGAAAGAATAGAAATACAATGGACATGCCCTAAAGCCAAAAAAAAAATGGTTCAAAATACATACATGATTAGAAAAAATCATAAAGCAACATATTGACTTTAGACCAGAATTATTCCTGTTGGTGTCAGTGTTCCAGAAAACCCCCCAACTCCGAGTAAAGGCTCCGAAGCAAGCATTTTCAAAGTTCTACTTACTAGAAAAGGTAAACTGGCATATCTGGGAAAACCCGAATCTGAGAGGTCTGGTTTTCCCTCAGTAAATCAAAACCCCCAAAACCATCCCCTCAGTCCTCAGTCGATCACATGCTCCAATCAACCGCCGGCCCATCTCGAGACATCACTCTGACCACTCCTTCTCCAGATGCAGGATCGGCCTGATCTTCACAGACAGGGAGAATGGTATTATGTCTACAGAGAACCCCTCTACTAAATCCTCCCTCCTACTTTCCCACACATGAAAAGGTGTCAGCATGGAAGCTTCCAGCCTAATATGGCTTCCAAAGCTGACAGTTGAGTATTTTACCAGAACTGTAATAATAAAGGGAATACATATCTAATTTTACATGTGTTAACACCAGCAAGAATTGTTTTTTCACAACAGTGGAAAAATGAAGAGATCCCTTCAGATGGAAGTGTTATACAAAAAATATTAGAATGCACAGAGGTGAATAGGTTAACATTAAAAATAAAGCGAAGGAAGAAACAGAATATTCCTTAACATGGGATTTGTTTCACAAATGGCTAATGAACAGAGATGAAACAGAGATTAGAAGCTAAAAAGATTAAGCGAATGATTAATCATATAACGAAAGTTTTTTAGTATGGATAAGCTAATGGCAATAATGTTATGTGACTATTATTAATGATATGCATATTGTGACTACTACTATGTTTATTGTCTTTTTGTTATTCAAAATGAATTGTACTCAGACAACACTGTTCATATAGATATTGAGTTTTCTATGTTTATTAAAGAAAAATAAATCAATAAATCTATTAAAAAATAAAAAAGAAATACAATGTTTAATCATTCATGAAATTTTAGTATAATTTTAAAAAATAATAATAAAGGTACACTAAGTTTGGAGAGCTGGATGGAGTCACTGAAGCAGTCGGCATGAGCTTAAATGGACTACGGGAGATGGTAGAGGACAGGAAGGCCTGGAGAAACGTTGTCCATGGGGTCGTGACACAACTTCGTGACTAACAACAACAACAAGTTTGGAGAAGTCCGCCTAATCTGATATTAACTTTCATTTGCTCTCAGGGTTTCACACAGAAGTAGAAAGATGTGTATTTTGCTTTATTACAGATAATAGAGTTCTTTATGAAGTTTCTTGACTGTTCAGCCGGAAGTGGACCCCTATGACTTGAGGATGAAATTCTAGGAGACGAAAAGTTTTGCCATCTGTATACCTGAAGAAAAGGTTTTCTAATTTTGCTTTGAATGTTATTTTAGGCTGCAGTTCTGTCCTGACTTAATTTTGAAAAAGACATGGCCAAGTGAACATGTGTTGCTAGGTAAAATTTCCAATTCTGTGAGGGTTTGAGCTTGCCTGTGTGTCTGGTGCTGTTTGGAAGAACTCTTCATTAAATTTTATCTTGAATCTTTAGGTGAATGTAATAACTCTACAGAATATATTAATTCCACAGTGCCTAGAATTAAAATTAATTGCAGCTCTGGACATCCATCGCACTGGACTATCTCATACAAAGTTATATTAGCTTCAGGTCTTTATGTGTTATGGTTTCTTACCATAACGGTGCAGCATCAAATAGGTCAAACCTTGCTTCAGAAGTAACCGGTTACTGCTTTCTCGTTGTGTCTGATTTCTGTTTTCTGTTATTACCAAATAATAATTGATAGCTTCTTTAAAAAAAAAAACACACACCAACTACCAAAAGAGTTAAAGTCTCCAACAGCCAGAATTTTGATATATATCCAGTTCTGGAAACTATTTGAAAAATCATTGGAACACTAATCCTTATTAAGCAATATTTTATGAAACATTCCTTTTCATAATTCTTAATATTGTTTCTACACACATATTTTTCTTCATTAAGTGATTTTCCCCCTCCCCATGAAATATGTCTCTGTTCAGTGTCTGGGAAACTTAGATAAGAAATTCTAAGAGTCATGAAATTATACTTTTGATTTTTGAGTCACTAGCCTTGCAAATAAATGTTTCTCTGTTAAGATCTTAGGATGATACATAGGGTGGAAAGAAATTATTAAACACTTCATTGAAGAACTACAATTGAATTGGATCCTGGTGTGAAGCTGGCAAATGGTACAGTTCTAATAGCCAGCTAATATTTATATCAGTCCTAGTACTTTGCATCCAGGTTTGATGTTGTAAGGTCCATGTTGAAACCAATGGCACCTTGAAAATTCATTGCTGATGTATGGAACCCTGTATACCCTCATGGAGGAGTAGGGTGATTCTTTCTACTGAACCTACAGCTTATTTTTAGGGATTAAGGAATGGAAGTACTGTAATCAAAAGGGAAAAGGACTCATTTTTGCATTATCATTTGGTCAATCAGTATAAGTATGAATGAGAAGCAAGAAACATGGCGGTAGATAGATGATAAATACATCCAAACTCTTATAAATCTTGAAGTTGGAGCTGGTGAATCTGGACCCTCCATAATGTTTCACAATGGATCTCCAGAAATAGTCCAGGAAGACCCATAACTAGAAGAGAAAACATGGAACTACCACAGAGCTGTTAAACAATCCAAACAATCATTGGGTAGCAATCACAAGATACAGAAAACTCTGTTGCTACTAATTAGTAATGAGTTTTTGAAGTCCAGATCTGCTAGCCTAAAGGAGGAAAACACACCATTTGATGCAGGGGGAAGATTTGCCATTTTTACTGCTGCTGTCTCCATCAGTACCTCAATCATTCATTATATCCCATATCACTTCTTACCCAGTGGTGGGATTCAAGTAATTTAACAACCGGTTCCCTGCCCTAATGATTTCTTCCAACAACCAGTTTGTCAAACTGCTCAGAAAGTTAACAACCGGTTCTCCCGAAGTGGTGCGAACTGGCTGAATCCCACCACTGTTCTTACCCCTCATTCAACAGCGATCTATTTATTTTGTAGAAGTCATTCAGAGATAAGGAGAACTAGGAATTGTCTACAAAAGCTACTCTATAGTGGGAACCCATCCTGTGTGTTCACCAAGAAAGCCACAGATCTTAGCTGCAATCTATTTTATTAGATGTTGTTTATCTTGTCTTTATTATTTTTATAAGTAACCCAAGGCAGTGAACATACCTAATACTACTTCCTTTTCCTGTTTTTCCAAGAACAACCCTATGAGGTGAGTTGGGCTGAGAGTGACTGTCCTAAAGTCACCCAGCTGACTTTCATGTCTAAGGTAGAACTAGAACTCACAGTCTCCTGGTTTCTAGACAAGCACTTTAACCACTACACCTTTGTGACCCTACAATGCCCTAGGCCCGTGATGGCGAACCTATGGCACGGGTGCCACAAGTGGCACGCGAAGCCATATTGGTGGGCACGCGAGCTCAGCTCTGGCAAGCATGCCAGATTTTCGAGCCTTTTGAGGCCACCAGAAGTCAGGAAACACACTGTTTCCAGCCTCCGGAGGGCCTCTGGGGGGTGGGGAAGGCCGTTTTTGCCGTCCCCTGGCTTCTAGAAAGGCTCTGGAGCCTGGAGAGAGCAAAAAACAGGCCTACTGGGCCCACCGTGCCATCACGTGCCAAAAGCAGGGGGAGCACAGGGTAGCAGGGCGCATAGAATTATGGATGTGGGCACGCGTGTGTGTGACCCCACCACACTCCCCCCACTTTTGGCATGTGATGGCAAAAAGGTTAGCCATCGCTGCCCTAGGCATTGAGTTGGAGGGCAGTGACAAAGGGCTTGTTCTCAATTTGCTATCTCTTCTTTTACAGTGCTTGAATCAGATATTATATTATATGGTAGGGCTGGTGCTTTATATGCCTATATTTCTTTTCCAAAGCTCAGTATGCTGTAGGTTGCAGTGCCCAAAGCAATTACTTTAAAACATGTACTTATGGTAAATATTTACAATAAATATGTACTTAAGTACTCAAACATATCTACTATAACACAGAACACTTTTTGGGTGCACTGTTGGCCCTTATTCAGGCCCAAATTTTTGTCATTTTCCAAAATATTAGAACCTTGTTTGATACCCATTCTAACTGTTGATTACCAAAATAGGTCTTGCACCTTAGACCAGTTGAATTTTTTGCTCAGTTTCTTCTTTATTTTTTCAGCATTCAGTTGGTTCCATTTTATTTAGGCATTAGACTTTAAATACCAATAAAATGAATGTACTTTTTCTTACAAAAACTTCATCCCATATTATGCAGCCTTGTTCATATTTCTCCCTAAACTATGCATTTTCTGTATATTTTTTTAAAGTGTATGCATTTGCACACATATATGTTCTTGGGGCAAATTATGCCTGAATTCATACTAGGTAAATTCTCATTATAAATTGATTTGAACAAATTTCTCTTCCATTCCTACTGACAATCATTTGGGCAAATATACAGTGTCTGAGCTTATATGGTTTAAATAATAGCCAGTGTCTCATCATGCTTAACCTGCAAGATCTTGCAAAGTTAAGAAGCCATAAGATACAGCTGTAAGCCACTGTCAGGTTCAGTTGACTCATACAACAGAATGTCTGACAATTTAACTCCAATCAAAGGAATTAGAAGACAGATGGATTTTATTCTTTCTCTCTGGCTTCCGTTCCTGGAGAAGATGAGATGGAAATTGCTGAGATCATGGATGCTTCCTCCTAATCATTAAATTTTACTCGTATGCCAGGCCTCTGAATCAAATATAAGATTTTCTTTTCTTTTCTAAATGGCAGTAGTTGTGCCTATCCATTTATAGAAATCCAAAAGTCTAGTAGGGTAATGCTATTATTAGACCAAGAGAAGAATCTCAACATAACAAGATAGCTTTCACGTTCTTCTAATTCTTCTTCATGCTGGAACTTTAGCTAAACAAGAAAGTATGTAGAAGAGAGAAAAGCAAAACCTAGGCAAGATATTACATACCTTGACAAGCTTTCTTCTGGTAACATTTTTACAGCAGGGGGGATAATGCAGTTGAACGTAGTCTTTTACATTTTCAAAAATCACATTTTCAAACCAGTGGATTTATAAAATGTAAAATCTCACCACATTTTGATAGCTTAAGGTGTTGTTATTTAATTTTTTTTGCACCTGGAAACAGGTGCAGGAATGCAAGCCATCTTAACTTAATGATGCTGTATCAAACTGATTTCTTCACTTCAAACAAAAAGGAATTCAAAATTTTGAGCAGGTGTTTGAATGCTGGCCAACTGAAAGGAACACATCAAACAATTTGCCTTGAGGGGATTTAACACTTGATTCATTCCCATGTAAGTGCAGAAGAGGACATGAGTGAGAATGAGTCTGTCCTTCACTTATGGAAAATTCATTCTTCAAATTATATGGTGAGTACACTGCAGATGTATCCATTTTCATATTCTTTGGGGGTTGTAAAACTGATCATATGCAGTTTCTTTTGACATTGGCATTACTTTCTTTGAGGAAGTTTTCTCTTACCAGCCTAGCCTATGCCCTGGGATTTTCTGAACGTCCTCCATCTACCGCTACATACGAATCAGATCTGATCTGCTTCACCTTCAGACAAGATCTGCAGAGTGATTTGCAATTCTGTTTGGTGTCAATAATGGTATCGAAGAGGAAGGATATGTTCTTAGGAACACATGTTCTTCTATATATTAAACATATCTGACCCCAAACAAAAGATCTTCCATAGTGAACTTCCCACTAAAGTCTCTTCCCAAGAAAACTTACTACGAAAAAGAGTTGGAAGGCCAATTCTCCCTCCCCCCCTCCCTCCCCCCCTCCCTCCCCCCCCCCCTCTCTCTCTCTCTCTCTCTCTCTCCAGGCATTTGGGGAACTTTTGAATTATATGATTACAATGCATTGCATTGTGTGATATTGAAGAATGGTCCACCCTCCCCATGCCAACTATTACTAAACATTGCCTTAAAAGTCAGATAGTCATAATCACAAAAATAATCTAGTCAACCCATGATGGCTATCTGGCCTTTAGATGTTATCTCTCAAATGTTCTCAGGAGTGCTCAAGAGCACAAATTTATGTATTTATTTCTTTGTTTGTATCCCATCTTTATTATTTTTACAGTAAAGTTAGGATTGGGTTACATTTTTCATGTCCAACACACCTTCCTCCTCTGATTTTCCCCACTGCAACAACTTTGTGAATTGAGTTGGATTGCCAAGGTCACCCAGCTGGCTTTCATGACTAAGGCAACACTTCGTCTCCTGTTTTCTAGCCTGGTGTCTTAACCACTAAACCAAACTCCAATACCCCAAAGTAACAATGTGATCCTGGGAAAAGATGCATCTACTTTAAATGTTCAGATTGGTTCTTGTTCATATTCCTTTATGCCCAAAGGCACTACTTGGAGATTGAATCTGAAGTCCTGCAAAGCTCTACGGCATTTTACTTGGATTCAGCCATATAGCCCAGTAGGAGATTTTGCCTTCTCACTGCTTCTCAATTTAACTTACCTCCGTTTCTTGTGAGGACAAAATGAAAAGATGAAACATTAGGAATTCAGCTTTTGGCTCCTGGAAAAAAAGAGGATAAATGGGAGATCAAAAAACATAGGAAACAAATTATGCAAGCAAGCATCAAACACACTCTAAGGATTCTTAATGTTATTACTAAATTATCAAACAGGAAGCAGCTTGTCAACTTTATTGAAAATAGAGGTGACTTTCTCCTGGTTCAACTTGATTGATTGTCTTTATATACAAGTTACTTTGACACGATTCAGAAACACAGAGGAAATGTAACAAGTCAGGACAACGGGAGGAGTAAACAGCCAAAGTTAAATCCTCAAGAATAACCTAGATCTGTCTATAATTATTAGGTACACAGCCGTGTAGGAACTCAATCCATAATTGTAAAAAATAAAGGCTTGCACACCCTGTCTTCCAGACACACCTAGAATGCAGTATGTTTTATGGCAATCTGACGTTGATAATTTCATATGACTTGATTTAGTCAGAATGCATCCTATTGATTTTGATGAGTAACTTCAGGTGCTCAAAATATCTTCTCTTTTCAAAGATCATCTGTTGCTTGGCCAGAGATAATTTCATTTGAATTTCACTATATGTGACTTTCTGGTGCACAAATTCCTTGCCTGATATGCCTATTCCTTTTAAGTGCTACCTCTCTGTGGTTATGTATACAATTATCTTGTGGAGATTTACTCAAAAGTAAGTCCAAATGTGTTCAGTAAATCTTACTCCCTAACATGTTTAGGTAGTTCTGCACCATCAGGCTCAGCAATGGAAGGATAGTAATATAATCACCAGCATCAGAACAGATTATTTATCTTTTAACTTTGATGAGAGAGGGACCATCTCAATAAATGGTGAGATTTCCTAGACTTCTTCCCCAAGTCTAGGAAATCTGAATATTCTGCTGGCTGCCCTTAAATTACTTGTCTTTGAGACAATTTGTATCATTGTTCCAGGGCGAAGATGCTGTTTGATGGCAAGAAGAGGTTCATTGTAGCTGTAATAACAAGGGCAGAATCTCTCCTTCTTCCATCTGCTGCTCTTATCTTTCAACACACGCTCTCCTCCGCTGCCATTCTACAATTGCAGGAAGAGATATATCATCTGAAGAAGCAGAGACAAATATTTGATTTGGATGATTATCCTGCAGGTGTCTCATCATCATCGTGGTGCAGAGATTACTAATTATTTCCCTTCAATTTGTGTACATTCTACAGTAAATAACATGTATAGGATGACATCAGTCATTATGATTTGGATGTGCATGGCCAAATTCATCCATGCAGATCTCTTCATTCAAGGTGAACTCCAAAGGGACACCCAAAATCCCTTTCAGAATTGCTTCAAATGGGTTTAAAATAAAATCAAGGTATATACTAGTGGTAACTGTGGAAAGAACAGAGATCGATTGATGTCCACTAAGAAGATTTGGAATACTGTCCATTATCAGTTGAAAGTGGTGTCCAAGATACCATTAACTTGAGACTTTTTGTCTAGGTATGATAGGTAGCCTTGAGATGATTTTTTTAAAAAATTTGATTTATATGCCGCCCTTCTCCAGAGACTCAGGGCGGCTTACAATGCGTTAAGCAATAGCCTTCATAATTTTGTATATTTATACAAAGTCAGCTTATTGCCCCCACAAACTGGGTTTGGAGTTGCTTTTGAAATGTTCTTCCTTTGTTGGGTTACAACCAATTGAGAGACTCATACTTTGTAATGTTTTTCACATATTTAGTTTATTTTGTAATTTCTATTCATGCTAGCCTATTCGTTATTGTCCTCAGAGTGACGTGCATATAACAAAAGCTAAAGTGATGATTTGCCTAAAGCCACTTAATGAGATAATGCTGGAAGTGAGATTGTCTAATATCATGTCCTGATTCAAAATTCCAGATTGTATCAGTTATTCCGGATCATGTGCTCTAAACAGACCATTGAGAGAATTAGGGAATTATAGCTTAGGATAGGCAAGGAAAGAGTAAGAGGAAATGGAATTAATTTAAATGAATTTAAGTTTCCTGGGCCAGATGGATTGCATTCAACAGCACTGAAGCAATTAGTGAAGGAGATGGCAGAACTGCCTTTGATAATGTTCAAGAACTCCAGAGGAGGAGGTCCTAGAAGAACTGAAGGAGAACAAATTATTATTATGATTTGTTGCATAGTCAACCAGGTGCTTAGACTGAATTTGGTATTTTTATCTACCTATTGAGTCCCCTCCCAAGAAACTGGGATGGCAGATATTGATGTTTGATGATATTAAAGATATTGTCACAGAATGAAGCTACTCCAAATAAAGTAAACTTTTGCAATTGACTGATGGTGAATTTGTCAATACAAATGGTGTTCAAGTAATGCTCCAATTGTTTTGGGATTGCACCCAAGGTGCCTATTACTAGTGATACTATCTTTGCCACAGTCATTGTATTTGCAGGTCTTTGTATTTTGGGCCTTTCTCTTCTATTCTCCTATCTCCAGGTACTTCTATGTCCACTACCCAGACATTTTAAAAATCTTTCTTATTGATAATTATTAAATATGGGGTATTATGAGGCAGGTATTTGTTGGTTTGAATTCCCAAGTCCCAGACATTTTAGCTTCTTCATTTTCTATTATTTTGTTTTTTGTCTATTATTTTGTCTAAATTGCTTGCAGATAAATGATACTTTTTGCAGATATTCCAATGCACCATTGTTGCTATTTTGTTGTGCCATCGTTTGTAGTCAGTTTGTGCAATCTTCTTGCAGCAGCTAAGTATGTGATCCACTATTTTCTTCAGCTTCTTTGCAGAGGCGGCATTCTCTGTCTGTTGCTATCTTCTCGATTCTGGCTTTATATGAATACCAATTTGACATCTATACCAGGCAAGATTATTATCGGACTATCAAGAGGCATGACTGTGAATACTCAAATAGATGTGCTACAATTAACAGAAGTCAGCATGAAATTGTTGCACAAAAAGTATGTTATATCTCCTTTTATAAAATTACTAGCTTAGAGTAATGTCATAGACATACTGTTTGTAGACCACAGCAAAACCTTTGACAAAATGCCTTATAACATTCTTCTTAATCAAAAATGATAAAATATGGGCTGGGTGATACTGCTATTGGATGGACTTTACAATGGACAGAATGGCTACAGCAACAATTCCCCATTAATACTGTAGCTCTACTTCCTATTGAAGGAAGTTTGGAGTGGAATGTCACAGGATTCTCTTCTGCCTCTGTCTATTCAATGTTTTCATTAATGTCTTTGATGTGGGAGTTGAGGTGACATTTATAAAGTCTGCAAATAACACTAACTTGGGAGGGGTGGCTAATATTTAAATGGAAAAATAGAGATTTTAGAAAATCTACACAGGGGGATTGAATAATCGAATGGAATTTAACTGGAAGAAATATAAAGTGCTGCATATGGGTAGGAAAACTGTAAGGTATAAGGGCAACATTGTAAGGCTTCGGGGAGGCCTGATTTGGCAGGAGCATATGTGAAAGGGATCTTGGAATCCTAGTTGGCCACAAGTTAAACATAAGGTAACAGTGAGATATAGCTGCTAAAAAGGTAATTGCTAACTTGGGGGACGTTAATAAGAACATACAGTCCCAATCACAGAGAATAATTGTTTTATCCTCCTCTGCCCTGTTCAGACCCCATTTAGCATGCGCTATCCAGCTCTGTGCACCACAGTTCAAAAACAACAACAAAGTATCCAAGCAAATACAATGAAAGACTATCAAAATGATAGTTTTGAAATCAACCATTATAACCACGGGGAGAAATGATAGTGGTTTTCAAATACAATAAGACTTATGTGGATTTCCTATTGCTCCAGAGGGCAGGGCCAAAACCAAAGGATTAAAAGTACAAAGAAGAAAGTATAGACGGTACAGATGGTACCTGTAAAAACTGTCAACCAATATAGAGGCTGTCACATAAAATAGTGAGTCCTCCTAATAGACTATTTTTTAACAGAAGTTGGATGGTCAACTTCAAAGATACTCTAGTCTAGTGGATTTTAGTTTGAGCAGAGTAGGTACCTCAAACTCAAAAGAGGATTAATATCAGATTTTCCATTTGCTAGAAGAGAAGAGCCACATAATATATGACTCAGTCTGGAACATGGATCTCCAGACTTGGCAACTTTAAGATTTGTGGACTTCAATTCCCAGAATTCCCCATCCATCCATCCATCCATTCATCCATCCAAGTCCATTGATCTTTAAATTGCCAAGTTTGGAGACCCCTTATCCAGAAGCATGAATCATAATCTTGACCAGAATTTGGAGAAGTACCATGCATTTTGCTGCACCAGTAATCTGACCTTTTCTACTTAGTATCACAATTCCCAACCTAATAAATATGATGCTAATCTGGCATATACTTAACCAAATGGATAGGTGTTTCAGTATCACATAGTTGACAGAAGAGGAAGCTTCTAAACGTTTTGGCTAAGATTAAGGATAGAAAAGTGTTAGAGTTTGCAGCAATTCAATCAGCACACAAGTAAAGAATTCAACAGGATTCATATTTATATAAGAAACTTCTTTATATACAATACCATGCAGCAGAAACCAGAACTCAGAATCCGGAAGCACAGAATCAATGATCACAGAAGCTATATAATACAGAGGCACTCATATACATACACACACACACACACACACACACACACACAGAGAGAGAGAGAGAGAGAGAGAGAGAGAGAGAGAGAGAGAGAGAGATCAGTGAACCTAAGCCATGCCCATCTGGTTCACCAAACAGTCCCATTGGCTGACCTGTTACCATGTCTATCTCAATTCATGAACTCTCACACACTGACAAAAAGTTTAAGAGGAGCTCCAATTCTACCAATCAACTTTTTGAAATGATCTAAAATATAAAGATCTTTTCAACAGCACCCAGTAGGAAGAACTAGATCTGAAGTCTTCAGTATCCTTTAGAGTTGTCCGTAAGTTGTTATATTATCCTATCTTTGTGTGAACTTTTGATTGATTATGAACCATCAAGGCAACTCTTAGTGATCACATCAATATCCTTGATATTTTGTTCCCCATCTAATCCTTCAGGTCTTCCAACAATTCATCCATTGCAACTGGAACTGAATCCATCCACCTTGCTGCTGATTATTATCTTCTTTCTTTTCCTTCTAATGCTTTTTTCCCACCATTAGAGCCTTGTATAAGAGCTACAGAGGGATATATCAATGTGTTTTGATTTTTCTTACCTTTTTAAAAAGATACTTTTATTGTTTCTAAAATAATGACAATAAAGGAAAAACAAAAATACAAAGATAGTTACGATAAAAATACATTGTCAGAGAAAAGAAAAAAAATTCTCCTCCTTTAAATGTATCAAGTCGTAAATTTAGCTTAGTCTATTACAATATAATTTTGAGGATTTTTTTTAAAAAAAGCAACTAAAATCGTTAAGGCGATTTCTGTAGTATGTACATCTTTCTTTAGTATTTGTACCTAATACACACAATTATATATTCAATTTCTCCAATTCATTTGACTACATTCTTTTCACCATGATAAATATTATGTGATTATTACCCTAGTCAGAGGTGGTATTCAGCCGGTTCGGACTGATTCAGGCGAACCAGTAGCAGAAATTGCGGGTGGGCCTGCCCACCCACTGGGCTCTATGCTGTCCTATTTAGGCATGTATTTGAGGCATGCACAAGCAAAGCATATGCGCAGAAGGCCAGGCGTGCACGTTCACATTTTCAGTGCTGGGAGAACCGGTAGGTAATTTATGTGAATCCCACCTCTGATCCTAGTGCAGTGATGGCTAACTTTTTGGCCATCGCGTGCCAGGAGGGGGGGCAGGGGAGGTTCACGTGCGTGCGTGCCCACACCCATAATTCTCTGCGCCCCACCCTGCACATACACATGTGATCCCCCTCGCTCCCCACTCCTGGCACGCGATGGCCTATTTTTCTTTCTCACCTGGCTCCAGATCCCCTCTATGCATCTGGGGAGGACGAAAACAGCCTTCCCCACTCCCTCAGAGGCCCTCAGGAGGCCCGAAACGGCCCATTTCCCAATTTCCAGTTGGACAGGAAGTGACATTTTTTGCTGTCCCCAGCCTCCAGAGCCTCTCTAGGCCCGAAAATCAGCTGGCCAGTGCGCACATGTGCACTAGAGCTGAGCTGGTGTGCCCACTGATATGGCTACATGTGCCACAGCCATAGGTTCACCATCACAGCCCTAGTGTATATATTTAGAGGGATGGAATTTTAGTAGGATTTGGAGAAGCATGGGTTTTTACACAATAAAACTAAATAAATGTGCATGAAAATGTGAACCACAATCATTTTTCTACTATCCCTAGTGTCAAATGTGTCACTTAAGCACGTAACATTTGCCTAGCATAGGCTGCAAAATCAGTGTGTGTGTGTGTGTGTGTGTGTTTGTGTGTGTGTGTGGTTGTCTCTGTAATCAAACTTTGAACAAAATCAGGTAAGCCTGGGTGATATTTGAATGTTATTTATTTATTTGGATGCATATTCCACTTTTCGATCAAAATTGTAATCGGGATGGCTCTATTTCCTCATCAGTGTCTCATTCAGCTCTGCTAGACGCTTACTTTCATTCAAAAGCAGTCACTACAACAAAAGAAAAAGTGTTCTGCATCTTCAAAAACTCACCTGAATATGTTCATTTATTGCAATGAGGGGGAGTGGTTCAGGGGTGGAGCGAGAACAGAGAGAAAGAAAGAGAGAAAGAAAAAAGGAAGAAAGAGAGAATAGAAAAAGAGAAAGAGAGAGAGAGAGAGAGGGAAGAGAGAAGAGAGAAGAGAGAGAAAGAAAAAGAGGGGGGGGAGAGAGAGAAAGAAAGCAAGAAGGCAATAGAAAAAGAGAGAAAAGAAAGAGAGAAAGAGAGATAGTTCTGGAGAACTGGGCTCCAGCAATCAAATCCATTACAATTTTGGTCATGCAGCTTGCCTAATTTGGGAGGAAAACACATCTTCTCCCATCCACTCACTGTGTCCAATAGCTCTTCTGCAGTCAATTAACTAAGGACAACTGATTATTCTGAAACTGTATCTGCTTCTTTTCATAAGCAGAGGCTGTTGACGGCTGACATGACTGTACACACTGCTGCTGGCTGAAGCTCTGGGCTGTCATCAAAGCTATGCAGCTGCCAGGAGGGGGAGGCCAGGAATCTCTTCTTCTTATTGCTTTGCCCC
This sequence comes from Ptyas mucosa, assembly GCA_012654045.1. Lineage (NCBI taxonomy): Eukaryota > Metazoa > Chordata > Lepidosauria > Squamata > Colubridae > Ptyas > Ptyas mucosa. Next base: position 13,579,523 of record WNWU01000002.1, on the reverse strand, counting down.
CACTTCCCTTTATTTGTCACTATACCTTCCACAGACTGCCTTTTCTCATTGCCACTGCTGGGAACATTCAACACCAGGAGCCGCCTGGCATTGGTTGGCTGGGGTTCTTCATATGTCCACAATTGATTTGATGTTTGGACATCAGGCAACTCTTTGCTTTCCCCAAGATAGACATAAGTCTAGATTTAAAGCAGAGATGAAATGCTACCGGTTTGGACTGGTTTGGGAGAACTGGTAGCGGATTTTGGGGTTGGTTTGCCGAACCGGTAGCAACTGCTGGCTGGCCACACCCCCAAACCGGTCCATGGCCCCGCAGTCCTGCCATGCTTTCCTGCCTTCCACGCGTTCTTCCTGGCATCCCCGTGGCCAGCTTGCAATGGCAGGCTAGCGGAAGGCCACGTGGAAGGCAGGCAAGCATGGCAGGGCTGTGGGGAAGGGATCTAGCAACCTACTCCATCCCCCGCAACCCTGCCATGCTTGCCTGCCTTCCACACTGCTTTCCCGGTGGTCCCCCATGCCCGCTTGCCTTCCGGGGTCAGTGTCCAGCCCGGCCCGGCCAGTGAGTGGGTGGGTGGCCCTCGGTGGAAATACAGAAGCTGAGCTGGGGCTGAGAGGAATGACGGTGGTGCTCCGGGAGGGCAAGCAGACAGCCCTGGGCTGCTGAACATGCGCCCACCCTGTTTCTGCAAAGGCAGAGCTGCCCCCTGCAGGGCAATCCAAAGAAGGGAGGGGGATGCTGCAGAAAAGGCCGCCTTCCACCCGGGCCCATGTGCCTCCCATGCTGACTCCGTGGGGCTTGGGGCTCTGAAGCATCCCACTGGCTTCCCACCTGCCACCTGCCTGCTCTCTTTGACCACTGGCGCCACTCCATGAACTCAGTCCACAGAGTCCGGCACTCCAGGGAAGGAGGCTCAGCCTTGGCGCCACTTCCTGCCAGCGAAGAACTGGAGAGAGAGGCGTGGAAGCCTCCGGCAGCCAGCAGGGCAGCAGCCCCCCACATGGGGAGAGGGCCAGGCCCGGCTGTGCCAATGCAAAGCCCGCAGCACTTTCCCTTTAGCCTGGGCGATGGCACTTGTGAGGGACATGTGCACACTGTGCAGCCAGGCAGGGATGGAGAGTGGCAGTGGCGGCAGCCCCTTCCAAGCTCAGTGCCCAGAGGCGAAGGCAGGCAAGGTGGCTGCAGCATGCTTGTTGCTGTGTTGGCACTGTGATTGCTCAGCCAGGGCGGCCTCAGCAGGAGCTGCATTTGCCTCTCGTCCCACGCCATGTCCCACTCTGGCCAGCCATGCAACTATAAGTGCAGCGACCTGGTCTTCAGCAAGATGAAAGGCTACCTGCACTGACCCTGCCAGGTAAGCACTGCCACCCAGGCTGAAGGGAAAGTGCCATGGTCTCCGCAGTGGCGCAGCCGTGCCTGTCCCACTCCCCACGTGTTTAAGAAAGGGAGCGCAGCTCCGGTATGTTTTTCTACAAAAAGCCTGCAGCCGCAGCATCTTTTGTCACAAAAAGCACCTCCAGACATACCTAAAAAAGAGGCTTTGGCTGCAGGCATCTCGTGACAGGGGAAAATAGGGTTTTAGAATAGAAAATAGAAATTATAAAATTTTTCCTGCCAGGTTCTGTGGGCGAGCTTGGTGGGGGTGGGGGTTATGTGACTGAGTGGACGTGGCTGTGAGTGACATCAAGTTGGTCACACCCACTCAGTCACAGGAACCCCCCACCAAGCCACGCCCACAGAACTGGTAGGGAAAATTTTTAGATTTCACCACTGATTTAAAGAATGGGGATTGTACTAAAGAATGCTTCTTGGAGGACAGGTAATGGGGAAGAGCAGGAAAATTGCTGAAATAAATTAAAAATAAAGGAGTAATTTGTTCAAAATCCAAAGACATAAGCTGGAATGTTCAGCTAGTTGAAATATTGAGTTCATAGATGGAAAGAGATTAATTTACTAGCTATGGAGGGATTGGCATCACATCTTTTTTAAAAAAAGGAAGACTTTGTTCCTCAGCTATGAAACTGTGGCTCAGACATTTTTGTGGAAGTCACAATGTAGACCTTAATCCAGTCCTTAATATTTCCACAGGTGTGGAGGCTATTGTACCTAATCCTTCATTCTGTGAGGTGGTGTTCTTTTCCAGGGCTAAGTACTGTACTAACCCTGAGGATGAGAATCAGGAGGGGAGGGGAATGTCTCCGGTTAATCCTTGATTGTGATTTGTCCCATTGTGGACTCTTTTCAGCAGGTTAATTTAAGGCAGGAATACTCTCAGCGGAATAAAGCATAAGCTAATCTAATTATAGGCCCTTTTCATATACAGAAATTGCTTCAGATCAGGCAATGCCTTGGGAATTGCAGGATGTATTTCACTATTTTCTCTGGCTTGGATCTGATCTTATTTTAGCAGTGTTAATTTAGTAACAGAAAGGGCTTGATTCCCATTTTGTTCCCTTCTTCTTGGCTGCTTGGAGAATCAGAGATAAAATCTTTCCTGTAGCTCCTTGATCTACATTATGAGCGCACCTTGCCATTTTTGTGTTAGAGATTGGATCTATCTATCCATCTATCCATCCATCCATCCATCTCTCCCTCCCTCCCTCCCTCCCTCCCTGTCTGTCTGTCTGTCTGTCTGTCTGACTGACTGCCCGCCCACCCACCCACCCATCCATCCATCCATCCATCCATCCATCCATCCATCCATCCATCCATC
>WNWU01000002.1:13553940-13572047 GCA_012654045.1 Ptyas mucosa | reverse complement strand
TCTATATCTATATCTATATCTATATCTATATCTATATCTATATCTATATCTATATCTATATCTATATCTATGCATAGGGTAAGGTTGGTTAAATGTCTTTATCATGTCATTCTCCATCTAGCATCTCTAGTTAAGATATGACAGACAGTAAGGGAATGGCAGATCTGCTGAAGATCTTAAAAGCCATGAGAGTCAAACCAAAAAAACTGGTTTAGATTGATAAATGACTTGAACTGACATAAGAGAAGAAAACATTGCTTTCCATTTGCTTTCTAATGGATCTAGGAATCTGGTGACATGTCCCAAGTTTAGTCCATCACAACTTCTTCTTTTTTCCATATAATGTTCATTTTACGAATGGTTTTTTTTCCCATGAAGACCCAAAGTACACATTATTGATTGGCATCTGCAACAAAAGGCAGGAGAAAAAATGGACACAGTGGCATCTTGATGCAAACTCTGTGACTTACACGTTTGTGTTTCATGCTCAGAAACAAATAAAAAAGCTGGTGTTTGCATCATAATGCCATCATGCCAATTTCATTTCATTTTTTAAAAAATCTAGTTTGTATATATACCTATCATATCAGGAAACAAAATGCACACTGAATTAATGTGAGTCACAACCTTTTTCTCAATATACTGTAGGTTGGCTAGAAAATGAGTTTAAAACAAAAGAAACAAAATAAATAGCAGGCATCCCCTAACCTATTCTGCCTCAGTTTTCCACATGCTTTTTCTGCCATTCATTCATGCTGCCAAGGAACCCTTAGACCAGGGGTGGGCAGCTATGGGCCCATTATGACCTATGGACTTTAACTCCCAGAGTTGAACTCCACAGGTCATAAAGGGGACATAGTTGCCCACTGCTGTCTTAGATAAAGCTGATCCTTAAGTATCAAAGTAGTACTTCTGTTCACAAGAAAATAGTCAGCCATTTATTTTGTTTGGGAACTTCCTGCCCATACCACTTTGTTTGACAAGTAATTGCTTAGCATTTGCTGAGGATCTCTTGAGCCCTGAAGCGGATTCTAAGGTAGGCCTTTTTCTCACTTTTTCAAACTTGACCAGGTCAAGTTTGTTACACTTTGGCACACTCTCTATCAAATGAAGAGTGAGCCTTCTTCCGGTGAGCAGAACAAGTACATGCTCTCCTGGCTCTGCATTGCATGAAATGCTAACTGAAGCTTTTTATTGTTCTGCCCTCAAAGATGTTTAGCTCTCATCATTGATCTTCTCATAAAAGGCCCCATAGCAAGCATGCAAGGAGTTCTGATCTTTCTTAGAACTTGCCTAGAAAATCACAGTGTCTAGAGTTCAGATAAACAGCAAATGAGGATGTCAGACATTCTGTGGGCAAGCCAATGTAGGGTTTATCTAATAGTAGGACACAATTGTTGGTAGAGAAACAATAAACATGAGATAATGCTAACTTTTCACTTGCAGCTTTTTCACTGCTCATCTATCATGGTAAGCAGAGATCAAATCAGTCAATTCTAAAGCAAATTAACCCTGATTGATCTTTGGAAGGACAGATACTGAAGCTGAAGCTCAAATTATTTGGCCACCTAATGAGAAGAAAGAATTCATTGGAAAGGAACCTGATACTGAGAAAAATTGAGGGCAAAAGCAGAAGGGGACGGTTGAGGATGAGATGGTTAGATAGTATCATCAATGCAATGAACACAAATTTGGGCAAACTCTGGGAGATAAGGAAGGACAGGAGAGCCTAGTGTGCTATGGAAAGAGTCCAATACAACTTAGTTTGACTGAATAAAAACAAATCATGGTGAGTGCAGAAAGGTCACACATCACTTCCTCATATGCACTCAGTTTGGGATATTTTCCAGAGTGTATAAAAAGTAGTAAGTCCTCCCATCATATTATTTTGCCAAAACTGGACCCAGAGAAGAGAAGGGGCAGTCAGTCTGCCATGATTTCACCATGTCCAAACCATAGTTCAAGCTAAAATCATGGCAATAAGGAATTTATCTTTTCTGTCAGAAATCAGGACAAATAGGAGCCTGGTTTAGCTCAGCAGACTAAAAGCATAGTGATCAACACCAGCTGTCTGCAATTACTGTAAGTTTGAATCTCACCAGGCTCAAGGTTGACTCAGCCTTCCATCCTTTCTAAGGTAGGTTAAATGAGGACCCAGTTTGTGGGGGCAATAAGCTGACTTTGTATAAATATACAAAAGTATGAAGGCTATTGCTTAACGCATTGTAAGCTGCCCTGAGTCTCCGGAGAAGAGCGGCGTATAAATCAATTTTTTTTTTTAAAAAAAATGGTTGGGATGAAGACATTTGTGCATTTATTTGCCACAAGCATGCATTTCCCTCCTTTTCCAAGAGACGTATTTACTTTTAAATTTCAGAACAATTTTTTTCACATATGTTAGAAGGAGAGAGAATAACTTATCTGGACTGAAATGTGTCCTAGCATTACATATAGTGAGGACATTGCTTTAGGTAACTAGTACCAGAATCATCTAACTGTTCCAAATATTTGATATAGTGCATGAAAACGGGCAATGCAGAACTTGGACAGCCCTGAAAGGGACCATGCCAGGATTGGAGTGAGAGGATCCAAAGGATGTTCAGCTTCCAATCATTTTCTCTATCTCCAATCTCAGAAGATATTCAGGCCAGTCATTAGTTGAGTTCAACCATGTCCTCCCATCACTTGCAGTGCTGAGAAATGTTTTCAAAATATCCAAATATTTCCCTTGCCTCACTTCTTCCCTTCAGTTCTGGTCACAACACAGAGCTCCAATGTCAAAGTGCTGTGTTAACCGATTGATTTATCTTGCCAGAAAGGAAAGAAAGGACTTCTGGTATTTCTTCCAAATATATGCCAAAATAACCAGATCCTTAGGTATTCTGCACTTGGACCAAGGTGAAGAGAGTAGATTCCATTTCCTGATCTTCTCCAGATACTCAAATATCTTAGGCCATTCTATGAAATTGGTGGCATTCTTGCCAGAGAACATATGGTTCTCTGGCCCTAAGGAACAATTGGCCCTCACGAAATGCAGATATTTGCATGCTTTAGAAATATTTGCAAGAGAAAGGGCAGAAGGAGTTTCAAATAAACAATCTTGACACAAGATAAATAGTTAAGTTCAGTTGTTTTCATCCGGAAATCCCTAACTCTGGTAATATTAGTAACAGACCATCTTTGTCTAAATGGGAAGCAGAATAGGTTTTTTCCCCGCACATATCTCGGAATTGATTCAAGGTTGGCCACATATAATATTCCCTCGCTCCATTTTCTTCAGCAAGTTCTGTTCTTGCAACTCTGGTATATGGAAAAGTTCACAGAACTGAAAATTGAATCCTTCCGTGCATTTCATTTGCTTTGTATAAAATTAAATTCATGAATGTTGTTTCAAAGGAAAGTTATTTTTCTTTATTCGTGTAGTCTGAATTTCGGTTGACAAAAAGCAGTCTCTTGACATAGCCAATTAAAATGACTAGTTTCTTCACAATCTGCTATTCCTTTAGCAAGCAACATCTCTATTTTATTTAAACAAATTTTAAGATATATACATGACTAGCCACCCACACAGAAACAAACACAGTTTTTACATGTATATATGCATATGCACATATAAGCCGACAGACAAGCAAATAAATATTCCATATGCATTAATATATTCTGCATTGTGCCCTTTCATAAATATAAACTTGTGATGTAAGAAAGGGTGGCATATTTTATTTTCATGAGTAAAGAACGACTACATAACTCACAAGTGGCAAAGCATAGCTATGCCATTAATGGATTGTGTGCAGGCAGCCTTACTGAATGAAAATAAAAATCTATTATGCTGCCCATCATAACATATTATATATACACCCTGCCAGAGGGTTATGTCTGCAGAGTAACCAAAATTTTTGTTAGAGCTAGCTGAAATAATTAATACAGTTGAAGAAACAAAAAGATTTAGAGCTAGTGTTTATTTCCCACTGGCAGGTTCTAAATATGTATTTCACAGCAGTCAACATGCATGCACATTTATAATGGGGTCTGTACTTTTTTTTTCTCTTGACCTGTTTCTGGGAATTACTTAGACAAAATTCAGCCATTCCTTCGAGATGAAGAAATATTGAAATGTGGCTCACTTTCAACAGAATATCTTTACTGTAATTTTTTTCTCCTTAATATTAAAAACATTGCTGCAAACTAGGAGCAACCCCAGAAATATGACACTTGGTTAAATCTGATGTGACCCAGGTATGTGTTTTGAATGTAGAACCTCAACATGAGGCAATCAATTGATTCAAACTCCAGATTTTACCACAGAAATTGGCTTCCCTGTAAGTCTATCTATCAGGAACATAGTCATAAAGTAAAACATCATTTGCTAGGACAACACATTATAGATTTTTCATCATTAGTTGCAGACTCCAATAAAGAATTGTGTGCCTTTAGAGGAGAAATTATTTGATGATTTACTTGTTGAATGTATTATGTATTTGAAACCTCAAGGAGCATAGCTCAGTGGATGAGATTCACAAACAGAAGATAAAATTGGACGTTACTGTTCTTTTCTTCAACATACACTAAATTAAGATTTATTTATTTATTTATTTTAAATATTTTTTATTTTTTTTCAACATAAACATAAAATATATCTTTTAAGAACGAAGTCTTGATCTGGTCATAAATAGGTACAATTGCTTACATTTTTTAACAAACTCCATTCAACATTTCCTCATTGCATCTTTTAAAATTACAAATCAAAACAAAATTTTTTAACATAAATTCTAACATCTTCATTTAGGCCATACTATTATATCACCACACATCTTAATTCCCAAATACACTCCACTCATTTTTATATCCAAATATAAATCAAAGTTCATTCTAACTCTTTCCTAAATTTCCTCCATTACTTAAGAAATACATTACATTAAGAAATACAGATAGAATTTTGATTTGTAAATTGAAATAAAAATAGAGTTATATATATTGGAAATTAAGATTTGTGGTGATAAAATAGTAAGGTAAATACTTAGATTAAGAGGTTATAATATTTCTTAAATTTGTGTTTTGATATTGATGATAAAAGAAGTAAATTAAAATTTATTAAGGAATGGTCAGTACCTGTAGAATGTACAGTGTAGAAAAATTCACCCATAGAATCAGGCACCGAACTAATTGGGATTATAAGATTCCGTTTTGGCTGGATCTCGCTGATACCATGTGGAATACAAATATTAAGTCACTCGGGGGGTTTTTATATAAAGAGTTACTTTACTTTGAAGAGGGCAGGTGGCGATTGAAGACTTTGGATATGCTGTTGGAAGAAGGGAAATCGTTGACTTGGTTGCAGTACAATCAATTACAGATGAGATGGAAAGAAGATCAACAAACTGGTTTAATGGAATATGAAGTAGAATTGGTTGAACAGATAAAGCGGACAGGTCCAATGCACATTAAGAGAGTTTATAATGTTTTGTTAGAAAGAGACTCAGAAAATGAGCTAGTTAAAGATTGTATGATTAAATGGGCACAAAATTTCTCTCAACCAGTTATGTTGGAAACATGGGAAAAAATATGGGTTCAGAACGTTAAATTTACACAGTCACAAAATTTACGAGAAAATTTTTATAAAATGTTTTATAGATGGCACTTAGACCCCAAGAAATTGTCTTGCATGTACCCTAATGTGCAGCCAAAATGTTGGAGATGTGATTGTTTAGATGCTACATATTATCACATCTGGTGGACCTGCAGGAAAGTGAGGGCTTTTTGGATAAAAATCTGGTGGGTTATGCAAAATGTTTTAAAGAAAAAAATACAATTTTCTCCGCAATTTTTTTTATTGGGTATAGTTAAAGACTTTACACTGGGTGAAACTAAATTGATTTTGTATATGGTGACAGCAGCTAGGTTGTTGATTGCCCAACATTGGAAGAGTGATGTTTTACCGACGGTTGATCAATGGACCCAGAAGATGGCTGGATTTGCAGAAATGGCAAAGGTTTCAGCTTTTTTAAAAGATCAGACGCATGAGAAGTATATACAGGAATGGAAATTATGGATTGAGTATGTACAGAATAAGTATCAGACTAGAAAATATTATATCGCTTTTAGCTGAGATGACTATGTTAGTATGTTAGTAAATATAGAAAAAAGATATGGAAGTTTGAATAACATATATATTGTTTGGGAATATTAATATTGCATATAATGGAAGTCAAGGGGGGGGAGGGAAGAGGGAGGAGGGGGAGGGTTAGGGTGGGGATGGGAAGGATTTATATATTCTTTTTACATGTACTCTACAATCTGTGGCTAGGGAGGGGGGGGGAAAGGGGGAAAAATTTGTATTGTTAAAACTTTTTCAATAAAAAAAAAAAATTCACCCATAGAATTGAAACAAACTGAAGTACATAGATTGAAGCAGAGTTAAATACAACTGATTATATTTAAATATAACACCCATATTTATTGCACAGTTATATCTTAAAATCACCTTCAGCACCAGAATCTACTTACCTTATGCTTTTATACCTCAGAAAATACACTTTCATGTAATATACAAATGTAAAACAGGTAGTTCTCAATTTACAGCAATTACAACTGAAACTTCTGTCACTAAGTGATGTGGTCATTAAATGAGTATGCCCAATGTTATGACTCTTCTTGCTATGATCATTAATTGAATCTAGTTTTCCCTTTGACTTCCAGGTAAGGAAGCACCCTAGGAAAGTTGCAAATGATGGTTACATTAACCCAGAAAGGTGCAACATTATAAATACGTGCTGGCTGCCAAGCATCCAAATTCTGATCATGTGACCATAGGGACACTGTGATGGTCTTAACTGTAACAATCGCCTGTAATTCACTTTTTTCATTACCTCAAATGATCATTAAGTGAATACACATAAGTCAAGGACTACCTGCATGTAATGAATGGATTTGTGTGTGTGTTGTGATGTGATCATTTCCAGACACTTTCTAATACCAAATGATCAAGTAACAGTGGTTACCAGTGGTGGGTTGCTACCGGTTCTCCCTGGTTCTTATGAATCGGTAGTGGAAATTTTGAGTAGTTCGGAGAACCGTTAAATATCACCTCTGCTTGGCCCTGCCCCCAATCTATTCGCTGCCTCCTGAGTCCCAGCTGATCGGCTAGTAGGAAAAAATCAGGCCTCACGTAACAAAGAAGAGGGAAAAAAACCAAGACACCTTAGCTTTAAATTGAGAAGCCAAGAAGCCTCCCAACTGATCAGCTAGAAGTGATCCACTCCTTGTAAACCGCTCGGTGGTAGTAGATTGACAAACCTCACGGATTGACTACTGCAATGCTCTCTACATGGGGCTGCCCTTGAGGACCACTCGGAGGCTTCAGCTGGTACAAAATGCAGCCGTGCGGGTTGTGATGGGAGAATCCCGATACTCCCATGTTACACCTCTCCTGCGCGGTTTGCATTGGTTGCCAGTTGCCCTCCGGGTGAGATTCAAGGTGCTGGTGATGACCTACAAAGCCCTACATGGCCTAGGACCAGGATATTTGGCGGACCACTTACAGCCAGCAACAATATCCCACCGCCCGGTTCGCGCCCATAGAGAGGGCCTACTCAGGGTGCCGTCAGCTAGAGAGTGGCGGCTGGCGACCTCCAGGGGTAGAGCCTTCTCGGTGGGTGCCCCCACCCTCTGGAATCAACTTCCCTTGGAACTCTGATTAGCGCCTGACCTTCGCACCTTCCGCCATGAATTAAAAACTTGGTTGTTTAATTCCCTTGACCTGGACTGATAATGGGGTTTTAAGGGTTAATTTTAAATCTTTTAAATTTTAGATTTTATTTTATATTGTGACTTGTTTTTATTATTGTGAGCCGCCCTGAGTCCATTGTGAGATAGGGCGGCATATAAGCTGAATAAATAAATAAATAAATAAATAATTGAGGCCAAGCTGCCTGAAAGCAGTTTCCAATGCTCTCGGTGGCGGCAGAGTAGCAAAAAACTGTTTAAACTCTTGCCGTGGCCCTTCAAAGGGCTGCCCTACAGCTGATCAGTGGTAAAAGGCGCTCCAGTGTGCTCCAAAAACAAATGGGTAGACCAGTATGGCTCTGCAAGCAGTTAAAAGCCTGGTAGACCAGTAACTCTGCTAAATCCTAAAGAATTGCTTGTCACATGACCATCAAACCACAAAATAAGCCATGCCCACAGAACTGGAAGTAAAAAAATTTAGAACCCACCCCTGGTGGTTACCCTCATTTTCTATAGCCTGAATAAATAGGCTACAGTACTTCTTTCCATACCACATGCAGACACAAGTAAGAGTAAATTTGCTTCCTATATTTGAAATCAAGAATTCAAAGGTCCTTCCAGCTCTATCCCTCAAAAAATACTGGATAATAAATACATCACTAGATGAGGCCACCATTTAATATAGTCCTTCTGCCATCGGAAACAGTGTAAACAATATACTATTCAATCTTGTTACATGTGATTGCTTTCAGGTTTCTGCTGTGTGCTCCTTTGACCTCTGCCCAGTTTTCTTTATTTGATCTATAGAATGTGTTCCAGTTATAGCTTTTTTTTAAAAAAAACCCACAGTTTAATTGATTTTCCAAGGGAAAGCAATGACTCTAATTTTAAGTACAGTGGAATGTAGTTAAATTAAGAGGAATCAGAGTTGCTGTAATGATATTTCTGATCAGACATAAAGATCTATCTCTGTGATATTGCAGAAGTTTTAATTAGAATGCTAGGAAAAATATACAGCAAAGCTCACCTAGAATTTGTGTAGTTGACTGAGGAGCACAAAATGCATATAACAGGGTAGTTTAGATATCACAATAGTCTATCACCAAAGGAACAGTCAAAATGGGAAATTAAATTTCCCTCCAGTGTAGATTCCAAATTCATTTGGGGATGTATGGGAACTGGAAAGAAGGAAGGGAAACCAAACAAAAGACCATTAACCTAACAGTGGATTAAGTAACAATTATACACAGTGTTCCATGTGCCTTGGTATATAATCCTGCTGGCCACTTGACCACAGAAATGTCTTTATACAATGCTGATGTTCTGACCTAGGCTTCCTTAGAAAGTAAACATCACAAACTTAGTCCCAGCAAACCTCTTTAATTCATACGGCTGTAAATTACTTTCATTTACAGTCCGCAAGGCTTGATAAACAGTCTTTCAGAGGAAGGTTATCAGCACAAACCTATCTCACATGGAACACTGCCAAAGAGCTAATTTCCAGATGCAGGGCAAGGCCGAACTTGGCACAGAGTCACAAACAGAATTGTCAACTCTTGAATTGGCCAGATGAACTAATTGCTTCCTGCAAAAGCTCATGTCCCGTTTGCTTTTTTTTTATGTCTTATGGGAGGCACCAATCATCTCCAAGCCTTACTCCCAAGTCGACCCTGTTCCCTTAATTGTTCCTGTCTCCTGGCAGCTCTGTGCCTGTGCCCACTGGGAACAGGCTCATGTTGTTCTTTTGCCTCATTGATGTCAGACTCCAGAGAATCTGGAGGCAGCAAAGAACTACCAGATGACCTTGGCCCCAGTGTGAAATGTAAAATCTGTTACTATCGTTCTGTGGGCGTGGCTTGGTGGGGGGGGGAATTTGACTGGGTAGGCGTGGCCAACATGTTTTTTAAAAAACTTTTCAAAGCATTTTTTCTAATGCTTTGAAAAGCCTCTCTGCCGATCAGGAACTCAGCTGGGATCGTCAGAGAGGCTCTTTTAAAAATGCCTCTCTGCCAATTAGGGAACTCAGCTGGGATCGTCAGAGAGGCTCTTTAAAAAATGCCTCTCTGCCGATCAGGGAACTCAGTTGGGATCGGCAGAGACTTTTCAAAGGATTTTTTAAACCACATCTTTGGCCAAGAGGTTGCAGAAAAAAATGCTTTGAAAAGCCTCTGATGATCCCAGCTGAGCTGTACAATCATCAGAGGCTTTTTTTTTTAACTTTTAAAAGCATTTTTTCATCAGAAGAAGTTGTAGAAAAAATGCTTTTTAAAGTAAAAAAAAGCCTCTGATGATCGTGTGGCTCAGCTGGGCATGGTGGGGGGGAGGCAGGGATTTTTGCTACCGGTTCTCCGAACCACCCACCACCATCACTACCGGATCGGGCGATACAGTCCGAACAGGGAGCATTTCACCCCTGTTTGGCCTCCTCTCTGCCTCCAACTCAGAGCCAGGGCTTGGACATTAATTTCTGAAGTGAAATTCAAGGTTTTGGGTCTAAACAAATTTTGGTCCTAAACAAGATTAATCACTGACATCATTGAGGGAGGTCTTGCTAATGACATCAATAAATACCATTTGGGTGTTTCCTGTGGTGGTATCCTTGCTTTCGATAGGATAGGATAGGATAGGATAGGATAGGATAGGATAGGATAGGATAGGATAGGATAGGATAGGATAGGATAGGATAGGATAAGATAAATAAGAATAGAATAGAATAGAATAGAATAGAATAGAATAGAATAGAACAGAACAGAACAGAACAGAACAGAACAGAACAGAATAGAATAGAATAGTCTTTGTTTCCTTGTTTTATAAAAAACAAAAATATGAAATTTTAAACTGTAGTAGACCCAATATAATTTTCATCCAACTTTTAAATAAGATTTATGCTCTCCTACCTTTTTATTCCCCCACTTCTATTTTCCTTATTTTTGCCTGTAAAGTATTTGCTTTGCTGACATAAGGCTGGTTTAATAAAATTGGCCTTCTTCCTAAAAGTTTACCTGTGAGAACCCCGAACATAATAAAATCAGATTATGAAGGCAATCATATTTACTAGTAATAAATCAAATCTTGCAGACATCAGTTAAGTCTCCCTTACTGCACCGAGACAATATCAAGTATGCATACATCAATACCTGAGGTGCCAGAAATATATTTCATAAGTTTGGGAAGGTGGAAGCGGGAACGCTACTTGCACTAGCTGCATAATTATGGAGAGAGAATTTGTAATGCGAACATTATGATGTACAAAGTGGCTTTGTCCTACATTTAATAAGCTCAGCATGTCAAGCCCACAAACATAATAGAATTTGGAGATGATTTCTTACCATCAAATACAGATTATTGTTTTCAAGAAGAAAGCTTCCTGGAGCTTCATCAACAAATATCTAATTTTAAACCACTATCTTCTTCCTTACCAGTGCACTGCATTTCCTTTAAACTGATAACACAACACCATATTAAAAGAAAAGCGGTGTCAAATGAAACCAGGCCATTTTTAAACAGTGGACTTGCTTTTCAGTTAGTAAAGTCATGAACCTTTAAAGTCATGAACCTCATGAAGACTTTTTCTTTACTTGTAGAAATTGACTTCCGCAGAATTTTCGCGGAAAAACTCAACCAAAGTCTTTTTCTTGTTTTCAATTTCCATAAACATAGGGGCTGTGCCTCATTTGCCAAGTATAAGTATGTTTTACCTGGACTACAGCCTTATTTTCTGTTAAAAAGAGGAACCAAGAAAAAGAGGGTTATGACATACACAAACATTTTCAGGATGTTTTTAATCTTGCAGAAAGAAGTAAATATGAGAAAGACCGAGCCATTTATTTTGTTTCATAATAGCTAAAAAGTGAAAAATTACTTCCTTTGATTTACACATCTTTCCTGCCATTAAGTCACTTGCACTGGCTGAAGTATTTATTAGGGGATTGAATTTCAGGGATCAGGCAATGTCTAGAAGAACAGCCTTTGCAGATGAGAACAAACTGTAAAGGCACAGCAATAAATAAAGAAAAAAAATAATCAGAAAGTAGTTCAGAACTGTATAATCAGGTGTCAGAAATTGAATATATTAAGCCACAGTAAATTCTGAAAAAACTTGTTCAGAAATAGCAAACTGTGTTTCAAGAAGAGATTAGTTCAACTACAAGTTGATCATTTTATAGGCAAACAAAGAAAAAAATGGCTTTAGAACACATTAATATTAACAGAATCAGGCTGATTATGCTATTGTCAGAAGTAAAGACAAAATGATGCCACTTCTCTCTCTCTCTCTCTCTCTCTCTCTCTCTCTCTCTCTCTCTCTCTATCTATATATATATATATAATGTTATTTTATTCTCTTTTCATAGGTCTTTGTGTATTTTTGTTTCATCCAGGTTTATCCTACGTAAATCAAGATCTTTATACAGCCATGGTTCAGTGAAATGCAAGTTTTGGTGTATTCGGATCTTTTCCTGTGTAAGATTGAGAGTATCTTGGCACGTTTCAATGAGGTCCCACTCATCATCTTCGGGCTGGTGTCTTCAGCTTCGTGCTTGTGCAAGGAAAGTGTGATTGGAGCTGCCGTCTCTCTATAAATACTGGTGGGGAGGTGTGGGGTGCTGGCTTTGTTGCTGTGAGCGGATTGGTTGCCTGTGTTGTTACATCTTGATTGGTTGATGGAGTAGATGTTTGCAGATTAGTCAGCGGTTTCATAATATCATGTGTGGGTGAGGTCCTTGAAATGTGCCCATTAGTCTTTTGTGTTTTAATGACCTGGGTAATGGGCTGTGTGTTAACATCCTGAGTTCTGAGTTCTCAAAAATTGTCCTCAGGTCCCTTGTGAGTTTCAGAAACAGATTTATTTTCATTCTTAGTCTATTAAAGGTTTCCAGTGATGACCAGACATCTGAGGCTTGATATATGGTCTAGTGATGCAAAATATAATCTAGACTATTGTCATTGTCATTAGCTCTGTGTTAGATCCACCTAAAGTTTCTTTCATCATGTATGGCTAGACTTTCCTTTACATAATGTAGCTGAAGCATCAAAAATATCCAACTGTCTTTCTATCAAAAGATATAGTAACACAGCAATACTAATGAAACAAGAATAAAAAGGATCATACTTTTATAAAGAAATAAAAAACAGAAAATTAATTAAAATTTAATTAAAGAACCTCAGTAAGAATAAAACTAAAAAATCTTTCAGTCCCTGAGAAGAGTCCCAGAAGTCTTGTAATTGACAGTTCTCCTCTTTCCAGATTGGAAGGAGGAGATCTGTCAATCACAGGCCTTCTGGGACTTCCCAGACTGGAAGGAGAATTAATCGTAGAGGAGGCAATTCAACATTGGTTTTCCATGAACCTTCTGGAAGACAACAGCCTCCAAATACAAGGACAGAAGAACAAACTTGGATTAGGGAATTTTATGGAAGTTATAACTCTTGCCTCAGTATGAAAATGTGAGGGTTTAGGAATAACAAACAAATTTATTTCAGAAACTGAGGTTCCATGTTGGCAAATCCATGATCCAGAAATCAGAGCCAAGAGCAATTTGGTACCAGTCCAAAGGTTAGTCAGGAAATCAGAAGTAGCACAAGTTCAGGAGATAGTCCAAGGATGAAGAGTTGCTTGCCAGCTGTTAGCATTTCTCTTCCCTTGAGTCATGCTTTTTTTCTTTTAAGGAGTCTTATCCAATATCTCTGTTATACTTCTGTGATCTTTCTGCCTATAGAAAGGCAGAAGATCTATTTCCACTAAGGCTGATTACTTGATCACTGCAAAACAATACACTCATCCTCTGACAGATTCTGCTTTTACTGGACCTCATCTACAGATATTTGAGAGCCTTCTGATTCCTGAGTGACAAGGTCTAAATACGTCAAGCCTTGAATCTCCAATTGAGAGTTTGACTCATCAGACAGGCTCATAAGAGATGTGAAGTGAACATCTGAAAAGATTACAAGCTGAAGTCATTGATCAAGAGATAAATCAGAGCAAACTGTGGAATCTTTAGATTGTAAACCAGAGGACTCAGTGCAAGATCTGCCCCCTGTCACACAGGTGCTTGTGTCATCTCAGTGCAGTGCTGTTTTTATTATTTTGAAATGTTTGAATATTTTCTGTTCTGCAAGCACCTCAGTCCAAAACTGATACAATCCTTTAAAGTTCTCCAAACTACAGTTAGTCCTCAATTTGCAACCATTGAACCCAAAATTTCTGTTCCTAAGCAAGAGAGTTGTTAAGTAACTACTGCCCCATTTTACCAGCTTCCTTCCCACAATTGTTAAGCTGAGGTTATTAAGTTAATAACACATTTCCTAAGTGAATCTGGCTTCCCCATTGACTTTGCTTGTCAGAAGGTTACAAAAGGTGATCGCATGACCCTGGGACACTGCCACCATCATGAATAAATCATAAATGCCAGATGCCAAGCATCCAAATTTTAATCATGTGACCCATGAGGATGTTGTAAACGGTCATAAGTGTGAAAAACAATCATAAGTCACTTTTCTCAGTACTGTCGTAATTTCAGACAGTCACTAAACAAATAGTTGTAAGTCAGACTATCTGCATCACGGAATTTCTAGCTTCCCATTGTTTGCATTGCAGAAGATATTCTTGAGAGAGGAACAATGGACCTTCAGGGAATGGAAACTAAATGACAAACACTGCCTCAAATTTTGCCTCACCAGCAATAATTTAGGAGAGTTTAGCGACCATGGTGCTTTCGATGCCAAAGCTCTCAGGCTGAAGTTAGGATATCAATACTTTAACAAATGTAGAAAGGTAAATATGAATGTGTATAATCTCAATAGCCCACAGGTGCATTTCTATAGGCTATAATCTTTAGAGAGAGGGGTCCTTGGTTGTTCTTTTTTTCTTTCTTTCTTTCTTTCTTTCTTTCTTTCTTTCTTTCTTTCTTTCTTTCTTTCTTTCTTTCTTTCTTTCTTTCTTTCATACCTTTCATTACCCAAACTGGATAACATCATCATTGCTAGTCTGGAGTGGGGTTTGCTAGCACTCATGATGTTACCTAGTTTGGATAATGAAATGTCTGCAAAAAAAACAACCAAGCTCAGAAAGCACCAAGGACAGAGGTGAAATGCTCCCAGTTTGGACCTGATCGCCTGATCCGGTAGTGATGGCAGTGGGTGGTTCGGAGAACCGGTAGCAAAAATCTCCCCCCCCCCCCCTGCCCCGCTGAACCCCCCCCCCCCTCAGGGGTTTTTTTTTTTACTTTTAAAAGCATTTTTCCTACAAGCTCTTCCGACGAAAAAATGCTTTTAAAAGTAAAAAAAAAAGCTTCTGATGATCCCGTGGCTCAGCTGGGATCATCAGAGGCTTTTCAAAGCATTTTTTTCTGCAACCTCTTGGCCGAAGAGGTGGTAAAAAAATGCTTTGAAAAGTCTCTGATGATCCCAGCTGAGTTGCCTGATTGGCAGAGGCTTTTCAAAGCATTAGAAAAAATGCTTTGAAAAGTTTTTTTTTTAAAAAAGTTGACCATGCTTACCCAGTCACATTACCCCAGCACCACCAAGCCGCGCCCACAGAACCGGTAATAACAAATTTTACATTTCACCCCTGACCAAGGACCCCTCATTCCAACCGTGAGCTACAGGTATTTTCCTCTATCAGCCTATAAACTATACTGTAAGCTACATTAAAAGTGAAGTTTAAACCCAGGAGTATTTTTTCTCTCCCTTGTCAACGCCAAAAATAAACTGTGTTGCAAAATAACATTGCACCAGACAGAATTCAACAGTAACTTCTACAAACAACCAGAAGGGGGAAAAAATAAATTTTTCTTCTCTTTTACTTCCCCCTGACCAGAATTAAATTGCTCAGGGCCTATCAAAACACCAATGAGATATCTCATTGTCTGCCATCCACTAACCTTTGACAAATATCCACACTGTTTACTAGGTGGAAAGCTACTTGTTTCTAATAATTTCCGGGCACTTTATTTATTTATTTATTTTTGAAACTCTGAGCCTATATATTTTATATATTGATTAGGGTTAATTTTAGTTCTAAAGGTAAGAGGAAGATGACCATGGGAGCTTGCATCTGCTCGTTTTACCAGACAACTGTATTTATATCCTCCCTTCAATTCCTAAATTATATTTGAATCTAAACCATTGCATTGGAGTAACATATATATGTGATATTATTAAGTATATACAGGCAGGAACACAGATGTATAATCTGAGTAGCTCAAGTAGAATTTTACCAAAAATCTAATTTAGGTATGAATATTATATGGCGGAATCAGAGTAAGGAAGATCATTACAAAATGACCAGCATGATCAAGTCAAAATAAACTTTCAATAAAATTGAAATGAATCCATGATTCATAACAAAACTGTTCAGAACTGGGGGAAAGATGAAATTTAAATCAGTATTAGTGAACAGGATAATTTGTAATAAAAGGAACTTTTTCCTGTAATTAGAATCCAAAATGTGTCCCTAATTATTAAAGAGTAATACCTGATTAATGAAATTCAAGATAAATTTCAATTCCAGGAGCAGAGAAAGGCTTCTTATCAGACAGTTTGAAAAGAAAAAGGGATTTGTCATGCCTATATATTGGATTCCGTTTTAACTGTGGACCTGCTATTAAACGTTTCTCAGTTCACTGCAAAAATAGTTGGTTAAGCAAGGAATTTGATTTGCTACTTGGACAATTTGACTGATACATGTCTAGTTTTGCTGCAGCCACTATTATTTGACATTTATAATGCCCTAGGTTTCATACAATGTAGGAATTGTAATGTAATGCACTTAATCAAGATAGAGTAGGGGGGGATTAACCCCTGAATCAGGCATGGGATAGGAAGATGTCCAGTAGGTGAAATGATCTTGACTCAAAAACTGCTTTTCAGTAATTGAAAAGGTGATAAGGAAAAGAAGCATCCAACTAAGCAGAAAAGATGAATTAATTCTTGCCGAGAAAAAAAAAATAGAAGAAAAGAATAGACAGGCTTGTAGAAAAGTACTGTTTCAGAGAGAGGAATTAGAGGTAGAATTGATGGAGAGTTATAAGAAAACAGGGTAGAAATTATTTTGGAATCAATGTGATACTTCACAAAGGATTTAAGAAAAGCAATGATAGTATCATAAAGATTAAAAAAACAGTGGATTTTTGCACCAGTACAGACACCAAAGCCAAAGCTCTGGCTTATGTCATAATGAGAATCCTACACGGGGCTAACAGAAACCCCAACACTGTCTACCCATGCCAATGGATGGATGATTTTATTTGAAGAGCAGTAGGTCAACCTAAGGACTGTAAATTGATAATTAACTGAGAGGTTTCTCAGGCAAGCCTTCAGGTTGGCAGAATAAAATGGGAAAGGAATGGAAAGTCTCTTTCCCTTTGAAATTGCCTCTCCATTCATCACAAACTATACAAGTCACCACTTCGATATTAATGAACTGGGCAGATAAGGTGATGCTCAAAATGGTTAGTCTACCTAAAACGATGTCCCCGTGCATTTAAAAAGAAAGTCTAATGTTCTCCTAAATATTTTTTTAAAATTCCTTCTATAGCAGAGAATTAAACAGGGTGCTTTTATAGGGAGAAAAATACTATTGGATTTAAAAAAACCTCCACTTAGTACAATTATTGTGATATGAATTCATAAATTTGGGTATGCTGCTTAATGGAGGCATAGAGGTGAGACATGTTTTTTCAAAGATGAAATATGTGTTAAGATGTCAGTTTGGCCAAATACATGAATTCACGGGACAGAAGTTAGAAGCAACAGGAGTTTGACACTCCTGTTAGGAGAGTTAAGAGTGTATTCCTACAAGCCATGCTATCCTTTCCTTACAACAGGAAGAGACAACAAATTAGATACTGGACTTCATCTTTTTAAATAAAAACTCTTAAACAGAAGAATTACAATTAATGAGCATTGATCACAGCTAAATATAAACATATGGGGGTTTTGTTGTTGTTTGCTTGTTTGTTTGTTTTTTATGCTGCTCATCTCCCTTGTAAGGTAACTCTGGGCATCTTACAGATTATAAAACAATAAATAGAAAAAATAATTAAAATATGAAGACTACAAACTAAAGACTTAAAACTATGCAAAAGCCAAGACTAAGAGACAGATGGCATGGGATGAGGTCTTCATACTCAGTCAAACACCTCCAATAATGAGAGAACCCCTCAGGACCCCTAGCCAACCTGTAAAACCAAGGTTTAATAAGTATCCTTCTCATCTTTTCTACTATCTTCTCCTATTGGTATCTTATGATTATATTCCTTTGTTGTTTGTATGTACACTGAGAGCTTATACCCTGGAGACAAATTCCTTGTGTGTCCAGTTATACTTGGCCAATAAAGAATTCTATTCTATTCTATTCTATTCTATTCTATTCTATTCTATTCTAT
>WNWU01000002.1:13509175-13553930 GCA_012654045.1 Ptyas mucosa | reverse complement strand
TCTATTCTATTCTATTCTATTCTATTCTATTCTATTCTATTCTATTCCTTCCAGAAACCCAAAAGGCTATAGTGAATGGGAATTTCTAGCCAATACATCTCCAACTGTAACACTTTTAGCAATATAATTAGCACTTAGACGTATACACTGTTTTACAGTGATTTACAGCCCTCTCTAAGCTGTTTACAGAGTCAGCATATTGTCCTCAATAATTTGGCTCATCATTTTACCAACCTCAGAAGATGGAAGGCTGGGTCAACCTTGAGCCCATCAGGATCAAATTCCTGACCGTGGGCAGTTAGCCTGCAAATACTGCATTCTAACCACTGCACCACCAGTTTTAACAGTTAAATAACCAGAAAATTAAATTCCACCAAGAAATTTAATTGATCTAATCTTTGAATTAGAAGGTCAAACTCCCTCATCAACCATTTGGTTCAATGTTAAGTTCAAGGATGTCAAACTCAATTTCATTGAGGGCCACATCAGGGCTGTGGTTGACCTCAAGGGGCCAGTTGGGTGTGACCGACTGGGTGGGTGTGGCAAACTGGGTGGGCATGGCCAGCTTGACGACACTCCCCAAACTGCTGTTGTGTTTCCTTTTCACATTGGGTAGACCAGGCCGAAGCTACACTGCCCTGATCTTTCCTCTTCACACTGGGTAGACCAGGACCACTCAGCGGGCTGGGTCTGACCACATTGTGGGCCAAATTTGGTCCATGGGCCTTGAGTTTGATACCCCTGGTTTAGTTGAACCCAGCATATCTTCCTCAAAAGAAGCTAAAATTGGCTACCTTTATTGTAGAAAAAAAATAATAAAGCAATCAAATATATAGCCATGTAATGGGACACATTCATAAAATTGCTATGGTAAACCTAGACAGCAGTTTTCTCCATCTTCTTGCCCTGCAGCTAATTAGGAATTGAACCAAAGTATAAAAATAGGAAAGAAAGAAAGAAAGAAAGAAAGAAAGAAAGAAAGAAAGAAAGAAAGAAAGAAAGAAGATAATCAAAACTAAGGCGAGAGGACTTCCGGTTGAGCCGCCGGCATCGCCGACGCTTCTTTGCGAAGCGCCAGCCCCAGACTCCGTAGAACCGCAAGAACAGCGAAAATCGGCTGTCTTGCGGTTTGGAATCCTTCCCCCCAGGAAGAAGGGGGGAAGGAGAGCAGACAGGTGGGGTAGAGCTCCCTGAGAGCACCAGATTTACCTAATAATCTGGTGCTCGAAGATGAGAGCTCCCCGTGAAGCCTGTCAAAAGCTCCGGACCTGGGATGCCTCTGACTGGGAAGTCTTTCCCTGTCAGAACTAGATGCCGCGGCCACCCCATCAAACAACTTTAAACAAATATCTCTTGAATCAAGTTGGCAGAGCACAAGTTGCACGAAGGAAACAGCAAGTATTTTTTTTTCTCTTTTTCTAACTCCAGGGATTTACTTTCTTCTAAGTGGAAAGTGAAAGCAAGATGGCGTTTGAGTTTCAACGGGGCGTGAAGAAGTGAAAGTTAAAAACAATTATTGATAAGCCCCTGTTTGGAACGTAAAACTCCTTTTTGAAAAGTGGATGGAATAAGAAAGGATGTAATAATAATAACTCAAGCAGCAATATAAATTAAAAAGTCTTTTTCTTCTTTTTTCTTCTTGAAATTCCTTTTTTTTTTCTTTTCTTTTTCCCCGTCCTTCTGGAGGGGAAGGAAGAAGGGGGGCAGGATGGCTGGGCTTTTTGAAAACAAAGAAAGGAAAGGAGGGCTATTTAACCCTCAATGGTCTGATTTTGAGGAAGCTTTGAGTTCAATTACCTCTGCTTTATTGAAAAGAATTGATACTATATTTCAAGCTTCTCAAGCTGGAAACAATGAAATACATGGAAATACTGAGTTGCAATCTAGCAGTGGGGGATTGAATCAAGAGCTGGGAAAGGAAAAAAAACAACAAAAGACCACAGCAGATTTTACAGAAGAGAGAAAGGCTGAGCAGGAGCAAGAAACTCTGCAAGCTGATGAGCTGTTTCCAGAAGAAGCCATATTTTTGCAAAAAGTTTATAATATCCAACCCCCAAAACCGCAAATTTCTGCTGGAGTTAAAAAAGGCAGAGGGATTAAAGTTAAGAAGAAAGTTCGTAAAAAGGAAAAGAAGAAAGCCTGGAGAAATGGAAAATAACCCTGCTTGACGAGATGATGGTCCTTAAAAAGCATTGTTTAAATGTTTAAAGACTTGGAACTTTTGGGGGGGAAGAAAAAAAAAAGTAGACAGCAATTTAATGCCAGTTAACCAATTGATGAACGATGAGGAGGCAATCTATAGCTGTTTTGGAATATTTTGAGAAGAATAAACAGATCACAGCAATGCTGGTGCGTTGGGCTGTGAAATATGCCCTGACTTGAAGGAATTGGAATATTTTATTAAGGATTGTGATAAATCTGGATTTAATTGTAAACGTAGAAGTTTCATTGAAATCGGAGCTTTCTGTCTGATGGTAATAAATATAAGGCAAAAGGACTATGGATCTAGAGCAATTGCAGTTGATCTGATGGTTTCCTTAATACGTTTGATGGATCTACTAATCTAGTTTTGACTGGATTTGATGGATATTATTACAAATATAATTATAAAGTCACTCGGGGGGTTTTTTTTTATAAAGAAGCAATTTACTATTTAGGTGGGTAGACGCAAATGATGAAGATGTTCTATATGCTGTTGGAAGATGTGAAGACAAGAAGATTAGTAACTGGTTTAATCTAGTATGAAGAATTAAAATGTTTGATATAGTTATTAAATGATGTTTTATCTGTATTGATAAATTTATAAGAGGTTTGATTGTTATATTCCTTTTTTGACTAAAAATTTTATTATTATTGTTTTAAGTGTTTTAACTATAAATGGACCTTGATGGTTCAAAAATGGAGGACGGAAGATTTTATATAGTATTCTATTTTAAATCTGGGTTGTTGTTTGTTTGTTTTTTGACTGAGGGTTTTTTATTTTTCTTTGTTGTTGGGTTTTCTTTCTCTGTTTTAAATGAAAAGTTACAAAATATCTTGTTAGATTGTATAGATTTAATAATTTGCTAAGTATTAATTACTTATACTGAGTAATGATAGGTGTGATTACGTAATATTTAATTGTTTTATTAACTGCTGTAACTATAAATGGAGACATGGAGATTAATTCTGTCGAATTAGATGGAATGAGAAGAAAAGAAGACTTGCTTTCCTTTTATTTACTTGCTTAATGATTAGGATTATGATAAGTGTGAAATGGAGTTTAACTTAGAGAATTTGAGCTGTATTTTATCATGTACTTGTATTTGCTCTGGGAAGTCCGGGGGGTGGTTGGGGAGGGGGGAGAAAATGTATGTAAAAATTTTATTAAAAAACTTTTTCAATAAAAAAAAAAAAACTAAGGCAAGAGAAATTGGTGGTAGCTTTGCCTTCTATTTTATTGTATCCTCATTAGTTAATATTGCTCCAATAAAACACTGACATGTAAATTAAAAAGAAATCCAACTGAAAATGCATCTAAATTCATGTGAAAATATTATTAAATTGCTATTTATTTATTTATTTATTTATTTATTTATTTATTCTCTACTTTGAGCACCACTACTATTTTAAATAATACACTTGATGTTCCTAATGACAGCAAGTCAAAAATATATTGTCAGCATTACCTCCACGTTATTATCTACCTGAAAGAAAAATGTCCCTGACTTTAAGATGATTTACCAATCTAATCAGTCTAGAGTTGCTAACTTTAGCTGAAATCAATCCTAGAGTTTGTATCTTTAGATATTTGTATGTACGTGTATATCCAACAAGAACTGTGTTCTACGAAACGGCAAGATCAAGATTTAATTTAATGCCAATTTTTTTTCCTATTTGTCTAAGTTTTGCCTAATATGTCTTGACTTCACACAAGCAATTGAATCAGGCAATGATTCACCTTCTTCTTAGAAGAAACATTAAAAAAACCTCAGCATTTCTGACGAATGGGTTATTTTTATTTTCTCCTATTAAAATCTAATAATGATATATAATTGATCTGTTAAATTGTATTCTCACATTTAAAACAAAACCACTCTTTTCTCTTATTAGAGAATATGTAAGGAAGTATGTAACATTATCACAAAAGTGGGGAATTGAAATTTCAAGAATTACACAATTTGAATCATTTTTCTTTTTTTTTAAATAAATTTTATTAGACCATGAAAAAGAAAGATCAAAAACAAATATATAATATAATAATATAATATTGAATGATTTTTCATGATCACCACAACATGACGTCCCTATTTATTTGCTCACATAATAGGCAAAATCAGGATGGATAATGGTTCTTCCATGGATCTTCCATGGATAATGGAAGAAATGGAGAAAAAAGAAAATGGACATCAATTGTTCTGACCAAAGGTCTTGGCCTTTGGTCCAAATCTTCAAGGCCATTTGAAATATCAATATTTATTTTATTTTATTTATTTATCTTGTCAAGTACGTATTAGATAATATATAT
The DNA here is from genome assembly GCA_012654045.1 of Ptyas mucosa. NCBI lineage: Eukaryota > Metazoa > Chordata > Lepidosauria > Squamata > Colubridae > Ptyas > Ptyas mucosa. The sequence continues at coordinate 13,549,423 of WNWU01000002.1, read as the reverse complement.
ATAAGTATAAGCATGAATTGAATACATAAAATGAATACAATTAAAGGGAATATTAGGACAGGGACGATAGGCAAGCTGGTGCTCTTACACACGCCCCTTACAGACCTCTTAGGAAAGGGATGAGGTCAACAGTAGCCAGTCTAAGGTTAAAATTTTGGGGGTTTTGGGATGAAACCAGAGTCAGGTAGTGCATTCCAGGCATTGACCACTCTGTTGCTGAAGTCATATTTTCTGTAATTGAGTTTGGAGCGGTTCACTTTAAGTTTGTATCTATTGTGTGCTTGTGTATTGTTGTGGTTGAAGCTGAAGTAGTCATTGACAGGTAGGACATTGCAGCAGATGATTTTATGAGCTATGCTTAGGTCATACAGAAGGTGGAGTAGTTCTAAATTTTCTAAGCCCAAAATTTCAAGTCTGGTGGCATAAGGTATTTTGTTGCGAGTGGAGGAGTGGAGGACTCTTCTTGTAAAATATTTCTGGGCACTTTCAATTGTATTAATGTCCGATATGGAGTGTGGGTTCCAGACAGATGAGCTACATTCAAAAATTGGTCTAGCAAATGTTTTGTATGCTCTGGTTAGTAGTGTAATATTATCGGAGAAGAAGCTACTCAAGATTAGATTTACAACCCTTAATGCCTTTTTGGCAATGTTGTTACAGTGGGCTTTGGCACTTAGATCATTTGATATGAGTACTCCAAGGTCTTTGACAGAGTGAGGGTCATCTACAAGGTTGTGTCCACTCAGCTTGTATTTTGTGTTCTCATTCTTTTTGCCAATGTGTAAGACAGAACATTTGTTGGTTGAGATTTGGAGTTGCCAATTTTTTGACCATTCCGACACAAACGCAAGGTCTTTTTGAAGGGTAGCAGCATTGTTGGTGGCGTTAAATAGTTTCACATCATCGGTGAAGAGAACGCAGTTACTTATAATATGATCACAAAGGTCATTTATGTATAGTATGAAGAGTGTTGGTCCTAGAATCCTGTTCAAATACAGGAGGGAACCTCATTCCAGAGGTTCCACTTTACGTGAATCTCCTAAAGTACTTCTGATTTCCATCCTACACTCAAGGTTTAGATCAGGGGTGTCAAACTCATGGCCCGCAGGCCAGATGCTGGCCATGCTCATGCCTAGTTTAGCAAAGGGGAAAAAAGTTGTGATACATCATGTGATGAGACCGTGATGACGTGAGTTTGACACCCCTGGTTTAGATAAACAACTACCCTCTTTTTCTTGATCATTATATCTATTTTACCTTTTGGAACACAAATTCCACCAAAGTGATGTATAAATAATACAAATGTTCATAAATAAAGAAGCGGTTCTAAAGTTTAAACCATACAGTAACTGTCAATATTATGACTGCTAACAATATTTTTTTCTGGAAGTTTTTTTCAAGAAAAGAAAGTTCAGTTGCCTCTTGAAAAAGCATCTTTGGGACAACTATGACCTGGATGACTGACAAGTCAAAGATAGGGCAGGGATCCAATATTTTAGGGATGGACACCATCCTGATCTTTTGGCACTGCCCCATCTCCATAGATGCTCCTAGCTTTCTATATTATCACATTATAATAAGCATAACCAGGGTTGATGGACATAACCCCCCAAAAATGAGAATAACATTTTAATCAAATGGACTATTCTGCTTTGATTATTATGCATATTTGGATGTGTCTTCATTATAAAGTACACATTAGTTTATCTATATAGTGACAAATACATTTGAACTAAACTCTGCTATTACATCAGAAATATTCCTGATTTTATTTCTTTTTCTTTGGCACGAAAAAAAAATCAATCCTTGTACATTTTGGTAATTTTTATACAAGATTCACAAAGCGTGATTGAGTCTTGTCAGCCACTTTTAAGGATACCAATATCAAAAACACATCATCCAAACTGCTGTACTGTTTTTTTTTCTCAAAAAAAATGCTATTTTTTTGAAAAAATGTTTTAACTACCGTGTTTCCCCGGAAATAAGACCCTGTCTTATATTTTTTTGAACCCTGAAATAAATGCTTGGCCTTATTGCCATGCGCTCAAAAGTCCGATTGGACTTATTATCAGGGGATATCTTATTTTGGGAGAAATAGGGTATTCTGTGGTTATTTTGTCTAATTTTGGACACTACATATTCTATGTATCTTAGAAGCAAAATATTTATATGTTCTTGTTCAAAAATATTGTGACAGAGGTAATATATACATTTCCCACATTTCTTACGCTTCTGAGGCCTTTTTCAATCTGACGTCTTATTTAGGGAAACCTATCTAGAAGTAAAGACAAGAGACAAGTTTTTTTGGCTTCCTTCTTCCTTTTTTCCTCCAAAGTCCCTGTTTATTATTAAGAAGCCAGCAGAGACCCTGTTGCTTGATCCTACATATTGAAATCAAATCCTCGTAGTGCCATCCACCAGCCGCCTAATGTTGGAATCTAACCTTTATATTATAAAGCTAGAGATTACCAAATGAAATTTGACTGAGCTTCTTGGGAAGGAATCCTATGACATAAAACTGTCCTTTCCCTAATCAAAATATCACCTGAATGAAGTCATCATGTTTAGCCTGATTACATTTTTCCCCTCCATATATGTGCAGCTGCATTTGCCTCTCCCGAAATGTCATTTGATTATGAGAAAATAAACAGGAAGGGACTCAGAGGGAGTCAGTACAGGGCCTGCTTGTTTACCTGCCGCAGCTTTCTTTGCCGAAGAACAAATGTCATGTAAATGGTGCACTGGCAATCAGCTGCCAATCACCCAGGCTTGGCATTCTTGATGATTTGCTAAATCATTTAAAGAGACATGCTTTACTAAATGAAAAAATATCAGCAGCAAGGGTCTGTGTTTAAACACGGGGCTGAGTTATTATCCCAGTAGGCCGAAATGAAATGAAGACATCTTCCAATTAAAGCTTGCAGATGAACCAAGACAGCCCCTTCTCTCTCCTCCTCCTCCTCCTCCTCCTCCTCCCCCCCCATTTTTTTTCATAAAGACAGGCAGATTATGATTGGAAGAGAACAGCGGCAAAGGCTTTCATTACAAGCTGATTATGGTGATATAATTCCCAGTGCTGTGTGTCTGCGGGCCCAACTTCACATTTGAAGGTTTTTAATATAATTTCCTTAGGGTGAAATGCTGAAGATTTATTAAACTTTATGAAGGGCTTACAGATCCAATTTAAGAGGACATATCATGGGGCAAAACTGACAGATGATAAAATACATTGCAAAGGCTTTTTAAAATATATATAGTTTTTTTTAAAAAAAAAAAGCAAGGAAGAAGAACTTTAAGTAGGAAAGTGTTTTTGAAATAATTGCTTATCCCCCCCCCCCCCAAGTTTGGTGAACTCGGAGATTAACACATTCATCATTTGCCCCATGCATTTTCAAATGGTTTTGTTACATTGAGAAAAAGGTCTGCAGCTTATTGAAAACTATTTGATATCTTGAATTATCTTATTACAAGAGAGTTAAGAATAAGCCAGGCATAGTATGATGAAACCAGAATTGTTTCTGTTGGGCTTTATGGATATTGAAGTAGAAAAGAAATATGGGAAATTAATACTATATATGGTAACTGCGGCAAGATTAGTGTATGCACAAAGATGGAAGAGTATTAAATACTCACAGTGGAAGACTGGATTATAGAATTGATGGAACTTGCTGAAATGGTGAAACCGATCAGTTTGGTCAGGAAGAAATAGTAAAGACCTTTTTAAAGAAAATATTGGAAAACTTATATGGACTTTTGTTGCAAGAAAAAAAAAGATTGAATAGATGATTTATGGATTTGGAGTCTAAAAATGGTTAAGGGAATTACGAAGTAAGAGAAAAAGAAAAGAGGAAGGGAAAAGAGTAAGATGGTAACTCTTCATTGGAAAGGACAAAAGTCATAATTCTGTATTTTCTTTCTTTAGTCTTTTCCTTAGATTTGCTTTGAATCTTTATACTATTATTGTATTTAAAATTCTAATAAAAATAAGTGAAAATGAACTAAGAATAGGAGCCCTATTTCTCAGCTTTATTGGTGTCATAGAATAATTCTTAAGAGTGGCATAGTGCCTACTGGTGAAGACACTTGCTTCCCACTTGGAATGTTGAGAGTTCAATTCTAGGTAGCAGCAGATGTTTCTTTTTCAGAGCACAAAAATAAACCTGTGCTGCAAACTCCAGATAGGCATCAGGAAGGGCATCTGGCCAGTAAATGCTTAGCTCACATCCCACCAACTTGGAGTGTAATGGCACACTCAAGATACAAATGTAACAATATAAGATCAATTATGATAAGATCAAGGAGCATATTTAAAAAGACAAAAAAGCAAATTCACCTTTATCAAATCCATGTTAGACACTTTCAGATGGACTAAAGGGGAGAATTAGTGCTAGTTCCTATCATAAACAAAGTAATTTTGACTTTTGTTGGAACCATTTGGGAACTAATCATAGAAAAGGTCCAGATCCTCAATTACTGCTGATGATCAAATCAAAATCAGATCCACAAATGAATAGTTAATTAGCTGTTTTATTGTTCATGCCCATGACACAGGAACCTTCTCAGACTAGTGGTTTACTAGTGTAGATAAGAGTCTAGGTAAATCTAGATAATCCAGACTAGATAAGTTTCAAAGGCATTCAAGGGGGAACTGGACTTTGCTCTCTTGTGCCTATGTAGTGATTCCAGACTGATTACCTGCTTGACTCTTCCTCCTCACTCAGCCAGGCTCTCTCTGACAAATAAATACTATAAAATCTATTCATGGATTTAACCAAATGTGTGGGAAGTTAAAACTTGTCCATTTCCCCCCTAGTTTTCATGCAATCAGTAGGAAGCCTGAACAAAAGGAAATGTTTTCTTGAATGGGATAATAATGCAGGAAATTGCTTTATTAGAGCATAGTCTTGCCCAGGAGTGCTATGCTTGCATTTTGCTCTCTTTTGGTATTTTTTACTTGACATTTGGGAAAAAAAGAGACAGAAAAGATCAGATATAAGGATAACAGTCATAGCCCGATCCTCTGCTCCAGTTCAAGTCACCAATACATGCAAACTAATGTCTGAACAGAGCTGAATTTTTGTTTTAAAGGAATTAGAAGGAAGATGAGATTTTACTTAGCATTTTTGAAGCGCCCAAGCCGGCACGGAATTCTTTTTATGGTTCCAATGGAAATTATCACGGGGAACCACAAATAAGTCTGGAATTCTATACATACCTTGCTGGAATTTAGAACTTGTACTAAATTAATATAGTATTATTTCTATATGCTTCCCAAAATGATAGCTGCCTTTAAGTAAACCAGGATTTATCTTCCTCTTCCTTATATTTTGCAGTTACCCTTGCTCCTCATATGTTTACATAGTGCAAAATCCCCCAAAGCTTCTTAAAATAATATTTAAAAATGCAAGATTCCAGCAACACTAACCTTGTAGGTGGTTACAATTAATGTAATAACACTATTAAGCCTATCTTAAAAAGAAATATTAGCTTACAACATAGGGATTTAACAAAATTGGTTTGCCTGGGATGTACATGCATAAAATCCAAATATCTAGCTGTTAAAGTGAGTATTTAAAGAGTGGCAAATGATCATTATTGTAATCTTTCTCCAGTTTGCTTGACGTACTTGTCAAGAAAATGGCAAATCAGAAACAATACAACTAATCTGACATAAATTTCTCAACTGATCCAAGTTTATATACAACTCTAGAAATACTTTGGCATCACATTATTAATCTGCAGGACTCATACATTTATTATGACTTCAGAAGCAGTATGTGATTAACAGCACTATTGTTAAAATATCTGATTTTCTTTTCCCATGCATACAATTGAATGGAACATAGAAGTTTATTTAAAGAATGGAAAACCCTTAGGGGGAAAAAAGTCATATAGATTTTATACTACTATAAAACTTATGCTTCAATTGGCATAAGAAATGATCACAAAAAGCTTTCATATGAATATTATATTATTAATATGGTCTTTCCAGATTAATATTAGAAAATACTGCATCAGAATTATGCAGATCCATGAAATATATTATATCCAGTAATCATGAGGGGAGTAGAGGTTAAGACCTAAAAAAAGAGCACAAAATATTGAACAGAATTCAGTAATATATAATATCTGTAATACACATTCAGCCAGATTTAGTCTAATTCTCTGGGAAGGAGTGGCAGAACATGGGGTGGAGTGAAAAGAGGGATCAGCCTAGAGTCCCTACGTAGCCACAAGCAAACTATGTCCAGCCCTCCTTGAGTGCCCTTGACCTTCTAAGCAGGTGCTGACCATCAGTTGAGAAGATTCTTGTGCATAGGCTTTTCGCAATAAATCAGTTTAATTGAACCTTCACATGTTGGCCTGGTCTTTCATGCCTGACAAATTCTTAGTAATGAAACACCACCTTACTTTTTGAAGAAAAAAAAAAGGGAGGGGGGAGTAGATGATTCCAGGCCATTTAGAGTTATAATTTATTTATAATTAAATAACTATTTTAACTATAATTAAATTATTACAAGCAACTTAGTGATCTGTAGTAATAATAGAACTTTCTTTCCCCCCCCATGCCGATTTATAATTTTTTTTTTCTCCCCCCCCCCCCCCCCGCGTTTTCAGTCCTAGTTGAACTGAGCTTGCGACAGTGAGGAAGAAGGTAGTAAATGCAGGGGGAGAGTCATAAATCTTAACAATGCTATTAATCACATCCTTTTCTTTAAAAACATAGCAAGTACGGTTCATGATTGAAATGATTTGCTGGCTTAATATGTTTAACCTGAAACAATAAAATTAGCAAGTTTAATTCCAAGGACATCCTGGTTTCTCCACATGTTCTGAAAAAAGTATTGATTTCAATGGCTTCTCCTCCAAGAAATAAAAAAATACACTTTTTTGGAGAGAAGGGAGATTCTAATGAATATTGCACCCAGGATCGCTCAGAATGGGGCAGACCTCCATAATGGATCTCAATATACTGGCCTAGGTTTCATCTTGATATCTTGTTCTTCTTTGGAATATGTTGATCAACATCCTGGGATCTTTAGTTCCATGGTTACGCAGAAGCTTTGTTTTGTTTTCCTAGGGTCCTGCAGTCTCCCAAAAACTAGAAACTGGATTGGATTATTCTTCACAGTGATACTTCTTTCATAACCAACTGATAGAATCAGACTGGTCTTGTATTTGCGAGCTTTTCAAGGGGTACAGCCATCCAAGAACCTCTAAGATGATGACATGAGTCATATCATCTGCTCCTCTAGCAAAGTGTGAAGAAATTGGCTGCACATTTTAATGCAAACTTGTACAATGTGGAATGCAATTATCTACTAATAATGATTAACTGATTGTTTTATATCACAGTGATCCCTCTGATAGTTAACAGCTGAATTAAATCAACAATAAACCAACAAAGCAATTAATATCATCAAGATAAAAACTACATCGAAACAATAAAGCAAAGGAGCCAATATTTTCACTATTCTGAATTTTGCAGCGGCTGTTGCAAACAGTGCCTACAAAAATCTGTACATTACAGAATATGCATATACATATACATATACACACACACATATATACAATGCTATGTATAATATGTATGCTTATCAATATGTATACAAAATTATGCAGATTAATCAAAACAGTATAAAGCACAGTGTTATTTCCAAATTATCATACATGTCTTCATTTCAAAACCAGGAGAATAGCATTTATTCTGAATGAATTCAAATAACAGACATCCTGTTTGAAGCTAGTGACTGCTTTCACAAAACACATTACCATTATAATAATTTATACCTTAATATCTTTGCGCAATATGTGAACCCAGTCACTGTAGTTCACAAGACATGGTTTATGATTTAACTTCATGCATGAATCAATTTTGTTTTATTCAGTGACCATGATTAAACAACCCCCCACCCCCCCCGGATCCAGACCTCCAATTTTCATTTGCATCTTCATTTTTTTCCAAAACCCATACAGATTGAGAGCTCACCTAACATCCTGTTTTTTTTCTTTTCCTGCCTCTTTGGCTAAATTCTTTGCTCGGCACTATATCTGCTTCCTGACCTCTTAGAGTTTACAAGGTCTGTACACTGTAGGCTTAGACTGTTTTACAAGATCTATTTTATTGCCAAAGTGATCTTGTAAAGACCATTTATTTACACGTACAGAAGGACCTGAAAATGCAGCTGTGCAAAAACAAACAGAATCCTATTGCTTCTGATTTCCAGTAAGAATCAAACAGAAATATATTTAAGGGCAGAGAGGAGACGGCTAAAGTATATATTTTTTTAAAAAAACCAATTTCTTCATTTCTCTGAAAAGTATAGCCCTGCAGTTCTCTCTCATCCCACTTGTGATGACCCAAGACAAGGCACGAAGCTCACACAGCCAGCTGAGAGTTCAAACTCCCCTTTAATGCTCCAAATTTCCCCCCAAATGCTCCCATGTTCTTGGCAAGTCCCAGAGCAAAGTGTGTGTGTGTGTGCACGCACACACACACACACACAGAGCATCCTCTGGCTGTGCCCAGTCCAGCAAAACAAAGGAACAGGGAAATGAGTCCACAAACCAAGGAACAAATAAGGAGTCCACAAAGTAAGGAACAAGTTACTGAATCCACAAAGTCAGAAACAAGGCACTGAGTTCACAAAGGAAGGAAGAAGCAAGCAGTCCTACAAACTCCAAATGTCTGTACCGGCACGCCAAACTCTACCAATTCAGTGTTTGCTCCCAACAAACGCCCCTCCCCATGGCATTTCCTTAAATCTCAGTCCCCAGATGTGCCTTGTGAAAAGGTTGGGGTGCTCTCCTCCCAAGTCATCAGGTCGGCCTCAATGTTCCCACCTTCTCTCCACTCTCAGTGCTCGGGGATCAGGAGGGGGCTGTCTTTGCTCATCGCCTGAGTTCCGTTGCTCCTCATGTCCACTGCTTGGTCATCCTGCCCCCGTTCCTCCCTGCTAACAAACCATCCCAATCCGGAGGAGGCCTGGGTTGCTTCAGCCTGCTCTCCCCACATTCCTCCGAAACCAAAGAAGCCGTCCCCTCGATCTTCGTGGGCTCCAGTTCCAGCTCGTCATCCTCCACAGATTCAGGCTCTGACCAGGGGCATGACACTATCTTTTCAAACAAGTTCTGGCTTCAGATGGGCTGGGGTCCTGCAGATGAACTTTGGAAGTTTATACACATTGACAAGTACTCCTGCCCAAGATAAAGTGGCTTGTATTAAACAGTAGCATCTTTGGAAGCAAGCTTACATTGATTGCTTTATTCTTTTTGGAAGCTGCTGGAATATGTTCTGAGTTCCAACTTTTATCCTTGACCATAGAGGAAGAAGGATCTAATCAAAGAAACTTTGCATAAAGCATGTACAGGGAGCAGGGTGCTTGTAGATGATAGCTGATGATGATTGCAGTGTGACTGAACCTAGCTATCAAATGAGAAGTAATTTACTTTTCACATTAGGAAGACTGGCAGCCAAGTGAGCTCCGAAGAACTGTTCACGAGCTCTTAGTCACAGGCAGCTGAGCTTCATCTTTCCCAATCTTCGGCAAGTAAGAAAAATGATAAATCTACGTCCCTATGGCCTGATCTATAGATATAAACATATTGTCTAGGGAGGGGCAGGGAGATTTGAAATGGATTTCTGCTCCCAAGATCATTAATTTTAAAGCTGCAATGTGAAGTTCAGGTCATGAAAAGCTTTGCTTTAAGGCAAAAGCTCTGATATGATGATTCTGAGTTATCTGTAAGACTAAATTATTAAGAACATGTTTTTGCCCTGGGCAAAGATAGCTGAAATGAATAAAACTATATACGTATCTCATATCAAACAAGGGCATGTTTGCCAATATATATATATGTGGCAGAAAGAGAAAGAATACCACTTTGCTGTTGTTTCTTTTCTATTTTCATCTTTAATCACAGTATGTGATGTTTAATACAAACTGGTCTTTCCATATCTTTAATAGAAACTAAAATACATTCCATCTACATATGGCTTTTGGTTCATTGTTTATAAGTTATGAACATTTAGTCTATAAATATCAAGTTCACCAGTACATAGGACATCTTTTCAATTTGCAATAAACGTAATTTTACAGTCCCATCAAAGCTAAAAATTTCTTATTTCTGCAGAACTCAATGGTTCATCAGTGAATTTAAAAGGATTTAATTTTGACTGAATTATGCTCATAGAATAGAAGAAGGAATTATTCTGGATTGATAGCAATTCTGTCGAAAAAATCACGATCTGAAATCTGATAAATTATTGCAATTTATCCAGGAAAAGGTTACTCCTTTTCTTCTAATTTTACAGGCCACGTTCTGATGTAAGATTTATGACTTAAGATTTATGACTAATATTTGGTTTCCAGAATATTTTATTAGGGTTTTTTTTTTAAAAAAATGCTTCCAGTCTTTGAACTCTATTAAGTTTATATTATATTTTCCAAGGAGGGCAATTAATTACTAGGGAGCTAAGTGCCTATGCAGTGGAAAAAGTTATAATTAAATTGACCCTACTCATTATTGGCACAATCATTGCATATTATCAAAAGAGAAGATGGAGTGCTGATTAAAGAACCAAGAATTAAAACCTTTTCATTCTTGTAAAAGATAACAAACTAAGAAGGGTGGAATAAGGTTAAGAATAATCCTGTTGAATCACCCCAATTGTCTATTGAAATTTTCTGTTCTCCAAGAAACCTAGCAAAGCAGGATATGAGCACATATGAACACAATAGCATTTTCCATCAGTTGATATGAATTACACAGGGTCTAGTAAGTATAATCATTCTCATTAATGTTATTAATGATCAACCCCCCCCTATACCTCATCTTTGACTTCCTTAATTTAACTGTTATATGAAGAAAGAGTATCCTTTGTCCATTTTAAATTTCCCACTGTTTAGCTGCATTGTGACCATGGATTTTAGCATTTTAAGATAGGACTTTCTTTTTTCTATCACATTCATCCTTTTTCCTCTCCCCCTATCTTAACCAGTTATAAGGTTCTGAGTTCTGTAACTTTTCCTCACAGGAAAACTACTTTAGCCACACAATCATTTGGGTTGCACTTCTCTGCATCCTTTCCTAATCTCCAACATTATTTTACTAAATCTGAATCAAGTAGTTGAAATGGGGTCATGGCATATTGACATAATATTTTTTTTTTGTATTTTTTTTTTCATTTGCAAATTGTCTTTCTTACCTCCGCTATTCAGATATTTTGACTGAATTACCTAACAAAATTCCAAAATTCTTTCCATGGTTATCCAGTTCTCTAAATTTCCCACATCTACTTTATTGCATTTAAAGACATTTTGTTGATATTCTTATTAATAATTGTAATCTCCACCTATTTTTGTATTTGTACTTTAAACATCTACTGGGATATCTTTTATTCAAATCTGTCATCTTTTTGTAGAGGGAAGAAGTGGAGACGGAATTAGAAGCATTTTAACCCTAACTCCAATTTAATACACAGCAAAATATTATCAGTAATTTTAATATTTGTGACAGGATGACACTTAAATGTGATATGTTGAATTATTCTTTCTCTTTCCTATGTATATTCTTTGCTTACTGCATATAAAATCCCTTTGCTTTCCCATAAATTAGGTATTTCATAATTATGTAGCTTAATATATCTACTTGTAAGAGCACAACAACAGAGCCAGCTTGGTGTAGGCTAGAAACGAAAGATCATCCCACCATAGGCACAAAAAGCCAGCTGAATGACCCTAGGTCCATGATGGCAAACCTATGGTACGCCTTCCCCACCCTCCCATAGGCTCTCTGGAGGCTGGAAGCAGCCCGTTTGCCAACTTCCGGTAGGACCAGAAGGCCCATTTTTTGCTCTTCCCAGGCTCCAGAGCCTTTCTAGGAGCCTGGAGAGAGTGAAAACGGCCTTCCCCACCCCCTGGAGACCCTCCGGAGACCAGAAACAGACCATTTCTGTTCTATTCTGAGAACAAGGGGGTAAGAATGGAGGCGAGATGGAAAGCTAACAGGATAACAATAATGTTTATTTATAACAAGATTGCTAACAAGGTTTCCGGAGCGGCAGCTAACACAGTTCCCACTCAGCTGTCAGCAGCAGCTGAGTTTGTGCCAGATAGCTATTTATACCCGGCTGTCAAATGGAACAGCCAATCAGCAAACAGCATAGTGCCTCCTAAGAGTTGGACTGAAGTGGGAACTGCGGACATAGCAGTTTCTGGCCTCTGGAGGGCCTCCAGAGGGGGGAAGGCCATTTTCGCCTCCCCAGGCTCCTAGAAAGGTTCTGGAGCCTGGAGAGAGTGAAAAACTGGCCTACCAGGCCCACCATATCATCACGTGCCAAAAGCGGGGGGAGCACGGGAGGGTCGTGCGTGCATGCGCGAGGGATGGGACACATAGAATTATGGGGGTGGGCACATTTTGTATCCCAAAATGAGAAAGCTCCCTTTTTGCTAACACTTTAAAACACTCCTGTTTTACAGAGCCTTTTGGGAAACAAATGTTCCTCTTACATTCTGAACTACAATTGTGTCATCTGGTGTTCATTATGGGAGTCTTCTTGTTGCAATGGTTTTCCCACTGAGGCTGATATTTAGCTATGCTTGAGATGAGAATTACTGAATTCTGCCATATTTAGAGTTATGCTATTGACCTAGTTGTAAGCCACCTAGAGTCTATGACCGAGGCAGCATACACATTTTGTAAAATAAATACATTAGATGATAATAACGTACTCAAAATTCCTCAGATGTTTCAACACTTAAGATAACTTTCTAATGTAACAGAATGCTGTGTGTTCTCGGTGCAAATAAGCTTCAGTCTCCCAAAAGGCAGAAATCAGACAAGAGGCAGACATCACAAAGATAGACTTCGCAGAATACCAAGAAGGTACTTGGTTGTGTTGTGTTGAGGCCCGAGAGTATAAATTAGATGTTTTATCCCCCTCTCCTTAACCCAGATAAAAAACAAATGAGTAACGTAATTGACAATTTGGGATGGACAACTCTGCCTGTTTCCCTTCTGATTGGCAGATGGTTCTTCTACTTATTGATAAGGCAATAGGGTCCTTTAGGAACAAAAGTAAAGTTAGGAGTGAAGCAAAGATTCTGAGAGCTGGCTACAACTGACAGGCATTGAGTAAATAAAGAAGAAAACAAGGATATTGATGTCCATACTGAAGCTTCTAAGTGATTAATGAAAGAAGACTCCAAACCTTCATGACAAAAGAAGGATGAGATGCTTGTAGGGTATACTAAGCTTTATTGTTTTTAAAACTAGAATCTGTGGGTTTAATGTTGTTGGCTGTAATTTCCGTAATTGTTGGATCATCAGTGACAGTCCTTAAAACTATTAGCCAAAATAGTTAAATTTCCTGCCATTAGCCTGAAGACCGGTACTCATTTTGCAAAGAGTTTTTTATTCAAATTGTAGATAAATTGTATTTATAACATGTGGATCAGTCGTATTTATATTATTTTATGTTTTCTTTTGATTGGAAGGAATTGAGTTACTTATCCCACCAATTTACTTCTAACCCAATTGTATCATTATTAGGACATGACTCCAAGTGGTGTGTGCTGACATGAAAAAAAAAGACAGGTGGGGGACTGAATGTTTTATTTTATCTTCCATAGACTGAATTGAGAAGTCACTGTTTAATCTAGTCAAGCAATTCAACTTCCTAGTGTATTTAACTATCATTTTATGGATTAACCTTCTATTCTGCACTGTATCAAAAAGCATTTTCTAAAATCCAAGTAAAATAGATCCTTAGCTTTTCTTCCTTCAAGCCTTCTAGATACTTACTCAAACAGTTCTTTCAGTTATGTTAAGCATGGCCGTGGTGCCTGCATTTTTGTGGATTTATGTTTAATTAAGTCAAACACTCCATGATATGCTCTCATAGTTTCCTTCCTGTTCTTAAAAGTCTTTTAAAAGTAGCCCCCCAACTTATTTCTCCTTAAACGAGTAGTTTATTATTGAGCAAAATTTAGAGGAAATCTTCTCTGGCATTACTACATTAGCTAGTATTGTAGAAGTGTCCCCTGGATTTTTCATTATTAGTTTTTCTGTGGACTACAGGGACTGAAAATTCTGAACAGAATTTTGCTACTTGAACATAGAATGAGAAAACATATCTGCTTGCTTCTGGCAGGCTTGACCAGGGAATATTGTTTCAACACAGGCAATGTGGCTAGGTTCTTGAGGGACCCAGAAAAAGGAACAACCAGATGCTCAGAAAGAATAACCAAAGAAGCCACCATCATATATGTTCCTACCATCCACTGTCAATAGTACCTGTCCCCCTTCAACTAGTTATTGGGTATCTTCTGGTTCTGGAATAAAGTACTATATGTATTGGGGTAGATCTGCGGAGCATTTACCTTCTGACTTTTCTTTGATAATTAGGTTGTGAAATGTGACAAGTCCTTGTTGAAATCTGCTAACTTTAATCCCTTTGCATCACTCTTGTACAAAACAAAGAGATTTGCTAACAAATTTTCAACATGGAAATAATGGAAAGCAAATGCCAGAGGCTTTATAATCATCACTCTATATATTGGTCACTTAGAACAGTGACCAATATAGTCACTTAATAGTGAATAAGGCTTCTAGGCTGAAAGTCTTCCTTTTAAAGACAAATGTGGAACAGTGGTGGAAGCTTCATTCAGGGAAGATGTCCTGCATTTTATCAAGTCTCCACCTGACCCCAAATTTCACCAGCTTGTGCACTCGGTACGTGGTAGTCAAGGATATTGAGTGTCTCCATGCATGATGGTATGTGACTTGAGAATATCTGCCGGGAAGCCATAATTTTCTTTTACTCCACAATTTTGCCTTATATTTTCTTTCTAGCTATGAGGTTTAGAAATCGCACATTGTTAATATTTCTTTTGTCAACTGCTATCCTAATTATGTTGCTGGCTATTACCTTTGTAATTTTTCTGACCCAAGTCACAAGGGCAAGGCAGAGGTTAAGGAGGGTCTGTTTATTGCTCATTTATCACAGTGACAAACAACCCACCAATGGTGCCAGTGAAGCTCCTCAGTTTTCCCTCAGTCTGGATACATAAACTAAGTCCCAGCCGACCCACAAGGCAAGAGGGAAGTAATAATAGCAACAACTCCAGAGTTTCAGCAACCAAAACAGAGTCCAAAAGTACAAAGTCTGAGAGCCAAGTCCACAAGAGTCCAAAAACATGTTCAAGGAATGGGATCCAGGGAAGTTGGGAAGGAGCACATTAAAAGGAGCAGGTGTTCCCAACAAATCACCCTTCCCCAGCTGTTCCTTGTCAGGATTGATGGGTTTCCTCGCTGACCTCCTCTGTGCCTCTCTCTGCTCTGCTCTTCTCGCCCGCGAATCGGGTTGGTAGTTTGGAGCCAGCCATCTCTGCTGGCTTCCTGCAGCTGCTCCACTCCTGCAGGCAGCCTTCCATCTGGTCGGCCCCTCCCCCCCACATTGGGGACAGTCTGACACATTGCCAGACAGCCCTGGGACTGTCTCATCCTCAACCACTGGACTCTTCACTTGTTTGGAGAGGACTGTGCCCCCCCTATCAAACAGCCCTGGTTCCAACTCGGTCCTCCTCCTCTGAACCAGGATCTGATGAAGCCATGACAGTTATGGTTTTCCACTGCTGTACTCTCAAGCCATACTTCCAGCTACCATATTTTTTGGACTATAAGACACATCAGAGTATAAGAAGCACTAAGATTTCAAAGAGGAAAACAAGAAAAAAAATAGTTTTTGGCCTTCGTGTGTCCGTTTTTTGCCCTTCCCAGCCCCCAGGAGCACTCTGCCAGTCTCCCAAACCTTCTGCACATCCCTTATTTGCAAAAAATGGGCCTATTTTTATGGAAAATGAACCCATTTTTGGCCTCCCGAACCCCCACACATCCCGTTTTTGCCCTCCACAGCTCCCAGGAGCACTCTGCAAGCCTCCCAAACCCTCTGCGCGTCCATTTTTGGCCTCCTGAACCCCCCACATGTCTCATTTTTGCTCTCCCTAGTCCCCAGGAGCACTCTGAAGTACCTTCCAAACCCTCTGCACATCCCGTTTTTGCCAAAAATGGCCCCGTTTTTTGCCAAAACAGGACACACGGGGTGGGGTTTCAGGAGGCCAAAAATGGTTCACTGACATTTCCACCGTCTTTTGGGTGGGGTGCATCTTATACTCTGAAAAGTACGGTATATCCCCACCTATGGTCTCATTTTGCTGTATATTTGAAGAGGTTTCCTGCTGATAAACAGAGTTCTTGCCTCCTTTGTTTATTTTCTATTCAATATTCTATTGGATTGGGAAGAATAAGTATAGTGATTAGAAGTCAGTAGATCAAAAGATATATCTCTATATATTGCTAAAACTCTTGTGGTCATAACCTTTAACTGGGTGAAACAGTTCATCATAGAACAATAATTTTTGAATCAAGATACCTCAAGTGGGCTAACTTATAGAATGTGTCCAAAATCTTAGACCCATGACACCTGAAGAAATGAAATTTGGGGAAAGTGTAGTTGTTTCAATGCTACTGACTGCTTGAACTTTCATGACAGTTTCCCAGCCAGTTTTGCAATCCTCCCCCATCCAGAAGCATATACTTAGTACCTGCTAGAAAGGGTAGGTAAGGGAAAGGAAGTGAAGGGGTAGAAACAGGGAAGAATGGAAGGAAGGAAGATTTCTGATGTTTCCTTCCAGCTTCCTACAAGAAAATTCAAAGGTGAAACTGGCAGGAAGTTGGAGGTCATTCCCACTACCGGTGCTTTTTTGCCTACACATTGTCATTCTATATTTAGACAAGGAAACATATAATTTGCTAAGAAAACATCTCTGAAACAATGTCCCATAGGGGCACAGGCAGTGGTGAAATCCAATTTTTTTTTACTACCGGTTCTGTGGGCGTGGCTTGGTTGGCATGGTGTAGTTTGGTGGTCATGGTTTGGTGGGCGTGGCAGGGGAAGGATACGACAAAATCTCCATTCCCATCCCATTCCAGGGGAAGGATATTGCGAAATCTCCATTCGTACCCCACCCTGGGGCCAGCCAAAGGTGGTATTTGCTGGTTCTCTGAACTGTTCAAAATTTCTACTACCGGTTCTCCAGAACCTGTCAGAACCTGCTGGATTTCACCCCTGGGCACAGGTTGTCTACTTTTAATTAAATACTTCATGTATGAATTGAAATGCCAGTTTAAAACAATGGTTTCAGAATTGTTAGTATACCTTTAGTACTGGGGGTGAGAAAGATTAAAACACTTTATAGATATTCATCAACTTCTTTTTATTCTTCCCACCCCAGTGAGATTTTTTTTCCCCCACTTCTTATAGGAAAAGTAGTAAGGTAGGGGCTCAGAATGTTGATGATTGCTCCAATTCCTCTTCCTTCTTCCATGTCTGCAGTTCATCCTTTGCTTCCCAGATTGTACACACAGATACAAACAGACATAACACAAGGGGAAAGCAGTAGAACACTTACAAACACATAGAGACCTTTTCTTATTTCATTACCCAAAGGAAAATATAGATGCTTCCTGAGAAAGGGGAGGAGGGAATCCCAGAAGTTGCACTTTGCATGCTTTTTCTTCCTTGTTTTTCTAAAGAACTACAGTAAGACTGAAATGGTCCATGGTCAGCCCCAGACATTTCCACTCAATATCCATTTAATTTTAGATTGTAAGGTTAATTGGGGCGAGGTAGATCGTTTTAGATCTGTATCTTTGGCTCCAAAACTAAGGATCTCTTTTATTTTATTGCCACATATTGAGTTGCTTTGAATGTAAAATCAGAATTACCCATTATAATAATCCATTAGATGATTAACTTTTTGGGTCCATTTATACCATTTAACTTTCAAGATTTTTGAGCCCATGAATTATTTATTTATTTATTTATTTTGCTTAAACTTTTCCATTTCATCCTACCAATAGGCTGCCTTAGGCAGTTTAACTAGTATTATTTCCGCTATTGCATTTAACATGTTTGAAATAGCATACAAAGTCTATCCAGACTCGATGTTCCTATGCATCAAAAGATGTTTGTCCTGCATTTGAGATCAGATATTCCATTTTATGAAACCTCTGAGTCACTTTCCTAATTGCTCTGTTAGTCAGCAAGCTGTATTCTTGCAAAAACAAATTAAGCACTTCCAAGTTGTCTCCGAGAATGGATATTCCTTTGATCTTTTTTTTTTTGTTTGTTTTTTTGATTGCATACATCTGGAGTGATCCCAAACCTGCTTCAGGATTGCGATGGCATACTGCTGAGACACTACAGCAGATGTTAGCTCTTTCGTTTACATTTAATTCCACCAAGTGCTTAACCACATTTGGAACTTTAATCACCTAAATTGTTCCAGTGAAACAGCGCAGGTAATTGTTTCCTATTTCTGGCTTTCTTTTGGAATGAAGACTGGCATTAAGATTAGCACCACCGCTAACTTCTGCCTGCTCTGATTTTTTTTTCAAAGGCCAATTATGATCACTTCTACTGAGTCATGACTCCTTTCCTTTGGATGATTTTCCCGTGAACTGATTCATTTTTGGTTTATAATGGACAAATAAATCCAGCCATGGTAAATTCCTAGGCATCCCCCTTGGCTTATTTTGCTGTTTTGGGACTCCCAATTTAGTTTATATGTTTCTCTGGGTTGAAGTCTCTATTGCCTCCTGCAAATCATCCAGCAAACATCACCACCCATGCGGCTTAATAGCAAAATCATTTAATAATACCTACAGAAAGAGAGTTATAAGAAACAATAAAGGTAATGTCTCCCTAGAGTCCAACTTAGTATTGAGTGACTATGTAGATGTGTCCATGTTTGCTTAGGAACATTATGGGAGAATTTGTTCCACCTGTGTAGAACAATTTCAGCAACCATTTCAGCTTCATATTGTGGACCAGGAACTGTATACACAAATACACTGGTATGTACACATGCAGGAAGCTTCTGCCCTCTCCACTGAACTCCCAACAGCCAAGCTGGCTAGATAAAAAAAAACGTTGAAACTACCTAATCCTGTTTCTTCTTGGCATGACAATTTGCAGCCACTGCTGATTCTCTGGAAGGCACATTTTCTTTCGATGGCCAATAATTACAATTTTATCAGTGCAAATAAGAATTCTGAATGTCCTAGCTTTAGTTTCCAGAAAGGTGGGTGGTAATGTTTCATGCTGCAACATGTTAGAGGTCCTAGAAGATCATAAACAGTCCTGAATTGTTGCTTGGCTATATATATATAGGATTTCCAGTCCTGCGTAATCTATTGATCTAGAAATCTGTGCACACTGGCTTCCTTTTGTATCAAGGTGAACTTGCTTTTAAAAAAAAAAAAACATGTGAATTTGCCTTTGTCTGAGCATTGCATAATGATGAGGAGCAAGAAAACAATTCTGGGAAAAGAAGAGACAAAAAAAAATATATAGCTTACTTATTCCGGTCAATAATTGGAATGATTGATAACACATGATGGTTCAGAGAGGAAACCAAAGGATAATTGATTTTAAATTCATTACTAATCGTGATTCATTTAGGTCAGGGTTTTCTTAGCCAGGTTTCAAGACCATGATCTTTCTAGAGTTGCCTATAATATATAGTAATGCTCTTCTGTAAAATAATGACTATATTCTACTTCCAGCATGTTTGCTGATCAATCCAAGATTGAGTGGCTGTGTTCTAGAGGTCCCATCACTTTTGATGTGGGGGGAGGTGCTTGCCCCCATTGAAAGGGCTCGCAACTTAGGTGTCCTCCTGGATTCCCAGCTGTCTCTGGAAGACCATCTGACGGCTGTGACCAGGGGGGCTTTCGCGCAGTTACGCCTGATGCACCAATTGCGCCCTTTCCTAGACCGAGATGCCCTTCGCACGGTCACTCATGCCCTGGTTACTTCTTGCTTGGATTACTGCAACTCCCTCTACATGGGGCTGCCCTTGAGGTGCACCCAGAGGCTCCAGCTGGTCTAGAATGTGGCTGCGCGGGTTGTTGTGGGAGCTCCCCGTTACTCCCGTGTAACACCTCTCCTACGCGAGTTGCACTGTTACTAGTGGTTTTCCAGATCTGTTTCAAGGTGCTGGTACTTACCTTTAAAGCCCTACATGGCTTAGGTCTGGGGTATTTGCAGGACCATCTCCTACCCATCTCCCACCGTCCTGTCCACTCACATAGGGCTGCCCTCCTCAGGGTACCGTCGACCAGACAATCTTGGCTGGCGACATGCAGGGTAGAGCGTTCTCTGTGCTCCTGCCTCTGGAATGAGTTATCCACCAAGCTTTGGACGGTGCCTGACCTCCACTCCTTTCGTCGAGGCCTAAAGACTTGGCTGTTTCAACAAATGGGTTATTCTGATTCCTGGGTTTTATTATTTATTTGTCTCTGTTTTAATTGGTTTTAGTTTGGCTTTTTTATTACTGTATGTTTTTTAACCTGTGTTCACCGCCCTGAGTCCTTAGGGAGAAGGGCGGCATATAAAATTTGTAAATAAATAATAAATAAATAAATAATTTCTTAAGGAAGCATTCAGTATTTGGGATGGGGAGGGGGGCAGATGTTTCAGGATTGTTGAACTGCTTCTTCTTTGATTGATTGATTTCCAGATCCATCACTTAAAGGGATCTTCCTTCTTTCATGTCATTTGCAGCCTTACATTACCATAAATTGCTTAACCAGTCTGATGTTTGCTGTCACTGAAGTTAGGATTCCTTCAGAGTCCATTCCAGAAAGGTTCTAGGCATATTTTTTGGGAATAAAATCCAAAGCACTACATTGCCTTGGTAAAAATAAATTTGTTCTTCACAATCTTGTCTATGCATAGCCTTATTCTTTATAATTAGTTTTCTAGTATGTTGCTTCTCTGCATCTACTACTGATGATGCATGAAACAAAATTATCCACTAAATGCATGTATTCACTGCCAATGGTAAGTTCACCAGGCATGCTGATAAGACATTATCTTTATCTTCTGAATATTAAAATTAACCTAGATTTTTTTTTCATTTTCATTTTTAGCTTTCATTTATTTTTCCATCTCATTTACTTTTGGCTAACGAAGTGGTGTTGACTAGACATCTCAAATATATCAAGCGTTTTGACAATTTTGGCTTGGACAGCTATTTAAGGTTATTATCTCTCTCAGTCCTGTTATTCCTATTTTATCGTTGAAGTGAGAACTAGGGATTCTCAGACAGGATGCCGCACTCATGTTAACTGCCCTCAAGGTCACCAGGTACCAAGGCGGGAGTCCAATAATTAATAGGAAGGATGGGAGGAAACAATAATGAAACCATGGATGGCATAAAAGTCATTTGTACCTTCACTAGCTGCAGGCAATCAGTGGTTCTATATGGCTTCATTCCTATTTGCAATACAGATTCTTAACTATTCATTGTGTGTCTGTGTGACTGTTGCGAACTCAAGAAGCTGAGCCAGGTCATGTAATGTCAGTCACTAATAAATTAAGCAGGTTTGAACGCAATATCCATCTCTGTCTTTCTTATTTACTTCCCTGTTCTGAATTATTCTGCTACTCAGTTCTTACAGTAACTCCTTTGTCACTGTAAAGAATAATAATCAGGTGATGTCACATAAACACTACCTTCATAAACTTTTCATTCTGGCATGATCTGTAATCAAAAGATTTGCCGTAATTAATAAAGCCAAAATAAACTTTCTTCTTGTTCTTTCCAGTATCTGATATCATGTCCCTCTCCTTTTTCTGAAACCTGCCTATTTATTAGTCATTTCTGTTTCTCTATTCTTCTTTATTAGAAGTTAAGCAGAAATGTTTGCATTGAGAATTAGTGCAATGGTAAAACAATTTGTACATTCTTTGCATTTTCTTTAGTGTGTGTGCCAATCTTTTCTAATATCTCAGTCATACAGCTGTTCCATAAATTCCACTTCCATAATCTTATTTTTATAGGATTTCAGTATTGATTTTCCATTTTCTTTTAACTTCATTTACCTCTATTAGATCTTTGCCATGATTATTCTTGAGTAGTTTTATCTTGGTTATACATTTTCCTGCAAAAGTTACTTAGTTACTTATATAATGCTGCATTCTAGAAGGAACCCTGGTGGTATATAATCAGAAACTAAAATTATAATCTTACAAAAAACAGAATTATAGAGAAATAATCGGTCAAACCTTTCATAAATTACAGCCAAAAATAAAAGCAATAATATGTGCTCCAATGATAGATCTTAAATACAGTACTCCTTGACTGACAACAGCAACAGAGCCCAAAATTTATGTTGCTAAGCAAGTTAGTTGTTAAATGTATTTAGCCCCATTTTACAAGCTTTCTTGTCATGGTTGTTAAGTGGTTAAGTTAGTAACATAGTTGGCTTCCCCATTGACTTTGCTTGTCAGAAAGTCACAAAAATTGATCACATGACCCTGGGACTTTGCAACCATCATAAACATCAGTCATTTCCCAAGCAGCTGAATTTTGATCACATGACCATGAGGATATTGCAAAGATTGAAAGTGTGAAAAATGGTCATAAGTCATTTTTTTCAATGCCATTGTAACTTCAAATGGTCGTTAAAGGAACTGTTAAGTCAAGGACCACTTATAACTGATTTTCTGAATAAGTCAACTTTTAGGGTTTTTCTAAATGTCAAGAGTAATGAAGCCAGACGTATTTCAGATGGAAGTGTGTTCCCTCTGGATGGGGGCCATTACTGAGGAACAAGAAATTTCTGGTTTCAACTTTTCCTCACATGCAGGAAGAACTTCAGCTTCCCAACCTGAGATGTGTACACTGGATGAGTAGGATCTACTTGAAGAATAGTCCTGCAAGTATAAGATGACATGGAAAGCTTTAAAGATCAAAAACAGAACTTTGAATTGTATCCAGAAGCCTGTTGTCACCAAATGCACAGCATTAGTGTTATAAAAAGTATTATTTAGTAACAATAGCACTATACTCCTTCATAGTGCTTTACAACCCCCTCTAAGTGGTTTACAAATGTCAGCGTATTGCCCCCAACAATCTGGGTCCTCATTTCACCAATCATGGAAGGATGGAAGGGTGAGTCTACCCTGAGTCAATCAGGATCGAACTTCTGGCAGTCGGCAGAATTAGCCTGCAATACTGCATTCTAACCACTGTGCCACTATGGTTCTTTTAAATAAAAGTAAATAGCAACCCACCAGCAAGCAGACTGCTACATTCTGGACCTACGTAGGTTCCAAATAGATTTCAAAGTTTGTTCCGTGTAGAACATATTGTAGTTATCTAACCAGGAAATGCCTAGGGATGATCAATGTTGCCAGGATCTCTTTGTCTGGGAAAGAGTACAGTCATGGCACCAACCTGCTAGCAGTGATCTCACTCTGCCTATCCAAGCAGAAGCCATAAATCAAGGAGGATCTCCAGGTTTCAAACCTGATCTTTTGGGAAAGGCCTACACTCTCCAGAATTAACATTGGGACAAAGAACAGGAAGTAAATCATTTTTAGACAAATGGTAATTCAGTCTTGTTAGGATTTACTTTCCATCTATTTTTTCCCCATCCAAATCTTTACAATATCCAAACATGATGTATATCTGGGTTTCATTAGTATAATTATATTACCCTACCATAATGAAAGAATATATGGCTTTTCCCAAAAGCTTTAATATAAAAGTGAAATAGCAGGTAACAACAATGATTTATCTGATCTTTTTAAAAGCTTATCTCAATTGTTGACATTCTTGATTCAAATGTTTTCTTTGACTTTTCTTGCTTGAAAAAGATTTTCTTGACTTTGTATTCAGTCAGCATCTATTCTTCTTGGGGCCCAAAGCTTTCACCTTTGTATTTCCATAGCTATTGTGATAGCCTGTTCTAAAAGATCTTTTCTTCTTTCAAACTTTAGGGGTTTTATTTTTTTTTCCTGCTTAGTTTTTCACAATATCTCTTTTATCTCCTTCCATAAAGTTCTTTTTCACATAGTTTAAGTGTGAATCTATTCTTTACAGATACTCTTTATCTTATATTCTAACTGTAGGTGCTCCAGGTAAAATGTTACTGGCACACCAACTCTGTTTAGTTCTCTTAAATTTAACCCGTATGTTTGACACCAATAATTCATGATCCATTCGACAATCTGTACCTAAAAATATCCTGATTGAGTAGATTGCACTTCTCCAACTTCTGTGTTTTCTATCCAGTGATGTTAAGTGTTACATGATTAAGTGATGTAAAAGTTCACTTTTATGGTGTTGAGGCAATGAACCAAGAATTCTCTTCACAAAACTATGTTGCAATTGAGCAGACACTGTGACAATTGAACAGACTAACACTGATGCTATTACCTAGTTTGGATAATGAAACATCTGTAAGAAAACAACCAAGTTCAGAGAACACCACAGACCCCTCATTTCAACCCTGTGCTACAAATATTCTCTTTTATTGGTAAAACTCTGTTACCTTATCCCCTGCATTATTTCATTTACCCAAACCAAATCTTCCAATAATTCTAGACTTTTCTGGGGTATTTTTTTTTTACTTTTCCTTTCTCACAATGTATTAATAGCACTACAGCTTTCCTAAGCCTTGAAGTTTCCAACTGGATTTTTCAGTATTTTTCAGTTTTACAACATGCCCTGCCATGCCCTTGCATAACACTGGTTACCAAGTAGCCACTCATCATTGGCATCCTTCAGTCTCAAGAGATTATGCTATCGTGCTCTGAAAAGAGGTCCTAAAACAGCATCTAGTGTGACTAAAAAGGCCAATTCGAGAGTGGCAATCCCTTCCACACTGAGGGCAGATACATTCTTTCCCCTGTCCAGCCCCCAGATTTCGCTGGTTCCAGGATTGCCTCTTTGCCTCAGCCACTAAGTAGCCACTAACTGTAAAACTTACAGTCACATCGTTCACTGTATTATAGCTAAACACAAACTTTTAATCTCCTTTTTTAGTGTCATCCCTGCTTCAGTTCTACAAAGGTTGTCATGCCCTGAATTCAACCACTGGTAAAATAGTCAACTTATAGGTTTCATTTCTGCTTTCACAGTTTAGAGTTCTTATTTCATGTTCTCATAATGTTTTTTTTATGTACGTTTCCTTATAAAACAAGGAAGTCTTCTTTTATATTTGGCACATCAGGGACCAGAGTTCCTTGAACTTTGGCCTAGCCATGCCTTCACCTCCATCTCCATTCATAAAAGTTCAGCATTCTTTTCCAGCAAAATCCTGGACTCATTTGGTACCCACAGCATACACAGGGAGGAGAGGATTAGGGGTAAATGTCAAATCAAAACAGGACCTGTTATAGTGCCTGTCCAATTGCAATGGAAGCTCTACCCCTTTGTTCATTTATATATGTTAAAAAGGAGGTGGCCTTTAATCACTGTGCCACAACTGCCGTCGTAGTACGGATACTGCTCTCTGGCACTCAAAACCTATCTAAATAGAGCAGCCATTTCCATTCAGTTTTCTTTCCAACAGGATAGGATTGTTTTGTCACAGCATTCTTGAGATTTTGATTCTGGAGTTCCTTCTCCTACATGGATTGATTTCCTTCCCAATCTCAATTTTGGACTGCTCTTCATTCATCCATTCCCCTTTTGACTTAACGGGCGAGTATGACTCTACCAAAAGCTCACTCTCTTACAAACAGTTTTCTATGGGTTACTGAAGCTATTAAATCCGATTTATATTTAGCTTTGCTTGGAAAACATAATAGTTCAGTGATATGTGCTTTGTATCTATCTTCTTGTTCTAGAGCAGTGATGGTTAACCTTTTCGGCACTGAGTGCCGAAACTGGAGCACATGCATTGGAGCGCCGGAACACGGAAGAGAGCAGCTGGCCAGTCCGCATGCACACTGTGCCAGCTGCTTTTCTGGGTTCTGTCACACGCATGCGCACCAGACAGCAGGTCTGGCATGCATGCGTGCACAGGAACCCAGAAGAGCAGCTGGCAACGGCGTGTGTGCCCTTAGAGAGGGCTCTGCATGCCACCTCTGGCACACATGCTATAGGTTTGCCATCACAGTTCTAGAGTAAGTATGTATGTTAGTCTATTTTTTTAGGCCATGCATTCTTATTTCACATGATATGC
This sequence comes from Ptyas mucosa, assembly GCA_012654045.1. Lineage (NCBI taxonomy): Eukaryota > Metazoa > Chordata > Lepidosauria > Squamata > Colubridae > Ptyas > Ptyas mucosa. The sequence continues at coordinate 13,523,374 of WNWU01000002.1, read as the reverse complement.
ATTTGATTCATTCAATTTACCATTTATATTTTTATGCCAAAGGTTCACATCTGTTGGGCTTTTCTAATTTGGCTTCCTGCGTTGAAGAGGAGGCAATGGCTTAACAGTCTTTCAAACTCTAAAATTCTAGGAAACGTAAGTATAAAAAGCCTGCACTTAGGAAACGTATGCAACACAGCTCATGATTTAGAAAATATAGATTTAAAAAATGATTGCTCAGGGAGCTTATATTAAAAATTATTCACAGGAGAAATGGTGTTCAACAGCTCCGTACATTAGGGAAAACTGAAAACCAACATGGATGTGGGGGTTTTTTAATGGATTTTTAAAAAATGTGAAAATGGATTGGAATTGCCTGTCTCACAGAGATAATCAATGACTGAATTAATACCTTTCCACAGACTCTTTATTTAATGCAAAAAGAGTTTCATATAAGATCAAAACAGAATATGTGAATTATCAAACACCCCAAAAATACCTTCTTTAGTCTAGGGGTGTCGAATCTTGACAACATTAAGACTTGCAGACTTCAACTCCTGGAATTCATGGCTTGCTGGAGAATTCTGGGAACTGAAGTCCACAGGTTTTAAAGTTGCCAAGGTTGCACAACCCCGCTTTAGTCCTTTGAGCTGAGAGACATATATATTGTGCTGTGCAAAATTATTTAGGTAGACATAAGCTTCAGTCTGTTCAACAGTATTTACTCTCTCCAGTTTTGTAATGGAGGAGCAGATTATAAAGATGTTTGAAATTATTATTTCTTATCCCTAAAATGTAATTATTGATAAGTTTATATTTTTAAACTTGCACATGCAGCACGAAACTTGCTCTTGTGGCAAAATTTGACTTTCTTCAAAATATTGACACTTTAATGAGAACCAGATCCAGAGAATACAATGCAGTGCAATAAATCATTCGATGCATTTTATTGTTTAGCTTGGAGAAGACAAAGGAAAGATTTGCCTGGAATCAAGTAAATAGGATTTAGCCAGTAAAAATTCACCTTGTCTCTATATTGTCCTAGGAGAGACAATCTCATTTACATTTATTAGAAGTAATGATGTAGTGTCCTGTAGATAATTAACACAATAAAATGCTGCTAATTTCACAGTGTCATTATAAAATTTGCCAGTTTAAATTAGAAAGTGATTAACCCTCCGAGTGAGGCAATGACATTTCCATTTCCCAGCCTGTGAATTAAATTTGCTTGGAGTCTTTTCATCCCTCCTCCCTGGAAAAAAAAATATTCAGTTTTATAGCCCCTGTCAATGTCCTTTCATTTTATATGGTCTCTGACAATAAGGGGCGGCGGGAAGGAAGACGGAATCCCAGCTGCAGGATCAAAATCCGTGACTATTTCATATATTAAATCAGATTCTTATTAAGTATGTACACCTTGGTTATCAGAGGATAGAGGCATGCATTTAGAGGACAGAATAACGATTCAAGATAGCTCAGGTTCACGAGACAATGAACTTTTTCTTGGTGCATTATCGGGCAGGAAGTTTTTCCTATTAATGTGGGTCTCCCAAGGTGAATATCCTTAAGGACAGCAAATCTCTAACCTTCCAAGTTGGTCACTGCTTTATCCATTTACTATATCCATCTCTCCCCTAGCCAATTTTAATTAACACCTTTAAAAATGGGAATAAACTCATTAAAAAGGTAGATTGATTGCATAGTAATTTAAAGACTCTAACTCAAGTAAAATCCTCTTCAAGAATGTTTAATGAGGGAATGATACCACAAAAGCTTAAGGTAATGATAGAATGGGACAAACTGTTAAACTAGCTATTAATTTAATACCACTAATGCATCGATTTACAATGCTGCTAAAACTATTCTTAATCACTCTTCTCCAGTCTCCTGTTTTGCAATTACAGGGTTGTTGGTGCACAAATTTGGCATTCCAGGATAATTACGGCAATGAATGACTCCATGCATAGCCGGTATTTAGTCTGTGGTACATTGATCATATTGTTTAATCCAGCCCTGAGTCTCAACACACAGAGAAGGAAAGGTCATTCTCTAAACAGAAAATAAAGTAGATTATAATTGTGTTCGCATGATGCGATTGGCTAATGCCACCATTCCCTTGATTAATTCATGCATCACTGTGCATAGTTGTGACCGAATCAACCTGGGACTAGCAAATTTCCCAGCCTTCACAAAAGAAGCATGATGGCTGGCATATTCTGCCTATTTTCTTTCTCCCTTCTTGGACTCCAGAAAGAAAATGAAAAGCTGCAGTGGCCACAGAGTCAATACAGGTAAGTCTTCAACATATGACCACAACTGAACCCAAAATTTATGTTGCTAAGTGACACATTTGTTGCTCCATTTTACAGTATGTCCTTTCTTAGCACAGTTGTTAAGTGAATCATTGCAGTTGTTAAATTAGTAACACAGTTGTTAAGTGAATCTGCTTCCCACTTCACTTTGCTTGTCAAAAGGTCACAAAAGATTATCGTGTGAGCCAGAGGTGGGTTCTACTTACCTTTACTACCAGTTCGCAACAGGATCGCGCAAAGCCCCGTTTTTATAGGATACTAGCTGTTAACCTGGCATTGCCCGGGTATTTATTTATCCCAGTCCTGTATTAGACAGAAAGAGCAACTTCACCCTGAGCCCTGATTTCGGCAAGAATTAAATTAGTTAAAAATGTTTTCCCTGTGCCCCCAGAAGCATCAAGTAAAATGAAACCACCTTGTTGTTTTGCTAGCTGATCCATGATCATTTGGTATGTTTTTTTCTGATCTTGATTTAGAAGTGGCTTCTTGTCCATGAGATATGCACTAAGCTGTTTGACATTGTAGTTCTTTTCTCGTATGTAATCTGTGTGAAGTATGTCATGTCGGTCTCGTGGTGGTGCAGGCAGGCCAAGTTGCAGTAATCAGTGATCATGGCCATACATTTGTCCTCAAGAATAATCAAAGCCTTGTTGAAAATGTCCGGACCAAACATAATTTCTAATATTGGATTTTCCCCCTTACCAGAGGGAGCCCCCTTGTGCTGCACAGTAGAAGCCATTTTAAGGCAGTACAGTAGGAGCCATTTTAAGGCACAACAGACTGTATCTTAACAGAACACACACCCCGAGGGGTGCTATGGGTGTTTTACCCCCACAGTATTTTTTTCCAGAGAGTAAGTCATCTGTGTACCAAGTTTGGTTGAAATTGTTTGAGGCATTCCACAGTTATGCTGGAACATACACACACACACACAAAGCCATTTATATATATATATAGAGAGAGAGACCTCTAGATCTTACAGTTTCAGAAGCTGAGCAAGAGGATTAAAGCTCCAATAACCTTCTCAGTCCAGGCTTAGGAGACTCAAGGTGTTCTCATGCCACTTTGGCCACTCTCTTAAAGAAACAGGTCATGGTGTGTGAAGTTATATATCAAATACAATGACATTTGGCAGTACGTCAGATAGCATATATAAACCATTAGGGCTCTAGCAAAAGTTATATCATCCTAAAAGTGCATGTCAGCCAGTAGAGTTCAAATGTTCACACTTGTAAAAATAAAATAACAAAGGGAAAATTCACAAATGTATTTATTTATTTTGCAGGGACCTCAGGGGATGGGAAAGTAGACCCAAGGTCTGAAGGGACCTCAAGGGCTGGGGAGCAGAGTCTGGGGTGCCTCGGAGATGATGAAGGGCTTGGGATGCCTAGGCCAGGCAGGCATGGGCCTGCTCTGGGCATTTCAGCCCCTCCTCAGCCCCTCTGAGGCATTCTGTGTGTTACCTAATGACCACATTGGGGAGAACAAGGATGGGAGTCGATAAGCGAAGCAATCTGATGGGGGGCCTCAGTTAATGACTGTTACAATTTGCAGCCATAGTGGGCAGGCTCCATTACTGTTGTAAGCCAAGGACTACCTGCATTGAATATTGAACTACTAAATCTCAGCTGTTTTGTTTTGTTGTTTTATATTAATTTTATAATCACATCAAGAAAATCAGCATCACAAGTAGAGTTAATTTATCTGGCTGGCAGAAACGCTTGCTAATCGACCAGTGCTACTTTACAGGATTCATCTTTTAATATGTGATACTTGGAACAAAGTTTCTAAAATACTTTTGACTTTTGTATGACTTTTTTTTAAAATAAAGGACGACTATTTCCTTTTTGGAGTATGTTAATCTAAATCTGTAGCCTTTTCTGATATAGTCAGTATTTGTACTTGCATCTCATTTATTCAGCCTGTCACTCTGCATTTTTTCCCTCCTTCTCCCTGTTGCATCTTTCAGTTATTTCGGTTAGTAGAAAAATATGTGATAGCTAAATTTTCCCATTATGCGCGCTGCAATTTTCTTCTGCCTAACACCCACAGTACCAGTGGGATTTTCTTTTCTTTTCCTTTAAATAAATAAACCCAGTGTAACATTTTAGCTGTATACAAAATGCCTTTCCTATGTATTCTTCTGAAAAGAGGCAAGCCCACTAAGAATAATGTTAAATGTTCTGCCTTGAAGTTTTGAATGTAATACATTTACAGAGTACCATTTTCCCAAGCTCACTCTATGTTAATTTCACAGGGAGAAAAAGCTGTCAGAGGATGATCTCATTAAGTTTTCTTCAGATTGGAAACAGACACATTGAGTGTTATTAAAAGTCAAAGAAATACCATTCCGTAAGACTTGCCTGCTCTTAATGGATAATTGGTTATACGTAGTTCAAATTAATGCTCTACCAATTTTTTTTTCACTGATAAACCAATGGGATTTTTCAGGCATTTTCATACTTTGCAATAGAAACTTCTGTTTTTCCCACTTTATTTTCAGAATGGTTAATAATTTATTTTTAATTACCCTTTATTGGAAGTGATAAAACATGCTACTGTATGCTTGTTTATTAAACACTTATGCTGCCAAATCCACACAGACCCATGTCAGTCTATAGTCAAATGCAACAGCATACAGAAAACATCCATGGTAAACCAAACATATGCATAAAACACACACTAAACATTAAAGATTGCTAGAATACTTTCAACATTAAACATCAACATATCCACAGTAGAGTTAAAAACATCCAATCACTCAGAGAAATAACCGTGGCTATTAAAAACCATCACAAAACATCCATACAACACCTCTATACACCATGACCATCCACCATCAAAAGTCCCCCAGAATAATTCTGTTTTCTCTGCTCTCTGGAAAGCTTGTACTGCAAGGGACAACCAAGCACATAGAAAAAGTCTACTCTACAGAATTAGCGCCATTATGGAGAAGTATCACCTCCTCATCTCAGTCCTTTTGAGTTTGTGAAAATGCTGGAGAAACTAAAGCCACTCTCTGCTTGATTATGTTAGAAAGATTGTGGCTGAAGGAGGTGGTTGTGGAGATATCTTGCAGCCAAGCCAAGTAGGGCTTTGTAGGTCAAAACCAGAGCCTTGAATTATATTTAGAAGCCTATCAGCATACTATGGAAACCCTTAATTATAGATATAATGCACTGCTGATTATTAATATTTGCCAACATTCTGCACTAACTGAAGCTAAGGGTGGTTTTCAAAGGTGCGCCCTTATAATACACATTGTAATAGTTCAGGTGTGTCATAATAAGAGCATGAGTCACGTCAGCAAAGTCCTCATGCCACAGAAGGGCCAAAATTGGTATATAAGCTATACCTGACCCAAGATCCCACATTATCTCCCCATTAACAGGAGCCATCTATCTCCCCATTAACAGGAGCCATGAATGTTAGAGAACTCCACCTCATGAATTTGCTATATTAAGGACAATGCCTCTCCCTCAAATGATATTATTGGGATTAATCAAGTTCCTCAATGTACAGTTAGTAAGTCTGCCTTCCAACCTTTTTAATAGCATTCAGATCCTAAGAACTTCCAGACATTGGGATAAGTCTTCCATGGTATTATCAGTATGGCCCAGAGTGGTGAAGATATAAAGCCAGATATCATTAGTATATTGATGATATTGTACCTGGCCAATGACTTCTCCTAGTAAGTTCAGATATATGTTACATAACAGGGAAGAGAGAATCAATGTCTGTGTTTTGAACTTCCAGTAGGATATCTCTCTAAGATAATATTATTTTTCTTAGGTCCTTGGCTACGAAAGAAAAAAATGAAAATGAAAAAAGGCCCTGATCACAGTAAAATTGTCAGTGGTATAAAGCAGGGGTGTCAAACTCACGATACATCAGGTGATGTATCTGGACTCCCCCCCCACTTTAAAATGGTGATGGGCATGGCCAGCGTGTGACACATCCAGCCCATGCGGCGGGAGTTTGACAGCTATAAAGAATAGCAGAAATAGACCTCTTCCATAAACAAATAAGACAACAAACAAAAAAAATTAAATGCAAACTCAAGTCATGCTAAAAGCAAAAGAATAGTTCAACATGTGTAGAGCACTTGTCAAAATCAAGAAATGTAGGAAGTAGCCAGTACTAAATACAGTTAGTACAATTAGTAATGCATAGGTACCTTTTAATGACAGCATTATGTGATATTTAAATGGGACACTGGATAATAGTGAAGTGCAGCTTCTAAGTTCTCCTTAGGGCAGATCCACCACAAATTTAATATTGTAATCTATATAAAAGGTTACCAAAGCAAGGATTATATAAACTAAGCCATATCTGCTAGAAGAGGTAATTATCAATGCAAGTCTCAATTCAAGGGCATTTAAAAGAATAGAGCAACATATACAGGTAGTCTTTGACTTATGACCACAATTGAGTCCAAAATTTCTCTTGCTGAGACAAGTGTTAAGTCGGCTTTGCCTCATTTTACGAACTTTCTTGTCATGGTTGTTAAGTGAATCACAGCAGTTGTTGAGTTAGTAACATGATTATAAAGTGAATCTGGCTCCCCCATTGACTTTGCTAGTCAGGAGGTTGCAAAAGGGAATCACATGGCCCCGGGACACTACAATCGTCATAAATATGAGTCAGTTGCCAAGCATCTGAATTTTGATACATGACTATGGGGTTGCTGCAATGGTTGAAAGTGTGAAAAATGGTCATAAATCACTTTTTTCAGTGCCGTTGTAACTTTAAACAGTAACTAAATGAACTGTTGTAAGTCGAGGACTACCTGTATTTTAAAAAAAGACCATAAAGAATAACATTCAGTATATTACGAATCGTGTATGTTTCGATGCTATCCAAATAATGTACGGTTAGGCACACTTTTAAATGCTATTTACATATATTTCAGACAGATTTCATGTAGCTACTTTGATTACGGTGTTTTGGCTTCAATGCTAAAATGAATGCAGTGGAGTTTTATCAGATTTGCTGGTAGTGAACAGAAGAATAATCCTTTCTATACGAACCCCTCACATTCTAGATAAATTCCAAACTATAACTTAGATTTGTGCTTCAAATGGAGCAGAAACATATTGAAGCATCACAGTTATCATGAGATAATTGAGAATTGGAAACTCCTCAAGACTGTTGCTATTACTGCCATTCCCCATAGTAATTGCAAGAGGAAACATTGTATTTAAATCTGGCAACCTTGAAATGAATGTAAAGTGCCTTTTTTTCCCTTCATAAAATTTTATAACACTTGACCAAATTGTTTCATGCTAGGAAAAAAAAAAGCAAGTTTGTAAATCTAGCTTGCCAGCTTGCAAATCAGAAATTAGGACTCAATGTAGCATATGGAGATGGCTCCAAGGCCGAGGGGAAATACAGCTCAGTGTCTCGGCTAGAATGTGGCTTACTTCTCTAATCAATTTTCAGTGTTTCTAACATATGTTTCCTTTGGGAGGAGAATGGGTTGTGAGTATGGCAGGAAGGTAGCAAAGGAGGTTGAGGAGCAGAAAAAGAACTGAACCGCTTAACTGTCCAGTTAAGTACCTATAGAAGAGAATATTTGTAGCTCAGGTTTGAAATGAGCTTGGTACTCTCTGAATTTGGTGGTTTTCTTGCAGACATTTCATTTGAAAATTACCAAACAATGTATATAATAACAGGGGTATTAAACTGGTGGCCCATGGGCTGGATGTGTCATGCACAGGCCTCGCCTACCCCAGCTTCATGAAGGGGAATAACCAGTGGTGAAATCTAAAATTTTTACTACCGGTTCTGTGGGCATGGCTTGGTGTGTGTGTGGGGGGGGTGTAATATGACTGGGTGGGCATTTTTTTTTTTTTACTTTTAAAAGCATTTTTTCTACAACCTCTTCGGCGAAGAGGTTGTAAAAAAATGCTTTCAAAAGGCTCTGACAATCCAAGCTGAGTTGCCTGATCGGCAGAGGCTTTTTTTCTTTTAAAAGCCTTTGATGATCCCAGCTGAGCTGCGCGATCATCAGAGGCTTTTTTTTTACTTTTAAAAGCATTTTTTCGGCCAAAGACGATGTAGAAAAAATGCTTTTAAAAGTAAAAAAAAAGCCTCTGATGATTGTGTGGCTCAGCTGGGCATGGGAGGTGGGGCAGGGATTTTTGCTACTGGTTCTCCGAACCACCCGCCTCCATCGCTACCAGATTGGGCGAGCCAGTCCGAACCGGGAGCATTTCATCCCTGGGAATAACATCACAAAATGTCACTTGACAGCAATGTGATGCAATGAGTTTGATACCCATGTAGTAAGGAATGGGGTATATAGGAAGACCATTCCTTAATACCACTGATGAGGTTACCTAGTTTAGGCAATAAAACATTTACAAGAAAACAACCAAGCTCAGCACCAAGGACCCCTCCTTTCAGCCCTGAGCTACAAATATTCTTCTTTATCAAAGAAGGAGGGATAATCAAGATACTTTTTATGGAAATTTTAAAAAAAAATGTGTTTGAAAGTAAGTGAGAATAGCTAAATCAGATTTAAGCCACAGAATGTATCAGAGAATTGTGCAGCCAGTGTCCAAATAAAGTCAGAGACATTGCTACAAACTTGCAGTTTTATATAAACAAATATATTTTACAACTATATACACAGCAAACTAGATAGTCAGGCAAACAGGAGCATCATCAGGTAAATCAACACAGCAGGAAGATCATGAGGTAAATTACAGAGCACACACAAAAGAAGCGGGGGAAAAAAGTGGGAAACTCCCCCTCCACACCCATGGCAACCAATCACAGCACAGATTATCTCACACACACAGGAGCCAGCAATCTACAATCGATCAATCACAACTGTATGTTCTGGCTCACACAGCCCCACCGTTCCAGCTACTAAATTTAAATATCTGAACAGAATGGAATTAAAAATAAAAGTTATTAAATTATCTGCAGCGAAACTGAAATGGGAAGGAATATTTTAGAAATCTGAATGATCTGAATGCTATGTCATTGCTTCAGTGGTGGGTTGCTACCGGTTTGCCGTGGATCAGGCGAACTGGTAGTGGCGGCGGCGGGAGGCTCCACCCACCCACCCGGACGCTTCTGTGCATGCACAGAAGCGTCGCACGCGAGCGAGCGCATGCCCATGAGCGAACCAGTAGCAACGGGTTTTGAAACTTGCCCCTGTATTGAATGAAACTGTAATGAGTGTTATGTTGGTAAATTATACTTTTTATCAAGATATTTACAAATTGTAAGTCTGAAAGTACAGGAAAATGTCTTTAACCAGATAAATTGGAAATTGCAGTTGGTGCAGAATTGGATAGCCTAACTGCTGATATTAATAGACTATTTCAGCAAGGGGAAGCTGGCAAGAGGGGCTGCTCACCTCCCCCACCCCCACTCATATCAGTACATGGAGGGAAAATAAGACACACACACCCCAGAAAAGAAGTCTTAGCTGGTTTTTGGGGGGGGTCAAAAGAAAATAAGACCCAGTCTTATTTTCGGGGAAACATGGTAATTCTTTGTGTGATGAATAAAAAAAAAATCTCACATTGTTCCTCTATACAAAGGAAATATAACAAGCATGTATGTGACAAAAAAAAAACCCTACAAAAGGCTTAGTGTATATTATTTACTTGGCAAGGTATTTGGCTGAGTACTGATTGAAATGGTACGAGAGGTGACAATGAACAATATTTGTTGAATTGAATTGAACAGCTGCAGTGTGACTGTTTTCCAGGCAGTTAGCTCAGGTCATATTTGTTTGCTCTTCATCAAGGCATTGAGATAGGCATGAATGTGAGAAAAAATGTTTATTGTACTTTTGTTGATTTAAGGAAAGCATACACTAAAGTGAATAGGCTTAAATTGTGCTTTGAATGAATATGGAGTTGAAACTTGCTTGCTGAATGTGATAAGAATGGCACACGATGGAAGTAAAGCATGCATGCAAATATGGGGAATATGTAGCAAATAATTGAAGAGCAGTAAGACAAAGATGTGCAATGTCTGCTTATTTGTTTAATGTATTTATGGATAAATGAAAGCGGGTGGTAACATTAGAGATGTGTTGGCTAGGGACATGAATATATGTATATGCAAATCATGCTGTGTTGTTTGCTTAGAACCTGAAGGATTTGCTTCAAATGGGAGATGGGCTATAACATGCAGTGAGGAGTGTGAACCTGAAAATTAATATTGAACATTGTAATTTGACAAGGAAAAAGGAGTAGTAGACAATTGCAAAGTGTGCATAAATAGCAAAAATTAGAAAAAGTGAATGAATATCTATACCTTGGTAGATTGTTTAATTAAGATGGGAAACAAATGAAGACATTTCAATAAATGCCGATACTGGTAAAAAGGCGATTGAAGGCAGGTGGTTTGTTGTGAAATATAAAAAAGTGAAAATGGTTGTGTAAAAGAGTTTGCTTCTGCCTACTTTGGTATACGGAAATGAGTTTGGGTACATAATGAAGTGAGATTGAGAAATGTGAGAGGTGAGTTTGATACAAGAAGAAGAGAGGTAGGGTCATGAATGTATAGGTGCTGAATGAATAACCATTGAGTACCAAAGAAATTGATTAGCGTGAAAGGAATATATTAAGGTGGTTTGTTCATCTAGACGCAATGAATGAATGAGGATCGAATTGTAAAACAAATACATGAAGAGGATGAGCCGGAAGGAAAGCTGAGATGGTTGTAGTTGGGTGGAGCCAATGGGATCCTCAAAAAGAGAAAAGTAAAAATTTTGAAGAATAAGATAATAAATGAATTGGTAGCAGCAAGAATTGTCCACAAGGTTTAGAAAGTGTGGACAGATATAGTGAACAATGTTGACATAGTTCTAGCTATATTTCTTTTGTCTTTCTTATCCCATTCCAATAAATAAAAAATAATTCTAAAAAGAATAGCATGATAGATATTTACACATATATGTTTCAAAAGAAAATGTCAAAGTAGCAAACTCATTGAATTTAATGAATTTATCCCTAAGGAAGCATGTATAAGACTGTGTTATTTAGACATTCAAAATCTATACCAAAATGAAAGCAGATCCTATTAATCCTTTCAGGTCTTTTATTTTGAATGGTGATATTAATGTTTTACAGAATTATTGATTAATGTCAGTTAGAACCAAATCAGGATTGTTAAATGTTTTCATAAAGCACACACATTGTTTTTTAGTAAGAACTATTAGAGCAGAGAAGGTAGAGGGAATTTTTAAAAACTCAGCAATTCGCCATAAAATACAAATGAATCTTTTTTTCAGAAATTCAGGAGAACATGAACACTATATAAGGTAGTATTGATGGTTAATTAAAACCAACACATCCACTAGGGGACAAAAATCCATCCAGAACAATAAACATAAATAACACTTCTTGACTTCTTCTGCCACCAAATCAAATAACTTGTTAATTACAAAAGGATGAACAACTGCTGAGATAGTTTTAAACATAGACTATCAATAGAATGTGATAACATCCAATATAGTCAAGAAATGTTTTATATAAGCCCAGGTTCACACACAAGAATACTGTGAGAGGATTATAAAACAAGACTTACTGTATTTTTCGGAGTATAAGACACACCGGTGTATAAGATGCAGCTTAGTTTTTGGGAAGGAAAATAGGGGGGGGGGAATCTGCCTACCAGGTATTCATCTGGCTAGAGTCCTTACTCTGGTCAGCTTCAGCACATTAATTTGCTGGTTTTGAGCGTGCACGTGCTTTCTATCCCCTGCTTGGGGATAAAAAACAGCTTCTAAAGCACAACTGATCTTTGGAGAGAGAAGCAATGAGAAAAGCAGGCAAAGCACAGAGATTGCTTCACTTGCTAGTGCCTCGTTAGGGCTGAAAAAAACCTTCTAAAGCACAGCTGAGAGTCGGAGGGAGCAGGCAAAGCACGGAAGATCGCTTCACTCGCTAGCACCTTGTTATGGCTGAAAAAAGCTACATTCAGAGTATAAGACACACCCAAATTTTCAGCCTCTTTTAGGGGGGTGAGTGTGTCTTATACTGCGAAAAATACGGTACTTGCTTACTTACTTACTTACTTACTTATTTACTTTCTTATTTTCCTCCCCCTCTCGCTCTGAAGTAAATTGAAACCCCCCTAAAAATTTAGTGAAGAATTAAACTTATAATCAAAAGCACCAGCATTTTAGGATTACTTTCATATCAAGGTTTTCAGTCCAGATTGTGGTATCATTTCTAAAATAAGAGTGGTGGATCCATCACACATGGAAGTGTGGCATTTGTTTCGGAAGCCTCTTTATTTGGCCAGTTTTGGTGGACCAATTGTCTTCATGAAGAAATATTTGGGTTACAAAGGTTTAGATTATAACATAGCAAGAACCATTAACTTATGTTGGTTTTTAAATTAATGGATGCCAGGTGCTATGAGATGGGGAAGGGAGAGTAAGCAATAGAGTTTGGCCTGAGAACACACAAACAAAAATAGTAACAAGCAGAGTGAGAAATGGTCAGAGGCTATAGCATGACTATTACATGTAGATGAAGCTAGCTGTGATTGGCTTCCCTTCCTTTAAATTATAATCTAATCATGGAAATCTAGGTATCAATGAAGATGGCCCAGTCATCCTAAAGGTCCACTTTTTTAAATGTCATATTAATTGCAGATACAAACTCTAGTATCCATGGTTCATTTCTGGATGAAATTATTGAGCTGGCATGTATTGCAGAGATCTCTACATGAGAGAAAAGGGAAAAATTAATCAATGGAACTTTGTCCATTGTTGGCCTGGCTGAAATTTCTGGGAAGTCTATCCCATAGACTGAAAAACAGTCCAACAGTCTGACAGTTTTGACTGATTCTTGCTGCATTTGGGTGACAGGGACAGTATACGAATAGTGCTAATCTACTCTATTGTCCAAACAAGCCTTTTTGAATTAGGGTAAATTCTGGCAAATCAGTGGACCAACCTAGACTTCTTGTCACAGAAAATGTCATTGTTCATGCTGAAGGTTCCCGGCCAGAAAAGACTCAATTTCTAATGTCTACCGTGACAGCTATGGACCTGTTTTATTTGGTATCTGTCCCCAGATATATATGTGGTAGGGCAAATGTAGTGTTTGGTTAGCGATCTGAAAGTGGAGATTTCTGTAAATTTGTTGCAATGGACAAACTTTCAAACTGCAGTAGAACCTCTGGTAACGACCATAATTTGTTCCATAACTTTGGTCACAAACCGATTTGGTTATGACCCAAACCTAATTTTGGAAACTTGGTGCTTACAAAAAAAATTGTGCAGAAGGGGAAATCAGCCACACACAAAAAATTGTGAATTTTTTAGTCGGAACCCGATTTGGTCATGTCAGAAGTGTTCGTGGCCAGAAGTTCTACTGTAGTTTTAACTGGCAGCTCCTATACCCTTTGCAAGGTGGAAGACTAATTAAAATCATCTCAAAGGATTCTCATGATTTTTTGAACGCTCTTGGGAAATTACTGCCTACTCTGTCACTACCACTACCATGCTGGCTCAGGAATTCTGGGAGTTGAAATCCTCAGGTTGTAAACTTGCAATAGTTGCCCATTCCTGGGTTAAATCCTGGCTGATTAGTGAAAAATGAAAATGGCTCAGGTAATTGTGCTATTGTTCTTAAACACTTTATTCTCCCTGATAGAGCTAAGGTAAACCCAGGTTCTTGGTTTATCAGGTAACTGAGGGCTTTCAAGCAGTGAGGTAGAAGATTGAAGCATAAATGGAGGAACCTCCATGATGAACCAGACCAAACATAGAGGGAGATCTCTCTTGATGCCCATTTAAATTTGTACTCTGCCGGTGAGTGCTACAAGAAGAGCTTTTTTTCTCTTTATATATATAATAATATAATATTATATTATATTATAATATAATATAATATAATATAATATAATATAATATAATATAATA
>WNWU01000002.1:13477801-13501927 GCA_012654045.1 Ptyas mucosa | reverse complement strand
AGCACAGCACAGCACAGCACAGCACAGCACAGCACAGCACAGCACAGCACAGCACAGCACAACTTTGCCAATTATTTCCCATCTCCAGAAGTAACATTTGCAAGGAGGACGAAGTAGAACATTCTTCTCGGAGCATGAATTCGGTTCTTTTCATGGAAAGAAGCTAAACTCCAAACCTGTCAAACTTGTATCTGTCGGAAGAAGAAAAGGACAAAATGGCTTTTCCTTGCAGTCGCTCCATACTATGCAGATCTCAATATCTAAAAATGGGAATAGGAGGCAGCCAACCTACATTTTGGTCTGAGGGGGGAAAAGGAAATCAAAGAATTTTTTTTCACATTGATAATTGCAAGCAGCCTGGTTATGCCTCTAAAAGCAAGGACCTCTTTAATTTATTCTCACACAATACTTTTTTCTTTATTGTAAAATATGGCTACTATATCCAGTAGTTGAGAGTTCACGGTGTGATAAATTACTAGGTTCTTAATAATATCTTTTCTTTTAACACAGAGAAATACTGTATCATTAACATTGTCATTGTTCAAATATCAGCGAGTCTATTTAGTTGGGAAGGCAAGGATCCCTCACAAATGCAATCTTACAGAAAACATTTTCCTATAAGACTAATCCACTTTTCAACCTTAGCTATATGAGTCTGAAAAAAGTTTGCAAAACATGGTTAAAAATGATTTCTGGACTATATCTTCCTATATTACATCTTTTTCAACATAGAGATACTGAAATAAAATAACTAATGGCCCACCTGCTTAATTTGCAGATTCAAAGCAGCTAGAATAGGTAAAATAGTCTAATAGTTATGCAGGCTGGCTGTAATCATATACTCCCTTTGTGGGTTGGTTTTCTTGATTCCATTCTTGTGGTGGCACAGTGGGTAGAATGCAGTATTGCAGGCTAATTCTGCTGACTGCCGGCTGCCAGCAGTTCGATTCTCATTGGCTCAAGGTTGACTCAGTTTTCCATCCTTCCGAAGTCTGTAAAATGAGGATCCAGATTGTTGGGGGCAATATGCTGACTCTGTAAACAAATTAGCGAGGGCTGTAAAGCACTGTGAAGAGGTATATAAGTCTAAGTGCTATTGTTATTTATCCCCATGGACAATGGCAGGGGTGAAATCAAGAATCTTTGCATTTAGAAGGTCCTGTGGCAAAGATTCCAGTTTCGTGTATTTTTATAGATCTGGAAAGAGCTCATATATCAAAGGAGTGGCCTTTAGAACCAATTTTTCACACAATTTATACATAAAGAAACGTAATGTTTTCCAATCATTGTACAGATTATTGACTATAGGCACAGACAGGTTATGAACCATACATGGTGTGTATTTGTGTGTATGATACCATATACACACACAATACGCCATATCATTCATATTCTGTTTTTACAATCATTCCATTATACAGTAGTTTATATGGATTTGCCCATAGTGGTTTGACTAGGTTACTGTACATGTAGGTTTAGGAACAACTGTTGTAAAGCAGGCAGAAACATTACCAAACAAATATTAAAAATGAATTGCTGGCAGAGATGATAAAATAATGAAGTCACCCTCTGGTATCTTTTAAACTTAGCACCTGTTGCAGTGGTGGGATTCAGCCAGTTCGCACCACTTCAGGAGAACTAGTTGTTAGTTTTCTGATCAATTTGGCAAACTGGTTGTGGGAAGAAATCATTAGGGCAGAGAACCGGTTGTTAAATTACTTGAATCCCACCACTGAACTGTTGGATTATTGATTGTTGACTGTAGCAGTCCCTATCGTGCTAATTTCCTCCTTCGCAAGAACTGGAATAATAGAGAGAGAGAATGTAGGTGTCTTCCCTGTATGCAATGATAGTTCATTGACCGACAAATCACATCAGTTCCATTTTGTTAAAAGTGAAAGCGAAGAAGAAACTACTTACCAGTTGTAGCTTCTTTTCAGCTCTGCAGTTTTGAGAGGTTAATTCAGGACGCATGTCAACTTTTCCTCCCCTAATTTATTTATTTTATTTTATTTTTGTCAATTTTGCAAATAGAATTTTTTTAGGTCCTAGATGTCAAAGTGAAGTAGTCTGAATTTCATTGAAGACTAGAGGATATTGGAGGACAATTTCTATCTGGGTACTTTTTAGATTTTTGTTTTTTAACTGCAGTTCTTAGCTCAAACCAAATGCACAGTGTACATTTTGGCATATCATAGATTTAAAACCATGTTTTCAAAGTCCTTTTAGAGTTGCACATTTAATTTGTATAACATCTTTAAAATGGGTGAATGTATGTGTACAAATATAAAGAGACAGAGCGGAAGTGGAATGGGCTCAGGATGATCACCTGCAAATTTGACAGACTGATTTCCAATTTTTGAGCCCTAGCCTGCAAGGAGAAATTCACATTTTATTCTCTTGCCTGGTGCATTAATGAAGGCTCTATTCCACTGACAGTCTCCTTCTCTATCAAGACATTCCTCTTATCTCGAGCATAACTGATTCTTATCATCGTGCAGCTATTACCCTGTAGCATTCCTGTTCTATAGGGTCCTGGAGATGTATGAATATCCAGGTGAATTGCAAAGTACTAATATAGAGATTAATTAAATTGGTATAGTCAAGCAGAAATAATCTTTCCTGCTCTCAAGGCATGTGGGTATGTATGTACCCTGCAACACTGCGCCTTCAATCTTCGAGCTGGAAGTTGCATTTCTCTCTAATGACAGGTTGAAAAGTAGTCAGCTATTCTTTGAATCATTTGTAGAAACCAGCAGGATAAGACATTAACAAGCTTAAAAGGCATTACCTGTCTAGTCCTACCAGGAGGTTTATGCTGACTGTAGGGGTTTCACATATCTCTTGTACTTTCATGAGGGAATTAGTTAAAATTGCCATAGTGGAAAGTATTTGATTTAGATTAATCTCGCTTTCCCAAGCAGTGGAGACTCATTATTCTGATTGGCTGTTCTACCCATACTGCCCTTAATGCTTCATCTATACACTCAAGGAAGAAAAAAAAAGCTTTCCATGCAAAGCTCTCACTGGATAAGTAAAACAGATCGTTATTAGCTTTGCAAGAAAAAAGCCTTTAAAAGCCTAAAATAAAATGTAAAAACCTGGGGAAAAAATATGTGTAATGTACCGAACATTCACAATTAGGGCAAAAGTCACTCCTTCCTCTTCTCTAGAAGAGACAGCTGTTAATTGGGCCTTTTAAATCTAAAAATCCCCAGTCGTAACCATGTGAGCTGCTTGTTAAGTGTACATCACCCTTTTGGAGAAGGTGAGACCAGCCAAAGGTATGCATGTGCAATCCTAGACAGTAGCCTTCTTTACTCTAATCTTTTTCAGATGTGTTGGAATGCATTTCCCAAAATTCCAGTGTTGGGAATTGGGGAGTTGTAATCCCAAAGCATATCTGGGTGGTATTATGTTGAGGAAGGTTCAGGGGTGAAATGCTGCCGGTTCGGACCGGATTGCCCGATCCGGTAGTGATGGCAGTGGGTGGTTCGGAGAACCGGTAGCAAAAATCCCTGCATACACACACCACATGCCCAGCTGAGCTGCATGATCATCAGAGGCTTTTTTTTCCTAACTTTTAAAAGCATTTTTTCTACAACTTCTTCCGCCGAAAAAATGCTTTTAAAAGTAAAAAAAAAAGCCTCTGATAATTGTGCGGCTCAGCTGGGATCGTCAGAGACTTTTCGGAGCATTTTTTTCTGCAATCTCTTGGCCGAAGAGGTGGTTTAAAAAAAATGCTTTGAAAAGTCTCTGACGATCCCAGCTGAGTTGCCTGACCGGCAGAGGCTTTTCAAAGCATTTTTTCTAATGCTTTGAAAAGTTAAACAAAAAAATGTTGGCTACGCCCACCCAGTCACATTACCCCCACCACCATCAAGCCACGCCCACAGAATAGGTAGTAACAAATTTTACATTTCACCCCTGGGAAGGTTGCTAGAAGCATTTATTTTGGAATAAATCCCACTACATAGAGGAAAGCCATCTCGCCTTCAGGTTTTAAACACTTGTTTTTGGCAGATGGGTGGTTGTAATTAAATATACTTTCATGAAAATATTAACTGATATTATAAGATAGTCCCCAACTTACAACCAGTTAGCCACCATTATAAGTTCCGACCGACCAATTTGGAAGGTATTTACGACCCAGATTTGAAGTTCTGATGACCGTGTCTTCCCACATAGTCACATGACCATACTTCAGATGTTTGACAATCGTTATTGTCAAACATCTGCTGCAATAATGGCTGTTTGCAGTGTCCTGTGGTCACGTGATCACCATTTTATGACGGTTTGTCCAAAAACCAGCATTTACTTTCAATTTTCAGCAAAACTGTGCCCTCAGAAAACTAGTGGTTTACTTAATGATTGCAGTGTTTGCTTTATGAAATTGATTCTCTTAACGACAGAGTCATGAAATCAGGCTGATCACGAGTTACGACTGTAATGGGTAGGCTCTGTGACAGTCATAACTCAAGGATTACCTAGAGTGCATACCAACCTTAATATATTTTGGTGTCCACATTTCTGTTTTGATCTTAATTTTAAGCGGTGATACAGTAAAAAAAAATATTTAGAGATATTGCAGCTCTTATGTTTCCACTATACTTATTAACCTGATATTTCCCAGGTATGAATGGGAAAAGGCCACCAGAATTTTCTAGTTTCTTCATTAGAAACGAGAACTGATACTGAACTATAAACTCTGTAAGACCAGCTAAATTGATGTTCCTTGTCATTACACCCAGAGCAGAAGCTCAAAGAGCAAGAAAGCTGAACCAGGGAGAATAGCCCATCCTGTCATTAACACTGATGTGAGCTCTATTTACGTTAAAGGTGAGGAAATTCTACCCAAATTTTCATTTTGACTGAAGAAGTTACTTGGATGAGTAACAAAACACCTCAGTTTTAATAAACTTTGGCCCAGTTGCCATGATTTAACTTTTTAAGAAACTTTTGGCCTGGATGATTGAATCTTCATTTACTGCATATGTTGCCAGGGACGCCTAACACAGTTTTATTTGACTTCAAAAGAAGAAACTTTTAAAAAACTTTTTAAAAATGGAAGCTAAAAGAGTCAAAGCTCTCCAGAATATTTGTGGAACAAATGAAATGTAAGTAGACGATTAAGAAAGCCAAAAAGGATCTGATAACATTGACTCACAACATTAAGATAATTAAACACACAGAATCTGGAAACCTGGATATGAAAATTAAACGGGATTGTGCAGCAATGTAGAGAATCTAAATGATGTCTCTTCATCACAGAACATTTAGCACATGCCTGAAGGGATGTTTTTAAGGAAAAAAAATCTAGAAACTGAAGCATGTAATGTGGACAAAAGATGAAATTCTATACTAACTGGCACACTGAAAACAAACCAACCATCTATAGTTGTTGGTGTGGCATCTGAAGGAGAGAGAGGGAGAGAGGGGGAAGAGAGAGAGAGACAGAGCATCTTGCTAAAAAATAATCAGCTGGTCATCTGTAGGTATCATTAATCATACAGATTAAGATTACACACAGAGGTCTTTGACAGTATCAACCTATACGCGAATAACATATAATATGCAGACATAATAGCTCTGTTTGTTACCCACCCAGGTGTAAGGCCAAGGACAGGATGTTGTTAGAATGGAGAGAACCAAGAAAAGTAACCATTCTGTTTAGTGGTGGGTTTCAAATGTTTTTACTACCAGTTCTGTGGATGTGGCTTGGTGGATGTGGCATGGCATGGCTTGGTGGGCGTGGCTTGGTGGGCATGGCAGGGGAAGGATACTGCAAAAGGATACTGTAAAATCTCCATTCCCACTCCACTCCAAGGGAAGGATACTGCAAAATCCCCATTTCTTCCCTATCAGTTGGGACTTGGGAGGCAGAGAATAGATGGGGGTGAGGCAAGTCAGAATTTTTACTACTGGTTCTCCGAACTACTCAAAATTTCCGCTACTGGTTCTCCAGAACTAGTCAGAACCTGCTGAAACCCACCTCTGATTCTGTTCTTACACAGTATTTTAAGATTATATACAATTCTCTTGTAATTAGCTTTACTGAAATTCTTTATATTGTAAAAGCTGCCACCAAATAAATTTTATGACATTCTCTATCTTTTATGCCACCTTACAAAATCTCCAACTAATATTAGAATATAATATAGAAATACACGTTGAAATGTGGCTTCAAAAGCAGATTTAAAAAGCATCAGGTAATCAAAAATCTAACAAAAATAGTAGCTATAAAGGGATAACTGATATAAATGATAATGAAATCATCCAATAAACAAGTACATTTTGATTGCCACCTGAAATATAGCAAAGGTGGTACCAAGGGAAGGAGTCAAGAGATGAAATCATACTTGGAGGTTCCACCACAAAATGGGTTTCTCTTTATAGCTACCACTAAAGCACCTCTGCTAAAGACAATTCATGTATGAGTTTGTAGGCTCAGATTTGATGTGAAGGTATCATCTTTAGCTACTCAGATACTATATAATCATAATTTATGTTCTGAATTTTCCAAGCATTTCAGATTTATTATATCACTATTCCTTAGCACTACTTTGCATATTGTACGCATATTGTAAACATATGGATACAAAGCTAAGAAAGCAGTTTGTCTAAATCCACCACTAAGTTCTAGACATTTGGGATTTTCTAGTTCACAGGACTTAGCTACTTACTTTTACATTTGCTGGACAATTCACTTTTGGATAAATTTTGGTGTTGTCACTTTTATAATGTTTTTGTAACATAGCTCATTTGGCTAGTACTAAATGAATGGAAGATTCTCCATTATGTTGGAATTAGTGACCAATTGACCACTTCCTTCCTTCCTTCCTTCCTTCCTCTCTCTCCCTCCCTTCCTTTCTTCCTCCCTTTTCTTTCTTTCTTTCTTTCTTTCTTTCTTTCTTTCTTTCTTTCCTTCCTTCCTTCCTTCTTTCCTTCCTTCCTTCCTTCCTTCCTTCCTTCCTTCCTTCCTTCCTTCTTTCTTTCTTTCTTTCTTTCTTTCTTTCTTTCTTTCTTTCTGTCTTTCTTCTCCCTCTCTCTGTTGCATGTATGTGTGTCTTTTGAAACACATACATGGCACAACATCTACAAGGAGATGAAAATCATCACCTATGCTTTAAATCAAAGGAATTCCACTGGGTGCTTTTGAAATCTCATATTCAGTTGTTTACACACATTGTAATTATCACTTTAAGTTTCTCAACAACTAAAGTAGCCCTGTGGTTTTATACAA
Organism: Ptyas mucosa; assembly: GCA_012654045.1. Taxonomy (NCBI): domain Eukaryota; kingdom Metazoa; phylum Chordata; class Lepidosauria; order Squamata; family Colubridae; genus Ptyas; species Ptyas mucosa. Next base: position 13,494,684 of record WNWU01000002.1, on the reverse strand, counting down.
TACAGGCTTTCACTGAAAACTGAGCATCAGTTTTAGCACTGCATTGCCCTCTGCTGTTCTGGGGAGAAATCAGTCTATGTAATTCATCTCCAAGGCATCAGAATTGCTAACTGGAATATGGCTAATGAGGGCTGAGTAGAAAACTGGGGGAACTAGTTAACCAGGAATATATAGAAAGGCAGAGAAGAAAGACACATGCAAAATTAATTTTACAGTATTCACTAACTGGGCAACTTGTCCTAATGCTAGATAATTTTCCCAGCTTCCAACTTATAATATTAGTGCATCACCCTTGAAAAACCATTTAGTGCAATTACAGATGTTGTGGTGAGTTTGTAGATGCATTATGGCATCGGAGAAAATAATGTAACGCAAAGCAGCATCCATCAGCCAAAAGCACTATGACTACTCATGCCAGGCCTCACTCTTATGAAATCCAATTTCAGCTTTTTATCATAAGTTACCATTACAAATATTCTTTAGCTGCAAGAAGCAAAGCTCTGGCCTGCGAGTGAGTTGTACTTATTTGAATGACAATGTATTGCATATATCAAATTTCAAGGTTTTGCCCATGAGATGAAAGTCAATCAGCTGAGAAAGAAACTTGGCTTGTTTAAAAGTTGGTGTTCTGTATTAAATAATTTTTGTGCGATGGTGTTGTAGTGTCTCCAAACTATACAGTAATAGGCCAGAAGTAAAATTTCCCTTACGATGGCTTAAAACAGATTGCAAATTTGCTAATCTGGGTTGAAATTCATACATTCTTCCTTGGTGGGCAAACTGGAATTAATGAATTCTATTTCTTGGATGTGCATTCTAATCACACCAGGATAATTTTTCTTTTAAGAATGTGATGTACATAGCCAGGGAAATCTACAATGCTTTTTAACCACAGTATAGTTCTGGCAGCCTAAGACTGTTCCTTCGTTCATGCATGCACATTGTCCATGGTGTCCCACGGGGGGAAAACTAGCTTTGCACCAGTTGGCTACCAGCATTCAAAAAATGTTGATTCTTCTGAACTGTCTTCCACCAACCATACCTCATATCTAGGCAGGTCCAGCACCACAACACTCAAAACATTGCTAGTTTTCCAACTGGAGTGGTACATATTTATCCACTTGCTTTTTTACATGCTTTCAAACTGCTTGTGTGAAGGAGCTAGGGGCAAAAGATGGGAGGTCACTCAACCACACAAAGCCATGAGCTCAAACCACCAGAGTGCCAACCACGCCTTGGCACAGCAGATTAAAGTGGTGTTAAGTGACACCAGCTGCCTGCAATTACTGCAAGTTTGAATCTCACCAGGCTCAAGGTTGACTCAGCCTTCCATCCTTTCGAGGTAAGTAAAAGGAGGACCCGGATTGTGGGGATAATAAGCTGACTTTGTATAAAAAACAACACCGCTTGGGGGCCCCCGAAAGCCCTACTAAGCAGGTATATACAAAAGTATGAAGGCTATTGCTTAATGCATTGTAAGCCGCCCTGAGTCTCCAGAGAAGGGCGGCATATAAATTGAACTAATTGAACCAATAAATGCCAACATGTCCCACATCCTTAGGTGGGGTGTGATGCTAGTTGTTTCTTCGTGGTGCACCCTGGATAGGACGGAAGTGTGAACCAAATGACTAGCAACAATTGGCAGCCTGACTACATTGAAGAATTGGCAATTAGCGACAATTGGCAGTCAGACATCTTTGTAGAACTCCTGGCTCTCTAAATACATGGCAACGGATAAACAAAAAGCCACATTGAACCATCAACTTTGCAGAGGCAGGAAGTGTTAGTGAAGGAGTAGAACAAAATTATGAGAAACCCACCTCTTCCTGTGCACGCTGATCTTCCTGCACGCTATCAAGTGGCAGGCCTCAGAGCCTTCGCTGGCTCCGATGGTAATCCAGGCACCAGTGGTCAAATCCAGCCAGATCTATCCAGCTCTTGCGATCTGGTAGGGCCAGTGGCGGAGTGCTCCGCCCACCCACCCGGCTATCATCATGTCCCATTTTTGACCCTCTGCGCATGTGCAGAAGGCTCTGCGCATGTGGGGAGGAGGCACGTGTGAGCATAGCAAGCGCACATGTGCGCACGCTCATATTTGCAATCCGGTAGCAAAGGTAAGTACATTTCACCCCTGCCAGGCACCCCCTCCATCTCCTCTGACTCATCTGACTTGACTGTCAGTCAATGAACCACAACACTTGATTGATATGCATGGATATCATTGCGACAATCATGCCATTCCCCCTCCTTTCTCACACAGACTCAGCATGGGGCGCCTTTCAAACTTTTAAATCTGCTTTTGAAGAAAGCATGCTTGGATTTTTGTAAGGCCTTTTGATTTCTTTCCCAGTTTTTCAGAAAATCCAGCAAATCAATATAATACTTTGATGTTGAGTAAAATAGTTTCAAATGAAACCATGGCCCAGGGACAACCTCTTGTGGAGCAAGGCTACCACACAAGCTTGGCTTATCTGCCTTCCCACCTGCTACCAGGTACATAGGAAGATGCACATGGTGGCATTAGTGCTTTGGACCATGGAAGGATCAGAGTATAAAAAGCACAAACACGACTGAATTCATAAAGACAGTTTTAAAAATGCCTTCCTCTACAGGGGAGTGAGATGTAGAAGCATAACAAGTTTTTCATAAACGTAAAATTATTTATTGAAATAGCCCTTCTGTTTACTCTGATTGGCAGTAGTTTGCTAGATGAACAAAACTACATCTTCTGTTATATATTGTTTTAAACTGGCTATGCCAACGATTGGATATACACACAAGACAATACCCACAGAAATTGTGATATACTCAAAAGATTAAATTTACGCCACAGTTTTTTTGTGTTAGGTATTATAACAGATTGTACAGGAATTGAAATAAAGTTGATTTTAAATTTAATAACAGCGGCAAGACTACTGGTGGCACAATATTGGAAGAAACAAGATGTACCTACAATTCAAGAATGGACATTAAAAGTAGTGCATTTGGCAGAAATGGCGAAGATTTCCGCATATCTCAAAGACTATTCAAATGAAAGATATATAAAGGAGTGGAAAAGTTGGATAGATTATATTCAGAACAAGTACTGTAACAAGAAATTTCAATTAGCTTATGAATGAAATACTTTGTAGAAATAGTTATATTAATTAGAATATTGTTGTTTTATTATTAGGAGTTAAAGTTCAAGGTTAATGATGTGTTATTATATTGTTAGATAATTTTAGTTTGGTGTTTGTACTTGTAATACCCTGAGCTAATCCTGGGAAGTCGGGGGGGAGGGGGAGGGTTGGGAAGGGAGGGATGGGGGGGAGGGGGAGGGTTGGGAAGGGAGGGATGGGGGGAGGGGGGATGGGGGGGAAATCAATTTTGTAATTTGTAAAACTTTTTAATAAAAAAAAAAGAAATTGTGATATACTCCAACTTTTGAATACATAGATATGAAGGTAAATATACATGTCCCAGGCTAATGTTACAGGATCCAATCTGGGTTGGTCCCTCATGCTGGAGCCCATCTTCAGGGACCTTCTCTCCAGACAGAGATTGAGAGAAGTTCCCTGAAGATGGGCGCCAGCATGAGTCCGAAAGCTCTGAAGACAAAAGCTCTGGTTCTGGTGACCATTCCAGATTGGATCCCACAATATGTAGATAGAGAAATAGCAGGTCCAGAATTCATCCTTTTTCTGTTTTTCAATAAATTTATTAAAGTTCACAAATACAAAGTTAAGAATAGCAGAATTGGAAAGGACCTTGGAGGTCTTCTGGTCCAACCCTGTGCTCAAGCAGGAAATCCTATACCATCCTGGACAAATGGTTGTCTAATCTCTTCTTGAAAACCACCAGTGATAGAACACATAATTTTGGAAGGAAATTGAAGGAAAGCCAGTCACTGATGAATTGTTCTCACCGTCAGGAAATTTATCCTTAGTTCTAACTAAATATAACAAGAAAGAAAAGAAGAAAGAAATAGAAAAGAAAGAAAAGATATATAAAATATGACTCCCCCTCCATCCAAACAAGTTAATAATTTGACTAATTTAACACCATCCCTAGTACCTCCATTTAAAAATTCCTCTATCTCATCCCTTATCATTAGCCCAGTTACAGAAAAATGCATCTTTCAATCCTAACTGGCAAAAGTCTGTTAAAAAATATTAACACACATATTTTAATTGTAATCAAACATTTTAATTTTATAATCCAAATTTATCCTTTTTTTCTAAGAAATAAAGCAGAAAAAATTTCTCTCCACTTACAGTATAGAGAAATCTTTAAAGCCTCATCATAAAAGCTGGGTCAAAAAGAGGTCCCACTAGCATCTACCAGAAACCATAACATATATATTTTAACCCTTATCCAACAGATTAATTTGATAAATCCTCTTTTCATTTTTTTTTAAACTTGATGTTTATCCCAATCAAGTAATCTCCCACAAGTTGATTTCTTATCACTTTCTTTCAGGGGTGAAATGCACTTACCTTCACTACCAGATCGCAAATGTGAGCGTACATTTCCTCTTCCACGCATGCACAGAGCCTGTTCAGAGGGTCAAAAATGAGATGTGATTATGTCCAGGTGGGTGGGTGGAGCCTCCTGCTGCCAGCCCTACCAGATCACGCGAGCCGGATAGTTCTGGCTGGATTTCACCACTGCTTTCTTTGTGTCTCCTTCTAGGAACAACTTGAGCAATTCCTCTTTGCTTCTTCTCAGCAAGAGTTAGTTTCCTTGGTCTCACACAATCCTTTTGTAAATCCAAAATAAGAAGGCTTCCCAAATCAATCTTCTGATTTATTACTTGTATATCCCCTTTGATTATTAAGACATCAACTAGTTTCATTTGTAAATCCATTTTGTCATCATTTTCCGTATCGCTTTTATAATCCAGCATTTTTAAAAGTCCAAATTTATATTCAAATCAGTCTCTGTTTTATCCAATGAAACCTATTGATCTTCTACTATATTTTCTATGCTCGTGATGGCGAACCTAGGGCATGCGTGCCAGAGATGGCCCCAGTTCAGTTCCGCTGTGCATGCATGCATGCCAGCTAGTCTTCGGGTCTCTGCAGTGCATGTGCGAGGGGCAGGGGCTCATGCGGGGTGTTTGCACACATGCACGGGGGGCGCGTGTAGGGGTGCGTGCATGTGTGAGGTGCATGCAGAGGAGGCACATGTATGGGGAAACATGTGTAGGGCATATGCGCGGGGCCATGCATTTTGGGGGTTTGGACATGCGCTTGTGTTTTGGGCACTTGGTGCGGAAAAGGTTAGCCATCACTGTTCTATGCTATAGTATCATCCAATTGTGTGCATAACTTCTGAATAAATTGTTCCCAAACAACCTTAATTTATTCTCTATTCAAATTGTGTTGTTCCATTGTATTGATGGGTCTGTCCTTCTTTAAAAGCATCCTTTGCTCTTTCTGGTTCCCTGTAGCCAGCTTTCAAGTTGTGTCTTATCATCTGTTTATTTTCCAATCAATAAAATTTTCCTAGGGGAGAATTTCTTACAATTAGTTTCAAAGGCCTCATCTACTTTTATAAATAATTTATAAATAAATTTTATAAATTTTTAAGCATCCCAAAGGAACTATTGTTTCAAGTCCATCTCGCCCCTTATCTTTTCAAAATCCACATTCTAGTCCCTGTTTTGCTGTTTTCCAAAAATTAAAGTTTCTCTTGTTAATCCTTAAATTTACTCAGTGCTTCTTTTATCCAAGATGGAAGGAAAATCTCCCAGTTTAGTACAGTTTGTCCTTCAGAAAATCCTTAGTGCCAAAGAAATCAGTACTTGCTAAAGTAATCAAAGGAGGAAGTAGGTGAACTCAGTGTCTGTTTGAAAAGCGCTGAGTATTGCTTAGGGAAGATGAATATTCCCCGAATATTCTCAATGAATATTGTTAGCAATCTCTTCCCAATTTTGGACTTCTCTTTAATCCAGAGAAATGTTCCAAGGAGATGACCCTTGTAATAGCTCCTATTTCAGCAACATCAACTTTGGAAAAGGCAAAATAGTCCATCATGTTGTCCAGAAGCCATTTGTTCATTCTTTTCTGGACAGCTAACCCAATGTTCATAAATGGCAAGAAAGTAAGCCCACATGGAAATTGCAGATAATCCAGATAATTGAATAGTGAATGTCAATTTTGCTAAAACCTATGGTTGTAAATAAATGTATACACAATAACAGCAATAGCAAATGTGTGACTGGGGAATGTCCTTTAGGTTTTAAACCCTCTCCTCCCAAATAGATTCAGAATACATTTTATATGGGTAGAAACTAGGAGGATCCTACAGTAGTTAAGTTCTAAAACAAGTAGGTTCATGAAAGATATCGCAGCTCCTTAGAATTATTATCTATTGCAAAGCAAAACTCCAGGATAAGCAACTAAAGAGATATTCGGGGAAATAAAATTAATTTTTACCTATTTTAGTTTCAATATTCCATTTGATCTTTCTACTTGTCCTACTGCCAAATGCTGGGGTATTACACCCTAAATTGAAGCATAAGTACATACCAGGCACAATATTCAAAAATAATCATGATTACAGTAAAGAGAAAATGCTGCTGTGATAATACACCTTAACAGCCTTGAAAGTGGCATTTTACCTAGGTTTTAGACGTGTCTCTCTCATGGATTTTTTTAACCGGAGTTGCGTTCTCAAAAAAGTCAGAATTCCTGCCTTATCACAAAGTCTATCAAAAATGAATCAGAGAATAGTCCAGCTGATTGCAATGAAAGTTCCTTAAAGGAGCCTGGGCAGCATGTCTGTCATTTTCACATGGTCATTTCCCAGCCAGCATACTGTAAGGCTCCATTCCTGTTTTGATTGTGTGAATTTGTAGTCAGTATATCAGTATACAGTATATCTTGGTAGATATATGTACCTTTGCCTTGAACTACAATCATTAGCAAGGACTAAGAGACCTTTGGTTGTTATTCAACTTGTAGGTTTTAGATTTGCTCATCCCATCATAGAAAGCAAACAGAGCAATTGCTGAAATCACACTTGTGTTTCCTAAATGAAATTTTACAACAGGCCTGTTGGTGTATGATTTATTCCCTACCTTTCTTCAGATTTTCAAGGAGGTTTTCAAACAAATTTAACATTAAACCATTAAAACAAAAACTTAAAATGTGTTATAAAAACGATACAAAAGCATCACTAGAATTAACTGATTATTGTATTTTTCGGAGTATAAGACACGCCTTTTTCCCCCTTAAAAGGGGGTGAAAATTTAGGTGCATCTTATACACCGAATGTAGCCCTGCCCACCCACTGGCCCCCACCCTTTGGCCTCTGCCTCCCAGCAGTTACCTCCTTGTAGGAAGCAGCAAGAAGAAACAGCTTGTTTCAGCTTCAGCACCACCTAATTAGCACAAGTTGATTGTCCGTTGGATCGGCCTCCTGACTCTCAGCTGTTTTGCACAAGCCTCTGTTGCTTGCTGCAAGGAGGTAAATTGCTGGGAGCAGATTTTTTTTTTCTTGTGCTAATCGAGCTATGCTGAAAACGAAAATGAAAGTAAAGCAGGCTATTTGCTGTTTGATGCAACGAGCAAAATTGCTGGGAGGCAGACGCAGATTTCTTTTTCTTCTTTTCCTCACCAAAAAAGGTAGGTGCGTCTTACAGTCCAGTGCATCTTATAGTCCGAAAAATATGCTATGTGCCCTCAAGTTAATGTCAGTTCTTAGGGACTACATGGAAAGTTTTTCTCCGTGATCATCTTTTTCTAACCTGATCTTCTGGGTCTTCCAACAGTGCACTCATTGACACTGTAACTACATCCATCCAGCTTCCTACTGGCCATCCTCTTCTTTTCTCCCACTTCCCCAACATTAAGAACTTTCTCCAGAGAGCCAGTAGAATTAACGTGAAATGCAAAAAAAAATGCATATTCCAGTGGAACGAAAACCTTTAAATTTTAAGATTTAAAAAAGATTTAAAAGATCCTTGCCAGCTGCTGGAAGAACATTAAAGAAAGTGCCAAGGGAGCCTCCCATGATGAGAATCTTACATGCCATTTCTCCTATAACCATCCCTCTATGGCAAATGGTGGAGGTACCCAGAGAAATATTCAAGATAGGTCAGCTGTGGAACTTGCTGCCATTGATGATGGCAATCAATTTAGATGGTTTGACATGAATGGACTGGATCCCTTCATATAGGATCAAGCTGTAGGGGCCCATTCATTTTGATGGCTGCTTACTAAACTGGAAACATAAGGAACATGCCTTGAATGCCAGCTGCTAGGACCAACAGCAATGGAGTGCTGTCACCATCCTGTCCATATTTGTGAGTTACCTCAATGCATTCTATTGGCTACTACTGCATATTAGAAAGCTGGATTGGATGGACTACTGTTCCAATGCAGGACTTTGCTACTGATCTTAAGAAAAGACATATATGAGATCAAGTCGAAGACATGATGGGGTCATAGGCATCCACTACTAACTACAAGCAAATAAAAATGACGATGCTGGTCTTTAGTACTTTACTTATGGCTTTTGAATCATCACTTCCCACATCCCATCCCATGCATGGAGGTAATGGCATCATGATGCCAGTTCCAGTAAATACTGTATATTTAGAACTGTAATTTGGGTGATCTTCAATTTACAAACTATCATCAAAGTCAACCCTTTATAGCAGTGACGTCAAACCAGCAGCATCATATCGTCATCATGTGACGGGGAAAAGAGTATCATGACTCTTTTCCCCTTCACTAAACCAGGGGTGGGTGTGGCCAGTGCATGATCCATGCGGGCCGCGGGCACCCCTGCTTTACAACAAAACTAAGCAAACCTTTTAAGACTGGAAGCCATTCATAAAAAAAGAGGATGAAAGAACAGTAATAGGTATGTTACCATTCTCAAAGGCTTAATACATCTTCATTCATTGTTTTTTTAAAAAAATCTCTTCCCTACAAAATCAACAAACCAAGAAGCATCATGTTTCTGAAAAGCAAAACATAGCAGTATAATCTTCTTTTCTAATGGACAATATGTGACCCACAGATTGTGATGTCCACCTCTGTTATAGGTAAGTACCATATTGTTGCATAAAATAAAAGTTACAAGGACCTAGATTTGAGAGAAGTGGGTTACTGTTAAAATTGGAAATCAGTCTTAGTCATGATTTGTGGGAGCATTCTCACATTCTTAAGTGGCACTTTTGGGGTCCTCCATGTCTACAAGCACCAAGTCAAAATCAACTTCATGTCAGAAACATACAAGGGGGAAAATTTATTCACCTAAGAGATTTGCAAAGTGATGTCACCTCATTCTGACTGACATATGATATACTGTAACTGTCCTCTTACACCCTGGAAAAACGTTATTTATTTTACTCTCTCATGTGATATATATTAGCCATCTTTGACTGGGGCAGAGATTTGTCCTCTAATCTGGAATTCAATCAGCATCAGTGGTGGACTGCCCCCCCCCCCAGTTTGGACGGGTTCGCAACTGGTAGTAAAGATAAGTAGAATCCACCCCGATCAACATATAGGGTGTGCTTGCTAGTTCACTCCCTATTTTCCAAGAGTTAGGTGCTATTTGTGAAAAAGAGGATAAAGCCAATGGTGCTTGAAATAAACAACAGTGATGCTAAGAGTACATGTACCTGCAATGATTCACAAACACACATTGTGTAGTTGCATCCTGATGTGGAACCACAAATACCAGATTTATTCTACCCCTGCTCACCATCCTAGTGGGAGCATGAGTATGAAGTCAAGACAAAAGGTACTACAGAAGTGTCTGAAAGCAAAGCAGACTAGATGAAAAGAAGGAAGAAAACTTTTTTTTAAGATGAGGGGCACATCTACCCAAGGGATAGAATTGCATAGAGATTATAGCTAGATATACAATGGTGCCTGCCCTATAAAGGAGATATATATATATATATGGGACCGAAATATTACGCCATGGTTGGTTTTCTTTCTTTGTGTTTGGTTATTTTTGCATAATGCTGTGAGCCACTCAAAGTTATGTTATATAAGACTGGTTGCCATATAAATCTTACAAATAAATAAATGCCTGAAATTGCTAGGAATATCCTCTTTTTCCCCCCTTCAGATTCCCACTTTTTTCCTCTTTATGGCTTGATGTCTATGGAGATTCTCAGTCATCCAGGTCATGGTTGTTGACCTTAACGATTTGCTAAAAGAATGCAAATAACCAGCTGTCTGCAAGCAGTATAAATCTTTCCATTTCCCACTATCCAGTCAGAGCTGAAGAAGTTTCTTGGATGAAAAGCGAAACATCTTCAAAGAAAAACCAGAAAGTCCAGTTGCCTCTTGAAAAAGGATCTTTGGGACTCTTTATGGCTTTATGACTTTTCATTTTCTCCCATCTTCAGGTAAGGAAACTTCAGAGAGCTGTTTCTAACAATTTGAATGGCTCTTCTGTTAAAGCCACAGGGAAGAGATCCTTGAATGTAGACCTGCTGAACTGTATATCCTTGGAGCATAGCATTTCTCTGGTTGAATTATGTTTCATGCTAGAATGAGATGTAACTGGATAGAACTGTACACTACTTGTAAAAAGAATAATAAAAGTGGGATACAAATAAATAAATAATAGGATGGGTGACAAAACTGGAGAGAGGCGATCCCAAAGTTCTCTCAGCCACGATCCATGTAAGTATTCATAGATGATAACCAACACCTTGAATTGCACCCAGAAGTTGACTGGTAACCAGTATAGCTAGAGGAGTAGTGTTGTCACATGGGCAAACCAAAGTGCACTATTTTCATGGCTACATTCTGGATTCTATACTAATGTAGTATGGACTTCAGAGTGATCTTCGCTCTGTACCCATGCACAACACATTGTAATACTCCAAATGCAAGGTGCAACTAAGGTGCAAATCATTTTGAGAAGGAGCTACTGATCCAGAAAGGGGTGTAACTAGTGGACAAGCTACAACTGTGCAATCTCATCATTTTAGCTGCCATTTACACCGGATTGTATCGGAGGGATTTCTTTGGTGTTATCAGCCCATGAATGCTAGCTGACAAATTTATAATCTCCAAGTAGTGTACAATTCTATCCAGTTACATAAAATTTAAAGGATCATTTTAGACAGCAAAGTCCCAATCTGTTTTCATGTGTGAATGATGTTCAATAATGCATAAGATTACTAGCACCGTTAAAGGAGATTAGAATAACTATTAGAGTTAGAGAGAAATACTAACGTAACATAAAATAAATTATGTTTTTGGGAAAGATTGAAGAGAACAGAAGATAACAAAGCTCATTTCTATCAAAAGTGTATCTATGATACACGTATTTGAGTATACATATACTCCTGAAGAGAGGTTAGAGTTCATTTTGCACTGAGTGGTTTTGTTTTGCTAGAATTTTGTGCTGAGCACCATTGGATTAGCCTAACAATTGGATATTTCTTTTGAAAATGAATACCATTTATGCTCATGAGGACTAAAAGACCATGAGTACAGCAAAGTGGAGGCCTCAATTTATCCAAAGGTCAAGGTTTATTATTAGCAGACAGTCTGGTAATGCAATCTCATGCCAACTAGATACTAGAAAAGGGGAGTATGGAAAAATGCAAATTTCTCCCAAAAGCTGCCAAATGCAACAATTTCAATCCTTCTTTGGAAAGAAAATGGACATAATACGTTGCATTTTTTTCAAAACCACACAGAGCACTTTTGATGTAGAAGATTGCAACTTTGCCCATTACAAAGCGCTAACTAACAGCAAGTAGCAACAAATGGAGTCTTCTTGTGTCCACACAACACTTATACTTAGAATAGTATTCTATTTAATGGAAATTGGAGAAATTTCCATTAAAAAGACATAACAAGAAACTTATAAATGTATCAGTGATATTTACACTGAAATATAGATATTAAGATAATAAGAACTCTGTATAAGGCAGATAATCAAAGATAATACATGGATGTGGAATCTCTGGTGGATTTGTTTTATTTACAAAATCCATGTTATAGACTAGAAAATAACCATGTTGATATAAACACTAATATCTCTGACAGCCCTACTCATATGATAAAAGTTTCACCTACACAATGAATTCAAAGTCATTTCAATTTGATTTAGCTATAATGACATCTCAAAGAGTCCCAGGATTTTGATTTGTGAAGCTGCCAGTCATGCTTTGCTTCTCTTTTTAAAGGATTTTGTAATTAACATGTCTTAGTTGGTAACATAGTAAATATATAGGTTGGGGACATATTTAAATTTGAGTGTAAATTATACTTTAATTTGGAACTGTTGAAATAATTTGGATTGTCACCATGGAATAAAATGGTACATACAAAAACACCCACAGAGTCACTTTGATCAGGATCCCCCCCCCCCCCCAATATCACTATTGGCATGAGCTGAATAGGTGGAGGCTTAAATCCCAATTGCTATTCAGTGAAATCATATAATATTTGTTTACAAATAAACTTGGCAGATTGTCAATAAATCTCTTTACACTCATTTTTCACCTTCTTAATTCTGAAAACCTTGGATAGTACAGTGGTCTAAAGCCCTGTTATTAACATCAGCTGCCTGCAATTATTGCAGGTTCGAATCTACCAAGGCTCAAGGTTGACTCAGCCTTCCATCCTTTCTAAGGTAGGTAAATTGAGGACCCAGTTTGTGGGGGCAATAAGCTGACTTTGTATAAATATACAAAAGTATGAAGGCTATTGCTTAGCGCATTGTAAGCCGCCCTGAGTCTCCGGAGAAGGGCGGCATATAAATCAAATTAAAAAAAAAAAAAACCCATGCATTCATTATCCTTTTAAATTCTAAGTAAGTCAGGCTGAGAGTAGATAAGGTAAAGGTAAAGATTCCCCTCGCACATATGTGCTAGTTGTTCCCGACTCTAGGGAGCGGTGCTCATCTCCGTTTCAAAGCCGAAGAGCCAGCACTGTTTGAAGGTGTCTCCGGGGTTATGTGGCCAGCATAACTAAATGCCAAAAGCGCACAGAACGCTGTTACCTTCCCACCAAAGATGGTCCCTAGTTTTCTACTTGCATTTTTTACATGCTTTCGAACTGCTAGGTTGGCAGAAGCTGGGACAAGTAACAGGAGCTCACCCAGTTATGCTACACTAGGGATTCAAACTGCTGAACTGCCAACCTTTCGAATGACAAGCTCAGCATCTTAGCCACTGAGCCACCGCGTCCCTTTGAGAGTAGATATCTGGATTCAAATTCAAAATCAGGAAACTTATTAGATACACATTTGAACCAACTTGATGATACTAGTGCCAGGGTCTCCAAACTTGGCAACTTTAAGACTTGTGGACTTCATGGCTGGTTGAGGAATTCTGGGAGTTGAAGTCCACAAATCCACAAGTTGATGTCCACAAGTCTTAAAGTTGCCAGATTTGGAGATTCAGTTCTAGTGGTTGCCAATTAGTGCAGCATTGTTGGGATATACTATTGTAAACTGGATCTTGCTTGTGGCAACTATTCCATCATCTTTGTCTACTACTTTTGATTTCTAATGGTGTACAACTCCTTCTGTACATTCTGCAGATGATCTCATGCTTCTAGTTCACTCATCCATTTTCCCATTTCCAGAAAATTCTTGCCTATCCCCATTTCCCTGATCCTGGGCTTCAGCCACCCAAGTCAGATTTTTCATTTATCCTTACCCATAAAGTGACAGAAAGGATGGGTATCAACGATTTTATTTATTTTTTCTGTGGTGTGGAGCAAGGGGATATTTGTTACTTCAGAATCTGTGGCAGTTTTACACAGCTGTACACAGGGCAGCAATTGAGTAAACATAGTTTGCCCTTTGTTTTCATCATTTTGAAGATGGTGCCAGAACTACCACCTCACACCTGCATCCAACGATTGTCCAGTGCCACTTGCCATGAATCCTGGAGGAGGTTGAGAGGGAGGAGTGGTGCTTGCAGGGGAAGTGAAAGTTAAGAAAGTGAAGATGCCTCTCCAAGACAATGTTTCAAGGTTGATCCACTGTGACAAGAATGCAGCTGCAAGTCAGCCTGCCATCAGAGTGACCGTTTCAAAAACATCTTCTTGGAAATTGATTGGACAATGGGAACCCAGAAAGAGGAAGTGCCTGAGCGGGGAACAGTTTTCACTTGGGGATTTGATGCATGAATTTCAGTTCTGGCTTTGCTTTACTGTATTTCACTTGACCTTTATTAAACTATACCTTTCTCAACAAATGGAGTCAAGGATCATTCTTGCTTAAAGGTTCAAGTTGAGGCAGGACTGACAGATGATATAAACATAATCATGGAGCAGTGATGTTTTTGGAACTCTTGGGGGAATGGAAATTGTGGTCTTGTGGAAGTGTCCACTTACAGGTATCATGAAATGTTAGATACCATTTATTATATCAGTCAGAACCTTAGATACAAGCCTTGTTTCTAGATTTTTTTTTCTGAAAGAAAGGATATAAAATTTTCATTATTCTTGGGTGTTTACTAATTCAGATTGGACTTTTATTTCCATGAAAAATGCAAGTTATTTAATATTTTTTTCTTCAGCTTGTTTATCTGAGGATTTTTTTTCTATATATATAAATACACACAGCTCAAAAGTGAAATTTGACTGACCGATTGATTGATTATATGTTATCAAGTCAATGTTGACACTTAGTGTCCATATACCGTAGATAGATTTTATCCAGAAGAATTGATTCCCAGCCTGGTCCTTCAGGGCTTTCTATTTTCACTTTGTTGCTGGTCATTATCCTCTACTATTTCCTTCCACCTTTTGCAGCATTATAGATTTTTTTCCAGTTACCTCACTCTTGATATGATGTGTACAAACGATGGTAATTGGATACTGACCATTTATGCTTTGAGGAATAACTCTAGATTGATTTGTTTGATGTATTTGTTTTCTTCATTGTCCATGGCATTTTCAGTAGTCTTCTCCAATACCTAAATTCAAAAATGTCAATTCTCTTTCTGTCCTGCTTCTTCAAAGTCTAACTTTCATGGTGTCACAGAGAAAATCATTGTCTGAACAATTGTTTTTAGGTATACAGTACATATTGTCCTGCTTTTTCCCAAAGCATTTATGATTATTATACCAAGTGCTAATCTGCAGTATATTTTTGAGAGTTGATCACTTTACTGTTGATAGTTAATCCTAAAAAACAGAAACAATCCACCCCTTCGGTATGTTCATTGTCAGTTCAAGGCCTAGTTGTTGTACCTTTGTACTTAATTTTAGTTCCATTTTGTTCACTTAGTTCCTTGTATCTCATTACTAGAGCTTCAAGGCCATTTTTTTTGTTTTCAGCTATCAGTAATGAAATTAAAGAATTTCAAATGCACAAAAAGCAACTAGCAATTTTTAATAATTGATTAAAGCATAACTGTTTTTTACAAAGTTCCATGCACGTACTATATATGCAATATTTGTACACATATAAAGTGTTGAACTGTATTTAATCTTTTTAAATGAAGAGTGTAAAGAAGTGAAAATGCATAGTTCCATTTTGATCAGCTGTCTGAAAAGATTAAGATATCACAAAGAACATGGTTCAACATCAGCCAGCATTAATGTTATCTATAATTTTAAATAGTGATGGACTGATGCGGTAGGTGTATTTTTGCCTATCTGCCAGAAAGTCTCAGCAAATTCTCGTACCTGTTTTATTTTTTCTCTCCTGCTCAATAAAAAGTGGAAGAGCACGGCTGTAGAAAGCAGTGGCTAGCTTTTTTTTTTATGGGAGAAATTTATGGAGTAATGTGTCTACTTTTAGCATGACTATTGTTAAACCTGGGGATCAAGCCAAGTGACACCAAGTATATTGCTTTATCAATTGGATTCGTTCAAGAGAAAAATGCTGATTATGCCATGTCTCTCCCCTGGGTGAAGAAACACTGCTTTGCTACTTGAATGGTCGATACATAAAAGTCAAATTCATTATAATTTGTAGCTTTTTTTTTTCTTGAAGAAGAACATAGTCCTCAGTACATCAATATCAACTCTTGAATCCACATAGAATAGAGAAGGTACAGCAGCGTAATTCAATCTCTTTACACTTAATGCGGTCAGGAAGGGAGAATGAAAACAGCCTCTTGTAAAATGATGGGGAAACCAGGATGCAATCATTCTGATGGAGCTGTGCAAAGGAGTCATTTTACACCATTTGTTACCAGGGCAACAAATATAGTGAATCCCATACATCTAACAGGTGACATTTTAGCTAAGAAATTGCTTCTTTGGAATTTTTTTTTTCTCCACCCGTCTATGAAAAACAATGTTACCAGCATTTTCACTTGTCATCTGCTATAGGGCAACACATTCCTGCTGACAGGCCTATAATGGAAAAATAGAGCACTTAAATAGGATTGCAGTCTAACTTTTGAGATACATGCTAATCTGGTTTTTAAAGAAAGACTTCAGACATTTTTGAACACTCTGAAGCTTCAAGTGACTGGAACTTTGTGTGTGGTGTACTTGGATGAGCCGACAATGCATTTTGTTGTGAGATATCATTCTCCGTTCTTTTTTATTTAGTTCCAACTGATTCCTGAGCCCAGTCCACGCTTTGGTAATGGACATAGGTCAACAGTTATAACTGGTACTAGAACAAGTCATGTGTAGAGTTTGATTCAAATAAGGTGATCACAGAAATACCTGGCTCTTTTTGGCAAGGATTTTATATATATTGTGTTCCCAGAGTGACAGTAGAGGGGAGGAGAGGGGGGAGGGAGAGGGAGGAGGGAGGAGGGAGGAGGGAGGAGGGAGGAGGGAGAGGGGAGGGGAGGGGAGGGGAAGGGGAGGGGAAGGGTAAGGGGAAGGGAAGGGAAGAGAAAGGAAAGGGAAGGGAAGGGAAGGGAAGGGAAGGGAAGGGAAGGGAAAGGGAAGGGAAGGGAAGGGAAGGGAAGGGAAGGGAAGGGAAGGGAA
>WNWU01000002.1:13457777-13474984 GCA_012654045.1 Ptyas mucosa | reverse complement strand
GAGTGGAGTGGAGTGGAGTGGAGTGGAGTGGAGTGGAGTGGAGTGGAGTGGAACGGAACGGAACGGAACGGAACGGAACAGAATAGTTGGAAGGAACCTTCAAAGCCTTCTAGTCCAACCCACAGCTCAGGCAGGAAACTCTATACCATTTCAGACAAAAGGTTGTCCAATTCCGTCTTAAAAACTTCCAGTGTTGGAGAATTCACAACTTCTGGAGGCAAGTTTTTCCACTGATTAATTGTTCTAACCGTCAGGAAATTTCTCCTTAGTTCTAAGTTGCTTCTCTCCTTGATTAGTTTCCATCCATTGCTTCTTGTCCTGCCCTCAGGTGCTTTGGAAAATAGTTTGACTCCCTCTTCTTTGTGGCAACCCCTGACTACCTGTAGAATGCAATTGTCTGAAGGGAGGAACTCTTAACTAGCAGACACAAAGGCTTCCATAACAGCTTGCCTCAGAAGACAAGGATAACCAAAGAAATTATCAAGAACCTTAGCTGCAGAGCACAATCAAAGAAACAAGATTTATGTGTTTTTTCTTAAATCAGTTGCAATGACAAGGATCAGAGGTTAGAGGATTTGGGAAGAACCCTATTCTTGGGAATAGTGATGGAAACCCACCAGACCTTCTTTATTAGTGAAATCATTAAAGATGTATCTTTTTACATTTTTGCATCTCTTTTGTCACTTGTTTGCATGACAGATCAAGAGTCCATTCATCTGTGAAACCTACAATGTGGTCTTCCATCTGCTGACTGTTTGTGTTTATACTCATTTTTCTTTCTTTCTCAGTCTCAGCTAATCTCATTGCTCATATGGTAGTGTGGCTCAAAGTGATATTGCTTTAAATAGGATGATCTCATCATCATCGCCCTTCCTTCCCTTACATTTAAGCTGTGGTCAGAAAGTTATAAATAATTAGATATGCAAAGAAAACAATGGTGTGAAATATCACACAGGTGGGAAATAAATTGGCAGAAGCAGCTGGATTCCTACATCCCTTCTCTTGTCCAGCAATGAAATCAAGTGAGGTATTGCATTGCCTGACACGGCAAAATGTTGAAATTATATCTTGGACCAGTGGTGAAATTCAATTTTTTTTTACTACCGGTTCTGTGGGAGTAGCTTGGTGGGGGTGGTGTGGCTTGGTGAGCATGTAAAATCTCCATTCCCACCCCACTCCAGGGGAAGGATACTGCAAAATCCCCATTCCCTCCCCACTCCTGGGGGAAGGATATTGCAAAATCTCCATTCCCACCCTACTCTGGGGCCAGCCAGAGGTGGCATTTGCCGGTTCTATGAACTACTCAAAATTTCCACTACCAGTTCTCTAGAGCCTGTCAGAACCTGGTGGATTTCACCCCTGTCTTGGACCACACACAATCAAAGTAGAAATCTCCTTATCTTTTGATAATTTTATTAGTGTTTAATTGGTTAAAAAAAATCTTTTGGGGTTTTACATTACTGGTCAGTGCTGTCTTGCATTTGATTTTTCATGAATATGAGACAGAAAAAATTAATTTCTCCTCCTCCTGCTAATCAGTATGATCCAACAAGTTTTGCTGAATTTATCCCAGTTCCCAAACTAAATAAATAAAATTGAGTTTCTTCCCACTTTAAAAGCTCTTTGCCATTATATGTAAACCATTTTTGAAGTTAAACTCCTTAGTGAGTAATGTGAATTGTAAGTCTGAAGAATTGAACCAAAGATTTAATACTTTAAATTTTAAAAAGTGGCAGAGAGAGCTTGTGATTGAATCACATGAAACAATAACCACTTAGCTGGAAAACTCAGATAATAACTTAAAACCATATGTCATGAATATGTTGAAAGTAAATAAATATATTCAAGCTAAAGTGATGCCTACAAGATCTTTATCGCCCAAATAATTTCTGTTCTGTTCTTATACTACTGAGATCAGCTTATAGCTGATCAGCCTATAGCAACTTTCATTGGAAAATGTAAACATATGATGATATAATTGCATCTGGAATATATACTTGAAGTGAAAGCTGCATACTGTGTGGGTTTTCTTTGGCATTTCACTTAGCAATTTTAGACACATTGTGTGAGATGTCTGAAATCTACCATATTGGACCATCGGTGAGTAGAATTCCAATGCGTTCACATGCAGTGCCTTACAAGTGAGTGAATACTCTGGTGGAAGATAACTCTAGTCCTACCTTTTTTTCTCTGTGCTCACACCAAAATTAAGGAGGATGTTAAAGAACTTTCTTTCACAGGCCATCATAAAAAAATCTTGCTCTTCTTCCTTCCTCTGCCAACTCCTCCCGGCAGGCCAGTAAAAATATGTGCACACCAATTTTTATGGGCTTATTTCAAACTCTATTCTAACTCTGTATGAAGAGTGTGCCTCTTCCATTCCCTGTCCTCCTACATTATACCACATGATTCATTGTATTTGAAGAAGAATGGTAAATCCTACTAGCTGAAGCTCTTCCATTCTCCTGGATACTCTATTATTTCAAACTGCCTATGAGTTCCAGTTGAGTCCCTAATGGTTCTCCTATTTGCCTACATACTGTTATTACTTAACTCTGCGTGCTGAAAAATTACTTGAGCCACACCACCATGAATACAAAAGATGCTAGATAAAACTAAAATCCATTGTACAATGGAAGAACTTGCACAATAAAGTACTTTTCTTAAGAATAAGTCTCTCCCCCCCCCCCCCTTACAGATTCACAATAACTGAGGCCCACGTTACAATAAAATGATTTCTATTACATTCACACTGAGCATAGATTTATCTGTAAAAAGGCTGTGGCCACTTTTGTGCTACATCTGCTGATGTACAAATGCCGAAGGGATAAAAGCCGTCATCATGGCCAATTTAAAAGGGGTAAGTAAATGATGTCTGTGCATCAGGAAGTGCATCTTAAAACTTTTATTTAAGACAAGTCCTTGTCTCAGGCAGATGAAGGGATGGATTCACCTTTGCCTGATTTTTCACTAAAACGAGTAAAAATAATAAAGGAGCTGAAGAATAATCTGAGGATACTTGGCTGGAAAGGCAGCCATTTATATTCATCCCACACCATTCAATGAGACGTTCAACAAGTAGATAAACATGGAAAATGTTTGTGGAGTCAGTCCTGAATTTTTCAGTTTTCTTTTAATGCTGTATGCAGAAATTGTGTTTTGATTCTTTCAGTGATTTCAGGCAATGATGCCTATTGTACATGACATTCTTTCTAAATGGCCCATTTATAGTAAATCAATCCATCTCTGTTGTTTTATGTGTTTCAAGTCAATCAACAGTTAATCTACTTACATATAAATCACCAACTACTCTATTGGTACTCTATTAGAAGAAAACAGAGTACCAAAATTAGAAAACTGCCACATTGCTCCAATTTTGGATATTCTGTTTTGTAAAATAATCCTGTTAGCAACATAATCCCTATAATAGTATGGTAGTTCTGGTGTCTATGTTTGAAGTAGAATGTGGAGATATTATTACTTTAACATGTGTATCAAGGCTGTACGATGCTTCAGGTTTGAATGGGAAAAAACCACTTCAGAGAATGCAAAGGACAGCAAGATGATTCCAGCAAAAGGTATATTTGTTTTAAGGAGTTGCCAACAAATCTGCCCAAGCAGCCCCATGCATTTCAAAGCACCTTTTCTCTTCACATCTGTGCTACTTTACAGCCCTAATAAATGTATTAATTCTTTAATTGTCTTATGATTGAAGGAGGAAACAATAGAAGAGGCATTATTGTCAGCTATGATGACAAATGTTGAGGGCATTTTCACAAGTCACAAAATTCAGTTGCAATTTTTTTCATAATACAGTATCATATTAAAGCAGGGGTGTCCAACGTTGGCAACTTTAAAACTTGTAGACTTCAACTCCCAGAATTCCTCAGTCAGCCATGCTGGCTGAGAATTCTGGGAATTGAAGTCCACAAGTCTTAAAATTGCTAAGGTTCGACACCCGTGTATTAAATGGTTGTTTCTATAGAAGAAAGTTATTAGATGTTCTCTCAATTCATAACAGAAAGGTGCACTTATGACTGGATAACTTCAGGAAAGACCCTGCTTTAATTTGGACTGTGTCAATGGCTTACTGTTTTCACTTTCCATCCTGAAATTTGGCTCCTATAGACTAGTGAAAGGATAAGCAACCCATAGCATGAGGGTCACATGTGATCTCAACATTCATTTTGCATCAGTCCGAAATTTCCAAGATTGTACCACTGAAACCTAAATGTTGCTAGATGGATTTCCCATTTTTAATGCACTGACTTAGCCTTTTTAAATGCTTACCACACTTCTCCAAATGGCCTTCCAAATTTTAGCTATTCCATTTTTCTTTCCGTTCTACACTTCCCAGTTGAAATATTGTCTCATGATTCATGCTTTCTGCTGAAGTCTTTGAGCAAGTCCAGCTCCAAAAAGAGAAAGCTAATCAATTGATTGAAAGATAGGGTGCATCTTAGATGACATCAGTATCATAAACCAAGAGTCTAGTTTGGCTTTGTATTCTGGCTTGTAAGATAACAACCAGCTAGGAATCTAAATGGGTATATGCTGCTAAATAAGCAAAGATAGAGATTCATTGGTTTGTTCAACCATTTCCATTAGCAAGAGGAACTTAAAAGGAGCAGTTGGGCATTAGGAATTCCTCTATTTGTTTATGATTACAACCAAACTGACCTAGTGAGTAGTGAAAAATGAAAGCAAGGTAAAGTATCTGCATAATTATTCACAATGGAGAAATATACCTCAAGCTCTCCTCCTCCTCCTCTTCTTTGCCTTTGAATCACCAGCCTTTTTGCCAAGACAGTTTGGAAATGGTTTACCATTGCCTTCTTCTTATGGCTGAGAGAAAATAATCAGCCTAAAGTCACCAGCGAGCTTCGCTTCTAAAGCAGAACTCATAATTTCCTGATTTCTAATTCAGTGTATTTAACTACTACACCAAACTGGGTCTTAACTCCACCTGTTGTTAGAGGGAAAACTTTACAGAAAACCTGAATAGATGGGAATAAAATCTTCAGCTTTATGGAACAATATAGGAGCAGTTAAAGAAGACTAGAATCTTTTCAGGTCTGTCTTTAGTTACATCCGTTTGAAGAAAAATACAACACAAGGTTATAATGAACTGAAGATCCACTTACACAAGGAGGCATGTTGACTCAATCAAAAGTTCTATACATGTACTGGAGCAGGGGTATCAAACTCACATCGTCATGGCAGTGTCACGTGATGTATCAGGACTTTTTTCCCCATCACTAAACCAGGCATGGATGTGACCAGCACGTGATGCATCCAGCCCTATATTGGAGTATTAACAGTTCTGACCTATTGCACTAACATAGTAAATGGATGATACTCAAGAGGTTAAAACAAGGAAGTGTGAGTTTGGAAAGGAAATACTAAAGAAGACATTATCAGCAACTTGTGTTCAGGGTCAAAAATAAAATACTGAACAAGAAAGTTAGGGAGTTTGAGCAGAACGTCTTAAAGGCAGTAGGTATTTGTAGTTTCATAGACCACCAAAATACATATGGAAATTATTTCTGCAACATCTTCAGTGATGTTCACAAGGGAATCTGCCACTTCAGGCACCAGAGAAAATGAAAACATCAAGAGCTCAGAGAAAGAAGCTGCACACTTGCTGTAGCAAATCATATTTTCTGAGATCCCTCCTGGTATTTGGGGTGAAATATAGATGTAGAAAAAGAAATCACCATTCTGTATACAAAGCAAATATTACAGCACGATGTAAAGACTATAAAATATTATCTGAAGTTACTTGTCATCAGATGTTCTTTCTGAATGTAGTCTCCCAATGGAAGTAAGCTCACACAATCTATCCACAGCCACAATATTTCTGTATCGTTAAATAAGAAAGGTATATATGATGTTCCACCTGAACATTGCTCCTAAAGCTCTTGTTCTCCTAATTCATGTTTTCCACCAAATACAAAGTTGATTGACATTCCGCCCCAGTGCTAAGAGGATGCATCTGCGGGTGGTTGAATTCATGTATTCTCTGCTTCCAAAAGACATTATACAAGTAAAGGTAAATGGATTCTAAATGTGGTTTAGAAGGTTTGAATGTGATTTGCATAGACTTTTAAAATACATATATTATATCAAATAATAGTCACATATTTATTTAGGGTATGATGAGAACATGACAAAGAGAATAAACATATACATATATGCACAACTGGTGTCATGCCCTAGCACCGTGATGGCGAACCTATGGCACGGGTGCCACAGGTGGCATGCGGAGCCATATAGGTGGGCACGTGAGCTCAGCTCTGGCACGCATGCGTGTGCCAGCCAGCTGATTTTCGGGCCTTCTGGGCCCACCAGAAGTCAGGAAACACACTGTTTC
Source organism: Ptyas mucosa (assembly GCA_012654045.1). NCBI lineage: Eukaryota > Metazoa > Chordata > Lepidosauria > Squamata > Colubridae > Ptyas > Ptyas mucosa. The sequence goes on along the minus strand of WNWU01000002.1, from coordinate 13,468,611 downwards.
CGGCCTCCGGAGGGCCTCTGGGGATGGGTGGGGAAGGCCGTTTTTGCCCTCCCCAGGCTCCTAGAAAGGCTCTGGAGCATGGGGAGAGCAAAAAATGGGCCTACCGGGCCCACTGTGCCATCATGTGCCAAAAGTGGGGGGAGAACGGGGGGGACGGGGCACATAGAATTATAGATGTGGGCACGCGTACGTGTGACCCCACCACGCTCCCCCCACTTTTGGCACACGATGGCAAAAAGTTTAGCCATCACTGCCCTAGCATATAACATTTTATATATAGTGTATAGTGTATAGTTCTCTAACCCTATCTAGTGGCTGGAGGGACAAATACCAGTTATATTGTTTTGAAGCTTTACCATCAGCTATACTCTCAAAACAAGTACATGCTGTGAAGCCAGACTCCATTTTCCATCCTAACCTGTGACACATGTTCATCCAAGGACAAATCCACAGCCCACACACAGAGCATCACTGGTAAGATTTAGATTACTTGTATTTATTAATTGTTATGTTCAGCAATAACTCAATACTGCCTATCTTGTATTTGGTTCTCATTGTATGTATTTCTGTTTTCCCAGTTTCACCAGTTTCATGGTGTTAGCGATGGAGATTGCTAACACCATGATGAAAATTGTAGCTCTTTTCAATAGAGATTATGAGACAAATTCTCTATAATTGGGTTTGGATGGATAAGACATTGCATGCATATATGTATTGTTTAAAAATAATGGCATGAAGCTAGCATCCATAATAGAGCAAATATATTGATCTTTTTCTCCTAAATAATGTTTTGCCTCATTTATACTCTGATGTGTGCTGTCAGCTTAGGCAATTACTTTGGTTTTAGATCCCAAACAAACAACTTAGTGTCTGTGTGTACAGACTGTGTATTAGAAGTTACAGATCTTTCTGATTCAAAAGGAGCCACTGCACCAAGACCTTCTATCAGAACATACCTGAGCCCAAATCTAGATAAATCAACATTTTTTGCAAGTTATCTTCATTCGATACTGTTCACAAGTCGGTAATATAGGACTGCTTGATTGCAGTGTTCCTTTGGTTAGATCAGAGGTGTCAAACTGGCAGACTAAACTTGCGGTCCAGATGCATCATGCACAGACCATGCCCATCCCAACTCCGCGATGGGAAAAAACATTGTGATACGTCACATGACATTAAAATGGCGGGGCAAGTTTGACACCCATGGGTTAGATCATTGTAGTCAATAGGTTATTAACTTAACAGCAATCTTTACCATCCCTCAAGTGGTAGAGACTTGTGGTCTTTCATCATGACCAATAATTTTGGTTCATAGGAGGTATGGTACAATACTTGCCATACCAGTTCAGTAGGATAACTGCAATAAGAATAACTAAGCCATTTAGGTTTAACAGCCATTTTTACTGGAATATTGATACAGAGTGCAAAACATAAGTTTAAAGTAAAACAAAACGATGCTAGGAATCAAATGGACAAGTGGGAAATAAGAGTCCTCGGAGAGTGGGTGGCATAGAAATATGACTAATAAAATAAATAAATAAAAGATAGATATGGCTAGAGCCAATTTGGTGTAGTGATTAAGGTGTCAAGCTAGAAACAGGGAGACCTTAAATTCTAGCCTAAGTGACTTTAGGTCATTTACTTTTTCTCAGCCCTAAGAAAAAGACAGTGACAAACCAGTTTCAAAATCTTGTCAAAGAAATCTCAAAGTCTATTCCAGGAAGTCAGTCCTAGCTTGAAGGGGTTCTAGAAGATAAAAACTTAAGTTCTAGAGGAATAGGAAGCAACCTTTTAATCTATTTTTCACTTGTGTTCTATCCCTCTGGCCAACTCAGTTTCACCCTTAGAAGCAAGAATTGCAAAGAGTCAAAGAATAGAGTAGAAAATGGTTGAGAAGCTTCCATAGTTATTGCTATCTTAGCTAGTGTTATATGGAACAAATAAAACAATGGTTTCCCATCCTCCACCTATACATATTGTCCGTACTTATCCTGCCTTAAACTACAGTACTTCAATAGAGCTTTAGCAAAAGATAAACAGAATCAATGATCAAAGCTTTATTTCCATTTAGCATTCAAGCTTGAGTAAAGAATGGGATGGGCCAGAGAAATGGGTAAACCAGATCCAAAGACAGCCCACAGATTCAAGGATCAATCACAGGAATGGAAATAGCATGAGGTATTTCCAGGTAGCATGAACCTAGAATAATGATGGTGGAAAAGAATGGAATCTGGAATAATACAAGCCAGTTCTAATGGCTCTCCTGCTCTTTTTTTGATGAGGCACAAACTTACCTGCTGTTTGTGGAATGTTGCAATCTTCTTGTATATTGCTTTCAGCTTTCTAAGATAAAAACAGAATAGTCCTTATCTGTAACTGATAGAGCACTATGGAGGACACAGATAGTCAGAGTTGCTTTTCTTTGGTGGAGTTGATGTGTTTTAGCAAACCCTGCAGGTATAAAACAGGCCAAGACTAATCTTTATTTTGGTTCCAACCAAATCAGTATACTAAAAAAAGTGATATGGCAAATACAGAAAATACAACCAAAATTATGCAAAATGCATAGATTTGCACACTTAGCCAACTTACTCAGCTAGCAAAAAATTAGTAACAAACTCAAGGATACCTTAATATTACTATTAAGTAGAAAAGTCCAATGTAAAAGTCCAATGAAAAGTCCATCTGTAAAATGTTCTTTCGGGGTTCTAGACTAATAAAGGAATAATAAATCTACACTTCACAACTCTACAAAAAGATATGGATCACAGATTATGTTCTGTCCCCTCCCTGCTTCAGAAGCCCAGACAAGCACACACACTCGAACAGAAGTATTCAGAAGTTGTTTATTTACCATCCATAAACAACAAGCTGGCAGCGAGCCCGGGAGAGATAATGACAGCTGTTGTTTTGAGTTGCCACGGCCAGTCCCTGATAAGGCTCCAAATATTTATGTCCAATACAAGTTTAAAAGAAAACACTTAGCTGCTGCAGTATTTCAGGTCACAAGCAGTCAGGTTAAAACTTTGTTCATCACAAAAGCCAACAAGGTAAGGTCAGCTCCTTTTATACCTTGTGGGGCGTTGGCTTTGTGACTCATCACCTCGTGCTCGGCCCCACCCACTCCTTTGCTGAGCCCGTCTCTCTGATCGTCGCCACCTGGGATTAATCCACTCCCTCTCCTCATTAACGTCTGACTCAGAGGAGCTTTCTTCCACAGGGCTTTCAGCTGGGGCCTGGGGTGGTGCCAAACCAGACGGGCCAGGGGAGGAGGCCCTTGCCTCCTCCTCCTCTTCACTTTCGGAGGATTCTTCCTCCGGAGGTCCGGGCTCGGGAGCCGAAGACACAACAGATTATACAGGAAATTCTCCTCATGGACAGAAATTATTCCCTTTAAAATAGCCAGTCAGAAGTTTTGACAGAAGAGAATTAAAGCTAATGAACAAAAAGGCAAATCATAGAAAGAAGAGAGAAAATCTAAATATTTGGTAAAACCTTTTCTGATAATAGAAAACAAACCAAGAGAAATTGGATAGCATGCTTTACATGCCAAAGGCATAGGATATTGTATCCTTAATACAATACAATTGATTTCATTTGACTATTGTCCTAGATTGGGGGTGTCAAACTTGCGCCCCATGGGCCAGATGCGTCATGTGCTGGCCCCACCCCCACCCGGTTTAGCGAAGGGGGGGGAAGTCCTGATATGTCACATGTTGCCATCATGATGACATGAGTTTGACACCCCTGTCCTAGATAGAAAAAGAGCACAAAGAAATGCCCATAAATAACAATTCTTCAATAAAACATGTTGCCAAGACCTAGCAAGACACATACATAAAGAGATATATAAATTGAACTTACAAACTAATTTCATCTAGTAACTGAAAGTTCTATATAGATATATACATTGTTGAAATGCTTTAGAGTGTTCCAAATAAAGATCTTGTTCCATTGGGAGCCAAATTCCAAATCCAGATAGGAAATAGGCTTCATCTGCAATGGCAGACATGACAGAGCTTTGGTTGCATACATACAGCTGCCATCTTGAATTTTGGACCTTGTCCCATGACATCCCTTCTCCCAGTGATGATAGATGCTGGGAACTGAAGTTCTGAAACATTTGGAGGGCTGAGGGGCATCTTTATTGTATTACACACCTTGAATGTTTGCATATTCTCTTGATTCAATCTCATATTGCATATTTCAGAGCTCTGGTGGCACAGTGGTTAGCCTGCAATATTGCAGGCTAATTGTGCCGATTGCTAGCAATTCAATTCTCAACAGTACCTGGATGAAACGGTTATCTAGATCCATTCCAGCCGGGCTTCAGGCCTGGGTACAGCACGGAAACGGCATTGGTTGCGTTGGTTGATGATCTCTGGAGGGCTCGGGGCAGGGGTTGCTCCTCTGTCCTGGTCCTATTAGACCTCTCAGAGGCTTTTGATACTATCGACCATGGTATCATGCTGCACCGGTTGGAAGAGTTGGGGGTGGGGGGCACCGTGCTGTGGTGGTTTTCCTCCTTTCTCTCCGACCGGTCGCAGTCTGTGTTGGCAGAGGGGTAGAGGTCGACCCTGAGGTGCCTTGTATGTGGGGTGCCACAGGGGTTGGTCATCTCGCCCCTTCTGTTCAACATTTATGTGAAGCCACTGGGTGAGATCATCCGTGGTTTCGGGTGAAGTACCATCAATATGCTGATGACACTCAGCTGTACATCTCCACCCCGGACCACCCCAATGATGCCCTTGAAGTGATGTCCCAGTGCCTGGAGGCTGTGCAGATCTGGATGGGGAGGAATAGACTCAGGCTCAACCCATCCAAGACTGAGTGGCTGTGGTTTCCTGCATCCCGATATAGTCAGTTGGTGTCATCGCTGACTATTGGGGGCGAGTTGCTGGCCCCCACGGAGAGGGCTCGTAACTTGGGTGTCCTCCTGGACTCACAACTGTCTTTAGAAGAGCATTTGACGGCTGTGGCCAGGAGGACTTTCTATCAGGTTCGCCTGATCCGCCAGTTGTGTCCCTTTCTGGATCGGGACTCCTTACGCATGGTCACTCATGCCCTCGTCACTTCCCGCCTGGACTACTGTAATGCTCTCTACATGGGGCTCCCTTTGAGGAGCACCTGGAGGCTCCAACTGGTCTAGAATGTGGCCGCACGGCTGGTTATGGGAGCGACGTGGCGTTCCCATGTAACACGGAGGATCCCGGATTTACGCACTTTCCACCGTGCCCTCAAGACCTTCTTATTGCAACAGGATGGCCTGGCCTAACTTCCCTTTTAAATTGTTTAATTTTAAATTTGTTTTAAAACAATAGGGGTGTTTTAATCTGTATGGGCCAAATTATTTAATGTGTTTTTATATGGTTTTTTAAATTTTGTATTACGTGTGTTTTATTTTTGGCTGTTCACCGCCCTGACTCCTTCGGGAGTAGGGCGGTATATAAATCCAAACAATAAAATTAAATAAATAAAATAAACAGCTCAAGGTTGACTTAGCCTTCCATCCTTCCGAGGTCGGTAAAATGAGGACCCAGATTGTTGGGGTCAATATGCTGACTCTATAAACCACTTAGAGGGCTGTAAAGCACTGTGAAATGGATATATAAGTCTAAGTCTAAGTACTATTGCTATTGCTATTCTTATGTGCGGCCAGAATTTGAAGACAGCATTTAATACGGTATATTACTTGAGTAAGTTCAACTGAGATTGGCATATGTGGGACTGATTGGGGTAGATTGTAGGGTGATACTGAAATATAATTTTATTTTACTTATCTATATATTAAATTATTGTATTTTATTCCAGTTCCATTTTAAATTGTTTTTATAAGATTTTTATTAATAATTTGTGCTTGGAACTCTGTATTTTGATATGGCCTATGGGCTAATCAATAAACTAAACTAACTAGCTATTGCTATTCTTATCAGAATTCAACCAGATTATCTGTAGTCACATTAGAAAAGCAGGATCCCTTCATTCAAATTTAATTATCATTTAAATATCCTTAACTCAGACTTTAGAAACATTATTTTATATTCCTTTCTTATTGCCGCTTCCTGGTGACAAATATCTGGAAACAAGACTTCCAATTAGTCTTTTCTAAATTGATGCCTCTATAGATTTTGAGGTTATAATTCTAGGATGAGCAGCTAGTATAAAAAAGTTAAGCCAAAGAATAATGATGGAGAAAGCTTTTTTCAAAATACGAATGCATTCCTAAAGCAAAAAACAACTTTTACGTCACAGGAATACATTAATCTCTCATTTTGTGATGAGTTATTTCCATTACCGTGCTGACTTCTCTTTGTTCTAAGTTGAGGCAGTCAACCTTTTTGAAAATGGAAGAGTCAACATAACTTTTATGAGACATTATTTTTAGCAATTTGGAGGATGAGACAGTGTCATGATGTCATAAAGTGGGCAGGATATATTTTTTTCAAGGGTTGATTTTTTTTTCTGGGATTCTGGATGACTTCTTTTTTCTTTCTGAAGCATTAATGCAACTTCTTCACTATTTTTCATCTGTAAATGGCAGGAAATCATTGCTGCTGATTTTGACAATTTGCCACAAAATTTTGGTAGTGTATTGTTAGGGTCTTCTGGGATTGAAAGCAGCACAAAGATTAAGCTGTTCCAATACAGTTTTATACTGAAAAACAGTTCATACCTTTGTAAAATAAAGTGTCTGACAAAGCTTGGTGCTTTATTTGTCAGTGAACTCCATGGCATATGAATTTCCACTTAAAAATATTATGCAAGGAGGCACCCCCACTTACACACCTTGAAATGCCATATTTCAGTAGTTCTTAGAGCCTCATCAAGTTGAACATTCATATTTCTCTAACAATTTATAGGACAAAAAAGCCGGGGCAAAACTAGTTTACATTTTTCACAGCAGAAACCATGTAAGTTATTGCTCAATCACCCAGATAATATTGGTCTTGGGACCATACTTCTTATCCATCAGGTCACCAAGAGATAACAGATTGCCCAAGGCCACTTAGCAACTTTCCGAGCCGAAGATGGAGCTGCCCTATCCAAGACTAATACGCTTTCTACAGCAACCTGTCAAGCGGAAAAGAATGGTGAGCTGTTTACATAAATGTCGGAGAAATTCCAAGACCGGATCAGTTCTGATTTATCATGCCTCCATAAACATGTCAAAAAGATGGCTTGCACAATTGGATGTCGTGGCTGCGGTGGCGCCCTCTGCAAACTTTTCTCCCCATTTTCACTTTCAAGCCAAGCAAAATAGATGGCAGGAAAGTCACCCGGTGATCAGGTGAATCGCCTAAAGAAGAAATCATCCCAACTGTAAGATGACCAAAACAGCAGAAAGGGTGGGATGGAAGGACAGAGTGCAATCAGACAGTAGAATTTATGGAGGGAAAAAGAGGAATCCAGCATTTCTAAAATACTTGAAGGGGGTTAACAGATGCTTTTCCCGACATGGTTTAGATATTGCCCAAATGTACAATGTGCTTTTCTATGCGCTGTCATAAGTCAGCTAAAACATATGTAAACATATGCTGTGTCACTCATTAAGGAGAAGGGTATAATTACACTTTTAAATGTGGCAAAGCATTCTGAGAGTAGCATATAATTTTCAGAGCAGGAGCCTTTATGAAACATATCTTTCCCTGAGTGTTTATACAGCCTGACATCTTCAGGTTTGTTCAGATCAAGAGCCCCACTGTGAATGAACAGGATTCAGACAAAAGGAGGCAATTTGTGCTGGAGGTGCCATTTCACAGAAGAGTGGCAAGGAGGGGAGGGGAGATTATAGGAGAGGCAATATTATTGCTTCCAATTAAGATATTTGCCAAATTCCAAGTCATTACACAGGGTGGGGTGGGTTCCAAATTATTTATTTTAATCAAACAAGCTGCTTTCTTTTCAGAGACAATAGCACTGTAATTTATAAGATGGTGGAAGAGAAACCAGGGCTGGCTGGTGGCAGGTGGGGGAACTAATAATGTAAATGTAAACCAAGGGCCTGGTGACCAGGCTCCTCCTTGACTGGGGGAGGGGGGCATACTCCAAAGAATGGAAGTGATGTTCCTCTGTTGTATTGAAGTGGTGAACAACCTTCAAAATACCTAATTACATTGACCACAAGGAGGCAGTACTTGAATGGTTTTGTCCTCTTTGGGGCTCTTCAGATGCATACAGCCAGATGTTATTCCAGATGTTGAAATAGTAATTAAATTGTCCAAACAAGATCCTCAAGTGAGAAGTCCTTTGTGTGCCTTCTGTTGGAATAATTACATCCTCTATCGGACTGGAGCAAACTGGAATGATAAAATTTCTTAGACAAAACCCTTTTCTCTCTGGTCTGTAAGAATGACTTCATGTTATTAAGAGATGAATTGGAGATTATTACCCATTATTCTAATTTGCTGTGGCCTATAGTCAACTGGAGTTAAACATAAAGGAGCTACTACTCAATGCTGTGTTTTCTGAGACATTCTCTCTAAAGACATTTGCACCATAGTAGATAGATCAGTTGTTTCTCTCCGATTTTCCCCTTCATATGTCATCATCATATGGCTAAATTAAAATACCGGTAGTTGTTATAAATAAATAATTATTACACACAACATCAGCTGGTCTTCTGTTCCCTCTTGTTTAGTTTTTCTTTTTTAGCTGCAACTATACCTAATGGTATGTAGGAATAATCTTGAAAGAGAAAAGGAAAAGCTGCAGACCAGATAACCAGCGTGTAAAGATAAGTGAGCTCACAGAAGGACAGACAGCATGGAAAGAGTAGACTATGGAAGAAGTGCTGCATGGATTGGGGAAAACATATGGGAGGCAGAGCAGCAGAGGTCAGGGAAGGTTTGTGAGAGTGAGCAAGAGATGACATGCGAGTTGGAGAAGCTGTGTGTTGGGAACACAGGTTGGAGAGGGAATGTGGGTGTTTGTAAGAAGTGCCAGATGAATCAGGGAAGTCAATGAGGTACAGGGGGCATGAATCAAGTAAGATGCAGGAGACATGGCTTGGTCAATGTGGGAGGTGGCTTCCTTCTTCCTTGTTCATCCCACCTTCCCTTCCCTTCCTTCTCAGCGGGCAAATATGTGGCTGCTGATGGACAGGGTAGGGAGTGAAAGATTGTGAGAGTGGCTGGGAAACTGTCACAAAATGTTCAACATGAGCATCAAATGACAACAGCAGCAGCCTGGCAGCACTGAAGCAGCCACAATTTCTTTGAATTTCATTCCCTCAGGAGTCATGGGCCATGGGACTTTGAGGGCAGTTTGGAAGTAACCCAAAATGGATTGTTAACCCTCTTCAGTGTTTACAACACCCTTTTTGCTTCTTATTGCTTCCTGAATTAAGTGCAAAGACTCAAGTTTCACCATCCCAGGGGCATCCTTTTAAAACTTTGCCCATTTCTAATGAATCTATCTACCCAAATATATCAGTAAGTTAACATTCCTGTACAGTAAGAATTTTGTTTATTGATAATATACTGCTTAAAGAAATGCATTGTTTATTAATGAACTGTTGGTTATGAAGACTAATCAAGAAAGTATTAATGCTATAATAAGAAATTTAAAGCTATGAAAGAATATGTGTTAGGATATGGTTTGGGCCTAACTAGTTGTCCAGGCAATATATGTGTACTGTACCTTTACTCTGTAAATGTATTCTTGCTGATTCATTGTAATGCTGAGTCATGCTGTAATTAGGTAATGACTGGTTGTGAGCATATTTAAGCGAAGCATTGTAAGATGTTCAGTTGCTGCTATGCTGCTATGCTGAGGCTGATGATATGCTGCCATTGAGAGGAGTTGCTATCTACTAATCATCGTTTGATGGATCTGCTACCATCGTGGTTTGTGAACCAGAGTGAGTTTGTTTTACTGTAACTACTGGACTGATTTAACTGGCAAAGACTTGGAATTTGTTTAACGACTATGAGACTGTTTTTCCTACTATAAAGTAAGCTTTTGATAAACCAGTTTGCATATCTCTTATTCATTGCTCTCAGCAACGTTTCCTTGTGCAGTTACTCTGCTGGTTGGTAACACAACACCAATATCCTTAACAATATGGATATCTGCTATTGAGCAAAAAACAAAGTAAAAATATTTAACTATATTAACCTTACTATTTGCTTTTCAGGTCCTTTTTTATTTCCTATGCTTCAAAAACTCAACATTGAGTCAGTTGTTTCTTTTTATCTTTATTCCACAGTTAATTTTATGCTTTATTGACTTGAACTGAAATACTATACTGACGTAAAGCTTAACAGTATCCTAAGGAAAGGGGGAAAAAACATAGAGAGACCATCTTTAAAACTGACATTTAAATGGTTGAAGGTGAAAAAATATATTTAAACATACCTATTCATTAGAATGAAAGAGAGAGAAAAAATGATCTAGTAAGAACTACTAGCAAGGATGGATACAATTGATCTTCCCACCGGTTCATTGAAAATAGATAAAGCAGTGCCAGTTCATTGGAATTTGCAGCATTCCTAAAATTACGGTGACTGGCTATAACATGCTGGTTTACATTATTTGTATCATGGGTTGCTGTAGTTTCTTATTAATAATTATTTGCCAACTTTCTTGCTAGTCCTTGCCACAGATAACAGTTCAAGGGGTATAGAATAATCACATAAATCACAGGTTAGATTAGACAGAATTCGCCATTAAATGACTATACTATTTTACTATAATATAGTAAAATGCTATATTTTTATACTAGAAATATAACAAATATTACCGAATGCAATGTGGCATTTCTTCTTCTTCTTCTTCTTCTTCTTCTTCTTCTTCTTCTTCTTCTTCTTCTTCTTCTTCTTCTTCTTCTTCTTCT
>WNWU01000002.1:13437877-13457767 GCA_012654045.1 Ptyas mucosa | reverse complement strand
CTTCTTCTTCTTCTTCTTCTTCTTCTTCTTCTTCTTCTTCTTCTTCTCCTTCTCCTTCTCCTTCTCCTTCTCCTTCTCCTTCTCCTCCCCCCCTCCTCCTCCTCCTCCTCCTTCTTCTATGTAGTAGTAGTAGTAGTAGTAGTAGTTAAGTGAAACATCTCATGACTGTGTCTGACTTATCACATCAGCTCTACCGCAATCAGTAAGCAAATCACCCGCAGTCATTAAGTGTGACGTCATCATGTGACCATGATCACATGACTATGGAGACACTGCAATGGCCATGAATTTGAGAAACAGTCATAAAGCTACTTTTTCAGTGCTATCGTAAATGTGAATTGTCACTAAACGGGGCAGTTGTTAATCAAGGACTAATTTAAACTTACTTCCCTCTTTCAGTGAGACATAAGGGAGAGCATTTAGATTGGGAGTAGCAACCAGGAGTTTCTTTCCCTCCAGTTGTTTCATTGAATGGAAAAACAAAGGAATGTCAACTGGCTATTATGCAGGAGAAGCATTCACCCTTCAGAATAACCCTCCCACAAAGGTGAGCAGATGTAGTGAGTCACTGAGGCTAAGAGCAGGCAGGAACACAATTACCCAGGCTGATTAATTAAACAGAACCCAAGGGAGATTCCTTACATGTCACATTTGTTTGCTGCATCTCTGCTCTTTCGGACTGAGTTGACTCTATTTTATAGGTCCTAGTCATGTGTTCTACCAGTTCATTTCCAACTGTTTCCACATCTGGAGAACAGCATATTTCCAATACTTCCCTGTGATTCCTTGTCTAATTTAAATTTTGGTTCTGAAGAAGCATCAACTTCTGCGCATCATAGGACTCTTCAGAGACGGTCGTGACACTCCTCTGCCTTCAAGTGTCAATTCATTGAGGGATATAAATCAAATTTCCAAATGGGAGGGTCAGTTTTTAACTTAAACTCCAAAATATACACCGGAACACAAGCAGGAACATACATCACTTTTCTATTCTTTAAACCTAATTTAAGTCAAACAAAGAATTCTATACGTAAAGTCTTTGCATTAAATGGAGACTATCATATACACAGCAAAGTCCAAGTTGAATTTCTTCTACTAAAAAATAAACTGAAAAGAACCTGAACTATGAATATATGAATGCTGTATAAAAAAAGATGCAACAACATTTTTTAAAAAAACCCTGTTGATTGTCCAATCATATGGATGATGAAATGCAATTCAAACAGGCTTGCCATGCAGAATTAACTAAAATGAATCTAAAAATCACCAAATGGATTTAGGAAAACAAAACAATTTCATTCTTTATCCCTTGTGGTCCCCAGAATACCTCCCCCCTCTCTCCCCTCTCTCTCTCTCTCTTTCACTTGTTCTCTTTGTGTATACAGAGGACTTACTTAAATTGTTCTTTCGACTTGGAAGTTATTATGAGTCTCAGTGGTATCCCTTAGTTTAAGTACAGAGAACATCTTTATAAGCAGGAGAGTATTTCAAAATGGAAGAGACTTTTAAAGTGTAACCCCTGCAGATTGCATTTTTCATGGTCTTAGTGAGGAAAAAAAGCCAACAATTTCCCTCTATCCAGTTCACTCTGGGGCTCATACAAAATGTGTCATATTTTGCAGAGATACTGCACTAAATGGATGCCAAAAAAATTCCACACAACAATTTGGGGGAATCATTTAGGAAACTGTATGCTTCAGAAGATAAATTTGTTCTCACTTTAGTACTTCAGCTCTAGCTGGCAAGCTCATTTTTACTAATGGCCATATAGTTTATATAAGTATTTTAAATGTATGTAACTAAAAGTGTAATTATATAAATATATAATTTATATAATAGCAAATATATGGTGCAATGTAAGACCATCTAGAGTTGCCTTGCGGCAGGAGGGATAGCAAACTAAATAAATAAACAAATAAACAAATAAAATCAATCAATCAATCAGTCAATCAATCAATAAATATAAAGTACAAGAATGTTACAACCTACAACCATTCATTTAGTGACAATTTGAAGGTACAACAGCACTGAAAAAAAGTTATACCATAATGTTTTATTATAATGCTTGGTTGCCATTTTTTGATATTTATTTATAGAGGAGCCATGGTGGTGCAGTGGTTAGAATGCAATATTGCAAGCCAACTCTGCCCTCAGCCAGGAGTTTGATCCTGACAGGCTCAAGGTTGACTCAGCTTTCCATGCTTCTGAGGTCGATAAAATGAGGACCCAGATTGTTGGGGGCAATATGCTGACTCTGTAAACTGCTTAGAGAGTGCTGTAAAGCTTTATGAAGTGCAGGGACAGATTTCAAAACCCGTTGCTTGTGGGCTTGCATGCACTCACGTGCACGCGCACGCGTCCAGGCCAGTGGGCGGAGCCTCCCACCGTTGCCGCTACCGGTTCTCCCGATCTGGGGCAAACCGGTAGCAATCCACCACTGAAGTGGTATATAAGTCTAAGGGCTATTGCTAATTTTTATTTTATATTTCTATATTGTTCATGTTTTAATATTGTATAGGTATTTCTGGTTTAATGTTTGCTTTCACACTGTATGCTGTCCAAAGCAGGGGTGAAATGCTCCCGGTTCGGACCAGATCACCCAATCCAGTACAATGGAGGTGGGGGGTTCGGAGAACTGATAGCAAAAATCCCTGCCCACCCCCCCATGCCCAGCTGAGCCATGCAATCATCAGAGGCTTTTTTAAAAAAAAATTAAAGCATTTTTTCTACAACCTCTTTGGCCAAAAAAATGCTTTTAAAAGTAAAAAAAAGCCTCTGATATCGCGCGGCTCAGCTGGGATCGTCAAAGGCTTTTAAAAGCATTTTTTCTACAACCTCTTCAGAGGTTGTAGAAAAAAATGTTTTTAAAAGCCTCTGACGATCCAAGCTGAGTTGCCTGATTGGCAGAGGCTTTTAAAAGAAAAAAAGCTGGGATTGTCAGAGCCTTTTGAAAGCATTTTTTCACCGAAGAGGTTGTAGAAAAAATAGTTTTAAAAGGAAAAAAAAATTGGCCACGCCCACTCAGTCACATTAACCCCTGCCCCCCCCCCCACAAGCCATGCCCACAGAACCGGTAGTAACAAATTTTAGATTTCACCACTGGTCGAAAGTCACATTGTTTGCTCTGACTGGCGAAAAGGAAAGAGAAGAGAAGAGAAGAGAAAAGAGAAGAGAAGAGAAGGATGTCCATTGAAAAGAATAGTTTCCATACTGCATAGCAGTGAAAATTATGCAGAAAATATATAAACCATGATATATAAACAATGCAAAGAATACAATTACAGTATGCTATTTATTATCCAGTTTTAAATAATATATAAATATAAAACCCTGCATCTCACTTCAGAAAAAATACTATATTTTCTCCACAGAGAGACTACAAAATTTAGAGATAGGTAGGAGGCTAAGAAGAGAGATTTAAAATGGTAGGTGGCACAAATAGTATTTAATATTTTTCTATTGGGCTCACAAAGGAGAAATCTAGATGGATAAGAGCAATATGATGTCATGATCTATTTGATCTACTTTAAAACTAAACACCAAATTTAACAAGGAAAATATATGAAATAGGTGTGTGTGTGTGTGTGTGTGTGTGTGTGTGTGCAGGCATGCCCAAGGGACCAAAAAAAAAAAAGAGGATATTTTAAAAAATACCTTAATCTAGTCTGCCTCCCTTGGAGAACAATATTTTCACTCGTTATCACCTATCTGGAATTGATGACAAAGGGTTAACACCCAAGCCACAGATCAAAATTCAGCTGGGCCCAGCTCTTCACCCAATATACAAAACCACCCAGAGAATGAGGAAAATAATGGAACACAATGCAGCCGAGTATCAAGAATCTTCACAATTGACTGCCTGAGAATGACATGCATTTCAGCCATAACAAAGGGAAAATGTGAAAGCACACTTATCGTGACATTCAGCGTTCTCAATCAGAACGTAAATTCTGTGGAATAAAAAAAAAATCTTTCGATCCTCCCAGCTTGTGAATTATAGAAAGATGTTGTTTTTCCGCTGCATTAGAAAGATGGACCATCTTTGTAATTAGAGATGTCCGGATTATATGGAGAATCTGTAAACTAATCAGAATTCCCAGTTTAGATATACTTCAAGAATGTGATTACAGAAGATCTGGATATATTGTAAATTGATTCGGTTTGACTAACGTGTTATTTGGAACTTGGTTATCTACTAATATTCAAACTACTTGACTGCCACAATACCTCTCTTATGGTAAAAACATGTCAAATTATATTTTGAAATGTAATACATGTAAAATTTGTACTGTATTTACATTTAAGATTTACTGATATTTTATTGCAATGTCTTGATTATCAAGGAAAACTTATGCTTTAAAAATAGCAAAACGTAATAATGGATTATTAAAACAGTATAAATTTAAACAATTCAAAGGAAGGCAACTATAATAAAATGTGAAGACTATCTGAGGAATCCAAATACTTTTAGTTGTGGTCTTTTTACTGATTTATGTTTTCATACACAGCATGTTATATTTTGTCTTTCTAAATTGACATACTGTAACTATCATAGCCTTCCTTTCTTCGGTCTTCCCAAAGTCCCTAGTATGAAAAAATAAAGTCAAGCAGAAAGCTAACTTTGAAAAAAGATAGCATTTTAACAGATTAACAGAGTTGGAAGGACCTTTGCAGGTCATCTAGTCCAACCCCCTGCCCAAGCAGGAGACCCTAACATCTGCCTCTACCTAGGATCAAACTCACAACCTCCTGATTGTGAGGCAAGACCTCCACCTCTAGGCCACAGCAGCATAGTCTAGATCAGTGGTTCTCAACCTGTGGGTCGGGACCCCTTTGGGGGTCGAACGACCCTTTCACAGGGATCGCCTAAGACCATCCGAAAACACATATTTTCAATGGTTTTAGGAATAATTTTATGGTTGAGGGTCACCACAACATGAGAAACTGTATTAAAGGGTCGCAGCATTAGGAAGGTTGAGACCCACTGGTCTAGATAACAAGATCCAAAGAGAACAGGAAAGAAAGAGATCCATTGCTGAACTAGGTAAAGAAATAAGTTTATACCAGAACCCAGAGAATGAGGGCACTCATTCTTCTAGCTTTCATCGATCTTCAACCAAAGGTTTGTAAACAACTGTCTGCCAAAGGCCAAGCAAGTCATAAATACAATTAATACAGGTAATCCTTAATTTACAATTGTTCATTAAGTGACCATTTGATGTAACAACGGCACTGAAAAAAGTGACTTACAACCAATCCTTGCACTTACAACCATCACAACATCCCACTGATCACATGATCAACATTGGGGCACTTGGCAACTGGCATATAATTACAACAGTTGCATTGTCCAGGGTCATGTGACTGCCATTTGCTGGCTTCCAACAAAACTGGATTTGCTTAACAACTCCTGATTCACTTAACAACTGCAGTGGTTCATTTAACAACCATGTCAAAACAAGCTTACAAAATTGTGTGTGATTCACTTAACAATTGTCTTGCTTAACAATGGAAGTTCTAGTTTCAATTATGGTCTAAGTCAAGGACTATCTCTAAGTGATATACTGTGTTTTGCTCACAAAAAAAAAAAAATGACGGCCTAAAGCTGCGTCCATTGGGGTTTAGACTTTTTGGACTGAGAAGAGGTTTAACTCCCATTTCCTAGTTACCTGAGGATGTTCTGCTATTAGATGTTCTTCTAACAGAAGTCTTCTTCAAAAGTCTTTCCAGTGAAGCTGTTTAATGAAGTAATCAGAGAGTTAGAAAGAGGAGTTGCTGATCAGCTTAGAGTATACCGTATTTGATTTATTTTAAAATTCCCAAAATATAACTGCACTTTTCTTTTTTTGATCCTGATTGTATTTCTTGTCTTTTATCTCTCTTTTTATTATTTAATGTTGCTGGTCACTGATCGAATAAATAAATAAATTTCAAATTTCACCTATCAGCTATCCTAGCTAGAAATTCTAAGAATTTTATTCCAGTGTATCTGGATGCCAACAAGTTCTGGAACACAGCACTATAAAATCTTCTGCTGGCTTAATTTGACAAATACTGATGCTTTTAAAAAGTCTTACGTCTCCAACACAGGCATTACATGCATACAAATACCTATATTCAATTATTGTAATTAAAGGATAGCAAATAAATAGCCCCCCTGCTTAATAAATTCATCCAGAAAGGAATGAAATATGCATCCCATATATATTAATGAGACTAACCTAAATTATAGAGTGGCATCTTTCAGGCATCTTTATGCAGGAAAGATTTATGGAGGAGAAATTCATTGCACAATAAATGATTTTATTCCCCCAACCTATTTCATATCAGCATTCTCAACAACAACGGCTAGCACAAAACAAAAATGACGGTAAAGCGTAGAAAATGGAACAGGAACAAAGTTCTCCACTTGAAAGATTCTGTTCCTAAACTACTAGAACTACTAGCTCTTGTAATGTCTGGCTTAATGTATTCTGGTTTCTTTCAGCCAGGCTCAATATACAGAAAATAATTTTATTCCAGCTTTATACAATAGTTTAGAGCTGCCTCTGCTCTCTCTTTCTAGTTTTTATAGTATACAGCAAATCCTCAGGTCATTGTAGATAACTTCAAGGTTACTGTCTTTTTTCCATCCTTTTTTTTTCCTAAAGAAATGTGAGATGCATCATTCAGCATACAGCAGATATGAAAGGAGTTCAACAGTCTTGATAAGTGACAGCTGGACAATGTGCCACATCAGACAGTGGAGGTTTAAAAATAGAAGCTTTTCAAAGAGAAAGCAAAAACTAACTAGCTAAGAACTGAGGAAAGAAAAGGCAGGAGGAATGCTAAAAAGAAATATAAAGCTGTTTCAAACCATATAGTTCTTTTAAATATTGAGCCCCATTTGATCTGTTCCAAACAACAAACTGCTTTTAGTATGGATCTGTCTGTGTTGTTTTCCCCACCTATAAGTTGAATGGGTTCTGTTCTCACTTGGGTATGCCTGGCAGTGCATGGAAGCTCCTAGGGCAGGGGTCAGCAACCTGCGGCTCTGGAGCCGCATGTGGCTCTTTCACCCCTCTGCTGCGGCTCCCTGTCACTCAACATATGCATCACAACTGCCAATGTGTGACACCTGCTGTCACGTGATTTATTGAGTTTTTCAATCCCTGGTAGACCAACCATGGTTAAATCCAAGAAAAGAAAAGTTTCTGAAGAAAACAGAATGTTTAATTCAGCTACATATGCTAGTTTTGCGGCCGCTCAAGAAATAGTCAGACACGGGAAGGGTTTTGTGGTTCCCGGTGTTTTCTTTTCTGTAGGAAACGGGTCCAAATGGGTCTTTGAGTGTTTAAGGTTGCAGACCCCTGCCCTAGGGGTTGTAAGTACCTGGTAGTTACCAGATTAAAAGTCATGACAGGAATTCAGTGAACAAAAACTCAACTATTACTGCATAGTGTCAGCCTAGCCTAGTGTAAGTTGGGAGGCAATATGTGTTGAAACATAGCAAAATCTCTAAATAAAGAGCAACAACAATTTATGCACAAGAGGAACACATAGTCAACAAATTCCAGTGAACTATGAAACAAAAAGAGAGGAATAAATTCATTTTGCCTGCATTCAGAGTTTCCCTCATTTTGTATATGGTGTTGTCAGTGGTTGCTCATAGCTCTTTCTGATCCACAGGAGTGTATTTAGGGGAATCACAACTGCACCTCATGATAAGGCTCATTATCTACCTTTCACAGAGTCAATTCAAAGTTACTTGCATATGATTATCCCTCATTGTAGGATTGTGATGCCTGTAAATCTGGACTACAAAAACATTAGACATCTGTTGTATTAAAGGAACAATCTCGCTCCATTTGCTTTCTTTGTGTCCAAAATTAAATGTGTCTCCCATGGACTGAGCATTGCTGAAATATTATCCAGGTCAATCCAGTAACAAACAACTGACAAATATTACCAGCCCAGTCGGGTTTTTCTTCAGTGAAATTTGTGGTTTGTAGGATTCAGAATGTTATTCAAGGATTAGAAATAATCAGGGAGCAGCTAAAAACAATCTAAATGCCATCTAGTAATACATTTAGTTGCAATCTAAATGTTGAGCAAATAGCAACTCACTCAAAGAAGAACTGCAGAACCATTGTCAACCAAGAAATTATCAGGAGCAGGCAAAGTCCTATAGCTGTGGTAGGAAACTTCATACTCACAGGAATGACCTTGTCCTCCACACCCCACTGAATACTATTAGTCTCCCTGTCCCATCAAGCTAACATTTCTTAACAATAGTCTTATAATTAAAAAGGGAGAAAATCTGGATGATCAAAGCCTAGTTTCCAGCATCACATCTATTTCCAAGAATGCTAAAGGCCAGGAGTGAAATCCAGCAGGTTCTGACAGGTTCTGGAGAACAGGTAGCGGAAATTTTGAGTAATTCGGAGAACCGGCAAATACCACCTCTGGCTGGCCCCAGAGTGGGTTGGGAATGGGGATTTTGCAGTATCCTTCCCCTGGAGTGTGGTGGAAATGGAGATTTTTCAGTATCCTTCCCCTGCCATGCCCACCAAGCCACAGCACGCCCACCAAGCCACGCCCACAGAACCGGTAGTAAAAAAATATGGATTTCACCACTGCTATAGGCCCATATTGATCCCTATATTTTAAATATGTAAAATGATTAGTGCTTTTACTTTTTTAAGGGGGACAGAAAATGGAATTGCCTGCCCAGAAGGAAGGTCACAGTAAATTTTAAGTAAAGAAATCGGTATGGAGATGCTATGATCTTATGTTAATGTGGGCAGCCTTTTGTGCTGTTCGTTTGGCATTCTGAACTTACTAGAGAAAGCAATCAATCAACACCAGAAATAGCAATCAATCAACATCAAAGGCAATTTTCATCCAATCACTAGCCTTTTCATGTACCTTTACAGCATCTTTCTACCCTGACTTCTTGCTGAAGTGAATGGTTTTATTCACTATTATTTCTATATTTAGGAAACTCTTCCTAAATTCTTATATCTTGCTTATTGCAGTGCCAAATCTGACCTAATTTGACAGTGGCAATAGGCTAGATGTAAGGAAAAAGAATATCTAAGCAGCCATGGATCCAGTGAGTTTCTCTAGGCCATAGGGTAATTTCCCCATAATCTGATATGCTATTTCATTGATTGCCTGGTTAGCTACTGGCACCAAATAAAATCAGATCTCTCAATGAGATTGCCTTTGGATGGCCTCATTGCACATGGATTCCCATGTGACTGAACTTTACTGAGTAGGGTACAAGTTTATTTCTGAGACTACATTGTAGCAATAAGAGAGGTAAAGTTCTCCAATTTTATGTTTGCCCTTCTGTAATCTTCTGGCACTTCACAGGTTCTCCAAGAATGTTCAAGATTACAGTTAGTGTGTCTACAATGACTCCTGTCACCTTCTTCAGCCCTTTAAAATGTAATTCATCTGGCCTGGAGACCTGCATTTGGTAGAAATATGGGATCCTACTATATCTTTATCCATTTTGAGCTGTATTGCCTCCCTTTCTTCAATGATGCTAGGAAGGGCTGTCTTCCCTCATCTAATACAAGAGAACTGCAGAGAAATGTTTAAGTAGTTCTGCCATCTTCTCATTTCCTGTGATTACTTCCCCACTTTTTCTGTGCAACAGAAAAGCCCTTCTTATTATATTTTGCATTCCTCACCAGCCATATTTCATTCTGAGCTTCAGTTTTCCTGACTCTATCCCCGCAGGCTTGAGCTACTGTACAAATTTGTACTCTTCCTAAGCTATCAGTCAGTGTTTTCAATTCATAAACATCTCCTTTTCGCTTCTCAGTTTGTCAGTGAGCTTCTTGTTCATTTATATAGAACTCTTAAATCTTTCCTCATTTTCCCTGTTTTCTTGGATCATTTGTGCCTATGCTTTCAGTATCTCATTTTTCAGGATCACCTACTTTTTTCTGACTTATTCATTTGAGTCCATCTGTCTTCTGGAAATCCAAGGCATGTAACTGAATTTTCTCAGCTGTTTTTCCCCTAAATATTTTGAAACCCAAAGCCTTGCCATTTCTATCCCACAAGATGCTTGACCCCTTCAGCCCATCATCCAATCTTTCCATGTTGGTTAAAAATAGGTCAGAGGTAGGTTTATCTCAGGTCTTCTGGTCCAATCCCCTTATGCCATCCTAGGCAAATGGTTGTCCAATCTATTCTTGAAAACCTCCAGTGATAGAGCACCCACAACTCTGAAGGCAAGCTATTCCATTTTTTCCCCAATTAAAGTATTTTATCAGTTTATCAAAATATAAAAGTACAAAGAAAAATGAAAATATTGGAGAAATAAGGGAGGAAAAGGGAACAGTAAAAAGTGTAGGATAAGTGTGAAAAGAAAAAGAAAAGCATTGATTTCAAAGTGCTTTTGAGGGAGTAGAATAACAAAAAACTTCAACTTTTCACTTTTATATAATAAATATACTATTTCTATAACAACAAATTAATCAGCAAAACCACAGATCAAAGTTTTCATTTTTTGCACCTCAAGCACAAAGTCCAAAAGCGGTTTCCAAATAGAAGCAAAATTAATTGTGTTCTTTTCTTTAATCAAAGCAGTCAATTTTGCCATCTCTGCTAACTCCATCAACTTTTACAGCTATTCGTCCATTGTAGGAATCAAGGTATCTTTCCATTTTTTGTGCATAAAGTAACTTTGATGAATGATATTTTTAATTAGATTTATAAGGCCATCTGATTGCCAAATTACTCTGGGTAGTTAAAAAGGGGGAATTTTTTTAAAAAAAATAGTATAAATGCTCAGATTTTTTTAAAAAAATCATCCACTGCTTGACAATATCTCAAAGCCATGATTTTAAAGACTTATGGAACTTTTATAGGACATTAGTCACATAAATCTCCAGCAAGATGCTCTTCCAGAGGGCAGGCATGACAGAGAAAAATACTTCCAGGTTCCAACTAGGTGACACTTTTTTTTTTTTTATTTACAAGATCCAGAGCATTCTTATGCTGGAATGGGACAACTCGCCCCAGCCAACTCGCTCCCACCAACTCACTGTAATTATCTTGCCATGGTCAACTCGCTATGGGGCAACTCGCCACTGGACAATTCAATGCAGGATAACTCAAGAGAGGGACAAATAGAATTACAGCTCACCCCAGACTTGTGGACTTCTAACTTGAGAAGGTTCAAATCTAAAGCAACACAAGGCCTTCTGCAATTCACTTGTCCCTCTCTTGGGTTATCTGGTGTTGAATTGTCGAAGAGTGAATTCTGCCCCATGGTGAATTGCCCCCTAGTGAGTTAGCCATAGTGAATTGGCCAAGGCAAGTCAGCCAGGACAAGTTGTCCTAGACCCTCCTCATTCTACCCAATCTTACTTGATGAGCAGAAGCCACTGGAGACAGTCTCTCGATACAGACCTAGCCAAAAATATTGGTACTTCTCCAATTTTTCCCAGTAAATCTTAGTTTGCTATCAAAAAAATTGAAACCGACCCAAGTCAATGGCACCCACAATTCTTTATTCCATAGTCTACAGCACAGGCATTTCGCTGTTGATGTACACCTTAATATAGTCTTGTGAATAATAAAACAAACAAAAATGGCATTTGGTGGATACTCTAGTTGAAGCACATTTATAGTTAATGTAGCTGAAGGTATTTTTTGTAAAATACATTAGACCTGAAGTTATCCACATGTGACCCCATGCAGGTAATGTTCGTAATGGTATGCACTATAAGCACAAAAAGGAAAAGAAATGCCCCCCTTCATTCCGAATCCCAGGAGTCACAACAACTGTGGAGGAGCATTAGCCACAGTTGCATGTGCCAGCTACTCCTGAATTGGGGGGGGGACCCTAATTTTGTGGGTGGGTGTGCATGTAAATCATCCCTGGTTTAATTCAAATCGGAGGTTCACACTT
Organism: Ptyas mucosa; assembly: GCA_012654045.1. NCBI lineage: Eukaryota > Metazoa > Chordata > Lepidosauria > Squamata > Colubridae > Ptyas > Ptyas mucosa. The sequence goes on along the minus strand of WNWU01000002.1, from coordinate 13,445,853 downwards.
CAAAGAGGGCATGATTTGATTCGAGTTTGCAATTTAAGATTCAAGAGCAAAGCAATTCAATTCAAGATGCTTTGAGATTCGATTAAAAAAAGATTCATCATAAGCTACAATGGTGAAGAATTGAATGCCTGTAGCTTCTGCTTTTTTCTTTTTTTCTTTTTGGCAGAATGGGATGAAAATAGCAGGGATAATAGGCCCTTTAAAGTACATTAACCCTGTCAAGTTTCAGCTGAATATTTGTAAGGGTTTTACTGAAATCATTTTTTTAAAAAAAAATTCCCCCACACACTTTGTTTAAGGCAAAGATAGCAGGCATGAAAATGGGAGTATAGCAGCCTCCAAATTGCCCAGCATAGAGACTGTGTTGTAATGAACCAGTGCGGAAAGTATTTTAATACAACTTTAAAACTTTATTTCAAAAATGCTTTAAAAGTAAGCTCTTGCTTTTCTCAGGATCCAGGTTGTAATGACTGAAAATGGACCATAGCTTGATTTTCTAGGATTGTGTAATTTACTTATTTTACTGCTTTTAATTACAGGATTTGCTTGAGTGCCAAGAGAATTTGTATAGCTAGTAAGCAAGCTTAGCCCCTCCTGAAAGGATCCCTTCATAGCTGTCTGAAATATACAAGGGCCATTGGCATTATGTGGTGTCTTTAGGGCAGTGTAGAAGAGTAGGGAATGGCCTTGAAGGACAGGAAGAAGAACTGCTACCAAGGCAATGGTCAGATAAATGGGGATTGAGCTTGGACCAAGAAAATAACTTCAGAAAAACAGCTCAGATAAGCTGTTGCTGTGGTAGCACAGTGGTTAGAATACAGTATTGCAGGCAATAAGTGTATTGCTATTGCTATTGCTTCATAATTCAAATGAAGATAATGAGAGAAGGGAAAGCACATTCAGATTTGTGAGATTACTACAGCTATTACAATAAAAGTATGTCATCTGTATGACAAAATCGCTCAAATCCGGGGGGATTTGGACTCTGACTGGGTAGATCCGGGCAGGGTGACGAGGAATAGTCTTGAGAATATTATCTGGGGAGAGTTTGACTCTGTGACCCTTGAGGATGTGGACAGGATTCTGGGGAGACTGAGTGCAGCCACATGTTTACTGGACCCGTGTCCCTCCTGGTTGGTACTGGCTTCCCGGGAGGTTACATGAGGCTGGCTCCAGGGAATTATCAACGCTTCGTTGAGTGAGGGTCACTTCCCCGCTGCCTTGAAAGAGGCGGTGGTGAGGCCTCTCCTCAAGAAGCCATCCCTGGACCCGGCAGTACTGGCCAACTATTGTCCTGTCTCCAACCTTCGCTTTGTGACGAAGGTTGTTGAGAGTGTGGTCGCACGACAGTTTCCACAATTCCTGGAGGAAATGTCTTATCTAGATCCGTTCTAGTCAGGTTTCAGGCCTGGGCACAGCACGGAAATGGCATTGGTCACGTTGGTTGATGATCTCTGGAGGGCTTGGGACAGGGGTTGCTCCTCTGTTCTAGCCCTGTTAGATCTCTCAGCGGCTTTTGATACCATTGACCATGGTATCATGCTGTACCGGTTGGAAGAGTTGGGGATGGGGGGCACCGTGTTACGGTGGTTCTCCTTCTTTCTCTCTGACCGGTCGCAGTTTGTGTTGGCAGGGGGGCAGAGGTCGACCTCAAGGCCTCTCATTTGTGGAGTGCCTCAGGGGTCGGTCCTCTCGCCCCTCCTGTTCAACATTTATGTGAAGCTGCTGGGTGAGATCATCCATGGCTTTGGGGTGAAGTACCACCAGTATGCTGATAACACCCAGCTGTACATCTCCACCCCAGGCCACCCCAATGATGCCCTTGAAGTGATGTCTCAGTGCCTGGAGGCTGTGCGGATCTGGATGAGGAGGAACAGGCTCAAGCTCAACCCTTCCAAGACTGAGTGGCTGTGGTTCCCGGCATCCCGATATAGTCAGCTGACTCCATCGCTGACTATTGGGGGCGAGTCTCTGCCCCCGCAGAGAGGGCACGCAATCTGGGTGTCCTCCTGGATACGCAGTTGTCCTTGGAGGACAGCTGACGGCTGTAGCCAGGGGGACTTTTTGTCAGGTTCGCCTGATTCGCCAGTTGCACCCCTTTCTTGATCGGGATTCCATGTGCACAGTCACTCACACCCTCGTCACCTCTCGCCTAGACTACTGTAACGCTTTCTACACGGGGCTCCCCTTGAAGAGCACCCGGAGGCTCCAACTGGTCCAGAATGCGGCCGCATGGGTAGTTATGGGAGCTGCGTGGCGCTCCCACATAACACAGCTCCTGCGTGAGCTGCACTGGCTCCCAGTGGTCTTCCGGGTGCGCTTCAAGGTGTTGGTTACCACCTTTAAAGTGCTCCATGGCATAGGACCTAGTTACCTTCAAGACTGCCTGCTGTCACCGACGACCTCCCAACGACCCGTGCACTCCCACAGAGAGAGCCTCCTTGGGGTGCCATCAGCCAAACAATGTAGGCTGGTGACCCCCAGGGGGAGGGCCTTCTTTGTGGGGGCACCTACCCTCTGGAATCAGCTGCCCCCAGAGATAAGGAGAATCCAAGACCTCGGTGCCTTCCGCCGTGCCCTTAAAACTTTCTTTTTCCAGCAAGCCGGGCTGGCTTAACAAATTCTTTTAATAATTTTAATTGGTTTGTCTTTTTAAATTTGGGGCTAAACAGAGATATATTTTTTAAATTGTTTTTAATGTTTGTATTGTATGTTTTTATTTGGCTGTACACCGCCCTGAGTCCTCAGGAAGAAGGATAGTATATAAATTTGAAATAAAATAAATAAAATAAAATAAAAATAAAAGTAGCCCTGACGTAAAAGGCATTGATTTCCTAATCTAGCCTATCTTGTTGGGCTGACAACATAACTTCGAAGATGAACAAAAGGCTTGTCCTACCATTAGGGTGGTACTGCTGCCTCTGTTGAAAGGATTTTCTAATCTATCAAGAAGGTGGTAAAGTTGATACCGCTTTTGTATTGAACCACTTCACCACCGGTCATATTAGATTTGCTGGGAATAGTCTACATCAGGGGTGTGAAACTCAATTTCATTGAGGGTCACATAAGGGTTGTGTTTGACCTTGGGGGGGCAGGGGGCATGGCCAGGGGGCATAGCCAGCTCGACGTCACTCATGTTGGGGGTGCCTGTGGTGGCCCAAGTGCTCGGCCAGTGAAAACAGGCTTCCGAGCTCCATTTTCGGCTGTGACTGCTTCCTGCAACCTCTGCCAGTGAAAATGGAGCTCGAGAAGATCCCCCGCAGCCCTCTCGGCCTCCATTTTTGCTGGCAGAGGCACCACACCCAGTCCTTCGCTGTTTCCAGGGCAGCCCCATGGGCGAAATCTAAGCACCCTGCAGGCCAGATCTGCCCCCTGGGTCTTGAGTTTGACACGCCTAGTCTACGTTATATAATTAGCCAAAAAAACAGAAGAAAGCTGACACTGAATGGTAAATAATGCCAGAGACAAGCAAATCACTAAGAAAGAAATTAGCATCCATTCACTGATTGTTGAGAAACTTAAGCCTGTCCCAATCATGCCAAATTTAGAAGTCCCAAGAACCCATATATTCACAACAAATTATGAGGATGACAAAATGATCTAGCAGACACCATGGAAATGTCTCCATTATGTACTTGCATCCCAACGATATCAAATTCATTTAATCATTTGCTTGTCCTGCATGGATGCCTTTGCCCAAGATATGTATAAAATAAGCATTCAGACTGCTGAAAGCTGAGCTGAACTGCCAGTTTTGTAGTTTTCCATTCATACAAGAAAAGGCAATTCACAGGTTTTTTTTTTTATCAAGCTTTATTAAGATGAAAGAATTCTGGTAAATGTCACAAGAAATAAGGCTTTGAAAAAAAATAGATGAATAGAATTTAAACCTGACAAAAAGGCGGACAAGCAGAAGAGAGTGAAAAACCACCAGACCAGCTCTGGATACCAGTTATCAGAGATAACAATGGCCATGGAACACATCACAGGAATACAATCTATCAAGATCATACAAGGATCAGAGGAGAGCAACTAGAGATAAGAAACTTAACAGTTAACTGTCAGGAAGCAAGTCATGTTTGACCCAGCAATCTAACAGGGCAACAAAAAATCCTCAGTTCATGCACACAACTATCATTCTATAGAGCTCTTCTATCTTCCACAATCCCTGGACACTTTCTGCTAGAGTGTAGCAAGGAAAGTTATTATGTCTTATGTTTAAGCTGTTGTATGTCTTTATGCGAGTATGATGCTTAAGCTGTTGTAAATAATAAAGATTTTGTAGTCTAACAAAAACTTGGTGTGCAAATTAAATATTTTATTATTGCATAAGATCCTGAAACTCTGTATTTCCGCAGAAGGATGGAGTGTATTTTCACAAATTAAAAAACAATTCTCATCCCACTAACCAAGGGTATGTGCTACTGAGCCTCAGGCACACTCATCTAGTCTATAAACTAAGTAAAATCCAAGGAAGCAGAAGGCACTGGGGTATTTGAAGGAGAAAAGGAATGAATGAACAATCAGTTCTATCAATGTGAATTTGCAACACAAGTGAACTAATTTTCAATATGGAACTGATAGATTTCAGTCTACATTAGAGTGGAGACTTTGAGTTTTTTCCTTAAAGTCTTACTGTGAACTGCAGGACAAATGAACTTCTTAATGGTAACAGGAAGGTCTGCTGCTGGCTGTTTCCATAATTATTACTTGAACTATATCAGTCCGAGAATTAACTCTGACAAATGCAGTGGAGCAGGTAGGGTACCGTGCAGATGATAATGGCTAGAGGATGATAAGTACAGCTTGTGAGGGTCTTCCACAGCCTCCACAAATGCTGTTGAAGGGGCTGTAGATTGATTTCATTCAGTTAAAGCTTCATCCAATCAACTGAATTTTGAATTAATACATACACTGGAGTTTATAATTTAACAATCTGAGGACCACAGATTTCATAAAGTAGAACACAGTGCTTGGTCTCTGCATATGTTTATGCCTGCAAATTGAATTTTTGTGGCACATTATTAGCTTAAGTCTTAGCACTACAAACGTGGAAGGAACTACAAGGAGTATCTAGTCCAACCTCTTCCAATATGGAGAGGGAAAATGAAACTATCACTGAGAAGTGATTGTCCAATAATATTGTTCTGAAAATATGTAGCTAGAATTATTCAGAGAGCAAATTAGGGATAGTGATTAAGCCACCAGGCTAGAAACTGGGAGACTATAAATTCTAATCCTACTTTAGGTACGAAGCTAATTGGGAGACTTTGGTCCAATGAGAGGGAGGGAGGGAAGGAAGAGAGAAAGAGAGAGGGAGAGGGAGGGAGGGAGGGAGAGGGTCATGCACAGTACTCCAGATTTCTTTGGACTAATAAAAAGAAGAGGAAATAAGGATTTCATCATATTTGGTACATCTGTCTTCCAAGACAACCCAAAGTTATCACTGAGTATAAGTCATGAGTATTTCATGACTTAGAAATACTATAAACACTAATATACTATTTCCAAGTCATGAAATACTTGTTATGCATTCTTTCTAGTTTTCCTCTGTAAATGTAATTTTATTTATTACACTATTATACTTACAGTATATGCCATCTTTCTCACAAAATATGATTCTGGGTGGCATACAATAAAAATCTCACCTTTCTTGTTATTGGAGGGTACCTTGTATTTCTGAGTCAAGTCTTGTGACCTGCAAAGGTTAGATTGAAATCTCATTCTATCATTCTAGATGCCTTCTAGGTCAGACAATGTTGTATCATCCACAAATTTGATCGTCGTCCTATCATTCCCATTATCCATTAATAAGAAGGTTGAACAATATTGTCCTAAGAACTGTGGGGACCCTACTAGATACTGTTTTCCAGTTGGAAAAAAGCCATTAAGGCTGACTCTATGTACAGTTAGTTACTCACTTGTTGACCCACCTCACTGAAGTGCCATCCAAATTATTCTTTAACATCTTGTCACTAAGAAAGTAGTTTTTGTCCTGACTGAAATACCTCTAGGATTAAGGTCATGGCAAGTTTCCTTTTTGAACGTCACACATGACACATGAAAAAGGAAGTGTGAATCACACACACATCTTCTCTTACCACTTGTATATCTGACTCAAAATATGAATGTTTATACATGGACTTCCGACTAGCACCGCAAGCGCTGCAGATGCTTCTCCAGGAGTGTCTGTTCCCCGATCACGTGAAGCCGCTAGAACAGCCGAAAATCTAGCAGCAAAAAGAGCTCTCTTGTTCAAAGTGCAGTTACCCAGCACTCTAATTCTAATGAATTCTTAAGGGCAATTGGACTACTCTAGAGAATTTAGAGTTTAGCCTGGATTCTATCCCTGGCTCATCAGGTGTCTTTCTGTTCAACATGTGTTCTGAATTCTCTGGAAGTAAATGTTACTTTTGTCCCCAGTGGCTCATTACATTCAAAGCAAACAATTAAGGCTCAAATGCTCCTATTTCTGCAGTGTCAAATCAGACCAATAACTTTACATAACCTAAACCCTATTCAAGGTTAAGGTCAGACAGTCAGTGGAATTGAAACCCCAAAGGGATTTTATTGGATGTGTGCCAAAATGAACAATGTGAGATTCAAAGCACAGATTCCCACTAAATACAAGGCCAAATCTCAGCTCTGCTATTATTACTTCTCAGCATTTTGGTAACTTTCAAGAACTTCTTTCAAATGTCTTCTGAGACCAAATCGAACAATGAAAACATGTTTTCTCATCTTAAAAAAGTATTGTAGTCCTAAGCAGTACAAAATGAATACTAGGTATGATGGGTAAAGTGTATTTTAACAGTAGTTTTAATCAGTGGTGGGATTCAAGTAATTTAACAACCCTAATGGTTCTCTGCCCTAATGATTTCTTTCAACAACCAGTTTGCCAAACTTCTCAGAAAGTTAACAACTGGTTCTCCCGAAGTGGTGTGAATTGGCTGAATCCCACCACTGGTTTTAATGCTTTTTTAGAGATGTTAATAAAGACCAGATGTTCACAATTCAAAATGAAGGAGTTATACAACTTTTAGTCCTATACACCTGAGTACATTTAGCACTACAGTTGCTGGTAGCCAATGACAAAATACATTAACGAACACAAAATCAACAAAATAACTAAACATAAGGAGCCTGAGTGGCATAGGAGGCTAATGCCTCCTACTAAAGCAGCATTTAACATCCAGCTGCCTGCAATTACTGCGAGTTCAATTCTCACCAGGCTCAAGGTTGACTCAGCCTGGCATCCTTTCTAAGGTGGGTAAAATGAGGACCCGGTTGTGGGGGCAATAAGCTGACTTTGTATAAAATATACAAAAGTATGAAGGCTATTGCTTAACACATTGTAAGCCGCCCTGAGTCTCCGGAGAAGGGCGGCATATAAATCAAATTAAATAAAAAAATAAAATAAAATAAAAATAGACTGGGTTTGGCATTTTCATACATCTATGATTACTAAAATGTTTTTTTTAATAAAATTGGCAGGAATTTGCAGTCATGATGTCAAAATTGAGGGAGCTATATTCCTGACAAAGTAAGAACCTTGCTTCAATTAGTTCAATCTTTTTTAAAGACTCAAAGTATTAGTAATTTTTGATATTCTGAGAATACCATCTATTTATGCATTGCTAACACATAATATATTTATGAAGGTGCTTCTGCTCTACAGAGTCATTACAGTGGAGTAAGGAATTTTTGGAAACCTTGTAATTGAGTCAAACCAATTTACCCAAAAGGATAGTCATATAGAGCAGCCTTCCTCAACTTGGTTTCCTAAAAATAATTTAAACTACAACTTCTATCATCACCAGAATTCTGGATATTAGCCACATAGCCTTTTGACAAACAACTTTTTTTCTATGTACTGTAGAAGGGAGGGAGGGAGGGAGGGAGGGAGGGAGGGAGGGAGGGAGGAAGGAAGGAAGGAAGGAAGGAAGGAAGGAAGGAAGGAAGGAAGGAAGGAAGGA
>WNWU01000002.1:13416229-13437867 GCA_012654045.1 Ptyas mucosa | reverse complement strand
GGAAGGAAGGAAGGAAGGAAGGAAGGAAGGAAGGAAGGAAGGAAGGATATAATACATTTCAATCAGTATTTTGCCCTTTGGTATAGATCCGTGATGGCGAACCTATGGCACGGGTGCCACAGGTGGCACGCGGAGCCATATCGGTGGGCACGCGAGCTCAGCTCCGGCACACATGCATGCGCCACCCAGCTGATTTTCAGGCCTTCTGGGCCCACCAGAAGTCAGGAAACACACTGTTTCCGGCCTCCAGAGGGCCTCTGGGGGGTGGGGAAGGCCGTTTTGCCCTCCCCAGGCTCCTAGAAAGGCTCTGGAGCCTGAGGAGAGCAAAAAATGGGCCTACCGGACCGACCGTGCCATCTCATGCCAAAAGCGGGGGGAGCATAGGGGGGCAGGGCGCATAGAATTATGGATGTGGGCACGCATGCGTGTGACCCCACCGCGCTCCCCCTGCTTTTGGCACACGATGGCAAAAAGGTTAGCCATCACTGGTATAGATCATTCTACACTTGAGCTACATTTGATTCTCTTTGACACTTGACACCTCTACACTTGATTGTACTGTTTACTCTGGCTTAGTTGTCAGTGATCTACTAATAGTTAAGACAACTGTCTTGTTGTTGCTGGATTTGTCAGTGGCATTTGACATCCTTGATACTTCACTAATTATTATCTTCTATGAGTTAAGTGGTGGCAATATGGTTTCCCATTCCATGGCTTCCATCCCATATTTTCCATCACACCTTTTTCATTATATGGAAGAGTCTTCGCTCTAAGCCTTTCCCTTTATCTGTGGGTATATTTCAGGTCCACCTTTGTTCATCGTGCATATTTTACTTTGGAATTTTCTGATTTCTTCTTTTCAGTTCAACTATCATATTGCTACATTTGGTTTGTTCAGTTTAGATTTCATCTCATGTTATGGATGAGGGTAGGACTGTCATAAAATATGCTAGTAAACCAAAAGCTGTAGTGAATTGAGGGATTATTTATTCTATTTATTTATTTATTTGTTCAACTTGTATGCCGCCTTTCTCCGAAGACTCAAGGCGGCTTACAATGCATTTAAAAACCATATATAAAAACATAAAACATTAAAACATTAAAAACAATTAAAACCCAAGTCACTAAACAACTCAAGGTCCTATCATCAGGCAGATGTTGTCTATGTCACTCATCTGTAGCTTTAATTTCGCATATTATTCAAGTCAAATACAAATTGAAATAATAAAAAAGGAATATTTTAATAAAAAATAGCATAAATTAATTCAATTGTGGATTAAATTGTAAATAAAATTATAAATGTTATTGAGTTATATGCTTTCTATTGGGTTAAAAAAGTTATTTTTATTTATTTCCAGCTGAAGTCAACTAAGAATCATAAGCTTCTTGAAATGTGCTTGCATGGGAAAAATATTTTGAAATAAATGATAATAACTATAGTTATTTCTTATCTTGAAAAACTATGATTATATTATTCAAACAAATAAAAATTTATAACCTGAAAATAGTGCCTTCATCCAAAGGAATTTCTGACGACTGTCATATCAGTTGTCGAACAGCTGCCAAAAAGAAATTTATAACTATTTCAATAAAAAGAATTTCCTTAGTTATAACTAGCATATTAAAATTTACACAGAGTCTAAGAGATATTGTGGAAGAGACCACTGTGTAGATCATTCCAGATCAGGGGTGTCACATTATCACGTCATCACATCATCATGTTGTCACATTGTCACATCGTTGTGTGATGTATCGGGACTTTTTTCCCCTTCACTAAACCAGGCATGGGCGTGGCCAGCGTATGATGCATCCGGCCCGCAGGCCGCAAGTTTGACACCCCTATTCTAGATTCATAGTGATTATAGTTCTGCTACCCATAGCCCAAGACACTAAAAGTCAGAAGTCTGGGAGCACTTTTTTACATTAGCAAATTTTATCAATAACATAAGCTTTCGTGAACTAGAATTCACAAAAAATATGATTTAATAAAATATGTTCGATTGAAAGGTGTTACCATATTTCTTTTGATTTCTGCATTTTCAATATGTTTCTTGTTCACCAAATTTGAAAATGGATACAACTGATCTTGTTTTATTTTTTTATACAAAATAGATCTAATAACTTGTCAATGCTCAAATATTAACTATCACTCAACATTATATATTAAACGATACCATTATGATGGTAACTATCATAACATACCAATCATAACTATATTGTAATATTATCGATTGCTATACAAATATATATACTGCCTACTTCAATGTTTCTGGCTTGGTTAAAAAATATTTTTTTTCCTTGCTACTTAATTTGACTCAGTCAACCCTGATATGGAATACCATTGGCTTTCAGAATATTTCCTAATACACCCAAATTTATTTGGGTATTACATGAAGAAGGTAATTCTAATAATCTTGCATGATTATCCAATTTGCCCCTAAGTTCCATATCAACATAATTTTTCAGCTACATTGTGGATGCAGTTGAAACTCTTTGGCAACAATTCTTTGTCCCAAAATAATTAAATTTAAGTGTGCAAGCACATTGTATGTTCAGATTCAGTCCCCAAAATGTTCCTGATCTGAACTGATGCTTTTTCATTCCCTTAGATAGGAATGAATGAAAACACAACATAAAGCATTCAACCAATATCCATTGTAAGAAGTATTGATGAAAGAATCCAATGCCTTGATTTATTTATTTATCATGAAAGATGGTGCTTTTATTTCTTTTTTTCTAGCTGCACTTATAGAATTCCAAGGTAGATATCTAATGTGCTAACCTTGTTTTTGAAAAACACAATTGAAATACACTATTGGTGCTCTGAGCCTTGAAAAAATATCACCAGACAAGAATTATTACCCAGTGGTATTAAATGATACCACATTTTTTTATGTATTGTGTGACTTTTGTATTAACTTGCTATGTAAGACAATAGTTATCTAATTGGATTTTAATTTACAAGTTCTTTACTGTTATTAAACAAGAAATGCAAGGCTTCTTTTTTAAAATTAATGCTTATAACACACGTATACATAACTGAGGCTGCTGATTTGATGCACAGTTAAAACTAGTCTGCGGCTAATTCTTAAAATTTTCTTTAAATGTCTGATCTTAACCTCTTCTATTATTGATACATTAGCAATTGCTGATGTTTTTTTTTATTTATTTATTTATTTATTTATTTATTTAGTTAGTTAGTTAGTTAGTTAGTTAGTTTATCAAACATGTACAAGATAACAGGTATAAGAATAAACATGGACATGAGCACATGAAATGAATACAAATAAATGGGGACAGTAGAACAGGGACGGTAGGCACACTGGTGTGCTTATGCACACCCCCTTACAGACCACTAGGAATGGTATGAGGTCCACGGTAGTCAGTTTAAGGTTGAAGCTATGGTGGTTTGAGGAAGTAACAACAGAGTCAGGTAGAGCATTCCAAGCATTGATCACTCTATTGCGGAAGTCGTATTTTCTGCAATCGAGTTTGGAGCGGTTTACCATGAGTTTGTATCTATTGTTTGCCCATATATTATTGCGGTTGAAGCTGAAGTAGTCGTTGACAGGTAGAACATTGTAGCAGACAATTTTGTGTACTATGCTTAGGTCAGACCGTAGGCGGCGTAGTTCAAGCTTGTCCAAGCCCAAAATTTCAAGCCTGGTGGCATAAAGGATTCTATTGTGAACAGAGAAGTGGAATACTCTTCTTGTGAAATACCTCTGGACCCATTCAATTGTATTAATGTCTGATATACGGTGTAGATTCAAGGCAGATGAGCTGTATTCGAGGACTCGTCTGGCAAAGGTTTTGTATGCCCTAATTAGCAATATAGTGTTACCAGAGAAGAAGCTTTGCAAAATTAGGTTAACAACTCTTAATGCCTTTTTGGCAATGTTTGCTAACTAAGAACTTTATATTTACAGCAGTAGTAAAGACTTGTTAAACCATTGCCCCGCAAGCATTAAATCTGCAATTCTTAAAAGAGGCCGCATAGATGCTATAGAGAGCTCCAACTTCCCAACATCAAGTTGTCTCTATTGTCCTCTTAGAACACTTTTGCAGTCTTTCTTCCCCAAATTCAGACATCAGATATAAGAAGGGGAAGGAGGAAGAAGAAAGATCAGCAATTGGCATAGCTGGATAGTGAATTGAACAAGTCCCCACAATCTGCTGCTATGACTCCAACCTGAGACAAATTCAGATTTTTATAAAGAGCATAGGAGAGGCAGAACTAGAAGGTAATATATTTTCAGAAGAATTCACCAGATGCTTCTAAGCAATCTACTAACTAGGCTTCCTTTCTCTGTCAGATTTCAAGACTGTTTATATATGTGCACAAATATGTTTGAAGCCACAGCAAGTAGCTACACCCTGCTGGTCTTGGCTGATCTTAAAAATCTGAGCAGAGGGAGAGCTGTTTAGTCCCTGGATCACAGACAACTCCAAGGTTATATACCAGACTGAGAAATCAGGGGGGGAAAACAGGAGTGGCAGATCATATATTTGTCATTGTTATTAAAACTTTATGAATACATCAATATCATGCTCAGAAGTCAAGCTGAAAGTTGACAAGTCAAAGTTGAGCCTAAATAGGCTCAACTTTCATGAATTCTATTGCCTGGAGATATATTGAAGCTATAATCTGAAAGGTTAGTGCAGTGTTTGTGAAAATTTAGGGTTTGGATTGGTTTGATTTTTTTTGTTTTGTTTATTGACAAGTTACAATCAAATATTAAATAAATCTGTTACTTAGCCTAAGAATCATTAGACATAGATGCCCAATGTTAAACACATATTTTTTGAAAGTAAAAAGTGAGTATTTAATTTGTGTAAAAGATCTGGATAAATAGAAAGCTCTTTCTGATCATTTCCTTCCAGATTTCATTCAGCAGAAACGCCCAACAAAGAATCTGAAAAAGATGTTAAATTTCAAAAGAAGTCTCAGTTCCAAGTTGCTTAAAGCATGAAAAGTTAAAACCCACAGGTTTGTTCAAAACATATGAAAGGCTGTTTGCAAAAGTGCATTGGCGCTTACCATGAAATGTTAAGGCTGTCAGGTGCTCCAAAAAGCACAGTGGAACTGCTACAAAGGTTTCCTCAGGTGTTCTGCATGTGTGCATACATGCCCAATCATTTCATTCCAGAATTCTTATCTTTATGTATAACGATACACACTTGTGGGTGCAACCTGGGAAAGCCTTTAAAGCAGACATGGTGAACCCAACCGGCCAGAGTTACCCTGTGGTAAGATGGGTGGCCAATAAATTTGATACATAAAATAAAAATAAACCATCCAGAGGCAGCAGTGGCCTCAGCACTTCGTTTGCACCAACATGCTTTGTGAAATATTTGGCACTACGTTGAAACTCAATAAGGCAAGTTAGCTGAGAGTCAGTTCATGCAATAGAGCCAGACATAAAACAGACAGTTTCACCAACTATGTTGCTTGAACTATTTTTATAGTCAGCCTTGCATACAGACTGCATACAGGCAGCCTTGAACAGTAAGCCAAACAGGGGATGGACAATGATGGTGTCCAGTTGTCCAATCCATGCCATGTTCTTCTGACATATAATTTCTGGCCAGGGATTCCAGTAACTACATTAACCTGAATATTTTTCAAAATGATTTTTTTTAAAAAAAAAAAGTTGTTTGAATTCTGAGTGGTTTCAACAACCTATTAAGAAAAGCAGAAAACCCTATAGCCGTGATGGCGAACTATAGCACGCATGCCACAGGTGGCACGCAGAGTCATATCGGTGGCCACGTGAGCTTTGCCCTAGCTCAGCTCCTGCTCATATGCGTATGCCAGTCAGCTGATTTTCGGGCCTTCTGGGCCCACCGGAAGTCAGGAAACAGGCTATTTCCGGCCTCCAGAGCGCCTCCGGGGAGGTGAGGAAGGCCGTTTTCACCCTCCTCAGGCTCCTAGAAAGCCTCTGGAGCCTGGGGAGGGCAAAAAACAGCCTATCGGGCCCACTGTGCCATTGCGTGCCAAAAGTGTGGGAGCATGGGGGTATCACGTGTGCATGCACGGGGGGGCAGGGACTATTGAATTATGGGTGTGGGCACACACACATGCGACCCTCCTGCGCTCCCCCAGCTTTTGGCACACGACAGGAAAAAGGTTAGCCATCACTGCCCTATAGCCTCTGGATGCTCCTCCTACTTCATGTCTTTGACTTATAGCAGTTCATTTAGTGACTGTTGAAACTTACAACAGCACTGGAAAAAGTGATTTATGACCATTTTTCACATTTACAACCATTGCAGCATCCCCATGGTCACATGATCAAAATTCAGATCCTTGGCAACTGGCATGTATCTATGACGGTTGCAATGTCCCAGGGTCGTGTGATCACCTTTTACGACCTTCTCACATGGAAAGTCAACTGGGAAGCCAGTTTCACTTAACAACCGGGTCACTAACTTAATGACTGCAGTGATTCATTTATCAACAATGGCAAGAAAAGTTCTAAAATAAGTGTAAAAACTGGAACTGAATTTTTTAAAAAACCTTTTGAGAAGCCGTTTTTGTTTCAAAACAAAACCAAGCAGACAATATTCAAGCACTTGTTGTGACAATGGCTAAGTACGAATTTTGACAGTATAATTCAAAGACTGTCTCCAAAATAGCCCAAAGATTACCAAATAGATAAAAAATATACCAAAAAAGCTTTGGTCACTGCACTCCACAGCAAAAACAGCTCAACTAAAATAACAAACATGTAAGTGGGCTTCCTTATCAGGCTGAAAGCCTTTTTTTAGTAACAACCAAACATTTATTCTATCTCCAGCTACTCATCTTGGGACTTCCTAGCCCCATAAGGAAAGTGCTACTTTCTTTATGCTGCTTCTTTTCATATTCTACTAAACCAGTAATTGCCTGCTTGCATTATACATTTCCCTATGTATTTCACTCCAGAAGTGCACTTAATATTTTCATTAAAATCAATAAAGCCAAGAAATGACAAGGATTCAGATGAATACAAACAATTAAATTCTTCCTGCGTGTACTGTTAACTGTTAGTGGGGGAGAAAATAGGGAAGGTCTAATCCACACCTGTCTGTCCCCTTCTTTTTCAATAGCAGCTAACCGAAATCCACTTAGCTGGCTTTTGTCTGCTTATGTCCCTGACAGATAATGTGTAGAAATCAGAAGTTCTAGGGCCAGTAATTCAGAATTAATTTTCCTTTCAGTAAAGTGATGTGGACAACTGAGTATAGTAATGGTACCTGATCAGAATTCAGGGGATAAACAAGGCAATTTGAGATAATGACATAGAAATAAGGGCTCTTTAAAAGGTTTGTTCGCTGCGTGACTCTGGATGGTGTTATCACTGGTGCTTTTCATCTCCCTGAAATGAAAGTCAAAAGAGTTAATCATTAATGCATTAGCCTGATGTATTTGTGTGAGTGTGTGTGTGTCTGTGTGGGCTGGAGTGAGTGTGTGTATTGTGTTATGCTTTGGAGTTGAAAGGAGAACCGTATATCTCATCCTTTCCCTTGATATTAAAATATATAAATAAAGAGTCCACAAAAGAAGCCATTAAGCTACCCAGTAATTATTTATTAAGGGTTTGCTTCAGAAAAGATTCCCTTCTATGGGATAGAAATTATTTTGGTTTTGGTATGTAGCAGTAGCAGTAATTTTTAAATTTATTTCCTGCCTTCGTTGCTTTTGATAAATAACTCAAAGCAGCCAGCACACATAATGTTATTTTCCCCACAACAACAACTCTGTGAGATGAGTTGGCTGTGAAAGAAAGTGATAGCCCAAAGGCACTCAGTTGGCTATCATGCCAAAGGTGGGACTAGAACTCACAGTCTCCTGGTTTCTAGCCTGGTGCCTTAATCACTCGATCAAACTGGCTCTCAAATAATCTAATGTAGCAAATCTGAAGTAGAAACATAAACACTTTTCAGTTTGAACAAAACCTATGTTTCACTCCTTTGACCCACTGATCCCTAAAAAGTTACATACTTAGTCTTGGGTTATGAAAGTATTTGCTGTCTGTACCAGCAACAGCCCTGTGGAGTAGTATCAGAAAAGACAAGATGGTGGTTGTGACCATCCAATTGAAGCTCCACCCCTTTTCTAGATGCATCACACAAAACAATGGGGGTGGGGCTTTGCTCAAGCAGCCATAACTGCCATCTTGATTTTTCTGACCACACTTGAAGACACTACTATTCTGTATTTCTGCATGATTTCTGAATAATGTAAATACATTATTCTGCAATTCATTTGTGAGCAATAAATCTCAACACAAAAAGCCATTTATATTCATGTTAGTTTATATCTGTGGCTGGCTGGGTGCCCATACATGTGACCATATGTATCTCTTTCCACACTTTTAACAATATTCCTCAATTTACAAATTTTCATTTAGTAACCATTCGATATTACAACAGCACTAAAAAGTTACTTATGGCCATTTTTCACACTTACAACCATTCCAGCATCTCCATGGCCACATGATTAAAACTCAAATGCTTGGCAACTGGATCATATTTATGACAATTGTAATATCCAAAGGTCACATGATCACTTTGTGATCTGACAAGCAAAGTCAATGGGGAAGCCAGATTCACCTTATGTCCATGTAACTAACTTAACAACTGTAGTGATTCACTTAAGAACTGTGGCAAGGAAGGTCTTAAAATGAGGCAAAACTCACTCAACAACTGTCTCACTCAGCAGCAGAAATTTTGGACTCAGTTGTGGTCATAAGTTGAGGACTACTTTGAGTAAATGCCACTGCCCAAAAAAAGATAATTATAAGCTAGGATAATAGGTACAGTGATCACATTTTCTTGGAAAAGAATAAAGGACAAACCTAAAAAGGGCTAAATCTGAAAGATTTAGGATTTTTTTTAAAAAAGTGAATTAAGACAAAAGGAAGTGTTTATGTTTATCACTTTGCCTTTCAAAGGAAAATTCAAGAACCAAACCAAGAAATAGGTTAATTAAACAAATTTAAAGGACATATTTCTGAAATAAGGACTGTCCTTTATATTAAAAGGCATATGAGCACTGTAATGACAGGTGGCATCTCCCAGAAAGAGGCATGGAGCCACCTTATCAGCATGCCTTCTGTAATTGAAGGTTTTGTGACAGCCCATATTTAACAGGGGTGCCATTTTGGGAACAGACGATCCTCTTGCTTGTGATAGTACCCACAACCTGCTCTCAAATCCCAAATTCCATCAGCCGAAGGATCTGCCTATTTTTGACTTATTTAGTGAGAGACAAAGAAGCAACTGTGACACCCAACTAACAAACTATACAAAATTCTGCTCTTATCCTTCTGGAGGTTTTTCAGGTTAATCGTGTGCGGCTTTTTTTAAATTCATGCAAAGTTGTCTGCAGACTAGAGAAGTTAGTTTCATGCAAAGTTTGTGCAAATTCGAGAAGTGAAGGCATTGCTTTAAAAAGACAAGCTTCAACTATAAAAGCATTTGGCATGTTTCAATCCTTCAGAAGACAGTAAAACAATGCAAATTGTGACAAAAGAAGCTCTCTCTTTTGTAACCACGGCCAATGGTACATGTGACTGCATACATGTCCGTGCTGCCTACCACTGCTTGTAAACATGTTTACTTGCAATATGAGGGTATTTTCTGAAAATTCATCTTTGTGTGTGCTAGATCTGGAAGTGCACATGAGCAAAGATGTATCCAGGTGGAGTTGTGGCAATCTGCTTCACATTCTCCAATTACAAGTCCTTATGACTACAATTGAGCCCAAAATTGCCATCGCTAAGCAAGACAGTTAAGTGAGTTTTGCCCCATTTTATAATCTTTCTTGCCAGATGTGTTAAGTGAATCATTACAATTGTTAAGTTAGTAGCACAGTTGTTAAGAGAATCTGGCTTCCCCATTGACTCTGCTTGTCAGAAAGTCACAAAAACTGATCACATGACTCCTGACCTTATAACCATCATAAATACTGCCAGTTGCCAAGCATCTTAATTTTGATCACATGACCATGGGAATGCTGCAACAGTTGTAAGTGTAAAAAGGTCACTATTTTCAGGGCCATTTAAACTTGGAATGGTCACTAAATGAATGGTTGTAAATCAAGGACTACCTGTACTTTTGTTTCATATGTAAGAAAAACAAAACCTGTGAGGGAAGCAAAGTACATCCATGCCCATGATTCCTAGCAAATATGTCAGGCTGGAAATTGCTCATGTTGAAGGCCGGTCCATTGGGGCGGGGGGGTGGGGGGAGAGGCGGGAAGGATTGAGGAAAGCTGAAAAGATCTCACCTGACAGGGAAAGGAAGCCCCAGGCCAAAAGTGCATTCTGAAGCATGATGGTTTGGAATCTGTTAATAAAGCATAATACAATCATTGTACAATTGGCATTGTTATTAATGAGATCAACTTCTTCATTACATGTTCTTCCTCTTTGGGGTTAGTAGTTTTTAATAAGTTCAACTCATTCGGAGAAATAAAAGACACACGATTTGAAGCAGTGAAGATGATTAAATTTTGGGTCAGAGCACAAAGCATGTGTCAAGAGTTCAGAATCATTTCAGAAAATTTTCACCCGCATAAATTACTGCAGAATCCGGCCCCCACAGTATGTGTGAAGATCATGTGATGCGGTTGCTATAGTAACGGCTTATTCTTGTTGAAATCTAGGGTAACTACGGCTGCTAAACCCTGCATCTTCTGACAGCAATTTATTTAACCTTGCTTCTTTCATATTCTCTTATTGACTCACTGAACTTAAAAAAAAAAAGGAGAAATGCTTATTCTGTAAAATAGACTTTAATTTATTAAGTGGAGCTCTGTGGACTATTTCTTGTTCCCAGTTTAATAGATACGAGCATTTAGATTATTTTATGGTTCTTTTAATTCAACGCCTGTCTGTAGAAACATGGATAATTATCCACCTTCCTTTTCCCCGGGCCATCCAAATTGCTTCCCAACAGCATCAAAATATTTATCCACTATTACAACATTCTCCTCAAGATGATGGTAGTGAATTATAAGGCTGTATTCTCAGTCATGGGCCTGTCTCCTTAAGAGCAGTTAAGCTAAAGTAATTAAGTAGCACAAAGATGAAATTAAACATAAAACTTTAGTAATAAGGCAGAAAAAGAAATGGAAAATGAAAGCAATTCAGTGGCATTTCTGATCAAGCAACAATCCCAACTGAATATAAAACATTTCTGTCACCTAAATAACACCCATAATTTTGAAGGCATATTTGTAACATGTTCAATGTCCTCCATTGGTGTCAGTCTATTATAAATGGGCAAACACAATGTACCCACATTTTCAATAGACAAGACTAGGAAGATTTAAAATGTACAGTAGGTTCTTCAATAAATGTCCTTAATATTTAAGCAATATTTCTTTTTCCTCCCCAGAAATGCTTATGCTGAAAGAATATCCTCTTTCTCTCCAAGATGGGGAAGAAAGATGTGAAAATTGAGAGCTTTTTCACATGAGAAGCGCATGCTTTCTCATTTTAAGAAAATTGACATCGTGAATACTCAGTGAATTGAGAATCTTCACGCCAATCTATTAACTGCAGGAAATATGTGAACTTTACCTAATATGTAACATGAGAGAATCAAGCCAACCTACATGCCATATCTAAGAAAGCACTTTTCTAAACATACTACCATATTTTTCAGAGTATAAGATGTAATTTTGAAAATTTGGGTGTGTCTTATACTCCAAATATTACCCCGCTTGCGGTGCCCAAAATGGCTACCTGGAACAGTTGCTGCCTTCTCTTACCCCTTCCGTGCTTGGGCTGCTTTAGCCACTAGAGCTCCCTCCGAAAATCAGCTGTGCTTTTGAAGCTGTTTTTCAGCCCCAACACAAGTGAAGCTTTGCCTGATTTTCTAATTGCTGCTCCCTCCAACAATCAGCTGTGCTTTAGAAGCTGTTTTTTAGCCCCAACCAGCCCCCACCTCAAAACCAAAGCATGAATTAATGTGCTGAAGCTGACCAGGCTAAGAACTGGCCAGATGAATACCTGGTAGGCAGAATTTTTTTTCCCCTATTTTCCTCCCCAAAAACTAAGGTGCGTTTTATACTCCAGTGCGTCTTATACTCCACAAAATATACAGAAGACCAAATTTTATAAGAATGTTCTTTTTTTAAATTTACAATTGTATGACAGAATTTGGAAGAGTATAAAATATTAAGGATACTGTCTAAATTATACCTGCATCCGCAGAGTTGTCAAGACACATGAGAAGGGAAAAAAGGGCAAATTGTTCATACATCCCTAGTTCCAGCTGGTTAATATAAAGGGGAAGCACAAACATGTCACAGCAACAACTTATTTTCTGCTGGGGTTCTATGGCCCTACCTTCATTCCATTTCATTTTTAGTCCAGCAATGAGTGAAACTGTGTTAAGTCATCCTTACCTGTATCAGTGTTACTATAGCCTTTCTTAAAATCCTAGTACCATCTAAGGACAGCCTCAAGTAGTATAAAACTATTAGAGGTTGTCCCTTATTACCGTGGAAGGGAAATCAGGAAACTTTACTAATTTGAAACAGGCAAATAGATATAAAATAGAGATCAACAACCAGGAGAGTAAACTTTGTGCCAGAATTTTTTTCTCCAACTCATGGATAGGTGGTTAGCACTTCAAGCTCAGCAGTGGTTAAAGGTGCTAAATCTTTCTTGCATTAACCTGCCAAGTTGGCTTTTAATTTCTGCCCCATTAAAATATTTCAATGTTTCTTTCCCATTCAAAAATCCTCTGTTTGCAATGTTAGGAATTTGTTCCATTGCTGATCTAGGCATGATAGATTACTATAATCCGACTGCTGAATTTACTCTTTGGTAAGAGACACACTGTAATATAGATAATGGATATAATCAGGATATAATTCTCAAGCAGCATGACAAATCATATTAAGCAAAATGTACTGTTTGGTTCATCACTGATACTGCTGTGCCAATTATGGAAACAGTGAGAATGCTGGGTACAATCCAGCAGGAATTTCCTCTGTGTGTGGCTCATTCAAATAAACAAATTTATAGATAAACCATGGTCTGATATACTAGGATTAAAGATTCTGCTTCGGGTGTGGAATTTAAACCACAGGTAGGACAAATAAAAATATCAGTGGTTCCAACTATCTATGGGTTGGGTTAATCCACAAAATGACACTATTGTTAGGCCCACTCTTCCAAATAGCCCCCTTTCATTTCCTATGAGTACTGGTAGTAAATGGGCTGTCTGATTTCCTTGCCATGAACCACTGAAGTATGTTACTGATTGGCACTAAGGAAATAAACTAGTCTGAGAAGCCATGCTGGCTACAAATTTAGGGATCTGATATTGAGGATCATAATCTGTATTGCGATTTTCCATACAAAGCCTATCCTGCTCATAGAGTAAGGATACAAAAGGTATGGTACCTGAGCATACCTGAGCATGCAGCTCAATAGTATACTGGAATTCCTATGGAATGTCTCTGGTTGGGTGGAATAGAAAGACTATTGTGGTGGAAGATTGGCAAAAGGGACCAGTTATGTCAGTAACATCAGATGTAATCCAAACAATAGCAATAGCACATAGACACCATTTCACAGTGGTGAAGTATTTGCAATCAGCCTGCAATCAGCAGAAGTAACCTGCAGTACTGCATTCTAACCACTGCACCACCGTGTCTCTACTACTGCGCCACGGCGGCTCTACTATCAATGCTCTAAGCATTGATCTGGCTGCCATTTTAATTTCTCACAATTCCTCCAATGCTTTACGACATTGCCTAGATAGGCAATGTTTTACCCCTTTCTTAAATGGTATCTAAAATTTACTAACAGCAACCAATACTTTTCTGTGTGGCAAAACCTAACATCTTGAATTGTGGAAATGTAATAAAACAAGCTTTTGGCTGTTTCTTTTTCTAAAAGGTAATGGAAGATAGTTGCTGAATTAGTACATTTTAGTTTAGTAGCAAATTTTATCTATTCAGCTTCCACATTATAACAAGCTTATAACAAGCTTTCTCTTTCCTTTCTCCAGTTTTAGGTTTTTAAGAACATGAAAACCTGCTTAAAGTTTAATTTATCTATCATTTTAGATATTATAACTAATATACTTTATCTAACTAGTCATTTTACTTACTTTTTTCTAAATAAATATTTACTAGTGCTTGTTCTTAACATTGATCACCTGGGCTGATAGTAGTTTTAATTGTTCATTTTACTGATACTTTTGTGTTAGCAATTTTTGGCACAATATATGCAAATGCGTAATATGATTAAAAATATGTCAATTGTTATCTAAAGTCTGATGCACCCTGATAGCTTCAAAGCAAAGTTTTTTATATATATCAAAAAATGCTGTTAACTTTTTCTAGCTATCAGTTCAAAAGTTCTTATGCTGCCTAATGAAATTAGCAAGGCATTTATTTGCACCTCTAACCTTCGGCAGAATTTCAAATAAATACATTGGATTTTCCAAGAAAATGCTTTTGTAGGTCTGCTTAATTCCATTAGACAGTGTGAAACCATGCATTCCAGCTGTATACAATGGTAAACAGAATAGGAAGTGCTTTTGAACATACTGCAGATGGGTAAGAAAATCAATAGAAAGTGAGAGAAAGCTTCAAGCGATATAGATTGTTTGAACTACTTACCATTATGTCAAATTCACTTTAACATCAGCAAACAGACACACTGTAAGATTAATGTCGAGAGCACCATTTCTATTGGTTTCATTTAAAAGCTGAAGATTACGTAGATTTTGATAATTAATGAAATCTTTAATAGTCCACTGTTGAGTTTTTAGTTAATCTTTAACAGTGTAAACATGTCCTACTCAGAAGTAACCCGACTGGGCTGTGTAGAAATTACTTGAAGTAAATATATAAGATTGCAGCTTTGCAATCAGATCCGTTTCTGATTCCCTCCGGTTTAATGCATTGAAATAGAACCTTGTTTGAATGCATAGATATTCAAATACCCATGTCTCCCTTTCTTAACCCTTGGGTGTATTGATCATGACTTGTAAAAACCTTCATTCTGGTAAGCATCTACCGGTAGAACAGGGGTCTCAAACTCAATCATCACGAGTGCCGCATGAAGGCAAGTTCATTACCTCAAGGCCACAAGACGGAAACCTTTTCATACATATGGATTCAAAAGCCTCTAGTGAGTTAAAAATGAAGAAAATGAAGTGTATCACAGTATGCTATTAAACTTAAATAACTTTTTTAAAAAACATACTGAGAAACAGTGCTAGTTGTGAAAGAGCTGTAAAACAGACATTTTACCTTTAGCTGGCAGTATTTGGCATTAACCCGAAACACCAACATTTGATTTCATTGCTCTACATTGAAGTGCAATATTGCAATACATCCTAGAATGTATCTAGAATGACATAATCTCATCTGAGAAATTTACTTAATTTATTGCGTTTTGATGCAGCCAAATCTGAGGCGACTTCCACCGCAAATTTAAATAATCATTAAAATATCTCCATACAATATAAAATATAAGTATCCGAAATCAACATAACAAAATAAGTAAGAACAATAAAACACCTAATATAATACTTACAATACAAAACAGCACTTTAGTTTAGCTATTAGCTAAACTAAGTATTAACTTTGTAACTAGTCCTTCTTTAATCCCACCAAAAAAGTCCACTGACAGGTGTCCAAATCCTGATGCACTTTTTCTTCTTTCCCTGTTTTGTTGGCAGAGAGAGGGCTGGCATTTATTTGTTTCTCTCTCTTTTCTCTTCTTTCCTGGCAGGACACTTTCTTATTTCCTTCACCCAACAGAAGGGTGTTGCTTACTCACTTGCTGTCTTTCCTACTCCTAGCCTGGCAAAAAGAACATCATGATGAGTCAGCTAGATGGAGCTCTTCTCTCCACTGAGAGTAATCTTCCTTTAAGTTTCCCTTCTTACTCTTAGGAATCTCAGCCCCACACTCCACCCCTCTTTTTAATTTTTATTTATATATTTATTTATTTGTCAAGCTTATATAAAATAACAGGTAAAAGTATAAACATAATTTGGATCCATGAAAAGAGTAAGAGTAAAAAGGAATATTAGGACAGGGACGCCCCCTTACAGACCTATTAGGAATGGGGTGAGGTCAATAGTAGACAGTTTAGGTTAAAGTTTTGGGGATTTGGGGAAGAAACCACAGAGTCAGATAGTGCATTCCAAGCATTGACCACTCTGTTACTGAAGTCATATTTTCTGCAATCAAGTTTGGAGCAGTTTACCTTGAGTTTGTATCTATTATTTGCTCGTTTATTGTTGTGGTTGAAGCTGAAGTAGTCATTGACAGGTAGGACATTGTGGCAGATAATTTCATGTACTATACTTAGGTCAGACCGAAGTCGGCATAGTTCTAAGTTGTCTAAGCCCGAAATTTGAAGACTGGTGGCATAAGCTATTTTATTGTGGGTAGAGGAATGGAGGACTCTTTTCGTAAACTACCTCTGGACTCTCTCAATTGTATTTATGTCCGATATGCAGTGCAGATTCCAGACAGATGAGCTGTATTCAAGAATTGGTCTAGCAAATGTTTTGTATGCTCTAGTTAGTAGTACAATATTACCAGAGGAAAAAGCTACGCAAGATTAGATTAACAACTCTTAATGCCTTTTTGGCAATGTTGTTACCGTGGGCTTTGGCACTTTAGATCTTTAGAAATGAGTACTCGAAGGTCCTTGACAGAGTGAGGGTCATCTACAAGGCCATGTCCATCTAATTTGTATTTTATGTATTGATCTTTTTTACCAATGTGCAAGACAGGGTATTTGTTGGTTGAGATTTGAAGTTGCCACTTGTTAGACCAATCTGACATATAGTCAAGGTCTTTTTGAAGAGTAGTTGCATTGTCGGTGGTGTTGAATAGTTTAACATCATCAGTGAAGAGAACACAGTTGCTTTTAATATGATCGCAAAGGTCATTTATGTAAAGTATGAAGAATGTTCTGTAAAGTATGAAAGAGTGCCTATTTAAACCTCATCTACTCATTCCCTCTGCATGGTGAGAGTCCACCACCACCTCATAAGTAGTGCCAATCATGGAGCAGTAGAGGGAGGGAATGGTATAGTGCATGAGGCCTTGGAACACCAACTATGCATTCCTGACAACAAGGCCTCACCACTGCGAGGAGGCCCTCTGAATCAAAACAAGATGAACAGCTACATCAATACCAGCAGACAGTTCAAATCAGAGCACTTCCTATGGCCCAATCTGATATGGACATAGCATTCATTCTTGCTGTGCAGAAACCTGGCATTTACAGTATATTGTATTGTTGCAACATATAAAATGTCCGCATACAGTCCATCTCCTTCTATGATTGGGGCCTTGATGATGCGAAGGGGCTTGTATGGGCTATGTCATTGGACATGTATATGTCCAGAAGGGTCTCCCAAGGCAAAGAGGCCATGATGGATACCCCAGTCTAACACTGATCATATCTGCTAACCCGCATTGGACCAATGTGGCAGATTATGGTCTATTCATTGACCATGAAAAGGTGTTTGACTCCGTATTTTATCAAGCAATAATTAAGGCATAGACACTTACTACAATCAATATATGAAAAAACAATGGAAACAATTTGCCTTAATGATCAACATAAAATGAGGTGTATGACAATGTGATACAATATCACCTATCCTTTTCTCAGCCTGCCTTGAAGAAGTATTTCACAAACTAGATTGGGAAAAATATGGAATAAAAATCATTGGTGCCTATTTAAGCCACTTAAGATTTGCAGATGATGTTGTTCTCTTCTCACAAGATCCAGAAGAGCTGCAAAAACACATATAAGAGCTGCACAAAAGAGCTACAAAGACACATGTAAGAGCTGCACAAAGCAGGAGAACCAGATTATGTTTAATAAATTTATTATCTTACAAATAAACCTGAAAGAGAACCAGATTATGTTTAATAAATTCACTAAAGAAAGAAAAATGTATATATCTGAAGAACTAAATGTAGTAGACCACTACATATACCTTGGCCAATGGATCTAAATGGAAGGTGATACAATAAAGGAAATTGAAAGGTGTGTTAAATGTGGTTGGCAGGCCTTCGGCAAGCTAAGCATAATTTTCAAGAACAACCTCTCCCTAGGCCTGAAGAGAAAAGTTTTCCATCAGTGTGTGCTACCTGCTCTAACATATGTCTGTGAAACACGGACACTAACCTCACAATCGATACAAAAGCTATGAGTGGTGCAAAGAGTCAAAGAAAGATTCATGCTCGGCATTAAAAGACAAAATAGAAAGACCTGTACATGGATTAGAGAACAAACAAAAGTATACAATATAATCAAGAGAGTAAAATAATGGAAATGGAAATGGGCTGGTCCAGAGGTGGTATTCAGCCGGTTTGGACTGATTCAGGCAGACCCACCATCCCGGCATAATGCCGTCCTATTTAGCCACATTTTTGAGGCTGGGCGCATGAGCGGAAGGTCAGGCACATGTGTGGAAGGCACGCGTGTGAAGCAAACATGTACACACGGGGCAAACCAGTGGTAAGAATATGTGAAACCCACCACTGGGCTAGTCACATATAAAGAAGAACTGATGGCAGGTGGACCAAGGCAGTTATAGAATGGACCCCATTTGATAAACACCGTCCATGCAAGAGACCTAAAACAAGATGGATTGACAAACATCAACATGTATTGCGGGCCCAATTGGCAAAAGAAAGCTGAGGACCGTATTGGTTGAAAACATGCAGAAGAGGCCTTTATCCTACAGTGGATAGACAATGGCTAAAATAATGACAGCCATACACCATAGATTTGAGACTGTTATTTAGGGATTTATCTCACATATCTTAAACCCATGGTCATTGAGTCATTTTTTTCCCCCAGTACCAAATGATTAAACCCAAAGAAATTATTCACATCTGAAAAATAATTCTGACAACAAGCCTTTGTAAATTGGCTCATAAAAGAATTTTCACTTGAGAACTTTTGTTCAGCAAACCATTTAAACAATCCCTAAAGTATTTTATTGAATGATGGCAGATTTGAGTACATGCCTAATTTACCTTTGTGGAGTCAGAAAAGAGAGAAGCTGAAACAAAATCCCAGGGCTAAAATCTTTTCAGGAAGTAGTAATTCAGTCATCTTAAGTGCAATTGTTTTAGCTAATCTTAATTGTGGGTGACATTTCTTTCCTTAAGATCTGGAAAAAGTTAGCTGTTGAAAGATTTCAGTTATCTTCCCCATCCCATACATTATACAGTATGTCATGTACAGATACAATACAAATATTGGCATATTCACATTTATATTATCACACTGACAGATGATATAAAGCTGAACAGAATGAGAAATTATGTTGCACTGCATTATACATTTCTATAATTCAGAGATTGAAAACATGGTATCTATAAGTATCAACATCAATTCTTTGAATTATAATTCAATATAAATTTCAGTCCTTTATTCCATATATTTCATCCTATGGATGAAACTGTAAGATTCAGTGAGTCGAAAGACACGGAGGCTTGGCTGCTAGAACTCAACTTTATTAACGAACCACACGAAGAAGTGAACTGAAGCAAAAGCAAACAACGGAGCTTGACAGCTATTTAAGAGCGAGCTGTCAGCCTCAGGAACCAATGAGCGAGCAGCGATTTCCCTCCACTTCAGCTGCTCGCGTCAGGACCAATCAACATAGCCCGGCAACAGAGCTCGGGGCAGAAGGTCATAACTATGAGGACTCAACACCCCTTTCTACCCGGACCGCGCACTCATAGTCCTCCAAATACGTAGGACAATGACGGCACTGGCTAGACCGTCTCAACGGGGTTGCGGTCGACGTTCTGGACGGAGCCCCACCTTTGCTCACAGGAACTGCTGAACCAGGATCGTCGCTTGAAGGATCAGAATTCGAACTCGCCACCGGACTCCGGACTTCAGGTAAGCTTTCCGACGGGCCAGTTTCGGTCAGTGGTGGAACTACGGATTTGGGACAGATAGGCGATCTGTCAGGATGGTGTTCCCCTGTTGGGGGGGAAGGAGTTTGAGCAGGCCGCGGATCCGTCCCCTCTGCGACCCGCCGTCTCAGCTGGTTTACATGACGCCGCCAAACTCTTCCATCAGTGAGTTGGACCCTATAAGAATAGGGTCCGGTTATTTGTAAAATCTGCCCTGGTAGCCACCGTAGGTCGGTATCGAAGTTTAGAGCGTACACCAGGTCCCCTACCCCGAACACCCTGGGAGGAATGCACGCTCCGGGCGGTGGTTCGTGGGCGTACTTAGGATGCAGGCGGTCTAAGATCATCCGAAGCCGCCTGCCCATAAGTAGCTCCACCGGGCTATGCTTGAGGGTGGCGCAAGGGGTGGTGTGTTGTGCCAGTAGATACTGGTGAATTTTGTGGTGCCAATCAGTGAACCCTAAGCGGCGCAATGCCTCTTTGGCTGATCTCACGGCCCTCTCCGCCAGCCCATTAGCGGCCGGATGGGAAGGTGCTGTTTGGGCATGGCGGATGCCCAATCGGACAAGGAACAGCTGAAAGGGTGCCGAGGTGAACTGCAGCCCATTATCAGTGACAAGTGTATCTGGAAGCCCATGGGTAGCAAATAGGCCCTCTAATATCCTAATGACAGCTGCCGTGGCGGTGGTATGCATGATGGCGAGTTCCACCCATTTGGAATGCGCGTCAACCGTAATCAGGAAGGTTTGGCCCCTGAATTGCCCTGCTACGTCCACATGAACTCTTGCCCACAGGGCCCTGGTTGGCTCCCAGTCCTGCACCGGGGCCGCAGGGGGAGCCGGTCGTGTTTGTTGGCATTGGCGGCAACGGGCTACCCAATCTTCCACATGTTGGTCAAACTTAGGCCACCAAACGTAACTCCTGCCGAGGGACTTCATGCGCACAACTCCAGGGTGGGCGTCATGAAGGCATCCCATGACCTGGGCCCTAAGGTCTAAGCCACCTTTTGCCCAGCGTGACATGCGAGGGGAAAGAATTTGGGGAGTCTGCTTGTCACCTGCCAACAATCCTAGAAGCGGCTTATGATCAGTAATCAGGTAAAAAAACCTACCATACAAGTAGTCGTGGAATCGTTTGATTCCCGCTACAGCCGCCAAAGCCTCCCTATCAATCTGGCTGTAATTCCTCTCCGCAGATGACAAGGTCCTGGAATAGTATGCCACAGGGGCCTCAGCTCCGTTGGGCAAAAGGTGGCTTAGGACAGCCCCCACCCCATAGGGGGAGGCGTCACACGTCAATGATAGTGGCAAACTGTCATCATACTGGACCAGGACAGCGTCAGAGGAGAGGATGTCCTTGACAGCCTGGAACGAGGCGGCAGCGCGCCGGTCCCAGCGCCAAGGGGTTTTGGAGTCAAGAAGCCTATGGAGAGGCTCCACTAAGGAAGCCTTGTGTGGCAGAAAAATAGAATAAAAGTTGAGGAGAAAAGCCTGAAGCTGGGCTTTGGAATTGGGGGTGGGTGTGTTCTTGATCGGCTCCACCTTGGCAGGGGCAGGCCAAATGCCTGAGTCATCAATAAGGAACCCCAGAAACTCGACCTGGGGCACCCCCAACCGACACT
Source organism: Ptyas mucosa (assembly GCA_012654045.1). Taxonomy (NCBI): domain Eukaryota; kingdom Metazoa; phylum Chordata; class Lepidosauria; order Squamata; family Colubridae; genus Ptyas; species Ptyas mucosa. The sequence goes on along the minus strand of WNWU01000002.1, from coordinate 13,416,313 downwards.
TTTCTTTTTTTAGTTTCAACCCCGCCTTCCGAATCCGGGTGAGCACAGCCCTAAGTTTATCGACGAGTTCCTCCTGATCAGCGG
>WNWU01000002.1:13384651-13411229 GCA_012654045.1 Ptyas mucosa | reverse complement strand
GGCTTGTATAGATAGCCATCTGAAAATTGTAATCTTTCTAACAATTGTATCATTTTATCAGTAAGATTTATAATTAACTTTTTAAGGAAAAAGAAAATTGATGAATATATAATTACAAACGTGCTGCAGTTTATCAGTTTGTGTGTTTTGAATGTATACAGCATCATTTTTTCAGAAAAAAGTCTTGATATTTATTTATCTAATTTATATATTAAGTTATTAATCTGATAAGTATTGTGTTTTTTATTATGATAATTAAGCAATAGACTTTTTCCTCAGTAGGAAAGGATTTCTTATAAAAGCTTTCTGGCCATATCAGAATTATGAAATAGTTATTATTGGGCAGAGGTATTACTGATAACAAATTTAGGCAACAATTCTTTAAACTAATTTAGAATTGTTCGTGATCATTATTCTGACAAATCATTTTGCAATAATTCAGAATATTCATCTGACAATAGCTTTCCCTGATACAAGAAAAAAAGATTTAGAAATCTATCAAATAAAATCACTACATTGAACATTGCTGCTTTTGCAATAAATTAACAATGCAGTTTATAAGAGAGCTAATTCCATTTCTGATGTTTGTTGAATTCTTTTTTTTAAAAAAAACAAGGTTCTGTATATGAGTGGTGTAAATTAATGACTGGAGCTGATATAGACTGTGGTTGGGTCTACTTGGGGAGTAAGATTGTTACAACTTTCTTCAGTCAGGAGGTAAAAGAGGTCTGAATTCAGGAGGACAGTGCTCTGTTGACCACTGGGCATTAACATGATGGATGGTTATCTTCTCAAGGATACAAGAATATGAATTATTCTGTTGATAATATTTTGTGTCTTAAGTGAAAGAAAAAATTAAATAAGGAATAGGAAATTGGAATCTGGATATTTTCTTGATATCCTACTTCCTATAGGAAAAGAAGAGGCAGAGCCCAGGGGTGGAGTCAAGTGAGAAATCTGCCTGGAATCATTACATTCTCCCTTGATAGTGTGGACAGCAGCCAGACGTAGGTTATGCTCATTGGTCAGAAACAAGGACTGAGCCTGTCAAATTAACTAAAACCGCCCCTGTTGCCAGGATCCCCAGCTTTTTGCTCAGTCTGTCAGACTGGACGGTTGTGTGGATTCTTGGCTCTTACACTTCTTGGTGTTAGAGGCTTCTTTCTTACCTTCATTTTATTCGTTTTTTTCGATTTGGACTTTCCTGACTATTCTTCTGGTTTACGATTTGGCTGTAGTGATCATTCCTTTACCAGGAAATTTCCTGGATTCTCTCTATTCATTCCCTGTCTGTCATCAGGTTTTTCAGCACACTCCTGGTTGTTTTTTCGTTTGTGGAGCTTTTCGCTCCCGTGGAGGAGAGGCTTTGGGCGTTTCAAGCCTCTTTTCCTATAACTAAATTCTCTCTATCTGGGGTCATTTGAGTGGAGTTGCTCGCTCCCAGCCCATTCCGGTAGAATTTTTACCTCAATTTATGTTGTGACAGCTTCAAGGAGTTTCTGCACTCCCTTTTGTTTTCGGGCAGGCAAGCAAGCCGATTTCAGGCCTAATAATAATATTTACCCTTGCTGTTTGCCTTTTGGCCTCTCACAGCTGTCTACCTTGTTAACTGTTTGTGAGCGAGGAGCCTTGTGCTCCCCTTCCTCTTGCCGCTTGTTGGCTTTACCTGAGCTGTCTGACGCTCCCCGTGGCCTTTGCTAGCTTTCGTGGTGATTTCTTCATATCCCAGCAGCTCACATAAGGGCCCAGAGTGGTTTTTCAGTGTGAGAGGTTTTCCAGTTCTCTCAGCTTCAGCTCTGGTCGCCATTTTGTATTCTGTCAGAGGCTTGAGGAGCTCCGGCCGCCATTTTGTTTTTGGGGCGTGTATCTAGCCAGGGCCTCCAAGCTGTCAGTCGGTGACCTGTTATCATACCACTCTAGCCCAAAGCATTGTGGGACTTGTAGCTTTGGGTGATTTCTCCCTTCTACCTGGTTTTCCCTCTTGTGGCTAGGCCGCCTTTAATTTTTCTACATAATTTTAATAGCTGAGGCTTGTGCCCAGATCCTAATAAGGGGACTATGCCTAAGGCTCAGGCCAAGTCAAGGCACGGCTGCAAGGCCTCAATTCAGGCTCAATCTGAGATTGGGTGCGGTGAAACTTTCTCTGGTCACTTGCCTTTATCTGGGGCTAAGGGCCGCCCCTTACCTGTACTTCCTGGGGAGACACTGAGGGGAACTTCACAGAGGTCACATAAAAGACACATGGACACGGGTGCTCCGCAGTCCAAGGTTACTAGACCTACCTCTGATAAGGGTGAACCATCCCTGAACCTGGACCAAGTGTCCTTACAGGATTTTCAAGTGCAAGTCGACTCCTCCAATATATGGGGCTCTACTCCAACTGGAGAAAATCAGTTTTTGGTGGAGTCTAGTGCTCTCGGGACTCTAGTGGGTCGCCCATCCACTTCGGCTGCCCCGGAGGATAGTTCTCCTGAAGGCCTTTTGGCCCGGGATCATTTGCCTGGCACTTGGCGGCCAGAGGACATTCAATGCATGATAGCAGTGGCGGTCCAACTGTTTCTTTCGGCTAGGTTGCCCCCTGTTGATACTCAGGCTGCTCCTCCTTTACAACGGGCACCTTCCCCAGTGTAAAATTCAGTGAGTCGAAAGACACGGAGGCTTGGCTGCTAAAACTTAACTTTTATTAACGAACCACACAAAGAAGAGAACTGAAGCAAAAGCAAACAACGGGGCTTGACAGCTACTTAAGAGCGAGCTGTCAGCCTCAGGAACCAATGAGCGAGCAGCGATTTCCCTCCACTTCAGCTGCTCGCGTCGGGACCAATCAACATAGCCCGGCAACAGAGCTCGGGGCAGAAGGTCATAACTATGAGGACTGAACACCCCTTTCTACCCGGACCGCGCACTCATAGTCCTCCAAATACGTAGGACAACGACGGCACCAGCTAGACCGTCTCAACGGGGTTGCGGTCGACGTTCCGGGCGGAGCCCCGCCTTTGCCCACAGGAACTGAACCAGGATCGTTGCTCGAAGGAGCAGAATTCGAACTCGCCACCGGACTCCGGACTTCAGGTAAGCTTTCCGACGGGCCAGTTTCGTCCAGTGGTGGAACTACGGACTTGGGACAGACAGGCGATCCGTCAGAATGGTATTCCCCTGTTGGGGGGGAAGGAGTTTGAGCGGGCTGCGGATCCGTCCCCTCTGCGACCCGCCGACTCAGCTGGTTTACATGACGCCGCCAAACTCTTCCATCAGTGAGTTGGACCCTATAAGAATAGGGTCCGGTTATTTGTAAAATCTGCCCTGGTAGCCACCGTAGGTCGGTATCGAAGTTTAGAGCGTACACCAGGTCCCCTACCCCGAACACCCTGGGAGGAATGCGCGCTCCGGGCGGTGGTTCGTGGGCGTAGTTAGGATGCAGGCGGTCTAAGATCGTCCGAAGCAGCCTGCCCATAAGTAGCTCCGCCGGGCTATGCTTGAGGGTGGCGCAAGGGGTGGTGTGTTGCGCCAGTAGATACTGGTGAATTTTGTGGTGCCAATCAGTGGACCCTAAGCGGCGCAATGCCTCTTTGGCTGATCTTACGGCCCTCTCCGCCAGCCCATTAGCGGCTGGATGGGAAGGTGCTGTTTGGGCATGGCGGATGCCCAATCGGGCAAGGAACAGCTGAAAGGGTGCCGAGGTGAACTGCGGCCCATTGACAAGTGTATCTGGAAGCCCATGGGTAGCAAATAGACCCGCTAATATCCTAATGACAGCTGCCGTGGTGGTGGTATGCATGATGGCGAGTTCCACCCATTTGGAATGCGCGTCAACCGCAATCAGGAAGGTTTGGCCCCTGAATGGCCCTGCTAAGTCCACATGAACTCTTGCCCACGGGGCCCTGGTTGGCTCCCAGTCCTGCACCGGGGCCGCAGGGGGAGCCGGTCGCGTTTGTTGGCATTGGTGGCAACGGGCTACCCAATCTTCCACATGTTGGTCATGCGCACAACTCCAGGGTGGGCGTCGTGAAGACATCCCATGACCTGGGCCCTAAGGTCTGGGGGCACCACCACCCTATTTCCCCATAGAAGGCAGCCCTGTAGCACTGATAACTCCTGGCGCCGTCTGAAATAGGGAAGAAACTCCGCAGCCCCTTGCGAGGTGGGCCAGCCCCTGCGCACCCAGTCCAGGACCCTGGACAGAACCGGGTCAGCCACAGAACAGGCACGAATGTCTGCAGCCGTCAGTAAAGAGGGTTGCTCATCCACTAACAGGATAGGGCTTGAGGGAGCTGGGTCGCGGACCGGCAAGGGAAGCGGGCAGCGGCTGAGGGCATCAGCGTGCCCAATAGCCTTACCCGGCTTGTATAGCAATTGGTATGTATAAGCCGCTAAAAATTCTGCCCAGCGTGACATGCGAGGGGAAAGAATTTGGGGAGTCTGCTTGTCACCTGCCAACAATCCTAGAAGCGTCTTATGATCAGTAATCAGGTAAAAAAACCTACCATATAAGTAGTCGTGGAATCGTTTGATTCCCGCTACAGCCGCCAAAGCCTCCCTATCAATCTGGCTGTAATTCCTCTCTGCAGATGACAAGGTCCTGGAATAGTATGCCAGAGGGGCCTCAGCTCCGTTGGGCAAAAGGTGGCTTAGGACAGCCCCCACCCCATAGGGGCAAGCATCACACATCAATGATAGTGGCAAACTGTTGTCATACTGGACCAGGACAGCGTCAGAGGAGAGGACGTCCTTGACAGCCTGGAACGAGGCGGCAGCGCGCCGGTCCCAGCACCAAGGGGTTTTGGAGTTAAGAAGCCTATGGAGAGGCTCCGCTAAGGAAGCCTTGTGTGGCAGAAAAATAGAATAAAAGTTGAGGAGACCAAGAAAAGCCTGAAGCTGGGCTTTGGAATTGGGGGCGGGGGCGTTCTTGATCGCCTCCACCTTGGCAGGGGCAGGCCGAATGCCTGAGGCATCAATAAGGAATCCCAGAAACTCAACCTGGGGCATCCCCAACCGACACTTTTCTTTTTTTAGTTTCAACCCTGCCTTTCGAATCCAGGTGAGCACAGCCCTAAGTTTATCGACGAGTTCCTCCTGATCAGCGGCCGCTATCAGGATGTCATCGAAATAGGGCACTACCCCCTTCAACCCATGGAGCAGCCGCTCCATGAGGCTCTGAAAGATCCCCAGGGCAACACTCACGCCAAACTGCAGGCGGGTACACTTAAACGCCCCTCGGTGTGTCACAATAGTCTGGGCCAGGGCAGTGTCTTCATCAACCGGAAGCTGTTGATAAGCTTGCACTAAATCCAGCTTTGCAAAGACTTTACCCTGGCCCAGGGAGTGCAGTAAGTGTTGGACCACCGGCACGGGGTAATGGTTGGCCTGGAGCGCCCTATTTAAGGTCCCCTTATAGTCAGCGCAAATTCTGACTGAGCCATCTTGCTTGAGGAGGATTATGATGGGTGTCTCCCAACTGGAATGGTCAACAGGTTGAAGGACCCCCTGGGCAATCAATTTGTCGAGCTCCCTATCTACCCTGGGCTGCAGTGCAAGAGGCACCCTCCGCGGTTTCAGCCGTATGGGTGCCACCTGTGGGTCAAGATTAAAAGAGATTGGAAGGCCAGTGTGTTTTCCGAGGTGACCCTCAAACACATCTGCGAATTCGTGCATAATAGTACCAGCGAAGTCAGGAGCCGTGGTATGGATGCCCGAGAGACCAAGGCCCAGGGCGGCGAACCAGTCCAAACCAAATAAACAGGGAAGACTGTCCCGCACAACAATCAGGGGCAAATGGCCTGAAAAGGAACCATAACACACATGGAAGGAGCCACAGCCCAGGGTAGGAATGGGACGCCCCTGGTAATCTTTCAAGGTAATATGGCAGGGCTGTAAGTGCTGCTGTGACACATTGGGAAGCAAGGCTTTGAGAGCGGGCCAGGCAATTAGCGACTTTGAGGAACCCGTGTCAACTTCCATCCTGCAGGGGGCTCCCTCCAGCAGGATGGTCAAGTAAACCTTATTGTCGGAGAATGGGGCGGAGGCATGGCTGACGGCAACCGCTGCCACCCCGGCATCATGAGAGACCGCAAAGCTCTCTCTCTCTCTCTCGGCGGCTGGGTCGTCTAAATTTCTGACGCTTGGGTATCGGCTCCTCCGCCTCGTCAGCGCACGGGACAGCAGCACGGCAGACCCTGGATAGATGGCCTCGTTTCCCACAACGTTGACAGACAGCAGCCTTGAACCTGCATTCGGCGCGATTGTGAGAGCCGCCACAGCCGAGGCAACGACCCTGAATGGTTTTGCTGGCAGGAGCCCACTTCTTCCTTGGCTTGGTCTTTAGGTGGCTCACGCCGTCGTCAGCATCCGAATCACCATCATCGTCTGCCTCATCATAGTGTACAGACTGATGGCCGCTGGGTGGCCCTCCGTTCCCCGACTGGAACCACTGGATCTCTGCCGAAGACTTGGCGGACATTTCCGCAGCCCGTGCCTCGTCCAAGGCAATTGGAAGGGTCAGGTCAGCTCGGGCCAGTAATCGTTGTTGTAATTTCAGATTTCTTACTCCACACACTAACTGGTCTAGGAGCATATCATCAAGTTCCCGGAACTCACAATGCAGAGCCGCCGTCCTAAGGGATGTCATGTATTCGTTAACAGATTCTCCCTCTCTCTGGGCTCTTTGGTGAAACGCATGCCTTCGATGGGGCAGGAGAGTAGTGGTTTTTTAGTTTCTCCAGCAGCGTCTCCCAGGGTACTGCGAACACAGGCTGAGGGGCGGCTAAGGCTCTAGCCGTCCCAAAAATGTCCCGGCCGCACGAGCTGAGGAAGTAACCCCTCTTCCGAGCTCTAGGCACGTCAGACAGTTCATTCGCTTGGAGGAAACACTCAAACCTTTCGAGGTAATCATCCCAGGTTTCTGAAGCAGGCTCAAAAGGAGTGAACGATGGGAGACCCGATGCCATTGCGGCTACTCTCCATTGGACGAGACTCGCCAACACAATTCAGTCGTGGTATTTGGCAACCGTTGCCTCACATCATCCCACCTTCATCGCCAGGTGTAAGATTCAGTGAGTCGAAAGACACGGAGGCTTGGCTGCTAGAACTCAACTTTATTAACGAACCACACGAAGAAGTGAACTGAAGCAAAAGCAAACAACGGAGCTTGACAGCTACTTAAGAGCGAGCTGTCAGCCTCAGGAACCAATGAGCAAGCAGCGATTTCCCTCCACTTCAGCTGCTCGCGTCGGGACCAATCAACATAGCCCGGCAACAGAGCTCGGGGCAGAAGGTCGTAACTATGAGGACTCAACAGAAACATTGTATTATATCCATATTTTGCCCATTAATTCATAATCTTTAAAATATTTATCTTCCGTATATGGTTTGCCATAGCAATAACTTGCCCATCATTAGTATGCAAATTCAACTCAAAATCAGTTTTCTCATTTGTAAAATCAAAACTCTTCTTGTCCAATTTAAATCTCTCAGTCAATTATACACAAGAAAATCACTGACAAGTATGATCTTCCATTTCCAATTCTTCTCTTGCTTTTAATTTAGCTTGTCCTTTAGAAAAGTCAATAAATGAGCATAGGTCAACCAAGATTGCATAACATTTTCCTTCTAAAATGGGTGTTTGAGAGTCACAACCGTAAAGGAACGTGGGTAGTCCATCTTGCTTGATGATGATGAAGATAATGGTATCCATTTAGTCATGTCCAACTCTTGGTGATTCTATGGGCCAGGTCTCTCCACTTCTCCTGATCTTGCACTACTTCTTTGATTTTTTTCTATACTGTGACTGATGTCAACTTTGGTCCAGCCACCATGTTCTTTGACAGTCTGGTTTCCTTTTACTGCTAACTCTTCCAAATATAATTGCTTTCTCCAATGAATTCCACCACAGGATATGGCCAAAGTAAGTGAGGCAGTTTTGTGGTTTTTGCCTTCTAGTGACATTTCTGGTGTATGCACTCCAGTACTTGCTTGTTAGTCACCTTTGTGGTCCAAGGAACAACCAGGAGACTTCTTACTCCATAACTGTTCCAAGCCCTCCATATGACACGCCTATCAGGATTTTAAGATGAAGGTAGTATTAATAACTAATTCAAATTCTAATCCAAGATCCAAATCTCTTATCCAAAGTATTCTATCTGATTAACATTTGGTTACACTTATGTCTAGAGGCAATCTTTATTTGATATTACACTTGTTACTGAGTTTCATGAGAAAATTTGTCTGGGCAGTAGATTGGGGTTAATTTTGAAGTTATGGTTGGGCTCTCTTAAAGTACAGGTAGTTCTCGATTTACAACCATTCATTTAATGATTATTCAAATTTATAATGACACTAAAAATGTGATTTATGAACAATTCTCACCTATATAACCATTGCAATGTACCCACATTCATGTGATCAAATTGGGTGCTTGGCAATCGGCATATACAGTATTTACAATGGTTGCAGCATTATAGTGATCCTGGAATTGTCATTTGCTTCCTTTCTAGGGAGCTTCTGACAAGCAAAGTCAATGGGGGAAGCCAGATTCACTTAACAACCATAGCAAAAAGATCATAACATGGGGCAGGATTTATTTAACAATTACTTTGCTTAGCAATGGAAATTTTATTATCACAAGTCAAGGACTACCTGTATATACCAACATTTAGCTGGAGGGACAGAATCAGCCTCATTTATTATGGCTAATGTTAATCTTAAATGTCTATTATGTTTAGTATTTAGATATTTGGCAGCCATTACTAAAAAGAAATTCTGGCCATTGGGGTGGGGTTAGGATTAAAATTAAATTTATGTGAAGTTTCCTCAAAATCACAATAGTAGCTGATATTAGGGCTATTGTGACCCTGTTTAACGAGTCAGATATTGAATTGGAGGAATGGCATGGCAGGTTCTTCCTTTGTGACTCAGGAGCCTATGAGCTCTAGATACCTACAAGATTTGTCAGAAATAAATACATGGTAAATTTACATTTACCACATTCCTGCACTATTGCAGAAGAAGAAGGCTGCATCAGCTGATTTAGACATTAAGCTGGAAAAGACCTGACTTCAGACCTGCAGAAAATGAATAGAACCCACATTTTAACTTTTAGTGAGCCTCCTCCAAACAACAATAATTCAGGAGCATATAGGTGTCTGAGTCAGTATTATGAAAAAAGGACTTGAGACTCCAATAAGAAAGTAACTTTCCAAAATAATCTGTTGCGGACTCTCTTTTGCCATTTAACAATTTAAATATTAAGTATTAAATTGGTTAATTTTCATATTGCTTATATATATACTAGGGCTGCATAACATCTTGGTTTACGTAGGTAGAACCTGGCTAAAGATAGATAGATATAGATATATAGATATAGATATAGATATAGATATAGATATAGATATAGATATAGATATAGATATAGATATAGATATATATGGAATTGTCACAATTGAATTCTTCCTTGACTTGTACTTAAGAGTGATGTCACTGCAGTTTTCTGTGGCAAGTTCATAACATTAATATTATTTAGTTCAGCATCAATTAATCCACAACTCCTGGCAGAGGTCAGTGTAACTGGTTTAGCTCCTTTTATCCTGCTCACGTATGGATTCAATGGGACTTGGGTGCAGTCCAACTGCCTGTTGACTCTAACTAGTGTTCAGGGTATTTTCAGTGAGCTGCACTATATTACAATAAACAAGTGTGTGTGGGGGGGTGTTAAAAGTATAAATATTCAGAATTTAAAGACTTGGCAGCCTGCATTTGTGAACAGCTACAGATGCTGCAAAGAGCTCTGATGGTTCATTAACATTCACATCATCCCCACCCTCGTTATCTCTCCCAGATGTTTCTATGACTGTCCCTTTAAAGAATGCCTGTCTAAATTTTATTTACATTTGTTCAGCAATATTGATCCTCAATGAATAAATGTAATACACTGCTGTCAGTGCTGGAGACTAATTAAATCTATGTGTGAGCCTGATGCCCTGATTGAAAAATCTGCTGCAAGTAAACTGGGTTTAAATAAACACTTTACTGTAGTGCTTTAATTACACTTTAGTTTGTAATGTAATTTTTGGCTGTTTAAACTATGATTTAGGCTGAGCTAATTACAAATGATTTTCTACTATGTAATTAATAATAACAAAATTGTAATTAGACAGCTGCTCTGGATCAGGGTGACAGTTTGTGTTAGGTGACTCATGATCAGTCTGGCAAATATACAAAAGCACATAGACATGGGAACCAGGGTGTATGGTAGTTTCTTCTAACTTTTTTTTCCCAAGTGACATTGCTGTTGTTCTTGTGAACATCCCAGAATGATTGTTTTTAAAAAGTCATTACAGTATTGTTTTTATTTTGCTTTGGTACTCTTGCTTCTATTATAATCACCTGCATATAATGATGTAGTGCTCCAATTACAGAAGGGTTTGCCAATATAGTGCCCTTAAGCAATACTGGGTCGAGAGATACTTCTCTTGATGTCCTGCATGCTCCATGCTCCCATATTTCATCATTGTGTGGTGTGTGTGCATGTGTGGTCTTATTCCCATATGCATTATTAAAAAATAAAAAATATAGGAGATTCAGCCAAGTGCTTATTTGATTAGGATCCATTAAAAGAAGGAGAGAGGAAGCTGTTTAGGCATCAATTAGGCTGTGTCACAGTTCGAAAAACAATCTGAGATAGATAGCATTTGCTTAGATTTTACTAAGTAACTATAACGTAGAGCAGATATGAGAAAACATAGAACCAGTGGGCTCTGTTTAGAAAAGAAATTATAGAACCCCAAGGTCTATGATTAGAGGTAAATGAAAAACGTGGGCAAAGACATAGACTTTTAATTGGATGCATAGTGAAATCATGTATATCATGACATCACTGAGTAATATGTCATGATACCAATGCATAAATGACATATTGTGTGGTATTTGCATCGTTTGTGACAAGGACATCATGATGTGTCTTTCTCCCCTTGCACATATTCCTGGAAGGAGGGCAATGGATTATATTAAAAAGACCATACTAATAACATAAATGCTGGGATACTACAACTGGTAGGTTCTTAAATTAGAGGTGTGCAAGAAAAGCTTCCTAGGGCCATACCGAAAATGAAATGGATAGTTTCTATCAAGGGTAGGTTCATTTCCAGGGGAGATGAGAAATTCTTCAACAATTTCTTAAGGGTATCTCACTGATGACAGTAGCACTGCTATTGAAATGCCCACTTAGAGAAGTTCCTTCTTGATTTCTTTCCTTGGGTTTTATTCAAGAATAGGAAGCTAAATAGTCCGTAGACAATTGGAAATTTCATCAGAGAAAGAAGTACCTTCCATCCAAGGAAAATTCTCTGAAATTCTTTTTTCTTGTAAACAAATTTCTAAAGCAAGGACTATTTCATCCAACTGACAGAGAACTGGAAAGAGAATACATGCAGGGGCATTTTCTTGTCAGTACTAATTCAAGTACAAACCTGTTGGAAGAATTTCTTCCTTATAGATTGTTTTTTAATCTGTTCAAAACACCAGATTCTGTACTGTAATTCAGAGTTCAAAAGTTTATTAGCACACAAGACAAAAATATTTAGCATTGAATGTGGCTGGCTCCCAGTCAGGGATGAATGCTCTTTTATAGTCGGGTATAAACAACTATTCTGCATGTTGACTAGTCCTAGAATTTTTAAATTTTACTTTCTAGGAAGGAATACCCTAATTTCTCATTTCCTAATTGGCACACTTTATCTCTGTTGCTACCAGAGATACATATTTCTAATAATTTTATATTTTTCATATGCTCAAATAACTCAGATAAACTTTCTATTCTGTTGCTACCTGCATACCATTTATTCTTACATTCCATTCTAATCTACTCATGTGACTGTCTTGTTTCTGTGTAAAGCACTAATTTCCTTTCCAAAATGGCATTAGGTTAACCATTTAATAACTTCTTTCTAGCACTTCCTCCTTTGAGATTTATAAACAAATTTCTAAAGCAAATTCTGTTTCATCCAAATGAAGGATAACTGGAAGGAGAAAATGCAGGAGCATTTTCTTGTCAGTACTAATTTAAGTGCAAACCATTCTTTCTTGCCTGAATAGAGGCAAAAAAAAAATGGTACAAAGAGAACCAATCTGTAGTATAATAATGTTTTTATAGAAAAGCTCTATTCAGTTGATGTGTTTAATCTGAATTCAATGCCTAAGAAGTACAAATAGTCCGTCTAAAATTCGAGTATAGAATATGGCTAGTGGTGAAATCTAAAATTTGTTACTATCGGTTCTGTGGGCAGGGTTTGGGCGGAGTAAAGTGACTGGGTGGGCGTGGCCATTTTTTTTTAACTTTTAAAACCATTTTTTCTACATCATCTTCGGCGGAGAGGTTGTAAAAAAATGCTTTCAAAAGGCTCTGACAATCCCAGCTGAGTTGCCTGATCGGCAGAGACTTTTTTTCTTTTAAAAAGCCTCTGCCGATCAAGCAACTCAGCTTGGATCGTCAGAAGCATTTAAAAGAAAAAAAGGGATTTTTTCCCTTTTTTTCCCTAGAAAAAATGCTTTTAAAAGTTAAAAAAAAGCCTTTGATGATTGTGCAGCTCAGCTGGGCATGGGGGCGGGGGTGGGCAGGGATTTTTGCTACCAGTTCTCCGAACCATCCGCCTCCATCGCTACTGGATCGGGCAATCTGGTCTGAATCGGGAGCATTTCACCCCTGAATATGGCCCTTTTATGACTTGTGGACTTCAACTCCCAGAAATCCTGAGCCAGCCATGTGTTTATTTGATTTGGCTCATATTGGCTCAGGAATTCTGGGAGTTGAAGTCCTCAAGTCATAAAGGGGCCATATTTCCACACCTCTGTCTAAATCATGACACTGCTACTACTGAAGAACTGGTTGTCCAGAGCTTCAACAACACTGTTTTCAGACAAGGACTTTCATATACACAATCATACTGTTCCTGTGGAGATCAGCTCTTTGTAACATCACCAGCACTAGAAGAGAAAGAAGAAAAACTGTTCGCCATGAAAGCCTACCACCTGAACAAGGCTGGGGAAGAAATATAAATGAAGTATAAGGTTTACTTGATATAATTAAGAGATATAGGAATATGTGAGAAGATTAAATCCAAACAATTTACTGTCAGACCAGCAGCAATGAAACCATCAACCAATAACTACCTCAACAGAAGTTACAGTTGAAAGGTGGGAGAAAGAAGTGAGAACTGTTGCCTAGTTACAAAGAGAGCATTCCAGCACCCCTTCTTCCATCTCTATCCCTGTACATGGCAGCAATTTAACCTACTCTAACTCATGTATGTTGCACATATAAAACAGAATTCATTCTCCTATTTTATGGCTAAAACACATTCTGGTTAAAGTGAGAAACACTCATTATAAATTTACAGTAGGTAGGTTGGCAGGGGAGGTGGGTAGGGACAGAGGGAGGAAGGGAAGGAAGGAAGGAAGGAAGGAAGGAAGGAAGGAAGGAAGGAAGGAAGGAAGGAAGGAAGGAATTTAAATTGTACTTGCCATGCTTAAAATTTTGGGTCTCCACATTAAAACAGTAAAGCATCAAGAAATTTCCTAAAAAAGCAAGTTTTCCTTGATGCTTGCTTGACTGGCCATATGTGATTTTCTTGGTAACAAAGCAGAAATTGATATAATATTATTTACTTTTAGTATTTTAATTTGGTATTGTAATTTTATTTTTGTTTAATTCCTAGGTTTGCCTTTAGCTTTGATATTTTCCTGGTACTAAGTCATCCAAGTCCAATATTACCTTGGTTTTTGAAATTGGACAAACTTTCCTAAGTGCTCTTAACTATTTAATTCTAGACATCTAAAGTGGTTAGAATAATGTTAATCTTTTCAGACAATTTATCTCACATTCATTCACCATTCTTACCTCCTTGGCTCTACCTCTTCTTGTTTTAGTACACATACTTCTCAAACACTCAATTACCACTGCATTATACTGTAATGTTTTTCCTGCCATACACAGCTCTCACTGCCATATAACAAAGTAGAAAGAACCATACTCCTGTACACAAATATTTCCACTTCTTTCATTCTTTGCAACAGGCTGCATGCTATCTATTATCTTTCTACTAACATTTGCATATTTAACATTTCTCAACTTTTCCATCATTGATATACCGGTATCTTCTACCAAAGTCAAAAATTTATCTACTACTTTAGCTTTTGCCATTTATGCATGACTTGCAATTGTTTGTTATTTTTCCTGTCAGATATAACTTCATTGGTCTTTGATACATTAATGTTAAGATTCATACTTATCACTGCAGCATACAATCTATGTAACAATCAATGCAAATCCTTCAGATTGTCCCACAATAGAACATCATTCAAATATAAAATATGTGTAAATTAATATCTCTTAGCAACTCACCTCTAATGTCACCACAAGCATGTCATATATACACACACACACAGTATATATTTCTCTTTAAAGAAACTGCATAGATGAATTTGTGTATTTTGGTAAAAGGAATGGAGATAGAGGTCCAAATTTTTGGAGGCTGAAATGTTCTATATGTGCATGTGAACCTGGGAAAAAAAGGCAGGAGGAAGTCACTTGAGTTTTCCTCAAAAAGCAGGTATAATGGCAGATAAAAAGGGGGCATAGAATAAATTCTTAATTCCCTATCTAAACCCTCCTGGTCCCTTGAGTTCAGTAGTTCATGAGATGCTATAGAGTCAGTGTCACTGGATTCACACTTTCAATAAAAATCCCCAGTTAGCCACAAAAGTTGTGGGGAGAATATTATTTATGCTGCCTTCAGTTTGTGAGGAAAAGGAGCACTATAAATATGACAGATAAATAAAATGAATTATACCAGGCACATTGGGGAAAGAAAACTAGTGTCATCTAGAATTCTTCTTGTTGTTACTGCTATCACATTCAATAGCAAAACTACACCTTCCCATTTACCATAGCAATTAACAAGGAGGCAGAATAAAGAAGTATGTATTTACCCTGGCTGCCATCTTAAAGGTGCCCCTTGTTTCCAAAGTACTTTGAATAATTTCATTCCAATCTACCCATCATTGATTAAAGGCCCCCTCCCCTTTTATAAATTGTAAATAGAAGCGCAAATAAGATTATTACCACTTCATCACTGAAAACACCACCGAGTGATTATGGACATGGTGATAGATCATTTTGAATGTCTCTGGGCACTTAACATATTGGGCAAGAGAACAACTAATCAATTTCTGCAAAATCTTTAAAATAAACAGTCCAAGCTGAGCCTAGGTCCAATTACAATAAGTTGTAATGACTAGAAAGATTGAATTCTTAATTAAAATGTTCTCAATTTAGGTTAAATTTAATTGCTTCCTGTTTTCTTTCCATTTCTTTAAATTCAATCTAGATTGTGCTACAGACTCACAAGTAAACTAAACTATACATTGTGTCACTTTCTTTACTGATCTTGGTGGAGTGGTTTACAACATGTGGTAGCTTGAATATATACAGTATATACATAGCATCCTCTTGTGATGAATTCACTTGGAAATTCTCTTTCAATATTTTGAATATTCTAGAACATTCAGAAAGATGTTGATATATGATATGAATTCATCTACAACATTTTTGCTTGTTATCTTTTCTGTGATTCACTATTTACTGATGTTGTACAATATTCATATATTATCTTTGCTTTTTGCCTTCCTCATCCCAATTGCATACAATATACAAACGAATAAAAAATATCCCCAAGAATTAATGTATGCCTGGATAGTAAATGGCACTTATTACATAGTTTGAGATTTTGACTAAAAAGCCAAAAACTAAGCAGAATGCAAGGGACACTATGATTCAGTACCCAACTAGGTATATTAAGAAAGTGACCAGAATTGCAAGCTGAATGTTCTCTCTTACTTTTCCAGAAGAAATGAACACGTCAAAGGTCTACTGTAAGAAAGGCCTCATTGGATAAAATGCCCATGTATTCTCACAGCTCTACTCTGGGAAAATTAGAAGTAAAATGAATTATATACTTTACCACTATAGTGGTATATATTGACTCACTCAAAAAGAACTCCATTGTACAGATTGCTATATGACATTATTCATTATTTTTAAACCAGGTTGAATACTGTCTGCTGTGCTCACTAGTTTCTTTACACACTGCAAACAGCATGGCTGTTTTCTTTTTCTTTTCTTTTTCTGCTTCTTTTATACAGAAAAGTAAAATCTTGCAAAAAAAAAACCAGAAACAAAGAAATTGCTGGGCTGGGATGGAAATCTGCCTTACTCTTTGGAAGTGGCAAATGGATTGCTTTGCTTTAGAGAAAATCCCATATAGGAGGGGTCCTTGGTGCTCTCTTGAACTTGTTTGTTTTCTTGCAGACGTTTCATTACCAAACTAGATAACATCATCAGTGCTAGCAAGGACCCCTATATCAGTGATGATATCTTTTCCAGACCGAGTGCCCAAAGCGCTCGCGTGTGGGTGCGAATGCACACGCGCCTGAACCTAAAAAATGCAATGCACATGCGGCACCCGTGCATGTGCCCCACCCCCTGTGCATGTGCACGCACCCCCACACGTGCCCCGGTCATGCATGTGCACCCCAACCCACCTGCATATGCATGCATGGACCCCATGTGCCACACGCCCCCCACACCTATGCCCTGCCCCCCCACGCATGCATGGCGAAGATGAAATGGGGCAATGGCTCGCATGCCTTTATTTCTCCTTTATTAGTCCCATATATGCCCACTCACTGGTGAAGCTTTCTCCTATCTCCTGTATTTTCTTCTAAGAATGATCACTGATGGTGCAATAACAACTGAGCATAAAGAGGTCCACAGGAACCTAAAGAACTGGTTCCACTGTTGGCCAATGTGGGAGCTCCACACTGGAGGTGGCTCCTGGATTGATGGCAGACTCCTCCTCCTTCCTTGCTCTCTGCTCTCCATCAATCCATCTTTTTGATATCATGTTGATATATTCTCATTGTTTTTTTATTGTTTATTTTATTGTTCTATTATTTTACTTCCATTTACACTCTTTTCATTTCTTCCTTTTTATTATTGCAAGCCACCTACAATAGCCTCACAGGAAGATGGGCAGCAAATAAATTTAACAAAAAAACCTAAAAAAAACCAAAGGCTTGTTTAACACAAAAGGAACTAAAAGAAAAGAAACTATTCTTTACCACATAAAGAATAATGTAATGTCCCTTCCTCTTGCAGATCCATAAACGGGTAAAATAAAGGAGAGTTTTACATACTGTATCTTGTTTTAAAGTCAAATGAACCCCCACCCGCCCAAGTATAGGACAAAATGGCATTTAACACAATGGAAATGACACTTAATTGAAACAAAATGAATTTGAAGCAGGGGGTGATTTAAGTGTACACTTAATTTTAATGGAATTCCATGACAACATTTCTGTAAGACTAATGTCTAATGTTATCAACATACATTCACACTTTTTACAATTTCTGGTGAAGGGAATAAGATGATTGGAGAATGAAGCGCAGAAGCCATATTGGACTCTGTGATCCACTTCAAAGCTTTTGGTAGACCAGAAGCAATTTATTCCATTCTAGCAAAACTCAGTGGAATGAATCAGTTTTACTTCAAATATTTATTATACATTGCATAGATGCCAGATGGTATTTTCAGGCACAAGAATAAGGAAATGTCCCATTAATTGATTAATTTTCTGAGGATTTAATCGCCTTTCCTGCAATCTTTCAAGGGACTTCCCATGCCTTGAAAATTGAATGGGACAATTTGCCAGAGTCAACTCACCATGGCCAACTCACTATTGTCAACTCACCATGGCCAATTCACAATGACCAACTCACCACAGAACAATTCACTACAGGACAATTCAGCAATTCAATTTAATTAAAGTTAAAAAATTGTTTTAATTTTTGTTTGTCATTCACATTTCATTTTGTTCTTCCTTTGGCATCTTTTCTTTAATGATTCTATTCCACTATTTATTTGATATGAGTGTAACTCTTGTCCCATGGCAACTTGTGCCATGGTGAGTTGGCCATGGCAAGTAAGCTTAAGCAAGTTGGCCGTGGTGAGTTGGCTGTGGTGAATTGTGTAGACCTATCTTGAAAATGCTTACCATTTGCCATAGCTAACCCATGGAAAACTCTTTTTTCTCTCATTTTTATGTTGTTGATTATATCTTAAGCTTCCTTAGGAGCGCATAGAGAGACAGATGGTTACCACTTCAACCCTAAGTATTCGGCAAAATTTTAAGTGATATTACAGTAACAAAAAGTCTCTCCCTCAGTCCTTACTAAGGAGTCTAAGATTTGTGGCAGGAGACGTACCCTTCGAAAATGATACATAAATGCTCAGAAAGAATATGAGTATGTTGCTTTTTCTGTTCTTCCAACAAGTATTGCAAAAGTTTCAAATTGAAATATTGGAGGAGGATTTATTATAAGGAATATGTGCCTTGACCAACCATCTGCAAAAATTATTTCATTCATTCATTTCCTGTAGCTTATATCACCTATAATGTATGAGGATACACAATATGCTTGCATAATGATTTCCCTAACTCAATGGATGAGACAAGTAATGAGTTAATGTGATCTCAGATAAGATGTGAATTGAATAAAGTAACTGCACGCTTTCTGAAAACTGTAGGGAAAAGATTCTGTCAGTGAAATCATGAAAGGTACTGGAAGCATGATGTTTGGGTGAAGATTCTTCCTTGATTTCTTGTGTTTTACAGACCAAATGCAGTATTTCTGCATCCAGTCAGTGACTATGATTGACTGGACTGTGGGAAACAGCCTTCCTGACAGTTGCACAAGTTATGAAACTCTTACTTAAGAAAACATACTTGTTACACTTCAGCCTCCTGGAGAACAACTTGTCTTTGAGTAACTATTTGATCTATTGAAATAAGAGTTTTCATTGATATCCCTTTTTTCAGATCTGCTTCATCTGCTATGAGCTGTTTTTGTCTTAGTAGTCTATGAGTGTCTTTCTTATTGTATTTGTTTTCAGCTTTATTATAAAGATGTTGTATAAGAGAGACTTCTGAATGCTGGGCATAAATACCAAAGTAATAAATATAAAAGCAGTTTTATTTAGCAACTGCCACCATTTTTCAAAATATGTTAAGGTGTTTGAAATATTATGATTTTATGCTAAAATGTTCTTAAAGATCCATGAACTAGGTAAATTTCACTATTTTCCCCTAAGCCACTTTGTTCAACTGACTATCCTCCAGATACGTTGACAGACTTAGCACACCTGGAGAACATAGTTGAAAAGACTGCCATATGTTATTAGTGAACTTTGACCTACTCTTTTAAAGTTTTTGAAGTAAATTGATCCAGATGATTATAGGAACTTTTTAACAAACTGAAGCATGGGCAAAAAGAAAGATTTTCTGCACAAAGTAAAATGGGTCTATATGGTGGTATACTGAGTCTATTGATCTAACCCAGGAATGGCTCAGGAATTCTGGGAGTTGAAGTCCACAGGTCACAAAGGGGCTATAGTTCCCTATACCTGATACAATATACTACCACAGTCTATACCAGGAGTGTCAAACTGGTGGACCGCGGACCGGATGCATCATGCACAGGCCACACTCACCCCAGCTCCATGAATGGGAAAAACATCATGAAACGTCAAGTGATGGCAATGTGACAACACGAGTTTGACATCCGTGGTCTATACCATTGTCCATCTCTTTTAATGAAATAGTCATTTAGGCTACAGACGCTAACATTATCAGGGATGTGATTAAAAATGAGAATTAAATAGTTTTGTTTAATTAAGGGTTACCCAAGGACCAGCATTCCTGCTTAGATTGGTTGATCTAAAACTCTCTTTCTTTGGGGGGAAACAGCCGATTATCTCTTCCTATCCCTATCTTTAAAACAAAAGCTTGCCATAAACTTTTACATATCACTCTGCAGTGTAATATTCTTTCAAAGTACACAAAAAGAAAATTAGCTTTCTTCTTTGACCACTGATTTAAGAGATACACATCTGTTTGTAATTTATATACATACTGATGTGGCATAATTCAGCAGATTTTTGCTTTTTATATTCCAGAAAAAAGAAAGACCAACCTGGCTCATCTCATTTAATACTCATTCAGACAACTCTATTGCCATAATGCTTTGATGGCTTCTACAGCTATATAAAGTGCCAGTTGAAACCAGTCCCATCAAATATACTTCTAAAAAATACCAACAGTGCTAAGTACATAAAGTGACTCAGTTCCCAGTGAAGGCATGTTGACCTTCTTTTAGATCAAGAAATAATCCTTTTCTGAGTTCACCACAACTTGAGAATTAATCATGAAAGACAATGTGCACAGTCTGCCTTATATGATCCCATTTTTTAAATAAAAATATCATTCTGGACCATTTTCAGAACCTTCATTTTAATTTTCTTAGCCTAAACAGACTCCTGCCTTTATTACTTCATGAAACTCTGATCTTGACTTTATAAAAAATTCCCCTGGGCTGTTATTAGCTTAGCTTAGTGGGAATAACATAGACTTGTATGTATGTCTTTCACATTCAGCTACCCTGTTTTTTTCCATATTGGCATTAATGACTTTCCCCCTATAAAGAGGCTGCTTGGAGCAGATTTCTTATGAAGAAAGTCACAAACTTAAGAAGCTATCTTTTATGAGTCCAAACCATTAATCAACCCAGCAAGAATAGTGAATGGCTTGTGCCAGAATTTTTCCAGTCCTATCTGGAACTATGGGGATTGAATTTGGGACCTTTTGCATGCATGTCATGTGTTCTAAAATGGTAATGGAGAAGAGTTTAGCCTAGAGATACTACCAGGGATCATTACTTTTACTGCTAATAAGAAGAGGGATTTTGAAAATGAGAGTCACTTTGGACAAGTCGATTTATGCGTCCCAAGGAGAAATCTGTGAGGCAGCTGAAGTCAATTGGATCTCTGAGGCTGAGGTTTTTACCTCATGATTCCAGATCAATCTAAATACAATCCATGTCAGCATGGCAAGCTAGTATTAGCCAGTATTGAACTATTTTTTATTAAACCCTCAAAAAGCTGTAGCTGTTATCCTATATAATTTAGTCTTGCGAGTATTGCATGTATCCCTCCATAATACATGCACATTTGCATGTGTCCCTCCTAAAGTTTATGTAGGATTTTTATATATAATATTTCCAAATATGCTTTCTTTGATGTGGATTCTATGACTTAAGTTTCAATTTGTTTTGAAATGGATACCATTTGAACAGTTATTGCCATTTCTCTTGACTATTCCTTTTATATCTTTGTTGAACTGACATACAATTTTACACAAGTGGTCATGGTACCATAATATTATTACTAATAAAGTTATTAGCCTTGCAAAGTATAATTACATAGTAGGGGAATTCTGAGAAGAAATAAACAGTACAGATAGTCCTTGACTTACAATCATTTGTTTAGTGTTACAACATCATTGAAAAAGTGAGTTATGAATATTTTTCACATATACAACTGTTGCAACATTCCCATGGTCACATGATCCAAATTTGGATGCTTGGCAACTGCATATTCATATTTATGATGGTTCTTGTTTATGATAGTTGCAGTGTCCTGGGGTCATGTAATCAACTTTTGTGATCTTCTGACAAGCAAAGCCAATGGGGAAGTCGGATTCACTTAACAACCATCTTACTAATTTAATAGCTGTGGTGATTCACTTAACAACTGTGGCGAGGAAGGTCATAAAATGGGGCAAAACTCACTTAACAACTAGCATGCTTAGCAACAAAATGTTGGGCTCAATTGTGGTCATCAGTCAAGGATTGTATCTTGATTAGCAAATGAAAAGTCCCAATTATTGTGATCAGTGAGTTATTTCACAATAAAGAACTCATAAATTGTGTAGTTAGAAAGGTAAAACCTTTGTCTTTTAGACTTAGCAAGCTATATTGTTAGCATACAGTAATCAGAGTATAACTGTTATCTAGGTCAGACATCCTCAACTTTATCCCTTCCAGGTATGTTGGAATGCACTTTCTAGAATTCACCAGAAATTCTGCACCCAGCTCCAACATGTGAAATGCTCCTTGGCGAATTCCAGAATATTTAATCTAAATTCCACAGTATATCAAAAAGTGCATGTAACAGAGTGTAATGTTATTCCAAAGAGTGCATTTTACAGATTCATTCTTTTTATCCAATTGGTCTATGTAAATATTACATGTAATGTTCCTAAGCGAAAGTAGTTTTATCTATAAGGGGAGAAAAACTTCTGTTGACCACATTTTTATAGAAGAGAAAATTCTGATGTATCTCTCAATGGATTGCTTAGTTGCTTAGTTTATTGCCTTCGGTGCTTCACCAAATCCTTCAGTTTGTGAGTGCAGGATAGAGCGACTGACAGATTAGTAAGAACCAGAGACGAAAAACTTATTTATGTGAATTGATGACTTGAATTCTCTTTCAGGTTTCCATTTTTTTATGGCCTAAACCGTAAAAGTTGTGATGCTGAGGGAAGGTAATAAAGAGTGGAAATAAAATGCTATAATCTCTGTAGCTTCATTCCTGCTCAGCTTCTTAGGAGAACTTGTTCAAAATATCTCCAGTAGGTAATAGATACATAAAAAGCACTGAGACAGAATGTGAGAGAAAGAAAGAAAAATCCCAGGTGCCCTGCAAACATCCTGCCCAATTTTTAAACATTTTTATCTATTAAAACTCTGAAGGGGCAAGTCACTAGATGCTCATTTAACTGAGAGTGCTTTTGAATTAGGTTGGCTGTGGATCTTTTATATAGATTCTTGGAATGCTTAATGCCTGCTCTTCCAAATCTGTGATGCATTTAAGAGGCAACCCCAAAGCCACTCAAGTTTATTTTTCCCTGAAGGCAAAGGAATAAAATGGGCTCTAATGATGGGCCAGTAGCAAGCTTAATTTAGCTTGGGTTTTGAATGCAAACAAAGAAACAGAAATCATGGTGTGAAAGAAATACTATACAAAATTTGTGCAACTTCATATTGTCTCCAAATTGGATCAAAAACCTAATAGTGAAGAGAACGTAATTAGGGGAGGGGTTGGGAGAATTATATACGTGACTCCAAGCCACTTAGGAAAGCTAGAACTTCAGGGGAACTCCATGTGAATCAGCTGCTTAATAGGGAGCAGAGAGTCCAATGTTATCCTATACAATTTATCAAATTCAAATACATTTTACTCAATTACAATTTTTGCCACAATTTCCCCCCTTTTTTAATCATATCTCAATATTTCTTTGCTTACTTATATAAACAACATCTTCATTCACCCTCAAATTCTAATTTTCCTGTTTATTCATATTTATTCTCTTTTATTCTTTAACAATTCATTCTTTATCTTACTATATTTATGTTTGTTCGTGGTTGCCTTTCTTCCATTTCATCTTTTTTATTGTACAGCAATCTTTCTCCTCCAACCTACCATCTCCCTCTTTTCTTTCTTTCCTATTTTCTCTTCCCCTCCTCTTCTTCTCTTATCTACTTCCCCTCCCCTTCTCCTTCTCCTCCTTTCTTCCCCCTCTCTTCCCGTCTCTTCTACTCTAATTTCCCTTCCCTTCCTTCCTCCCTACTCTTCCTTCCCTCTCTCTCCTTCCTCTTCCCTTCCACCTCTCTTGACCAGAGAGATTTCTGTAATGGTAGGCTCTATAAATGCTATTCCACTTGCTGGTCTAGAAAGAGTTTAGTTTAAGTACCTTTAAGTACCACCAAGAGCAGTGTTTAGAATGCAGTATTGCAGGCTAACTCACTGCTCACCGCCAGCAGTTCGATCCTGATCAGCTCAAAGTTGACTCAGCTTTCCATCCTTCCGAGGTCAGTAAAATGAGGAGCCGGATTGTTGGGGGCAATATACTGATTCTGTAAATCATTTAGAGAGGGCTGCAAAGCACTATGAAGTAGTATATAAGTCTAAGTGCTATTGCTATGGCCACCTTTGAAATTGTAGGCCAGGCAACCAATTAAGAGACACTCTTGCAGAATTTGTTTCCGTGTACACATACTCCCTAACTGTATTCCTTCCATCATTAATTACTCAGTTGGTCTAAGAACTCTGCAGAGATTTTACTGAAATGCTTCTTAAGAATCCAAATACCACACATCTATTTTTCAGACTAAATTAAGAAGCTGCGCTTTTCTTCCTTTGAACATTGCTGATCAGGATCAAAGATCTATCTGTTTTGGTTTTTAACTGTTTTTGTCTTTCTTCGAGAGGGAAAAAACATGTATTAGACTAAAGCACGGGTATATTTAGTTGAAAAGATCAAGTTTACGCGTCTTGCTTTAGTGTAAAATGGAAAAAGATAGATGCTTTGAATTCGAGATTCTGAAGTGTACTTCAGTGATGTAAGCCTCTTTCGCTTCAATAAAATTTCTTTTTGCAGCAAGCCTCAAGCCTGGGACTGAAAGAATAGGTTTGCTCTGCTTGTCTGTTTGTGATAAAGCATAAAGCCAAAACTGGTTCCTTTAAAGTTTTTCCATCTTCTTAATTGCTTTTTTTCCAGGGGCAGACAATTGCTTTCATAATATTCATGTTATGCTGGGCATTTAGCACTGCTCTGATAAAATATACAGCATAAAAAGGTTTAGAAAGTCATACTAATGATGTATTATTCCTCATTTACACCTAGAAGCATAGAATCACAGGGAATTTTCACATATGGCAGTAAAAGCACCTTTGAGCTTCTCTCACACAATATGACCATATGTGTGAAGGTTGTAAATGCAAGGAAGAAAGAAACGAAGACCCATTGTGAAGATAAGCATTTACCTTAGTCAACACAGGTATTAGTTTCTAATTACAAATGCAAAAAAGAAGAAGAAGAAGTTGCAGTGACCTATTTTGAAAATAGATATAGAATTGGGAGGTGCAAAATGACTATAAAGTGAAATCCCTGCCCATAATATTGGAACATTTAATGCTGGTGTCCTAAGACATCCCCGTGTCATATAGTGCACCACAATAAATGTAGGGAAGCAGAATAATATGGAAAAGGAGCTTTATATTGTGCATTTGCTTGGTATACAAACGCTTTACAGTGCGACTTGTTCCACTTGTTCCTGTCCTGAACCAGCCGCGCCCAGTGAGCGGTGTCAAGCCAGCCACATCGAGCTGGCAATGCCCACCCCCCCCCCCCATGGCCACCTAGTCACGGTGACCCAGCTAGGCCTACCCAGCCACACCCACCTGGCCGCTGTGAGCCGTCATAGTCTTACATGCTACTGGCCCCTCGAGGGCAACCATAATGCTGATGTGGCCCTCAATGAAATTAAGTTTGACACCCCTGCTCCTTCCTCCTATTTTCACCACAATTATGTGAGGGGACAGCAAGCAACCAGTCCAAAGTCAGACTTTCTTGCCCAAGGAAAGATTAGAGCTCACAGTCCCTTGGTTTCTATTTTCATCATCGTAGCCATTGTACCAAGCTGGCTTTACAGCATACAGTAAGTAATTTACTACTCTTATTTGGCATGGTAGAGGGGGAGAAGGAAATGCACTGTTTTGACTTTGAGCAGAAATAAAATCCTTCAGTTCCTAAGTTGTCTCAGGAGAAATGTTACCTGGTCATAAGTACATAATGCTCCAAATGAAATTTCAGATTATACTCTGTATGATGTAAAGAAGAACGAGGGGAAATCAACATAATTTACTTGTCAGGAGTTGGGGATGGGCAGGAAATGTCTTGAAAAAAACTGCCAAATATTCTTATTGCAATCAGTTTAATTTAACCATATTTCTTTTTAAATCCAGTATTTATGAGAGTTGAAACATTGTGCCAAGAGGGGAAAAAAACACACTGTATGAATGTGTATGAAATCAGTGCTGAACTTTTACTGAAATGGTGTGGCATATTTTTGACATTCTCAATAGAAAGTAATTTTGTCTCTGATCTAGAATTGAGTCGGGGACATAAAATAACACTTTTTTTTTACCCAGGCACTGCTCAGCCTCTATACAACCCAAAGACAGAACTTTATATTGACGATATCAAATCTCATAACAAACAAATAAGGATGGTGTACAGCAGACAATTGACTTGGTATTAAAATTTTAATATGGCAACTGAATGGGATTAATTTATACTTGCTGCCATATATGGGCTAGGTAATATCCATTATTTGAAAAATTCATGAGACAAAGCTCATTTAAGAGCAAAAAGGATGGTTATATCTTCGTTACTGAAAACCCAACAATAATAGAATTGAGCATCTGGATGACCTTCTGGAGATGCAAGGTATTAAAGATCTGTTTTCATCCCAGTCTTATAGACTGGAAAATTAAAAGAGCCTTGCTGGTTGCTTTGTTAGATATAGTCCTAAGACTACAATATATTGCACATGTATTTAATATTTTATACCGTGTTCTGTTTTTTTTTTTTTACTTTTAAGTTCACCACCTAGAATCTGTATTGTGAGATAGATGGCGATAGATAGATAGATAGATAGATAGATAGATAGATAGATAAATAGATAATAGATAAATAGTTAGATAGATAGATAGATAGATAGATAGATAGATGATAGATAGGTAGATGATAGATAGATAGATAGATAGATAGATAGATAGATAGATAGATAGAT
>WNWU01000002.1:13322910-13384251 GCA_012654045.1 Ptyas mucosa | reverse complement strand
GATAGATAGATAGATAGATAGATAGATAGATAGATAGATAGATAGATAGATGATAGATAGATGATAGATAGATGATAGATAGATAGATAGATAGATATCGAGAGAGAGAGAGAGAGAGATCATAAGTACTTCAAGAAAGTAAAAAGAAAGAAATGATACATATCATACCAATTAACACATTTTGATTCCACATTCCACTTTCTATGTTACAAGCCTGATTTACTTATAATTGCTTAATATTCTACACCAATATAGGCATAACATTACCTACTTCTGAGCACTGCTGGGAGCAGAAATGTTGAGAGGGGTGTCATACATTATGTCTTTGCCCCTCACTCTGTTTCTCTTTTAATGTCTGTACGTGCTTGCATACATTTTAACAAACCCTTGCAAAGTCTGCATAGAGAGATAACCCGGAAAAAACAACTTCAGGTTATTTACCACAACATACTTCAGAGATCTTCCAAAAAATGTGTTTTGAAATGTTTCGTCCCCTGGAACTCCTGGCTTGAGCTGTGAACAAAGTCAGTTCCTTAAGGGCCCCTACCTAAGTGATTTTCAAAAAGAGACTCCCTGCTGGGCTTTGTTTCTCGGTTAGGACTCTGCTCCTTAGCTATTTGTTATCAGAGCTCCACAGCATTTGTACACAATACACAAAGGCACACCTGCTCATGCTCAAGAATCATGTTCTTTTTCCTGGAAAGCTAGCATTCAGGAGCAGCTGAGCTGATGCAATAGTAAAAATGGCTGATGAATTGGCTTTATATCTCTTGATACCAGAAAAATATCTCTTTGATTCCAGCAAACCTTTGGCAGAGTACTCTATAATGGTTTGATTAGCAAACTAGCTAAGAGTGGCTGGCTGGACCAGGGATGAAATGCTCCCGGTTCGGATCAGATCGCCCGATCCGGTAGCAATGGCGGCTGGTGGTTCGGAGAACCGGTAGCAAAAATCCCTGCCCCCGCCCCCCCATGCCCAGCTGAGCCGCACGATCATCAGAGGCTTTTTTTTTTTTACTTTTAAAAGCATTTTTTCTACAACCTCTTCCAACGAAAAAATGCTTTTAAAAGTTAAAAAAAAAGCCTCTGATGATTGCGTGGCTCAGCTGGGATCATCAGAGGCTTTTCAGAGCATTTTTTCTGCAACCTCTTGGCTGAAGAGGTGGTAAAAAAAATGCTTTGAAAAGTCTCTGACGATCCCAGCTGAGTTGCCTGATCAGCAGAGAGGTGTTTTTTTTAAAAAGCCTCTCTGACGATCCCAGATGAGTTGCTTGATCGCCAGAGGCTTTTCAAAGCATTAGAAAAAATGCTTTGAAAAGTTAAAAAAAAAGTTGGCCACACCCACCCAGTCACATTACACCCCCCAACCAAGCTGGTAGTAACAAATTTTACATTTCACCCCTGGCTGGACCATATGACATTTAGGTGAATATATATCTGGTTCAAAGATAATATTCACACAATGACTTGTCATTAAAGTGGAGAGAGATCTCAAGTGGGGTGCCAGAAAGTTTACTCTTGGCCCTCTACTCTTTAGTAATGATTTGGATGAAGAACTGGGGGAAATGCTTATTAGATTTTCAGATGATGCAACATTGGATGGGATCATTAATAGCTTAAAAAATGGAAAGGAAATTCAAAATGATATTAGTAAGTGAAGGAACTGGACTGAAAATGAGAATCAAATTACAGAGAAACATACAAAGTTATTGCTTAAGAAATAAAATTTAAGTGCACAACTATAGGATGGCAACTACCTGTTTTGGTTGTAGTATTTGTGAAAACAATCTAGAAAATAGGCTGCAAACAAAATGTGAGCCAGCGGTCACCTAATTTTAAGGAGTGGATCAAGATATGGCTGCAAAATAGGCATATGCAGTTTTAGTTTGCACCAACAGAAGCATAATTTCAAAATCACCAAATGTAATCAATTTTGTTCTATTTTAGTCACACTGTTTTTATTTCTGGAATCTACACATTAGATTATGGAACCTATACTATCCTATAGCTCCAGAATATCGGTTCAAAGAAAGGCAATGAAAATGGTCAGAAATGAAGACTTTAAAAAAGAGACTTCAAGGAACTTAGAGAAATGATGATTGAGGGAGGTCCATATAACATTCTTAAAATGTCTAAAAGGGGGTTACTTAGAAGAAGATCAAGATATTTTCTCTTTCAATCTGAGCAATACGGGACATAATTTAATAGATTTAAACTATCCATTATTTTAATGGAAGGCAGAATCGTATTGAATGTTAAAAGAATTTCTTAACAAGTAAGAACAGTTCAGCAGTAGAACCAATCACAGAGATGGTGAGCTCCCCTTCACTGGATTCATTGAGGCCAGACGGCCATCTATTTAGGATGGTTTAGATTAGAATCTGCATAAAGCAAGGGGATAGTCTTGATGAATTACAAGATATCTTTCCAATTTGATGATATGGGGAACTCATCAAATTTGCAGATGACACCAAGCTGGCAGGAATAGCCAACACTTCAGAAGATAGGCTTAAGATACAGAAGGATCTTGACAGACTTGAACATTGGGTGCTATTTAACAAAATGAAATTCAATGGTGAAAAAAGTAAGGTTCTATATTTAGGCAAGAAAAACAAAATGCACATGTACAGTATATGTCGTAGCTTGCTCAATAATAGTAACTGTGAGAGGGATCTTGAAGTCCTAGTGGACAACCTTTTAAATATGAGCCAGCAATGTGCAGCAACTGCCGAAAACGCCAACCCAGTTCTAGGCTGCATAAACAGAGGGATAGAATCAAGATAATGTGAAGTGTTAATACCACTTTATAATGCCTTGGTAAGGCCACACTTGGAATACTGCATTCAGTTTTGGTCGCCACAATGTAAAAAAGATGTTAAGACTCTAGAAAGAGTGCAGAGAAGAACAACAAAGATGATTAAGGGACTGGAAGCTAAAACATATGAAGAACGGTTGCAGGAACTGAGTATGTCTAGTTTAATGAAAAGAAGGACTAGGGGAGACATGATAGCAGTGTTCCAATATCTCAGGGGCTGCCACAAAGAAGAGGGGGTCAAACTATTCTCCAAAGCACCTGAGGGTAGGACAAGAAGCAATGGGTGGAAACTAATCAAGGAGAGAAGCAACTTAGAACTAAGGAGAAATTTCCTGACAGTTAGAGCAATCAGTGGAACAACTTGCATCCAGAAGTTGTGAATTCTCCAACACTGGACGTTTTTAAGAAGATGTTGGATAACCATTTGTCTGAAATGGTATAGGGTTTCCTGCCTAAGCAAGGTCCCTTCCAACTCTGTTATTCTGTTCTATTTTATATTTGCTATTTATGGTACATATGTTTAATATCTATCAAATCTATTAATGAAATCAAAGATATATTATGCCCATAGCATTCGTGGGATCCGCTAAGCCATACATTCTAACAAAAAAAGATAAGACATAATATTTTTCATAAATCAATATTTTCTAAATGACTCCATAGAATATAATAATCATCTCTACACCTATATAAGTAATTTGCTGTTTCAACTGCTAAAATGTATGCCAAGCCACAGAAGCAATTGATGAGTGTAATTCCAGATAGCACATTAAGAAAACATTCTTGAAAATGAATTGCCTATAGGCAGTAGATCCAGTTCTTTGGACTGGCCCTCATTCAGACCATTCTTGCAAGCAGGTTCTGATTTAGCATTTCAATGAATTCTCTGCTTATCCCAATTTCATTGTAGAAATTGTAGAAAATTTCATTTTGATGATATTTGCTTTATAAGTTTTGAGTGGCCTCATCAGCTTCATGTAGATATTATATAACATGCAAGCAATGTCAACTGGGAAAATGCTTTTCTATAGTTAATCACATGGTATTGGGGTGTACTTCACTTGCCCCTGCCAAAAAAATAATGGGAATTGTAACAGAAATTACAATCTCAGCTATAAAGTGGAAGTTTATATATTGGCACCGGTATAGATTTTTTCTTCAGTCAAAAGAAAATTGGCTGTTACAGTTAAAGTTCGGTACATTCATTTTGACTTCTTTTACAAAATTTAAGCCTGTGATGTTCTCATCAAGGGAAATGATGATGGAATTGGAGAAGCCCTGTGATTAAAGTTGCTCAGCAGCAACCTGCATATAATCTACTGCAGAACTACTTTTTAAAAATGTTTCTATATATATAATCTTCAGAGAACATATTGTCATGCACACACTAATGCTTGAAGAATTAAAGCAAAGATGGCCAAAGATGCTTTATCTATTAAACTTCCTGATAATTTTTTTTGATTAAAAAAATATCGATATTAGATAAAACTTCTTAGATTAATGTACACTTTCACATAAAATTCCACAGAAAAAATTGCCAGTCAAATAAAGTGAGTTGCATTAAGGGTTGGTTTTTGTTTTTTGTTTGTTTGTTTGTTTGTTTGTTTATCTTAGTACTATGATCCTGAACAAATTGTTGAGCCTGGGCTAGTGATATCCCTGAATTTTATCTTCTTTGAAATACCATCTGCCTACAAAAGTGTATCTAATCCAATTATTCCAGAGGTCATCATAAATTCAAATTATCCTTTCTAAAACCTAATGTTGTTTAGGGCTTTAGAAAAATCACTACCTTGCCTATTATGATCTTATTACCATAGTTTGAAAAAAAAATGTATCTAATTTTAGGTTTGGTCCATGTTGCTTTGAAGGTTAAATTGTACTCTTTCAGTCATGGGTGCCAAAATGAGATATTTATCAATCAAACTGTAGCGGCTAACAAAGATAAGATGCCTGGTGTAGAAATAAATAAATAAATAAATAAGATAAATAAACAACAAATTAGATAAAAAATAATGTCAACAAAACAACAAAAGGAGAGAGAGAGAGAGAGAGAGAGAGAGAGAGAGAGAGAGAGAGAGAGAAGATATACTCAGCATCTCTCAATTCTCAGGATAATTCTCAATTCTCCCTTCTTTTGCATGTGGTTGGACCACAAACTTGGTTAATTATCATATTACAGGTTTGTTCACAAAGTTTAATTGATATTATTCAGAAACTGGTAGCATTTTACCAAGTACTATCTTTGCTATATCCTTTCCTGACTATGAAAGCAACGAAAGCAACATCTTCCCTTCCTTTTCTTTTCTTGTCCCCTGAACAATATAAAGTATAATCTTCTGATTGAAAGTGTCCAATTCCAGCCCATTTCAATTTCCTGGTACCTAAGATGTCAACTTGTAGTCAGTACATTTCATCTTTCACTTTGTTGAACTTTCCCATATTCGTGCTTTTACATTCCATGTTCCAGCTCCATCTTTACAGTTTTTTATTCTCTTTTCCTGCATGGCAGCTTGAGCAACTAGATGTTCTAAAGGCTTTTATCTAGCTACATCATAAACACCATTTGTACTCTGAGTTATCCTTAGCTCTTCCTCAGGAGTGCATTGAGTGTTCTCTGATTTGAGGGGCCCATCATTGATCATTATATCATCAATCACTTTGTATGGTCTATCCACGTGGTTTTCTTGGTAAAATACAGAAGTGGTTTACCATTGCCTTCTCACACAGTATGCAATGATGCTTTTGTCTTTGTTGCTAAAGAAATCACTCATATCAATCCTCTTCCTATACTGTCGGTTGCTGTCTGTTTGCTTTAGCTGGGCACTTGGAATAACTTTCATATTTTGGATGCCCTTTTGAAAGTATATCCCCATTGCTCTACTGGGGACATACCCACCTTGCCATGATGAGTAACTGGAGCAGGACTTGAAAGGACTGTTTAGCAAGTAAATTCTATTCAGATTTCAAACACTGTACCTGGTTATATCTAAAGTGTTATGGAAATAGGATAAATATGCATTTGGTGTAAGCCAAGATATTTATTTGCAAAGGAGTAAACGTATAGAGAATAGTTTTAATATCTCTCTTCAAGTAGTGCACGATAGAAACTTGGCCCATAGAATTTCCAAGAGTCGGACATGACTGAATAGCAATAGCAATAGCACTTAGACTTATATACCACTTCATAGTGCTTTACAGCCCTCTCTAAGTGGTTTACAGAGTCAGCATATTGCCCCCAACAATCTGGGTCTTCATTTTACCAACCTCAGAAGGATGAAAGGCTGAGTCAACCTTGAGCCAGTGAGATTTGAACTGCCAAACTGCAGCTAGCAGTCAGCTGAAGTAGCCTGCAATGCTGCACTCTAACCACTGCGCCACCTTGGTTCTGAATGAATTGTCATTGTTAAGGAATATACGCAGAGTAACCCTTGAGTAACAAGGTTGTGCACATGAGAAACGGCTGAGGGTGATTGTGAATAAGCAGTGTCAATACACAGACACACTGAGTTGTGATATTCTTTTACTTTTAGGAAAAAGCAAAGCAAAGTCCAATAAACAATCCAGGTCATACACAGATAAAGATCGTTAAATTGTCAATCCAGGGATATTCCAAGAACAAAGTCTTCTTACCAGTTGTTGTAGTCATATGCAATAAAACAGTTCTTTTTGGAGTTGCAAACAGGAAGTACAGCAGTAAAACAATCAGTAAAACAGTAGAAAACAACAAGTAGCAATGATCAATCAGTGATCATGCAGAGAGAACAGGCAGAGAGGAGCAGAGGTAGCAATAATAATGTAATAAGAAAAAATAAGCCATGATTCAAGCTTCCTCTTAAGTACATTGGCTACAGAGCTAGCCAATCAGAATACAGTATGATGCAATACAGCATTACAGTCTTATAGCTATACATTACATTTTGACTGCAAACATGCATTGATGGTTTATATATATTGCCAACCCAACCAGTTAGGCAATAGCCATTCCCTAACAGTCATCATCTTCATCTTTCTTCCCCATAGACACTTGTCTCACAAATATTTCAAAATAGATTTGGTATACCACGCTGCCATTTCAAACTGACATGCTTATCTCAAATACTTAGATTCTGAAGACAAGAAGGAGAATCTTTTGTTTACTAAACATTTTATACCTCTCTGCATTTGGCATTTTATATGCTGTGGTCATTGGACCACTTTCAAAATCCAAAACAACTTTAAACCTAAACACAGGATGATTTGTCAAACTGTCGTTGGATGTCAATTGCTCCTGCTTAGAGGTAGGATTATAATTTAGAAGCTGTTTGATTCCTGAACAAAAATTCAAGGAGGAGAAGAATGTTCTTTCCCTGTCACCTCTGTCTTCTCAAAAGTACAGTCTAAAAACAGATATTTTTTTTTCCTCATGAGATTTCCCCACATTTTCACTACACTATGCTTTTAAATTCGTGGAATTTGTTACTTACTATAGCCGTGATGGAGAACCTATGGCCCGCGTGCCACGGGTGGCACGCAGAGCCCTCTCTATGGGCACGCGAGCCGTTGGCCCAGCTCAACCCCACGCATGCTGGAACTTGAATATGATATGGCATTTTGATAATAACATTACGGTAACAACACATTACATTTATATTTGTTCACTTACATTTGATTTAGTTTGGGCATTGAGCACACAACTATACCCATCTCTTTTAGTTGAGCTTCTGGTATCATTCACTTCCTGTTCCTAGTATTTTATTTATTTATTCTACTCACGATATACCTCTCTTTCAATGATCCAAGAACATTGTACACAGTTCTCTCCCTTCCCTGTTTTCATGTAATCATAACAAACCTGACACAGAAATTAGACTGAAAGATGTAATTTCTGCAGAGTTCCTAACTTGTTTATTTATTTATATTTCATATTTCTAAACTACTCATCTCCCTCAAAGAGGGCCAATAGTTGGCCAAGAGGAGAATTGGACTTGGGTGTCCATAGTGTTGGCCTAACTCTCTATATTAGTTTTTCTCAATCTAAAAACTAAATCATTGAATTAGATGAAAATACCCATTATCCTAGAATCAACACTGCAAAGTCTGATTTAATTAATAACTCTCCATCTCACAATTACTCTGATTTTTGTCTGACCCTTGTAAATAGACTTTACAAAAATAACTAGGTTGTTATCCAACAGACCTAGAGATGAAATTCAATCAGTATAGTGTAATTTTATTCATTCCATTTATGTAATGCAGTTATACTAATCCATATAATCTTACCACTCAGTCAATCAATTCTTTTACGGTCCATAATTAAATCCCTGAATATGACACCATGATATAAAGCTGCATAATTTTAAAAAAAAATTTAAAAGAAGAAAGTTGCTACTTTAAAGATTGGCATAAAAGCAAGGCTGTCAATGAAGAAACTAACATGCTTCCTTGACAGAAAATTTGGAAATCTGGATGCTTTCATCAAAAAAACCTTTGCTGAAATTAGTGATATCATCATTTTTGTACTAATCAAAGTTAGTTAATCTATAGTTACAAAAGAAACTGATGAATTATAAAATAGAAAGGGATGACTTAGAAATGAGGACTCCTGTCTCTATTTTGTGAAATATTTAGAAGTAAAGGCAAATATTATTATCAGTATCACATTATTTTGCTGTTCACATCTTGATTTGATCCTTTAATTGAAACAATCTAATAACCGCTCTATATGGTAAACAAAACTGACTGCACATTTAATAAATATGCAATAATATTATGAAATATCTAAGGCAGTGATGGTTGTTTAATAGACCATACTCTTATTTTGTTTATATCAAAACACAAATCTACTGAAACAAGGTTTTTTTTTAAAGGATGGCGGTGTACAATTGTAGGAAGAAATCATTTAGATTGCCTCACACAGCTGTCCAATTTTCATAATAGCTATGTTGCCAAAAATAATAAATCCCAGGTAGGGTACAACCTTGTTGAGTAGATAGTCTTTTTTTTATACAAAAGAAAACATTTTCAAATGTACTTTTGTTAAATGAAATTTTGTAGGTGAAGCATCACCAGTCAACAAAAGGTCACTTGTTTGTGAATATAGGAATTATTTAATAGTCATTCTTTTCTGTCAATGGTTGGGGCATCATTTCATGGACTTTGTAAAATATAAAATGCAACAAAGAACTTTGCTAGCAATTTTTCCATTTTTTTTTTTTTGGCAACTTGTTTATTTTATTTCCCAATCCAAATCTATAGCCCGACTCTTATTCTCAAATACATTGTAGATGAATGATGTCTTCATTTCTGTATGGCCCTTTTATGGTTTGTGATAAATTTGGCCAGCTTTCTTATGCTATACACTTGACTGTGATGTCATGCTGGCCGCATGATTGCAGAATCATCCTAGGACAACGCTGGATCCTTTGGCGAGGAAACAGAAATGAGCAGCACCCCCTACAGTTGGATACAATGTACCATTACCTCTTATGAAATATAGTGAAACTAACATCTTACATAGAAAATTGGGACTTTGCCTGCCTATCACTTAGTTAGAGAATAACTATTCTGTCTACATTCCTTAGGACTACATGTTTGACAATGTTATATACCTGTGATGGCAAACCTATGGCACGCGTGCCACAGGTGGCACGTGGAGCCATATCGGTGGGCACGCGAGCTCAGCTCTGGCACACATGCACGCACAGGCCAGCTGATTTTCAGGCCTTCTGGGCCCACTGGAAGTCGGCAAACAGGCCATTTCCAGCCTCCGGAGGGCCTCCAGGGAGGTGGAGAAAGCCATTTTCGTCCTCTCCAGGCTCCTAGAAAGGCTCTGGAGCCTGGGGAGGGTGAAAAATGGGCCTACCAGGCCTGCCATGCCATCACATGCTAAAAGTGAGGGAAGCACGGGGGGGGGGGTATCACGCACACATGCGCAGGGGGTGGCGCATAGAATTATGGGTGGGCACACTCATGGACAACTCCCCTGCACTCCCCCCGATTTTGGCACGTGATGGCAAAAAGGTTAGCCATCACTGTTATATACTACCTTGACTAGCTATGTTGACCCAATGCACCATTGCTGATTTTAGTAAATTAAGCAGGATTGGATCTAGTTAATTTTTAGGTGGGGATCCTGAAAATCTCAGGGATATAAGGCTATACTAAGAAACTGAAACAAGTATTCTAGAAAGGAACAATAGGAAACCACTTGACAAATTCACCTTAACTTAAAAGAAATTCTACTTTTTATATACGATGTTAGATTTATTTATAATTATAAAACAGTGTTTATGGAAAGGGATGAAGAGAACATGTTTTAGTACCATTTGTAAAAGTAGGTTGAATTTCAAAGACTATGTAATCAACTTTTATATATTTGGAAGCTCTCTTGAGCAATTTTGAAAGTGCAGGTGCTTCTGAAATTCCCTGAAATTCCCTGAAATCTTCCAAATTTCTCCAAATATTTAAAGCCTAAATTACACTGGGGTAGAATTCATACATTAAAATGTCTCCATGTATGTTCATTTCCATGCAGAATCTTCTCAAAGTTCTTTCATTTTGTATTCTTTCCTTATCTGCTGGTATCACTAATGAATACATGAAAGTTTATAAATGCTAAAAATCTGTTAGTATGGTTATACTGTGGAGTCCTTGGTGCTCTCTGAATGTACAATTTATATATATTTATAACTTATTGTGTCTATAGGTACATCTATAAATATTGTGGGGGAGGATGGGAATCCCAAAAATATATACTGAAAGTTAAATTGTCTAAGTGGGTTTTTCTATACTTCAGTTCTAATAACTATTACAATGAACTGTTAGAAAGCAAGAGGGAGAAATGGCTATTCAATAAATTCAGCTCATCAGGGTGTGTGTGTTTTTTCTTTGTCAGCATATAACTTAGAGAATTCCCTCTTAAAATAAACTGAAAACTGGAAGGGTCATTTTGTACTGTAAATTACAAACAAAAAAGACTTAAGTCTATGCCATCAATCATGTAAGCAAACTGCCAAATACTCACCCAAATTATATGAAAGATAACTTGCCATTTAGTCACGGCATGAAAACTGCTCCTTGATAGTACAGAGCTAAAGTACAGAAATTCTTTTCAATGAAGGATTACTAAGAGGTGGAGGCAGGGGAAATTTAATAATAAAAAAAATATAATTTAATTGGCTGACCATTCCATTTCGAAGAAAAAATGTCTGATTTAGGCAAAAGATCATCAACTTTATTGGTGCAGCATGTTTTCTTTCTTATACAGTGCTATCTAGTGTATTATGGAATGAATAGTTAGACAGTAGAAAGTATACCATAAAGACACCTGCATGCAAACACAGAGAAATAATGACACATCTTGAAAGAGATGCAGTCTTACACAATTTTCAACTAGCATTGTGGAAATTGGCAGAGAATAATAAGACGCAATCCAAGAGATTTCAGTTGTCTTCATTATCTTTGCCGAATTTCTGAAAAGCTGAAAAGGAAAAACTCAGCAGGCAGAGATTTTCTTTATTTTTCAACCTTCCTTATAGAGTAGAGCACTCAAACATACTTTCATCACTGGCTTGAAAATACTACATGACATATTTAAAAGAGTAAGTAACAACTGTGCTTTTATTTTATTATTTTTGGAGCCCCACTCCACAAAACAACAATAATAATAAATATAACAACAACATACCCATTATATTATTCCCTTTCAGAGTAAGCAATAATATGCAGAATGGAGAGAGGGAATAAGAGACTATCAGCCAAAGGAATTAACATCATGCTATAAAAAATACATTCCAGTTTATGTGAACAATATTTACAGAATCTCTCACATCTTTCTATTCTTACAAACTGTACTTGTGTCCATCATATATATATATACATTGCTTCATATACCACTTTAAATTCTTGAGATCTCTCTCCACTTCTATCCAACTTCAACTTTGTTGATTTTTTTCCTTTTATCCTAATCTATTCACACTTCATATATAACTATACCTAGGTTCTCATTGGTAATTGGTTCCAGGAGGTGCAATGAGTACCAAAAATGATGAGTACTAAACAATTTTTTTCCCATAAGGAATAATGTCACAAGGCAGCCAACACCAACAAGTTCTACCTTGTGCATCAAGTACCAAACAAATGATGAGTAAATTTTCATGTCAAAATGCGTTCAGTACCAAATTTGATGAGTTTCAAAGCAGTTGAACACCGGCTACCACTGTATTTGTTTTGCAATTTAGTCTTTGTTCATTCTCTGTAGATGTCCAGACTATCTTAACTTAGTCAATTTCACACTCAGTCTGTACTGATTTAAGACTCATTTATTCTTGACTCTTCTTATTGTTTTACATAATCAGTTCCTATTTTATTTAACTTATTTTAATGTTTCTTCTGACTCACTTAAATGCCATGTGACATAATAGGCAAAGATATGCTCTCATCAAAGCCATTTTTGCTTCCATCAACAAAGATTCATTTTTCCAGACAAATCACATATTATCCACTTTCCCCTCCAAAACTTTTTCAGTTAATTTTCCAATCTTTATTGAACTTTCTAGCAAAAAGTACAAATTGATTTCTTGCCATAGTTCTTACCATCTATGAGTAACTTGCAATTATTCATTCCTCCATTTTTTCATCAGCATACTTCTAATGCTACTACAAGCATTTATTATACATTTATACATAAAGTACACAGCATTAAGCAATCACGAGGATATCATGTATTTATATTGTTATATTGCTCCCCACTCACTGCTGGAGTGGAGAACAACAGTCAGTTTATTCTCACTGAATGCTGAAAATCACTTTCCAGATTTGGATCAGAAATTTGGCTTGCTAATAGGTAGAAAACATGGAGATGCTTATTTGTGGGAAGACCGATATGAAAGGTGGTATGTTTCACAGGGTAATAGTCTCCCCCTGGGCAGGAAGACCAAGGTTTCTGGAACATTCCAGTTGTCAAAGAATTTCAACCAATGAGACATAAAACAAAGACAGTTTCAAAAATACAACCCCCTCCCAAAGCTTATTTAGAGAATGAACCCAACCATTCATTCTGCATTTAATTACCTAAGGGGCTAATCAGTGTATTGGTTTGATTGGTTTGATTATCTGATTATTATTATTTTTTGACTGTGTTCCTTTCCCTTTGTACCCTTCTCTCTTTTTCTGTCTCTGTTGGGTAGCCAAACTGGACCAAACTGTAATTCATTCTGCTAGTAGATTGAGTTGAGCACATGTGGATTTTCTCCCATGATAAGTAACAAGGTTTCAAAGGGGAGAGTACCCAGATAACTTCCTTTCCCTGTGGAACGGTGATTGGAACATAGGTATGTGTTTCATGGTGTCTCCAGGAAAATAAGACCTCATTTAAAGGTTATACAGGTGGTCCTTAATTTATGATCATAGTTGAGCCCAAAATTTCCATTGTTAAGCAAGGCAATTGTTAAGTGAGTTTTGCTCTATTTTATGACCTTTTTTCTACAGTTAAATGAATCACCATAGTTATTAAGTAAATCTGGCTTTCCTTGTCAACTTTGGAAGACAGCTGGGAAGGTTACAAATAGGGATCAAATGTCCCAGGACAAAGCAACTTTCATAAATCATTATTTATTTATTATTATTTATTAATTCAATTTATATGCCGCCTTTCTCCAGAGACTCAGGGCAGCTTACAATGCATTTTTTTAAAAAAACATTATAAAAACATTTAAAAATTAAAACATTAAAACCCATTCACACCATTCATGGCTGGATCTCACAAGATCGCAACAGTGAGATCAACGGCCCCAGGCCTGCCAGAAAAGCCAGGTCTTCACCGCTTTTCAGAAGACCAATAGGGTGGGGGTGGTCCGGACCTCAGGAGGTAACTGGTTTCAGAGAGCTGGGGCAGCCACAGAGAAGGTCCTCCCCCACGGGCCCGCCAGCCGGCATTGTTTAGCTGACAGGACCCGGAGGAGACCAACTCTGTGGGATCTTACCGGTCGCTGGGAGCTATGTGGTAGAAGGCAGTCTCAAAGATAACCTGGCCCTGAGCCATGTAGGGCTTTAAAGGTAATAACCAACACCTTGAATTGTGCCCAGAGACCAATAGGGAGCCAGTGCAGCTTGCGGAGAATTGGTGTAATGTGTATGTATGTAGGCGTACCCACTATAGCTTGCGCGGCTGCATTCTGGACCAACTGTAGTCTCCGAACACTTTTCAAGGGTAGCCCCATGTAGAGCGCTTTGCAATAATCTAACTGTGAGGTGACAAGGGCATGAGTGACTGTGAGGAGAGCCTCCCGATCCAAGTAGGGTCGCAATTGGTGCACCAGGCGAACTTGTGCAAAGGTCCCCCTAGCCACAGCTGTCAGATGTTGCTCTAATCTTAGCTGTGAGTCTAGGAGGACACCCAAATTGCAAGCCCGTTCTGAGGGGGACAATTTCTCCCCCCCCCCCCGAACCATGCCAGATTCCAAGTGCCTGAATTTTGATCACATGACCCTAGCAATACTACAAAAATCATAAGAGTGAAAAACAGTCATAAGTTACTTTTTTCAATGCCATAAGTTTGAATGGTCACTAAATGAATGGTTGAAAGTCAAGGATTACCTGTACAATGTTGAACTTATTGGTTGCCACATTTACTTGACTAAAGCAACTAAACAAAAAAAAGCTTGATTCTTTTTAAATCCATTTCGAACAATTTCCAGTTGACAATGCTGTGGGAGGCTGAGTATTTCAAACCTGTGTAATTTCCACCTGATTTTGGGGCCGGGCTACTGAGCCAATAAAGGAGAGGTTTTGTATTTCACACTGAGGTAGATGAATAAATACTCATCTTTTTAAAACAAGTCTTTGCCATATAGAGCACAGTATGAAATCAAGACAAAGTTTCTACTTTTGCTTGTTCTCTGGTCTGTCTGTTTTTTATGAGGAAGAGAATTAGGATGTAAATGTTTCTCCATTCCTGCTCTTTTGCGTTTAAAAAGATTTGCTCCACCTCCTTCTCTGATGTTTTATTGTGTAAAATGCATACATAAATATACTCTTTAAAAACTTTCTTGAAACTTGTCATCAGGCAGAAAAGCATTCCACCAGTATTTAAAATATACCTCATTCTGAGCAACTCTAAGCACTTTAGATAATAAAAAGTTGAAACCATAAAATACATAAAGAGGGAGGGAAAAAACCATATGAAACAACATAAAAACCTTACAAGAATTCACCTGCCTCTGTGTCCCCAGGCTTGAGAATAACCAGGTTTTAAATAATTAATAAAGTACAATCATGGCAAGAAATCAGAGTTCACCCTGGAGAGTACTTTTGAGACAACTTTGTAAAACTGTCCAGTCAGTAAACACATCCAACAGCGATCCCTTTATCGATGTGGGTTTCATTCTTATGATTCCTTTAGGCCAATAAATCAGGACAAGTTTAAGATTACTCAATCCACTGACTGATCTAACTACTCAGAATTACAGTGAAGTTGCTAAGATCGGGTTGATGGTGGAAAAAGTAACTTGCTTGCTTTCATCTAGCCCTAGAATCAGGCCTGTCAAACTGGTGGCCTATGGGCCAGATACGTCACACACAGACCATGCCCACCCCAGCTCCACAAAGGCAAAAGAGTCTTGA
Source organism: Ptyas mucosa (assembly GCA_012654045.1). NCBI lineage: Eukaryota > Metazoa > Chordata > Lepidosauria > Squamata > Colubridae > Ptyas > Ptyas mucosa. Next base: position 13,368,833 of record WNWU01000002.1, on the reverse strand, counting down.
TATGTCACAATCCGGCCCGTGACACAATCAAGTTTGACACCCGTGTTACCCATAATATTACATTGCTTGCTCCATATCATTATAGTTTAATGAAGCTGATCCCCATTGAATCAGGTGTGATGTTCGTTTCCTTCCTGACTAGGGAGAGCTGTATTACAATAATACAATCGACCAAATAAATTTAATTCAGCTAAATTATAGACAGCAGCTTTCTTTCTGTAATTAGTAGAAGAATGTTTGTTTGTTTGTGATGTAGTAGAAGCATTGAGGGAAAGGATACCTTTTTCATATTTAAAAAAGAGGAAGGAAGGGGAGCAAATAAGTCTAATAAATGAATAAACAACTAAGCATTTTTTTTGAAGAAAAAGTGGTGGAGGATGTTGAGTTCAAAGTGTGGGAATTTATAGCTCTCAAAATGTTAATAGCTAAAAGAAATGGGCAGAATAAAACTTTATCTTGTTTTGTTATGTAATAAGAAACATAAGCTAAAAATGATTCCAAGTAGGCCACAAAAATAGAAAGTAATAAAATAGAGGCCTGCATTATCTGAAATTTAAATTTTTGTAATAGTAGTACAATAAGAGCAACATGCATATCACTGAAACTGCTGCATTTTTCACTTCTCCTTTCAGAGTTCTTCTAAGTCATGGAATGAACACTACAACATCACATAATCTATTTTCTTCTTTTTTTTGTTTTGTATCATTGGAGCTAAAATTCAAAGAAACACCATTTGAAACCTATTTGAATTAAGATCTTCAAAACTCCCAAATTTTCTTGGAAACTTAGAACTAAATGACACTTAATATTCTTCCAAACAAAATGTGATACACACACACACACACCCTTTGATGATAGGATCAGAAACCACTGTTGTTGTTAGTTGTGAAGTCGTGTCTGACCCCTTGCAACCCCATGGACAATGTTCCTCCAGGCCTTCCTGTCCTCTACCATCCTCTGGAGTCCATTTAAGTTCACGCCTACTGCTTCAGTGACTCCATCTAGCCACCTCGTTCTCTATCATCCCCTTCTTCTTTTGCCCTCAATCTTTCCCAGCATTAGGTTCTTCTCCAGTGAGACCTTCCTTCTCATTAGGTGGCCAAAATATTTGAGTTTCAAGATCTGGCCTTCTAAAGAGCAGCCAGGGTTGATCTCCTCTAGGACTGACAAGTTTGATCGCCTTGCAGTCCAAGGGACTCGCAGGAGTCTTCTCCAGCACCATAGTTCAAAGGCCTCAATTCTTTGGCGCTCAGCCTTTCTTATGGTCCAACTCAGAAACCATAGCAGAATAGAATAATAGAATGGAAGTTTGGAAGGGACTTGGAGGTTGCGTAGAATGCAGAAATCCATTATTGAAGCAACAATATGAAGTTAGTAGGGGAGTGAAATCATTTTGTTGTTTTTATCATTAAGCAATTGGAATTAAACCATACTGGAAGTTCTCTGTAAATCATTCTCATAGAGATCTATCATCAGTAAGAACCATATCTATTTTCTGCCATTCATGTTGTAAGGATGACACTGGTCTACAAATTTGGGGAAATTATCCACATCCAAGTTAAAATGTGTCAATTTTACATATTTTGATTAGATTAATTAGAAAATAGGTGATAGGTGCTGATTGACTACGGTTTTCAAGATACTTCACAATTTATACACCGGCGAATATATTTGCCTACAAGGGAGGAAGTGTCTAATGATCATGATGCCTCATAACTTCTCAACAAAGTACAGTAGAACAATTGAAATGGTAACATGTAGAAGTGTATAAATTTATCCTCACTTTGAGAACAGCAAGGCAGATGACTATGAAAAACACATGGAAATTTTGCTTAGGTCCTATAAAGCACTTGGTGCAAACATGTCATTGAAAATTTACTTCTTACACTCGCATTTAGACTATTTCTCTTTGAACTGTGGGGCAATGAGTGATGAGCATGGGGAGAGATTCCACCAAGATATCGCAGGCATGAAGAAAAGATACCAAGGGAAATGGAGTCCATCCATGCTTGCCGATTACTGCTGGAATCTCCTCAGGGATGATCCTACTGCAGTTCACAAGAGAAAAGCCAGAAAGCGCAGTTTAGATATCGAATAAAGATGGAAACTTGTTGTTTAATCTGATGTTAGAGATTGTCAGTTTTTCATGCAAAAAGCATGAAAAAACCAATAAATGAAATGGAAAGTTATATTATTGGTATCAATAAAAAGATAAATTTATAATGATTGGTGTGGCACCATTCTCATTGCTATATCACAAAGTTATGGAGCATAATCACACATCCCCCTCATAATTTTGAATAATTTTGAGGCAATTTTGACCTGAAGCTGTATCTTGGAAACTGAAGCCAATTAACACTCAGGACTTAGTTTTCCTTTATTAGTGACCTAATTCTGGTAAAATTATGCTACTTTCATTTCTGAGGCTTTCTTCTTGTAGACCAGTGTTATTGTTTCCACTTCAGTATAATGAGGTGGAGATAGCCAGGAGACAGTATAATTTTTTTTATTCAAAATCCATGTAGTCTGTGGCTGGAGAAGAAACCAAATAAGAGCCTGGTGGCGCAGCAGACTAAAGCAGTTATTAACATTCATTAACATTCAGCTGCCTGCAATTACTGCAAGTTCAATTCTCACCAGGCTCGAGGTTGACTCAGCCTTCCATCCTTTCTAAGGTAGGTAAAATGAGGACCCAGATTGTGGGGGCAATAAGCTGACTTTGTATAAATATACAAAAGTATGAAGGCTATTGCTTAACTGTACTGTAAGCTGCCCTGAGTCTCCGGAAAAGGGAGGCATATAAATCAAATTTAAAAAAAAAAAGATTGTGGAAGGCTTTATGCTCACATATTCAGTAGCTGAGCATGCATGTTTCTCAGAAGGGTTTTGTTCAATCATTAAGGAAAAAAAAAACAACTGCCAGCTGCTTGCACTAGTGACGAAAGTCTTCAGCTTTACGTTTGGTCACTGAAAAAGGTAAAGATGCCACCATTCAATTTTTAAACACTTCCACCACCATGACATAGGCATTCAGGTTAGCACACTTCCCAAATCGTCTATTATCATAGAATGCTAATGAACCAAAGTGCCCTGAATCTAGATCAGAGGTGTCAAACTGGCAGCCCACAGGCCGATGCATCATGCACAGGCCACACCCACCTCAGCTCCACAAAGGCAAAAAAGTCACAATACGACACGTGACATCACATGATGCGATCGAGTTTGACACCCGTGATCTAGATCAGGGGTGGGTTCTAAAAATTTTTACTACTGGTTCTGTGGGCGTGGCTTATTTTGTGGGCATGGCTTGATGGTCATTTGACAATTATTTAGGATTTAGCAGAGGTACTGGTCTACCAGGCTTTTAACTGCTTGCAGAGCTGTACCGATCTACCAATTTATTTTTTGCAGGCACTGGTCTACCCATTTATTTTTGCAGGCACTGATCTACTCATGTATTTTTGCAGGCACTGGTCTACTCATGTATTTTTCCAGGCACCAGTCTACTCATTTGTTTTCTTTTAACACTGATCAACTGTAGGGTGGCCCTTTGAAGCCCCGCGGCAAGAGTTTAAACAGTTTTTTCCCCTCTAGCCATCGGCTGGGACTCAGGAGGCAGCAATAGATTGGGGGGGCAAATAAAAGGTAAGAATAATGTGGGGGGCGCGGGGGTGGAGGGGCAGAACCGGTTCAGTGACATCATATCGTCACCGCTACCGGCTCGGGAGAACTGGGCCGAACCGGGAGGAACCCACCACTGATGTAGATGTACTGCATGTCAGTATCCCTTAACTAGTTAAACCAATATTTAAAGCAGGACTTCTCTGGTTCAACTAAACCAGTGGTGGGTTGCTAAATAGGGCAAACCGATAGCGGTGGTGGCAGGAGGCTCCACCGTCCCACCCAGACGCTACTGCGCATGTGCAGAACCATCATGCGTGCGCACATGTGCATAACCATCACACACATGTGCATGCACAAAAGCATCAGGTGCACGCACGCGCACGGACACACACACGCACGAGTGAACCAGTAGCAAACTAAATTGAAACCCACTACTGAACTAAACCCCTGGAATGATCCATAATTCAGTGTCCTCTCTAAATGAAATTTATCCAGCATGGCTAATGGTTAGCAGCGTAAATTCCTGTCAGTTGGAGAGGGGTAACATAGCAACATATAGAATATATTTTAAAATGTACTTCTGGCACACTTTTTACAGACTCAATCCCAAACTCTTTTTGCCAAAAACTGGGGGGGGGGGAATCCAGCCCAGTGTAGCCTTAATAATATGCAATGATATTCTACCCATAACAGACTTTGAATCACCCAGAGAAGTGTGCACTTCACTAAAAAGTTGGCTATTCCTGTATAAATTCTGAAGTCTGCCATTTGTGATCATGGTCTACAGTCTTGTATTCTATTCTTAAAGTGAGGTTGATTAGAGAGAACTACAAATTAGAAAAGTACCATATTCAGATGTTCTTTTCTATTGTAACTTATAGAAATGCCATGCAATTGTGTTACACTTTTAAACATCCTCAAATCTGGATTCAGAATAACCAAGATAAAGGAATGAAAATCTATTCAGTTCTTTTTCTAAAGGAAGCCAAAACACTGCATAAACAGGTACCAGACAAATCTGAAATCAAAGCATTATCATATTTTGTCAAATTGCAAAACGTTTTCTTAGCTAATCATCAATAGAAACGTCTTTTCTGGCATTCAGGTCTGGAAGTATTTGGCACACCTGAACTCATTTAGTTAAAAGGATGTATTCAATAAATAATCCTTTGAACATTCCTTCTCCCAAACACTAATGTTAAAATAGATGCTTCCTTTTTTTCCACATATACAGTAATGACTAACATTCTGACAAATTACACTGGGTAATATTTTTAATAATTTAGCATAATGGCTACAGCCTTTTTACTAACATAGCAATTAAGTCATCACCGATGCCTGGCCTATACAAATTTATTGTATGCCTGTTTTTATTGCTAATACCTTCAGCACCGTTTTGTCACATAAGCTGACATTGAAAGCAGAAATCGTACCGAGAAAATAAAGAGAAAGGTCATTAATTGAAAACCCTTATTTTTTTTATTATATTCTACCACTATTAACCCAGCAGCAAATTGCTGTGCCTTTCAAACATTTGCTTTCCCTATGTAAGCACCATTGCTATAGTTGTATATTGAATAAGATTTCCACCTGAAAAGAAGGTTCCACTAAATGTATTACCAGCCTCATTTACTCATAAAGACTGTCTCAGCATCACTGCCTAGAATTAACTCTTTGTTAGCAATATGAGGCAGAATCTTGTTTCTTTAACCAATATATGGAAGACAAAGAGAAGACACACATACAAAGAGAGCGAGTTTGGTGTAATGGTTAAGATATCTGAATAGAAAACAGGAAACCATGAAGTGTAATCCCACTTTAGACACAAAGCTAGTTGAGTAAGTCACTTGGGATGGATGAATGGATGGATGGATGGATGGATGGATGGATGGATGTGATAGATGTGTAGTTGGCGTCCTTATTCCTTGTAACTAAATAGGAACTTGTTGATGACCCTTGGATATACTTTTATTGATGGCCTCAAGGTAACCTATTATAAACTCCTAACTTTAACTTTGTACTTGTTACTCGTTGTTCATAGATAAGAATTGACCCAATATTCTTCAGTACTTTATTTCTAACTGATGACTAAGCCCTCTATAGGTGCAGTATTTTCTCCAAATTGTTTTTTCTCCTTCCTTCCTTCCTTCCTTCCTTCCTTCCTTCCTTCCTTCCTTCCCTCCCTCCTTTCTTTCTTTCTTTCTTTTTTCTCTCTCACTCTTCTCATAATATTTATATTGTTTTGCATGTGGGTGTGGATATATTTCTGAGTAATAACTATTCATTTTAATACAGTCTGATTATTTGAAACTAAAGAAGCAGCATGTTTTAACTCAAGTCTTATATTGCAAGAATGAAACAAACCAATAGCATTAAATGATCTGCTTTTTTTTAGAGGCATGTCAGAAATTGAAATTAAAATATTAAGACAGCCTTACCCCTTAGTGAATTACTTTTGTGCTTTTGGGTATGCAACATAATGTTCTCTAGACAATTTTGGAGCTCCAATCATGTCTACCTAGTATGCCAAAGGTAAAGAATTATGTAGGAATTACAATTAAAAATAATGTGAGTATACAAGACTGTTGAACTTTCCTCTAGTAAACCCTGTATTAGATCTTCAGAAAGACTTATACTCCTTTCTATTGTGTTTCCCCAAAAATAAGACCCTGTCTTATATCTTTTTTTAACCCTGAAATAAGCACTTGGCCTTATTGCCATGCACTCAAAAGCCCAATTGGGCTTATTATCAGGGGATGTCTTATTTTGGGGAAAACAGGGTAAGTTTTTTAACTACAAATACTGTAGATAACAGCTGACTTAAAAAGATATTTAAAAGCAGTTTGAAGTGGATGTCAGATCCACCCACAAAATCTTGCTCTATTCTAGGAGTATCAGAAGCACCTGCTATCTATACAGTATTAGCTGTTGCACAATAAACTGTCCACAAGCATGTAAAATAAAAGTGAAGTGAGCTTCAATTTATAGGACAGAGTTAGTTCTAATGCTACACAACTGAACCTAAGCCATGACCCCATAGTTATCTGCTCACTCAGTGCAAAATTCTTGACCCAAACTGAATAGATTAGATGAGATAGTTACCCGAAATGTTGGCTGACAGTTTATACCATGTCAATAGACTCCTTAGGACCTTCTATTTTAAGCTTTTGTATTTTGCCAGGCAATGTTGTGACACATTCAGCGTCTTGTCCAATTTAAGCTTGTCATCTGTGAATGCCTCACTGCTTGTTTTCCTTTAAGAGCATAGAATCATTGATTGCTGGTAATAACTAGACATAGAGTCAGCATGTTCATTGAACAGGCACAGCAATATGAGTCAGAGAAAGAAGTTGCTGTTCCTGAAATGTGTCAATGACTCCTTACCTGACCATGGGAAATTCATTGATTTTTTTTCCCCACTACATATGTAAGTGGCAAGCATTCAATCCATTTCTTATGAATAACTTCAGATGCACTGGACCCGTGAATCCATACAGAAAATTCAAAATTTGATGGCCCTGTTTCTTTTAAAGCATCGCCTCAATGCCATATAATTCATCTAGAAACAGTATGGGAAATGAGTGGCCTCCAAAACATTGAGCTATCAATTTCCACCTGTTCCAAACAAAATGGCCAATAGCAAGGAATGGAATGAGTTGAAGTCCAAAATATTTTGAAACCACTAAATAGCTTAGTACTAAGAGGTCTTCTCCACACCTCCAATTTTTTCAGCCTTTGTATAACTTCATATCATCCATGGTATCGGAAGTATAATAATAGTCCTGCCTGCAAAGATCTTCATTGCAGCAACGGAATGGATATCAAAAACATCAACAGGGATGAGAATGGAAAAAGGTTTCGAAATGAAAAGATGAGAGGATGGAATTGAGTAGCAAATCCTCTATAGTTCAATGGATGGAGGAAAAAGATGGTCCCTTTTCTTTTGTCTTGGCCATTTTTTCCTATTTTTAACCTCATTGTATATGCATATTGCTATCCAGTCCCATCTCTGCCATTGACATTCGACTTTTTGTTTTATTTTTCACAGGGATTCCAAGCCTAGTTGTGGAGAAAAGATGGTTATATTCCAACAGGTTGTAGTTTATCTCCTAAATGTACTTCCTGAGGATTGCTTAGTGCTAACACCTATTATGGAAAGAGAAGGCGCATGAGCCACCATGTTTCTGAGTCAGCTGAGACAGGATTTCATTCATTCATCAATTCCACCAACTTTCCACAATGTTTGATTCTTAGTTGCTTAACACACTTACATGTAATGTCTGTTTTGGAGTCTCATCAGTTTGCTTATTGTGAAAGGGCATTGGAACTGAAAATGATGGCTACAAAAGGGAGTTTTGTGAATTGATACCCTCTACCTGAAGTTTTGATCAAGTAATTTCTCTTTCAATCTTGTCATTATGCCTTTTGAGACAAGCCTGTTGAGTAACTGGCCATATTCTCATGAGAGTAAGCCTATTATCACCAAGGTAGACATTTATGCAATCATCCATGACATACTATCCAATTGAAGAGGTTTTCATGGTACATACAGACCCTTGCCACACTAGGATTATAACATGCATTTGTTGTGGGTCATGTCTGTGGTTGTCCCACTCCTTGAGCTACAAAATAGCTCTAGATAATTGTAAACAGTGAGAAACTCTACTTTCCTTTTGCTGTGACATTTGGTCTTGTTCTCAAGGTTACATTTCCTGGGCTTTGTATTTTCATTGGTGAGATTGTTTGCCATAACCCTTCCTTCTTGCTCATATTTCATTTGCCCAACCAGGTCTACAAAGAATAAATTCTCTGAAGCACCAAGTACATGGATGGCTTAACAAAATGCATACAGTAATGAGTTCAGTGGCAAAAAGTAAGACAGGAAGAAAAGTGGTTGGTTTTTTTCCCTATACACTTAGAAGTACAATAATCGGATAGACAATGTACTTCATATCTTCAAAGAGTGAAGACGAAGTGAAGGAAATGTGGCTTTAACTCACTATGTCTTGGAAATGGCTTTCCAAATGGCATGTGGAATGGAGGATGTTATGGAGAACTCGGAAAATATTAGTTCTCCATAAGTTTGAGTAGTCAGACCCGACTCACATATTAATGCTTATAATAATGCAGGGTACGCACAAAATCTTAAAACCTGCTGTTTTACATTTAAAAGATGCTTGCTAGTTACTTGTGGTCTCTTAAAAATGGGAGAAATGGGGGGGGGAGAAAACTTGACTAAACTACTCACCTAATCAAAAGAGACCACTTTCACCAAACACTTAATTATGTAGCACTAATAACAATAGCTCCTCATTATCATGTGAAATATATACTAAAATTCCTTGCTGAAGGCTTCAGGGAAAGTAGTGAGTGTCACATGAAACCCCAATCACAGAAGGCTTCTGGTATCCACCTGCAAACACACACACACACACACACACACACACACACACACACATGAGAAACCCACCAATCCCAGAAGACTGATCAGTTTAGAAAGGGAAACTATGGTGCCTTGGGCAAAAATAAAATTTAATGCTGAGGAACTCTACTTCATTTTCAGGTAAAGAAAATCAACAGAATATTGTTCCTTTATCTCCATACAGATGTCAAGGGAGGCTTCTCTCCCTCCCTCCCTCCCTCCCTCCCTCTATCTCCCTCCCTCTCTCTTTCCCCCTTGGCTTGTGTTGTATGTGTCTTTGAGTGTCCGTGTGTATGAATGAGAGAGAGGGAGAGAGAGAGAGAGAGGTATTGTGTTTTTACTGCTCTGAATCTTTTAGCTAGGTTGTAGTTGCATCCAATATTATGGTTTTGTCCCAGACAATCATTAATCAAATACTATACCTTGTCTTATCATAAAAGAATCCATTATGATCTATACAGTACCCTTCCAGGATGTATCATGTTGCAAGTACCGTGATGACCGCCAGAAGAAGTTTGATACGATATTCTATTGATAGCCATTCCCGCCCTTCCTTCTTTCCCTCAGTAATCAACAGTTAAATTGATCTGACACTTCATCTGTCCAGAAGAGCCCCTAGTGCGAGGGTCCAGGTAGGGGTTTTTAAAGTGTGTTGAGGGGAGGCGGGGGTAAAAGGTTCAAAAGGAAAGTCATCAGAAATAATGAGGCTGTTCCGCCCAGCTCCCACTGGAGCCAAGGAGCAAAGTACCTTTTCCAATTGGGTGTCCCAGCACCACCGCTGCTGAAATAAGCAGTCACGGAGAGCTGCAAGCAAATTGCTTTGACAAGGCTGTTAGTGTTGTAGGAGTTCAAGGGTTTGAGACACTAGGTCAGCGGCTGCCAATCAAGAGGACAGAAAAAGCCGCTCGTTGAGCCTGTGATTTCTACCTAGGCCGCAATTATCCCCGACTATTCCTGTACCTCGCAGCGCCTCTGATTAAACCTGCCTCCTTTTTACATCTCTTTCAGAGTGCGATTCACACACTAATTAGTTGCCTGCTCTCCACTGAGATGTCAGACCCTCAGTCAATTTATCTCTATTTCAGCCTGTTCAGAGTGACTTCCCCAGTTATCAAAATTTAATCATGCCTTCAAAAATGTTGAAAAGTGGTCATTAGAGGCAAAAGGCCACAGGATACAATATTCATTTTTCTCTATCTTCCAGTCATCCAGCTGGCATCTATAATGGATATCCTGGGGGCTCTGAGAACACGTTGATTTATGCAACCTCACTCTTGCTCTCGCTGTGGTGCGCCAGGCTGCTTTAAAGAACAGGTTTTAACAAGGTCTGAGGTGGGAGGACATTAATCATGGTAGCATTGTATGTGAAAAGGGTGCGGTGTAGTCAGAAGAACCCCCTATAGCAGGGCAGTTAGGATTTTTTTTTATTTTATTTTTTTAAAAAAATCCACCTTCTCGGTGATAAAGGAGAGTTTGACAATTGATTAGACCTTTCTGTAACTTTGCAGTCCTCTGAAATGATGAGAGGGAGAGAGACAGAAAGAAGCCGAGAGATAGAATGAGGCTCACACTGACAGTTTTAAATGTGCAATAACTTTATGGTTCTTGACTGAAACGGGCTATCAAAATCAGCCCGAACTCAATACAGACTTTAAAAAAAAAAAAAAAGAACACCATTCTCTGCCTAAAAGCCCTTTCAGTGGCACGTGTCGGAGCCAATCACAAAGAGGAACAACCTGCAGTGTCTTTCCTTTAAAACTGCATCAGGGAACTTTAATACAAACCTCATCTGATAAGAAGAGGCTAATGCAGGCTGCCTCTAAATCAACTGCCAAGAATTGACTTCATGCTGGCACCGGGGATTTTAAATTATATTATTCTTATCCCATTAAACATTTTCTTTTTACAAGTCTGTTTATAAGCGGGGGGGAGGGGGGAGAGGAGAAATGCATGCACCAGCAACCCTAAATATTGAAACTCTGCAAATGAAGTTTACGTTTATGTTTTCTTACCAGAAAAGCAGATTATTATTTTTTTAATTTGATTTATATGCCGCCCTTCTCCGGAGACTCAGGTCGGCTTACAACGCGTTAAGCAATAGCCTTCATACTTTTGTATATTTATACAAAGTCAGTTTATTGCCCCCACAATCTGGGTCCTCATTTTACCTACCTTTGAAAGGATGGAAGGCTGAGTCAACCTTGAGCCTGGTGGGATTCGAGCTTGCAGTAATTGCAGGCAGCTTGATGTTGATAACAATGCTTTAGTCTGCTGCGCCACCAGGGCTCTAGATATATGGAATCAGAGTGTCCCATTTGGAATCTTTTATAGGATTAAAAGGGGGGTTGTGGGGTTTTTTTTTTTGCTTAAATGTTTGCTTTGATGTGACCAGGTGGAAATAGATGCAGTTATACATTATGTGGACAGACTTTGTATTCGCTTTTCTCATCCTATTCTGAGAATGCAACTTCAGTCAAAGTGCCAAATGGCACAACATGTCTATTTTGGGATGACCGTCAAACAAACATACCTGACTTACTATATCTAATTCTTCTTGGGAAGTTGCTCATAACCTTGACTGATGGATCACACCAGAGCACTAATATATACCCTTTGGTTTTCAGCTGAAGGACTGGCTGATAAAGCCTTCTTCCCTTCCTGGTGCCCTCCTGTCATTTTATGTTGTGGCAGCAGCCACGTCTGAGGAACCACATGACATTTTAATTTCAGTGCAATGTTTTGGAGCGACGCAAGTTTAGATGCTCCAGGACAGGGAACAACATATTTTAATATATGCCATGTTTCATGGGTTCTTAATTGCCTGATTTTTCATTCCGTTTAGTTGACACCTGAGCAGTTCTCCACTGCCTCTCAACTGCTGATAGACAGAGTCTGTCAAACTGTTGTTTCTTCAGACTATTTCTTTTCCCCTTTGGTGCAAGGAAGAAATTAAAACAGTAGATGTTTTAGTAGACTATAAACTGCATTTATAGTGCAATATTGCTACTTAAAACATTCGGCAAATTACATGCTTGCTGGGGGGGCCTTTCATTCTATCTACTCCAAAAAGCCTTTCCTACATATTCCTGTTTATACTAGCACACAACTGGTGAAAATTAGACCAGACCCTTATCATTCAGCCACTGGATCATTATGAACATAGAACTTTTTAAAAATATTCTTACTTCTGGGTTGTTGACAAGAATATCAAAAGTAACTTGGGCTTTTTTTTTTTTTTTTTTGCTTTCCTTTCTTTTCTTTTTTTTAATACAGTAGGGCTAAGGAGGCAAATTCTAGATTGAAAAACTAAGAATTCTTCAGCTGGATAAATTAGGACGATGATAATGACGTTATCTATTCAATCGTATCCGACTCTTGGAGATTTTATGGGCCAGGTCTTTCCATGTCTTCTGATCTGTAACTACTTCTTTGAGTTGTTCTATGCTCTGCTTTGGTGTCAGCTTTGATGGTGTAAATTAGGGTACACCTACCTTACCACAAGGGTTCCCCTTTACTGTAACCTTGGAAGAAAGCATCTTCCTATAAGGGTTTTAAATTATCTCTTCTGCCAGAAAAGCCTACCCATAATAATAGAAAATGGTAATAGAAAAGCCAAGGTTTTAAGATACTCACAATAGGTATATCAGGGTGTATGGAGAGTGGTTGTGTTGATGAGTATTCAGACATTCCCATTCGCAATAATGAATTACTTGCGGGGGCGCATGTGCAATTCAGGTTCACTCTATTTGATCTGCTCATATGTCCAAGTAGTCACTTGAAGCTGCCTTAATATTAAAGCACACATAAAAACAACTCCCTAATGGGAACTAAGCTTTTACGTTCAGCTGTCTGAGTTCAAGGTAGTCTCGGCACAACTGGAACCTCCAATACAGATTGGAGAAAGCTGTCATTGGAATTGATGCAACTCGTTAAAACACCCAATTCTTTGGCAAGCGTTGTTACCATTTGGTTTGCTAACCTCTGCAAGTCCAATGAGTCCTATGAGTTCAGAGAAACAGTTCCCCCATTTTGCAGCGGCCTTGATAAGTTTCTGAACTGATAGACCAGTGTGGCGAACCTTTCCGGCACTGAGTGCTGAAACGGGAGCACGCATACAGGCGCATGTGTGCAGGAAAATGGAAGAGCAGCTGCCTGGTGTGCATGCGTGCACCAGGAAGATGATCTTCCAGTTTCCAGCAGATGCATGCACACTGGCCACCTGGGCTTCTGGTTTCTGGTGCACATGCACGTGTGAAGACCAGCTGACCGGTGTGCATGCGCACGTGGGAAACCAGAAGATCATCTTCTGGTGCGTGCATGCAAACCAGGCAGCTGATCTTCTGGTTTCCGATGCTCCTGCACACGTGAAGATCAGTTGGCTGGTGCACCGGAACCCGGAAAAGGAATGGGCGATGGCTCATGTACCCGGAGAGATGGCTTTGCCTGCCACTTCCACCATGCGTGCCATAGGTTCGCCATCACGGTGATAGACCCTTCAACACCAGAGAACATCATGAGGCAGAACACATAGCATCCACAACGAAATGTTGCAGGATGGGCTAGCCTGCTCAGAGAAAATCCATAATGCTCCAATCTGTCTGCCCTTCCTTCTTAAATCAGCAGTCTATGAATGCTGAGCATAGGCTTAATTGTTCCACTTAGGCTGTTTTGTTCTTGGGGGGGGGGGGGGGGGGTGTGGCCGGGTTGTGTAGGTTTTTTTTTTCTTTTGCAAACTTTGAGATTCCCCTCAAATCTATGTGTTCCTTCTTTTTGTGTATGAATAATATTGGGGTTTTTTTCCTCTCTGTAATAATGCACACTCAAAAAATGAATTCTATCTCAGAAAGCAAAATAACACATTGTAGGGTTGTAATCTCTCATACACGGCAGAAATTAGAGACCATCCCTAAAGAGACTTTTGAGTAGAATAGAAAGCTGAGCTCAGTTACTGATTACTATTGCATAAGGTCTCATCTATGGTATTTGCTTGACATCAGCACAGAAAATGATTGTGATTGCTTTTTCTGGGATGTTTTTATCAATTTCTTAATTTCTTCCAGGGATTTCCTGATTTTTTCCCCATAAAACTATCTGTCAGGTCTAATTCTGCTTAACTTTAATTATTTATTTATTTATTTATTAGTCCAATTTATATGCCGCCCTTCTCTGTAGACTTAGGGTGGCTTAAAATGCATTATAGCAATAGCCTGCATACTTTTATGTATATACCTGCTTATTAGGGCTTTTGCCCCTCCCCCCAAAGCGGTGTTGTTCTATACAAAGCTGGCTTATTGCCCCCACAATCTGGGTCTTCAATTTACCTACCTCAAAAGGATGGAAGGCTGAGTCAACCTTGAGTCTGGTGAGATTTGAACTCACTAATTCAATAATTGCAGGCAGCTGGCAGCTAAGTGCTAGCACTTAACAGCACTTAGTCTGCTGCACCACCAAGGCTCTTTATCAACTTCAGTCCAGCATGGTTGGTTATTAATAAGCAAAAGAAATCACAGGACTATAAATAAAGTTAACAAGCTAGCAGGAGAAAAATTCTAATTGTCATATTTTTAAATTAGATTAAATATTTAAATAAATAATTTAAATTAAATTAAATATCCCCACTGGAGGTCACTACTAGATTGATAGCAATCCCCACCTCCCCCCTCGCTCGTTGCTTTCCCACCGATATAGCTGTATTACTGTTTTCTTTTTCATTGTTTATTTTATTGTTCCATTACTTTACTACTGTTATGTTTACACTTCTTTACATTTTTGTGTTTTTATTGTTGTAAGCCACTTAAAGTAGCCTCATGGGGAGATAGGCGGCAAATAAATTTAATAATAATAAATCTCAGAAATTTGTCACTGTCATTAGTCACACGAGGAAACAAGATCTCTTTTGAAGGACAGCACTTTTATAAAGAAATGCACAATGAACCCAGTCCCTGTGTTACAAGCTTTAAAATGGAAGATCCTGGTTCCTAGATCTACTCAGAAGTAATTCCTGCTGAATTCAGTTGGGCATTCTTCCAGAAACATAAGCAGACAATTGCAGCATAAGCTTGAGATAAAAATAAAGAGCAGCTTGTTATTATAAGATATCTGTCAGTAATTATGTACTCCTAAAAATGCGTGGGCACCATCAAAAGCTATAATTTTCATTAAGATTCACCTACATATTTAAAAGCAGTAAGAAACAAACAGACATCTTAAGAAATGGATTCATATAATATTTTATTTTACCTTTTCTTCATATTCTATAATAGCTTTATAAAAGCATTTGCAACTGAAAAGATTCCCAAGCTTTAAGATATTTCAAGCTTATAAATATTCTGTGATTTCCTCTTCTTCTTCACTTCCTTTTTTTCTTTGCCATAGTATGAAATAGATTCAAGAAAATATCTGTTGCTGTAAGGTGCAAATGGGGTGTATTTAAATCAGTATTTTTAAACAGAACCTGAGTTTGTATAGGCTTATTTGTAATGAAAGCAGGCTAAAACATATTATAGAAAACATACACATCCAAACACACCCGTGTGTGTGTGTGTGTGTGTGTGTGTGTGTGTGTGTGTGTACGTACACCAGGGGTCAGTTCTACTTACCTTTACTACCAGTTTGCAATGGGAGCATACACGCAGATCATCCATTATGACGTCCATTATGACATGCGGATTATGACATCCGGGCAGGTGGGCGGAACCTCCCTCTGCTTTTACTACCGGTTCGCAAGAACCGGACAAAACCGGGAGCAACCCACCACTGGTGTCCACGCAGCAATCTACATGAAAACTACTAAAAGTTTTGTCATTAACTACTGGGTGTCTTTGAATTCACAATTCATTGTGTGCATAGAAAGAGGTTCAGTCTTAGTACAACTTTAGGCTTCTGAGAATCTCCTTAACATTTAGGAATAGCTCTTTCATTCAATCCTTTAAATCATAGCCATGTGTTCCATTTACATTCTCAAAGGGGAATTATACTCTATTGTATGCTAAGAATAATTAAATAGCATTATATGAAGGACAGGTTACCGTTTGACCAATTTTTCCAAATACAATCAGAAATTTCCATTACCTATGTTTAGGGGCCCAAGGAAAGAAATATAGCAGGCTTGGAAGTTACCGTAAGTAACCTTAACCAAATGGTAAGATTTCTATGACATAGCAGAGTCCATATCTGCTAACATATGTCTGTAAATTTGATTGTGTGGACTAGATTAAAATTTTTCACCATTCCCAATACTGAGAGTCAATAAGCAACTTCAATAAGCAAAGGAAGTTGCCTTATCTAGGAAAGGAAGTTTTCTACAGTATATCTAGACCAGGGTATCAAATTCAAGGCCCACGGGGATCCAGCCCATGGGGTGCTTAGATCTGGCCCATGGGGCCAGCCTGGATACAGCAAAGGACTGGCCCGCAGTGCCTCTGCCAGAGAAAACGGAGCTCATTGGGACCACATGCAACCCCCCCCCCCCAATGCTCCATTTTCACTGGCAGAGGGCTATCAAAACAAACTAAAAACAAAACAAAAGGAGAAATGTTTCCCGTTTTGCATTTGACCAAGAAGGGACAGGAAAGGAGAAAAGGAAAGAGGAAAGACAAAAAAGAAGAAGAGGGAAAGATGGAAAGAGAGCAAGGGAGGAAAAATAAGGAAAGAGGGGAAGGAAGAAGAAAGAATGAAGAGGGAAGGAAAAAGAAGAGAAGGAAGGAAGGAAGGAAGGAAGGAAGGAGATTATAATGAGAGTGAGGGAAGGTCTCAGGGAAGTCCTGCCTTAGCACTTGGATACCACAGGTGCCCCTGACACGAGTGACATTGAATTGGCCATGGCCACCATGGCCACACACCCCGGCCCTCCAAGGTCAAACACAACCCTAATGCAGCCCTCAATGAAATTGAGTTTCACACCCCTGATCTAGACTGAGGCTACCAGAAATGAGTTGTAAAAATCCAGATACCTACTAGTAGCAACTTAGTAAAGACCACAGCAGTCTCCCAGAACAGTCACATCACAGTAGATGATGTGCAACAGTGAGTCAAGAATGTGAAAACCTGATACCCAGCTCAGATATGAACAATGACTGCTGGCTTAAGAAACTAACAGCACTGCATGAACCAGCTGCTAGTAGCAGTTTCCCACCCAGGGACTGCCTGACACAAGGAAGGACAGTGCTGATCATGAAAGATTCTCACAAGGGAATCTAATAAAAATCAAAGGGAACAGCTCCATCCAACTACCAGCCAATAACATGCTTCTCCACAATATGGAAATCTTATCAGGTATCATAGAATCATAAGGCTAGAAAGGACCTCAGAGGTCTTATAGTCCAACTCCCTGCTCAAGGCAGGAGCCTTATATCATCCTGGTCAAATGGTTTTTGAAAACCTTCAGTGATGAAGCACTCACAATCCCAGGAGGCAAGCAATTCCTTTAATTAATTGTTCTCACTGTTAGAAAAGTTCTCCTTACTTCTAGATTGGATCCCTCTTTAACATGCTTACAACCATTATATCTGGCCCTGCCCTCTCGTGCCTTAGAGAATAAGGTCAGTTCCCTCGTCTTTGTGACATCCCCTCATACCAGAAGACAGTTATCATGTGCCTCCTAATCTACATCATGCTATAGGACCATATGGGCCAGTACATAAGAGTAACAACAGGGCTGAAAATACTGGTTGATTATAGATACAGAAGTCGCCCAAGATTCAACATCTAGACAAGACCAATCGGGGCACAGTCTGGACTACAGGAAAGCCTACAACTGAATGGCACGCACATGGATCTTTGAATGCCTGGCACATTGCTAGTCTACCTGCTACCTCCTAATATTGTACTCATTTCCCTTTTCTTCTCTCTGTCCCAGTGTGTACATATCCTCCATTTTTTATCCCTCTCCCCTTCTTCATTTTTCAGAGAGGTGGAAGGAAGAGGCAAACAAGAGAGTAGTCTAGTTTTGCTGCTGAATTTGAATAATTAGCAGGGCACTGGACTTTCATCCTAGAAGGGGTGCTTCTATTATCAACTGCCTACGTCTCCCTAGAGAGTTTAATGTTGCTCTTCGAGAGCAAATAGACTACATTACTTGGTGGATGGAGGAGTTATCCAGTCCATTTTGATTCCTGGTGACTGCTTTTCTGCAATTTTCTTGGCAAAATTTTAGAAGTGTTTCTATGGCCTTCTTCCTAGGGCTGAGAGAGAGCACAATTAGCACTCAACTGACTTTGTGCTTAAGGTGGAACTAGAACTCACAATCTCCCAGTTTCTAGTCTAATGCCTTAGTTACTTCACTAAATAACTTTTTTCCCTTTCTACATTGCTAATAAAAGATTCCAGTGCAAACAAGAGTTCTCTTCAAAACAACAACAACAACAACAACACCTAGTACTAATTCCTGAAGTAGAGAAGTCAAACCAAGATCAAATCACAAATACATCATTTGGCTGAAGAATATTTGACAAACGGAATCTTATCAGGAATGTAAGATGACAGACCATCAGGTAAATAGAAAGATGTGTTCAAACCCAACTCAATCATGTAAGAGCAACTCCATAATAACAGGAACATAACCTGCTGCTCCTAAAGATGGCTTTGAGAAGATAAAATAAACCACACATTCTAAAGTATCCCCCCATTTACCAGAATGATGACCCTGGTATATTTATACACAGGGGCGCAGTTTTCTTGCCCTATTATAGCCTGACATTATATATCTTTAAATCATGCTGCAAAAATTTCTGCCTTCCCCAATGCTTCCTCTAATTTAGGTTGAACAACTACTCTCATAAAGAAAAACTGCTACTGTTGCTGTTTATTGGACTGAGAAAGGTCTCCCTGACTAATGTCCCTGGATTAAACGAATGTGGAATAATAAGAACTGATTTATTTGGGGCACTGGTCGGATAAAGCTGCCACTGAGTTTCAAGAAACTATTCATCCGAGGATTGCTGTTGCTAGTAAATATGGTTGTTGCCAAAATGAGTCTTCAGGCTTTTGTGTAATCTATGGAGTGAAGTAGTCAAGTGGAAATGAAATAATGTGGTTGCTTGGTGTGTGGGAAACACCCCATTTTTATTTCACCTTGTAGGGGTCTAAACTCTAAACCAGGGGTCCCCAAACTTGGCAGCTTTAAGACTTGTGGACTTCAACTCCCAGAATTCTCCAGCATAGCTGGCTGGAGAATTCTGGGAGTTGAAGTCCACAAGTCTTAAAGCTGCCAAGTTTGAAGACCTCTGCTCTAAATCATCCCATTTTCCCCTTAGATTCTGGTGGTTTCCACCCTAAAGTAACACTTTTACTTCCCATCCTAAAGCAACATTTTTACTTCTCATCCTCAAGCAACTTGTACTTCCCATCCCACAACCTTTTACTTTCAATCCTAAAGCAACTTGTACTTCTCATCCCACAGCAACTTTTACTTTTAAGAAGCATAAGAATTATATTTTAAAATGTGTGACTGTTGATCACATACAGTGGAAGAAATGTAAGGGTGCCTCGTTTTTTTCTCTCTCTCTCTCATTAGAGGAAAAATAGCTATAGTGAACATTATTTTGCACAGGTTTCGTACCCTGACATCTTTAGTTAATAGGGTGGCCATTTACAAATATGATTTTTTTATCAGACAAGATGGAAAGCCAGGGAAGAGGAAGGATAAAACAGGTATAGCTTATTTTCAAGCCATGAGCCTGCATCTACTTACACTCCTGATGAAATGTGAGAGTTCGCCTAATTAAGGTATTACCAAAAGAATGGGTTTTAGAATGATTAAAATAAAATCTTTTCCAGGTCTTGCCTGGTGAAGAGTGAATTGTGTGTGGGAGGAAACCATATTATATTATATTACGCCCCAAATGAATGGGTACAGAATGTGCCCTGGCAATAAGAGCATCCTTCCTGCTGCACTTCTCATAATACAGAAAACACCTATTTCATAGAAATTATCTCCATGAAGGACACATGTTATCTGCGCCGTAACCCCAGCGACAATGCCTCTCATCATTAGCCACATTCACGTCTTTATGGAGTCACTGCTGGTAAAGCTTATCCATAGAATACGTTACACTTCACTCTGGGGATTTTGTTCTTAAATGAAAGGGTTATTGGCTTTTTTCCCCCCTTATTTTTATACAATTTTATAATTGAGTTCTGGCTTGTAGGTTTAGAAGCTCCATCTCCCATTTTAGCCCTAGTCAGTCTCTTCTTGATATTATAAACACTTTTTGTAGTGTTCACTTAATGGATTCAGAGAGAAGTCCCATTGGGAAGGCCTATTGTCAAGATAATACTACAGCTTTAAGTTCCTATTAAAGTCTGTGTGAACCATGCACTTGGATTGCTACATCACTGATAATTATTGGAAAGTTACCAAAGCCACTAAGCTATGTGGGTCTTCACACTCTTATAGCATAAAAGAAAGATTAAACTGCAAGAAACCAGTATTTTTCTGGGGTTAGGCAATCAGTTAAAAAAAAATTAAACCCTACATCTCTATCTGTTTTCATATATTTTGCAAAACATTTGATATAAATGCCTGAAAGAACTAAAGATACCTGTCCTTAATTATGACTAAAAAGGATTAAAAACAGCAAGAAAATTATTCATTAGTCTAGATTTAGTAATAGAGATCTGTGCCACAAAAAGATATTTATTTTCCTCTATGATTAGTGGCTGAATATTTAGGACGAGGGACGTTGTCAGTGCGAGTTTCTCTTATGGAATAATAAGAATGTAGGAAATAAGCTGGGGGGGGGGCATTGGGAGGGAAAGAAAGTTTTCAAAATTCTTTTTACTAAATCCTGAATTCCCCCTTCTCTCTTTCTCCCAATATACATACACATATGTATTCACTGTTGTTTAGAACTGAAAAAAGAATTGTGTACATTGATATAAAGTTGTCCCTTACACTTTGCAAAACAATAAAAGATGGAGGTAGATCTATAAATCTGTAAATATTAATCTATTTGTATAGATAAATTTAAAAAACAGAAATAAAATTCTTCTCACCATAAAAGTAGCATTTTGCTCAGTCTGTCTTCTGGCTATCGAAGAAAGGTGGCTGATTTCAAACATAAGACCTGTTAATCAGTGGCGAAATCCAAATTTTTTTACTACTGGTTCTGTGGGCATGGCTTGGTGGGTGTGGTGTGGCTTGGTGGGCGTGGCTTGGTGGGCATAGCAGGGGAAGGATAGTGCAAATTCTCCATTCCCACTCCACTCTGGGGCCAGCCAGAGGTGGTATTTGCCAGTTCTCTGAACTACTCAAAATTTCTGCTACCGGTTCTCCAAACTGCTCAAAATTTCCGCTACTGGTTCTCCAGGACCTGTCAGAACCTGCTGGATTTCACCCCTGCTGTTAATGCTTTGATTACATTAATATTTTGCTTATCCAATATAAACAGAATACAACAGCTACCAAAATGCAGATCAAGTAACAATACTTAATGCATTTTTAAAAAATTAGTTGCAAATCCAAGTGTTTTAAATGTGTTGGACAATATACAAAGCATCTTTTTGAACTGTTGGTGCAACCCATTCTTTTTCCAGACCCAGCTAGTGATTTTGGCCACTCCCTGGTGCGTTAATGCAGGCGTTTAAAACTTGTGAATTTCAAGTCCCAGAATTCCTCAGCTAGGATGTTGAAGTCCACAAGTCTTAAACTTGTCAAGTTTGGAGACCCTTGCTTTATTGATTCAAAAAGAAGGGCTTTGGGTGTGTTCCTGCACCTTCTGAAGCATCCCATCCAGCTAAGATTAGAGCAACATCTGACAGCTGTGGCTAGGGGGACCTTTGCACAGGTTCGCCTGGGGCATCAATTATGACCCTACTTGGATCAGGAGGCTCTCCTCACAGTCACTCATGCCCTTGTCACCTCATGGTTAGATTATTGCAATGCGCTCTACATGGGGCTACCCTTGAAAAGTGTTCGGAGACTACAATTGGTCCAGAACGCAGCTGCGTGAGCTGTCGTGGGTGCACCTAGGTACACTCACATTACACCAATTATCCGTGAGCTGCACTGGCTCCCTATTGGTCTCCGGTCACAATTCAAGGTGTTGGTTATTACTTTTAAAGCCCTACATGGCTCAGGGCCAGGTTATCTTTGAGACCACCTTCTGCCGCATAGATCCCAGCGATCGGTAAGATCCCACAGAGTTGGTCTCCTCCAGGTCCCATCAGCTAACCAATGCCGGCTGGTGGGCCCGCAGGGGAGGGCCTTCTCTGTGGCTGCCCCAGCTCTCTGAAACCAGTTACCTCCTGAGGTCTGGACCATCCTCACCCTATTGGCCTTCCGAAAAGCGGTGAAGACCTGGCTTTTCCGGCAGGCCTGGGGCCGTTGATCTCGCTCTTGTGATCTGGTGAGATCCGGCCATGAATGGCGTGAGTGAGTTTTTAATGTTTTTAATTTTTAAATGTTTTTTTTTATAATGATTTTTTAAAATGTATTGTGAGCCACCCTGAGTCTTCGGAGAGGGGTGGCATATAAATTGAATTAATTAAATTAATTAAATTAAATCCCTTTAGAAGGATTTAACAGCCCTACAGGAGATAACAAGTTTTATCTGTCCTATTCTGAAAACTTTTTTCCAGGCTCTGTGAATGATTTTTTTTTCTGTTACAAATGGGTGTCTGGTTTTCAACTGATATTCAAGGTTCCGCAGAATGTCTTTGAAACTACTGCTGGTTGATATGAAGTAATAGAGACTGTTATTTTCATTTTTCCAGTTTCACATCTCTCTAGCTGGCTGATTGGAAAAAGCCCCATGAGGTAAGCTTCTCTCATGAAATCTTCCCTAATGATTAGTTAGCATCTGGGAAACCAGAAAAGTTGACAAATGCTAGAAAGATGATACCACAATAAAACATCCAGACTGGAGTGAGCTACTCCTCAGCTATCAGATATTACTGAAAAGTCAAGCTCTGATGAGAATTGCGGGGTTTTTTTCTCCTCTGAAAGCCAAAATGAAATTAAATTGCTGTTTGGGGGGAAAAAATTGGGAAAAAATGACAGGGAAAACCAATCAACACAGCATTAATTCCCCCCCCCACACACACACACACTTTGCTATTTCCTTTCTAACCATAATTTAAAAGGGCTAAATTGGAGGAAGGTAGCTATGGATATCCCATCTTTCAGTTCAAGAACTACTGCTACTTATTATAGATAAATGTATGTTTAAGAGATGAATAAATATACAGAAATAAGGGGAAAAAGCATTAATATCATATCATGTTTAAATAATGAACAAAGCTTAAGAACTATATGTTTATATGAGTACTAATATTATTGTAAAGTGACGGAAAATGTTTGGAACCAGTGATGTCATATCTATGTCCAGTGTTTTTTTTAAAATTTGTATTATTAATAAAAAACTTTTTTTTAAAAAAAGAACTACTGCTGAAACAGTTCATATTATAAACATATTATTAATTCATTGCAGAAAATGAATAATTGGAGATTGAGTTATGAGGAAGGAAGGAAGGAAGGAAGGAAGGAAGGAAGGAAGGAAGGAAGGAAGGAAGGAAGGAAGGAAGGAAGGAAGGCTGTTTTAGAATTCTGCTTTAGAAGTTCCTGATGAACTATTGTAAACTAAATGGTATTTCTCTACTGTTTATTATGTTTTGGCATGGGGATTGTACTGCACGGTGCCAAACATTCATTTTCTCATCATTTTCACTATGCTCTTTTCAAGGATATTTCTATAGATTAACAGAAGTGCTTTTATATGTGAACAAAAAGAGCAGATGTTCACTTTAATGCTTTTGTGTAATACAGGTAATGCTTAACCCTGGCCATGGATGACCATTTTATTCATTTCTTCCTCAATAACGAAGAAGGCTTTGTCATATTATTTTAATGTTGTTGGTGACAATCAGTGGTGACATTCTCTACCTCTGTGTGTGCTTTTCATGATGATGGGCCACAGCTGACCAACTTAACAAGCTCCCCTGTTTTAACTTGCCAACTATGACAATACTGCCTTCTTGGATCTTAATCACAAGTTTCAGACACTGACACTACACATTTCGTGGTTCGTAATTAACGTGAAAGTTTCTTGTGATCCAACCGCTAAAAAGCAATCCGTTCTGCAAATCTAGAGAGATTGACGTGGCAAACGGAGACAGAAATGAACAAAGTTCTTAATGTTCTATTGCGTGGCTGATGGTTAGGAAAAATGCCTGGACACAAGAAAAGGATTTCTGAGCTAAATAACACTCCACAAACCTTGTACATGTTTTTGGAGTATCTGATGAAATGTTCTCCTCTTGCACAATAGGCTTTTGTAGTATTTCTTATTAGTGAGAGCTTGAAGCCTGCCTGTGTTAAACATTAATCCTTTGCATAATGAAACTGTGAGAATGGATTTTTATGAAATTTCACACATTTGTTAGCCTGGAAAGGAAGATGCTCATTTTCATGTCTGGCTCTCCAAGGTTTTCTCTGATTTAAAATGGGGGGGAAAAAACCCTTTGAAAACCTTGCCTAGATGAAATATAAGGGGACATATTCTTCTTCAAAATGCATCAGCCATAAATTGTTTTGGAATTCAACTATCCAGAAAATGTTGGCGTTTGAATGTGGGGTTTTTTTCCCTTTTACTGTAGACATACAGTATCAAGTTTGTGCTGTTAAAAAGGCACTGTGTTTGAATACAATTTAGTCACAGTAAAGTACATTTGGATCTGACTAGCGAGCATAACTGTTAACAACGTACTTAATATGTCTCACTTAAATGAATACGTAATTTCAGATGGATTGGACATGTCTCATTAAATTGGTTTTATCAGACACATCTATATATTTCCAAGAGGGTGCAGATCTTGGGATTCCATATCATTGTAAACCATGAGAAGCAGGGATCTTGCAGCAGATTATTCCAGCAAACAACGAGGGAACTGTTTCCATTTCTCTAACTTGAAAGGGCTAGTACTAATCAGGTTGAATGAAATATAAATTGCTAAGCACGAGACAGATTGGTTCCCAGATAAAGTACAAATAAAGCCTTTCTTTAAATAATTTGACTAGCATAAGGATTAAAGCTACAACTCTGTATTTGACTTATAAGATCAGCTAGCAAATCAAATACATAATTATATAATAAATCCCACAACCGTTGTCTAAGGCTGCCTGGGACTAGATTAATACAATGCATTAAGCCAAGCTTACTATGTATGAATTCAGCCATTCTAGTTTGTAAACAAATGTTTTCGTGTTTACTGCATTTGGTTTGAATTCCTTCTGTTTAGGCCAACGTAGGATTGTAGTCAGTGATGGGATTCAAGTAATTTAACAATCGGTTCTCTGCCCTAATTATTTCTTCCAACAACCAGTTTGCCAAACTGCTCAGAAAGTTAACAACCGGTTCTCCCGAAGTGGTGCGAAGTGGCTGAATCTCACCACTGATTGTAGTGCTACAAGTGTTAATGTTTCATATTATGAAACTGATAATGCTTCACATTATACAGTTCCTATTAGAATATGGGCAGTGCAGTGGCTCAGTGGTTAAGCTGGCAGCCCAAGTTCAAGACCCAAATGCTATACGATGGAGTGAGCTCCTGTCCTCGCCCCAGGTCCTGCCAACCTAGCAGTTCGAAAGCATGCAAGTATCAAATGAGAGTAGATAAATAGGTACCACTTCGGTGGGAAGATAACAGCGGCCCATAATGTCATGCTCATTTCGTGACCATTGAAATGTCTTCAGACAGCGCTGGTTCAATGCCCTTGAAATGGAGATGGAACACCACCCCTTATAATCAGCAATGACTAGCAGAATAAAATCTGCAGGGACTCCTTACCTTTATTAGACTATATGTTCCAAAACAAGTCCTCTGAGCAGAATAGCACTCATACTGGAGCTTAAATTATCATTTAGGAGTCAGAAAAGATTATTGTCAGGTACGGAAGCAAGATATAAGCATTTCAAATAAATAACATGTACATTGGCATCAGAACTTTTAGGATTGTACTGTATTGCTGAAAGTACATTTGTTGTTAGTTTTATGAATTCGAATAGTGGCTCCTGCTCCCTTTCAGATTACTTCAGCACAGGAAAATCTTGGCAATTTCAGTATTTTCCCTTGATCAAATGATATTGGCCTTCTCATTCACAGCCCTACATTTCAACAATCTTATGCCAAGAAGGGAAATCCTTCCATTTCTGGAAAATAACCCTGTTTTCTTCTTTAATTCAGCAACTGAGCCACACTGCTATATAAATTTTACTGAAACTTTTTACCAAGGCAATGGGTTTATCCAGCCATATCAACTTTCACCAGTCTTTTGTGTAACAGTCTCTGAAAGGTAAGGCCTGTGTCTTAGGGGGAAGGCAAGTTCAGGTAGTCCTCGACTTATAACCATTTCTTGAGCGACCATTCAAAGTTACAATGGCACTGAAAACAATGACCTATGACCAGTCCTTGCACTTATGACCATCACAGAATCTCCATGATCATATCATCAAAATTCAGGTGTTTGGCACTTGATGTGTATTATATTTATGATGGATGCAACATCCCAGGATCATTTCCGACCTTCCCAGCCAGCTTGTAACAAGCAAAATTAATTGGGAAAACCGGATTCGCTTAATGATTGCATGATTCATTTAACAACTGCAGTGATTCGCTTAACAACTGGGGTAAAAAGGTGTTAAAATGAGGCATAACTCACTTAACGACCACTTTGTTGGCAAAAGAAACTCTGGTCCCAATTGTGATCATAAGTCAAGGACTACCTGTATGAAACAGGATATATTTCTTTTATAAAGCTTTTGTCACTGCAGTTTCCATAATGAAGTGATTTTGCTGCTGATTTTGCTGTTAGGGAAGAAAAGTGTTCTGATAAAGCTTTTTTAGGAGCTAAGCACTTTGCATGTATCGTAATGAAATGCAAGTGGAAAGGATGAAATGTACTAAAAGTCAGTGCAACTATGTTTATTTTAAATTTTTCAGAATACAAAAAAAAAAAAAGAAATATGTCAGTATTGGAGAAGGAAACCAGTGAGATGATTGCAAATGGATGAATTTTCAGGGAAGAGGGAAGAGATCACACACTACATGTTCTGCTAATTTGTATTTAAATGCTTACTGAGGAGGAGGGGGAAATACTGTTTCACATCCATGCTTACATTATTTTGCTATTTTGAAAAGCATGGAAGTAAGTTTACTTTGGAAGTTAGGATTTCTCCAAATTTGTAATGCCATTCTTCAATTATATTTAATTAAAACAAAACCAAAAAATGCATTTAATAATGGGACATAGTTTGCAAAAAGACGCATACTACTGACCATAACAGTCATTTCTTCCTATGGACACATTTTGTTATGCGGAAATGGAGAAGTGAAACTTTTGTTAAAAATGAGATACTGGAAGAAACTAAAACTGATTGATGCATCTTGAAATGCAGTATAACACTTCACGCAGTCCACAAAAACGTATGCCATAATAAATGTGTTCAGTTTTGTAAGGGATCTATAGTGGATTAAGGGGACTCTTAATTTTGAACTGATGCTGTCAAGCTGGAGAGTTTTGAAGTATCCTTCAACCACAGCCACTATCCTTTCAAATTAAAGAAAGGGGTGGGAAGGGGACACGGATAGAGAAAACTAAGAGCTTCTTGGTTCTCCATTTATGATGGCTTGGAGACTTTAAAGGAAATAAGCACTTTAAGAAAATAAATTTCACACAACTGGGCTTAAAGATCCAGGCAAAAAGATTAGAAACTTCTGGGAGAACTAGCACAAATTGTTCACAGGGAATGTTTAGTCACTCATCATATTTTATGGGATATTTTATTTCTTTTATGAGTTGGCCAGGCTAACTTTTAAGCAGTTTTATATCAGCAGCTCCAATTCTTATTTCGCTTTTTGTTTGTTAGGCTTTTCACAGGTAGTCCTCATTTTGTGACCAAAATTGGGACCAGAAACTTGATCATTAAGCAAAGTGGTTGCTAAGTGAAACTAAGTTGCTAAGTGGTTGCTAAGTGAAACCGCAACTTTGCTTTATGATCGTCAGCTGTACTTTATTTTCCTATACTGACCTGCAAAGTTATAAATGCAGAAGTTAGTTACAACTCTGAATGATTGTTAAATGAGGCAGGCATTAAATAATGACTACCTGTACAGCCTCATGCAATTTGTGGTAGTTAAACTTCCCTCCCCCCAAAAATATTTATATTATTGCCTTTATTAAAATAAGTATCCTTCTGTTCACTTTATTAGTTCAATATTGCTTTTGTACACATGTACTCTTGTGCTCTTGTGCCTAATAATATTGATAAAAAGGAAAAGCGCAAAGCTTTAAAAGTTTATGCTTGGAGATGCAGAATTTTGATTCAGTTCCAGATAACGGTACTTTGCTCCACCTCTCCTGCTGAAAATACACTCGGTTGTTTTGTTGTTTTCCTAGGTTAACCATCTATCCCTTACAGGTAAAGGTAAAGGTTTCCCTTGCACATCCCTTGCTAGTCATTCATGAAGACGTCTCCGTGGTCATGTGGCCGGTATGACTAAACGCCAAAGGTGCACAAAACACTTTACCGTCCCACCAAAGGTGGTCCCTATTTTTTCTATTTACATTTTTTGCAGAAGCTGGGACAAGTAATGGGAGCTCACCCCATTACGCAGCACTAGGGATTCAAACCACTGAACTGCCGACCTTTCGTTCACAAGCTCAGCGTTTTAGCCACTGAGCCACCGCGTCCCTATCTATCCCTTGGGTAATGCCAATTATCCAAATTCCCAGGTCCTAAATAACACCAAGTTGTAATAGAAATAAGTAAGCAATTTCACTCTGCACCAGGATCAAACACTGTATGAGGTTCTCATCACTCCAAAAATGGCCTTTCTGTTTGTACAGTGAGATTTGCTGTATATATTACAGTTGGTTCTCAACATACGACCACAATGGAGCCCAGAATTTTGGTCATAAGTCATTGTAGTTGTAAGTTGAGACAGCACATGACCAGACTCAATTTTATGATCTTTTTTTTTTTTGCAACAGTCGTAAAGCAAGTGACCGTGGTTATTAAGCAAATCAGATGGTTGTTAACCGAATCTACCACATTCAATGGGTATTTGTGTGTGTGTCATTTTCTACTGGACAATGGCAAAAAAAACATTGCAAATTGCAGTCACATGATGCTGCAACTGGTCATAAATGTGTTTATGCACCTCAAAATGCATCAACATGGCGACAGGGATACAGATGGTTCTTCCCAAAGGCTTTTTTTCCTTTAAAAACAAAAAAACTGTGATCCATAACCCACAGAATTCCCTTTCCAGATCTACAAAGTTGTTTCTAGCTATTCCATATCCCCAGGCCACACCACTTTTCTTTAGGCCTATATTTTATGACCTAAGCGTAGCTCATAAAATCATCTGCTACAATGTCCTACCTGTCAATGACTACTTCAGCTTCAACCACAACAATACACGAGCACACAGTAGATACAAACTTAAAGTGAATCGCTCCAAACTCGATTGCAGAAAATATGACTTCAGCAACAGAGTGGTCAATGCCTGGAATGCACTACCTGTCTCTGGTTTCATCCCAAAACCCCCAGAATTTTAACCTAAGACTGTCTACTGTTGACCTCACCCCATTCCTAAGAGGTCTGTAAGGTGCATGCATAAGAGCACCAGAGTGCCCACCATCTCTGTTTTAATGTTCCCTTTAATTGTATTCATTTTATGTATCCAATCCTTGTTTATACTTATTACCTAATACATTCTTGACAAATTATTTAATTAATTAAATAAATAAATAAATAAATAAATAAAAATATAAAAAAGGGAAGGGGAGTGGAATTTTGTATCTGATTAGCAGCAGATGGGGGGGGGAGGCTCCCCCACCCCTGCAGCATAATTTGAAAGATGCCAGATGTTAATGCAGATTGTTTCAATGACATTGAAACAGTGGTTCTATATCACTAGCAATTGAGCAATTGAGCCAATTGAAATATTGGCTGTGCAGATGATCATTCAAGTTAAACAAGAAAAGAATCCTTTCCCCGATGTCCTTGTTAAAATTGCCTTATTTTAAATATTAATTTTAAATTTGACTTTTGCCAAATCACAAGAAAGTAGCTCAATCAATTTAAAAGAATTAAAGGATATACATGTAGTCATTTAACCCAGAAGCACTCTTGTTTGTAATACGGCAAGTAACAGCATTACATACAATTTGCAAGCATTAAAAGAGGTTATGAGTTTTATCTGAGCAGTATTGATAAGCAATGTTACCGTAAGACAGTAAGTCAGCATTTTGCATTAAAATCCTGATTCTTCAGCAGTTTATAATTCAGGTATTTAAAAAAAAAAACACCATGCTATGTATAGCAACTGAGCAAACAGTGTTGAAGCAAAAGTAAAACAACTGCAGTTCGTGGTTCTTTGAACTGAACACATGGGGATGAATCCCATGCATTTTTTATGATCTGGCTGGTTCCTAGAAAGTAAAGCGAAATGGCTATAAGAAATGGTGGAGTGAAAAAAGGTTGCTGAAGCGTTATTAAACGTAAAGTGGAATTTAGTAGCGCATTGCTGAAAGGGAGCAGCGTATTTCACATAAACTTTTACCACTGTGAAGCCTCCCCATTCCCAAATCAGCAGTAAATGGAGAGAGCTGCAAAATAGAACAGAACAGAACTTTTCTCCCTTCCTTCAAAAAAAATGAGGATGGGAAGCGTTTCCCTGATTTTATGAAGCTGCCTCATACTTAAGGCCAAATAGGTGGCACAGGATCAGTAGCAGCGGGCCACCTGATTTCAGCTTATGGGCTAGAAATCTTTAGTGAAAAACAAACCCCTACAATCTGCTTGAGTCACCCAAGTTTTAGTGTCATTAACTGTTGTGGTCCACCAGCAGCCTGCGGAGCTGGCAGTGGAGTCGAACAGTGAGGAGGCTGGGGAGGAACATGGACCAGTCCTGGAGTCTGGAGAAGGCCCTGATGAGGGCTCTGCGTTGGAGACAGAGATGGGGCCAAGGCCATCTGGGAGTGATGCGCCGACTCTGGAGCCTCCAGAGTCAGACAGCAGAGAGGCAGAGGAACAGGAGGAGCCTGTTCCTAGTGCATGCATGCGCAGAGCTGCCAGAAGGCAAGAGCAGCTAAAGCAAAAGGGATGACTCGGGAGTAAGGCCAGGAAATGATTGGCCCCTCCCATAAGGCTTAAAAGAGAAACAAAGGCACTTGGGCCTTTTTCAGGAAAGCAACAATGCTAACTCCAGTTTCCAGTCGGCATCTCTTGTTTGTTTCTGAACTTTGTGGGGCTTTGCCAAGTAAGGCCTTTGGCAGGGTGTCAAAGAAGATAAAAGTTGGTGACTATCCCAAAGTTGGTGATTTCTTCTGAAGGACTTGTTTTGCAACTAATTGGAACTCAGCTGGGAATGAACGTAATTCTCAGCTGTTACAATAAAATAGGTTTTTTTGGAACTAATTGCGTATTGTAATGACTCAGTAAGCCTAGGTCACAACATTAACTTTCTTTTTATTTTTGTCTCAGCCCCATCAATTTGCCTCCTTCATTAGTCTGTCTGGGGGGGCCTTGGTGCTCTCTCTGAGTTGGGTTGTTTTCTTGCAGACATTTTATTACCAAACTAAGTAACATCATCAGTAGAAAAATTTACTCCCTTACTAGGGATTATGTTACCTAGTTTGGTAATAAAACATCTGCAAGAAAATAACCCAACTCAGAGAGCACCAAGGACCCCGCAGTTCCACCCTGAGCTACAAATATTCTTTTCTATAGTTTATCCTGTCTCCTTGTTCAGCTTCAATTTAGGTTTCTCTTCTTCCTTTTCTTTCCAGCTGATGCCCAATCCAGGGATTTTGTTCATCCCTAATTCATCCATTCTTCTTCTCCAAAGTTCAAAGTTACTGTTTTCAGAGCATGCAAAGTTTTCCATTGCTTTCCAGAATTGTACCTTCTGTACATGCGTTGATATTACTTCAAGAAAATAGTGCAAAGCTCTGCAAAAATAAAGTAAAAATGAAAAGGCTTTGCTTTGGGATTTCAGGTACTTCTAAGGACTAGATAACTGTCAGTTAGTGCATTTCAATTTCTTTGGTCTATGCATATTAGAAGTCTTATTTTCTCTAGTTCTTAGGTCTTTCTGCAAGCAGGGCATATTATGTAATTTCAGACTGAGTTCCAAATTCACTATATCTTTATTAATTTCTTGGGAGATAATGTATAATTTGAAAGCAATTTCTCTCCAAAATCTCTGATCATTGCAAATTCAGTACCCTTTTTTATTTTATTTATTTTATTTTATTTTTATTTACTGTGTTTATTTAAAGCACTTATATCACCGTCTGTCTTTCAGGCAACTCTGTGCCTCTCCCCCCAATAATATTGCATGCATTTTTGCAAATCAAACTTGAAATATCTTTTGGACTTTAAAAAATAAAGTTTGACTTTTTTTTAACCTATCATGAAGTTGATTTATTTCCAAAAATGAGTTAATAGAGCTGAATTCACTAATCATATTCTTATACTACAAGGGCAGGAAATTGCATTATAGAAATGGTTCTTCTTCTTTTTTAATCTTCACATTTGCTTCACAGAAGGTCAACACAGAGTGTTATTTATTTTATGCACAGGATTATGGGTAGGATATTTGGTGTGATGCCTGTAGAAGATAGGTAATGGCAACATGATCCATCTTCACTGTGGTCCACCAGCAGCCTGCTAAGTCAGTGGTCCGCCAGCAGAGTCAGACAGTGAAGAGGCTGGGGAGGAACATGGGTTAGTCCTGGAGTCTGGGGAAGGCTTGGATGAGAGCTGTGCGTCGGAGGCAGAGATGGGGCCAGGGCCATCTGGGAGTTATGTGTGGACTCCGGAGCCTCCAGAGTCGGACATCAGAGAGGCAGAGGAACAGGAGGAGCCTGTTCCTAGTGCACGCATGCACAGAGCTGCCAGAAGACAAGAACAGTTAAAACAAAAGGGACAACTCAGGAGTAAGGCTTGGAGACATAAAGGAAGAGCAAAGGCACGTGGGCCTTTGCGGGAAGCAATGGTGTCAGTTTGTACTTTGAAGCTTCGTTTTTGACTCTGTGTTTCCGTGTGGCCTTGCCAAGATAATTGCCAATTAGGTCTTTAGCAGAAGGTCAAAAATGATAAAGGAAGCCTAGGTCAGAACACATCTCAAGGAGCAGCAAGTGGGCCCAGGGTATATTGACCCAGGGATCTTCTTATTGTAGAAACTTTGAAATTTCAGCCTTTCATCCTATGGATCCAGTCATGCTACTACATGCTTTGTGCTTACATAATTGGAAGCTGATGACACTGAAAGGGAGGATAAGGGGAAGTTTGTTAAATCTTGACACGCTCTGTGCAAAAGTGTCTCTCCTTTAGTTATATTTGCTCAATTGTAAGCAATTATCAAAGAGCTATGTCAGAAGAACTGAGTCTACAAATAAATAGGCCAGTGCCAGGAAGGCAAGGCTGATTCAAAACAAGAAGTCTTTCCAGGAAAGACCCACAGCCTTTCTGACTGAGAAAAGCCATGTAGTACTTGAAACGTCAATGCTGCTAGAAAGAGATTCCAAGATTCTTCCATAGAAATTTTCTTATTTGTCCTTCCTACTTTGATAATATCCTGTTTTATTTATTGCATTGGCAATTGTAATAAAAGCAGTGTTCCTCAATGACCATGGCCATAGATATTGTGACATAATTTGCATACGTAAACCAGTATTCATATATTGAATTTTAAATGAATAACCACTGTCAGAGCTTTCTTTTTTTTTTTTTCTTCAGGTCAAACACTGGTAGTTTCCAAGTCCAGTCAATCTCAGCTATTTATGTCCTATCCTGCTTTCTGTGGAAGAAGAAAAGATTTTAGTACCCCATGAAACTACAATAATGACTAGGCACAAGGACCATCAAAAACAGACCTAAGGGAGATAGAACAGGAATGCAAATCAAAATAGGCAAGGAATTGGTAAGAGAATATCCATCCACCCTGGATGAGTACAAATCATCTGGACCAACTGTCTTCCAATACATGAGGGGTTTTCATGGAGAAAATGGGGTCGACTTATTCTCCAAAGTTCCTGAAGATAGGACAAGAAGCAATGGGTGGAAACTCATTAAAGGGAAATCCAACTTGGAACTAAGGAGAAATTTCTGGACAGTGAGAACAATTAATCAATGGAACAGCTTGCCTCCTGGAGTTGTAGGTGCTCCATTGCTGGAGGTTTTCAAGAATAGACTGGACAACTATTTGTCCAGGATGATATAGTCTCCTGCCTTGAGCAGGGGGTTGGACTAGAAGACCACCAAGGCCCATTCCAAGCCTATGATTTTAAGGAAAATAGGCCCAGCAGTTTCTCCTCCAACTTCTGCCACTCTCCATACTTTTCCACCTTCCTTTGGGCCCTAAATGGAAGAACATTCACTGATTACAATTCAGTTACCGTGTTTCCCTGAAAATAAGACCCTGTCTTATTTTATTATTATTTTTTTTGAACCCTGAAATAAGCGCTTGGCCTTATTGCCACGTGTTCAAAAACCCGATTGGGCTTATTATCAGGGGATGTCTTATTTTGAGGGAAACAGGGTACCTTCTACATTTAGTTCAAAAGCAAGGGATCAAAGAGTTTGATAGAACTATATTTGTATGTGTGACTCAGTTTCCAATGGATGAAAATGATTATAAAAAGACAAAGAGACAAGTATATATACAAAAAAATGTATCATTAACTCCTTGGCCAGTGGACACATGTAAACCCAGGGAAACAATTAATTTCACCCTACCTAACATAATTTATTAGTTGCATTTCTATGCCCAACTCCCTAGGGACTCTGACAATCCCACTGACAATCACAGTATGTTTTATAACTCAGTAGTGCCATGTCTTCCGTAAATCCATGATTTCATATGTAATGCAGATATTCCATCATGCATTTAGCATCTTCCAGTAATGTCTCACAGCTCCCCTGCAGCGGTAATAAGCCTCTCTCTTTTTCAGGCAAAGTAATGAATGGAGAAAGATAAAGATGGATGAAATGCTATCCTCCCTTCTGCCTTCCTCCATAAACCTTCACAATGTAACTGCAAGTTAACCAACCTAAGAGACACAGTTTTCTCTTCTTCTGACCCTGATTTTCATTCATTTAAGTTACTACAGGTAGTCCTCAATGTATGAGCACAACTGAGCGCAAAATTTCTGCTGCTAAGTGAGATATTTGTTAAGCGAGTTTTGCCCCATTTTATGACCTTTCTTGCCACAGTTGTTAAAGTCCATCATGCAGTTAAGTTAGTCGCATGGTTGTTAAGTGAATCTGGCTTCCCCATTGACTCGGCTTGTCAGAATGTTGCAACAGGGTTCACATGACCATGGGACACTGCTACTGTCATAAATATGAGTCAGTTGCCAAATATCTGAATTTTGATCACATGACCATGGGGATGCTGCAATGGCCATTAAGTGTGAAAAATTGTCATTTCAGTGCTGTTGTAACTTTGAATGGTCACTCAATAAACTATTGTAAGTGAAGGACTATCTGTACAAAGAATTGGTTAAGGGACTCATATTAAGGTTCCTGCAGTGGTGGGATTCAAATTTTTTTACTACCAGTTCTGTGGGTGTAGCTTGGTGGGCGTGGCATGGCTTGGTGGGCCAGGGGAAGGATACTGTAAAATCTCCATTTCCACCCCACTCCAGGGCAAGGTTACTGCAAAACCCCATTTCCTCCCGATCAGCTGGGACTCGGGAGGCAGAGAATAGATGTGGGTGGGGCTAGTCGGAGGTGGTATTTACCGGTTCTCCAAACTACTCATAATTTCCACTACCAATTCTCCAGAACTGGTCAGAACCTGCTGAAACCCACCGCTGGGTTCCTGGATATGTTCATCTCAGAAGTAACTTCTTGTCTTGTTCACTGCCTTGTTCCATAGTTATATTATTATTGTAAAAGAATTAGGAAACAAAATACGTAGAAACATACTTGCCCAATTCTTCCCTTCCAACCACAAGTATATGCACAGTTGTGTTATCAGTAAGAAGACACACTGATCTACAAATAGGCATCACAAATAAAATGGAAAACAAAAATACTTCTTTATTCCTTCTCTATGATTGTCTGCAGGACCTTCCCAGCTTGTTGGATTCAAACCTTGACTTTTATTTTTATTTCATTCTCATAACTTTTCTTCTATTTCCCCCCCCCCCTAGACTGGGGTTCATTATTCTTCCTCAAATCTTGGCTTTCCACAAATGTGCCACTCTTGATTGAACAGGATTTATTTCAAGTGCCAGGCGCCATAGCCCAGTGCTATAATATGCTCAGCCAGTAGGCAATGGAAAATATGTCCTTCTCTAAACACAATATAGGTGAAACCTATTTGTTGGGACAGGAAAGTGCATGAAAGGACACAATTCATAGTGCCCCAAAGGGAAAATATGATGTACTGTCTCAGACAAAATATTAATCATAGCTGATGTTTCTGGACAATAAAGGAAAGTAATTGTGGTGAACAATCTCTCTTCAAGGATAAAAAGAGAAAATAAAGAACTAGCAATATTACACGAGCTGACTTCGCTTCAGACAGCACAGGCTAACAGCATCCTGGAGATCTCATTTGAAAAACAGGTTAATAATAGCTACATGGTTTATTGCAGCTAAAGTAATTTTTCCTTGATGGTGTCAGGGTCATTTTTCTGCATGCACCTGATCTCCCTGTAAACTTGGCAAACCTGTAGTAAGTGAAAGCATTTGTCTATTTAGACACAGTCAGTTCACAAGGTCAGACCATTTCTCCTCAAGAAAAGAAAACACCAGCATGATCTGAAAGCCCCCCAGGAACTGGATGTGCAGACAGCGGTATCATTACTACAGCTCAGAAGACACATGAGCTGTTAGATGTCCGATAGGAACCAATCTAAGAAATGAAACACACGCTAAGTGATGGGCCCTTGGAATTCCTCTTTAAAGAGATACACAGTCCACACGAAAGTAGCTTCAGAGGGTGGGGGAGGGGAGAAAACAAATGCTCAAACTATACCTGGCTCTAGTTATCTCAGAGAGAGCCAATTCGGTGTAGTAGTTAAGGCATTAGACTAGAAACTAGAAGACTGTGAATTCTAGTCCTTCCTGTGGCACAAACCCTGTGGGTGACCTTGGGCCATTACCTCTATCTCAGCCCTAGATCTGATGTTGGGTATTAGGAATCATGTAGGACACTGCTACTACACCAGCTTCCATCCGGTATAGCAGCCTCCCTTTCTCCGCTGCTTGATGTCATGGCTGGCTTGGTACTAGAGCTTTCTAGTCTTTGATCTTGGGATTTGTAACCTGCCTTATGTGATCAACGAGTCAAAAGTGGCACCAGAGTTCATGACTACCATGGGTAGGAGAAAGAATGGCAGAACCTGGAAGAAAAAAATGGCAGAACCTGGGAGTAAAAAGGAAAATTAGTCTAGAACACGGGTGTCAAACTTGTTTGCGTCACTTGACATATTACAATGTTTTTTGCCTTTGTGGAGCCAGAGTGAGCATGGCCTGCACATGACACATCTGACCTATGGGCCGCCAGTTTCACACTCCTGGTCTAGAATCATAGGTAGCCACAAGTTGTTGTGGTCCGCCAGCAGCCTGCAGAGCTGGCAGTGGAGTCGGACAGTGATGAGGCTGAGGAAGAACATGGCCCAGTCCTGGAGGCTGGGGAAGGCACGGATGAGGGTTCTGCATTGGAGGCAGAGATAGGGCCAGGGCCATCGGGGAGTGATGTGCAGACTTCGAAGCCTCCACAGGCTGACAGTAGAGAGGCAGAGGAACAGGAGGAGCCTGTTCCTAGTGCACGTATGAGAAGAGCTGCTAGAAGGCAGGAGCAGCTAAAGCAGAGAGGTGACTCGGGAGTAGGGCCAAGAGATGATTGCCCCCCCCCCCCCCCCCATAAGGCTTAAAAGGCCAGCAACGGCTCTTGGCCTCTTTGCCGGAAAACAACCGTTGAGAGAATTACTTCTTGTTTGGCTGTAGTTATTTCTTCTGCTCCTGAACTGTTGCCAAGAAAAGCCTTCGGCAGTTTGCCTAATTATCCCAAGGTCAGAGATAAACTAAAGACTGGTGTTTTAAGGGCTTTGTTTTCATTTCATTTAGAATACGCTGAGAATGAGTTAATTCTCAGCTGTTTTAATAAAATCTGTTTGTTTTTTGGAACTGTTTTGCATTTAATATCAACTACGTGGGCCTGGGTCACAACACAAGTGAACTACATCCAACCCTTGAGCGTCATTGTCCTTATCTAACTCTAACCAGGTCCTGTGCATAGGCTATTTAGTAATAAATCAGTTTAACTGAACCTTCAAGTGTGGGCCTGGTTTTTCACTCCTAACATATGGCAATCATGGCTTAATCCACATTATTGAGAGTGCATTATTGAGAGTGCAACACACAGTGGGAAATCACATGTCAAATCTGACATGGCAAATGGCAATGACAATGTGATCTGGAGGGATATTATCATCTGTCCTTTGTCCTGGGCATAACATCCCCTGTCGTTTTGGACTCTTTTTGTAGCTATTTCCCATCAATTTTAGCACTCTTCAATACTCTCCCCATAGTAGTTTTGGATAGTTGATAGAAAAAAAATCCCAAATGAGCTGAGACTGTGCCAATGTAGATAAGGGGACACTGAAACTACAGCTCATACTGCAGTCTTTTTAAGGACTCGGGTACCTATCTTATAACTTCCTACCTGGTAAAATACTCAAGAAATTCTCATCTTTTTTTATTTACAATTGTTATGGCCAGATCAGTATGATTCCATTTCCCTGAACGTAGCTACATTTTGTTATAGTGCCTGTAAAATTAGACAGATTTTAATCTTCTATTCTGTTTTGTTTTGTATTTACTTTTATATTTTGATGTTTAATGTGTTTTGTTTGCAATTCTGATCAGGCACCATAATAAATATTTACCATCCTGATCTGCATTGAATGCACCTATTGATCATCTATGGCAAGCCAAGAAAGGGGTGGATGCATTCATCTTGATCCTCCTTGCTCTTTCAGTAACCTTTGATATTATCAATCATGGTATCCTTCTGGGCAAATTGAAAGTTGGACTAGGAGGCATGACATTGCATTGGTTGTTCTCTTTCCTCCGGGATTGGTTCCAGTTGGTGTTGGTGGGGAGGAGAAAGATTTTGGTATAGACCAGTGATGGCTAACCTTTTTGCCATCGCGTGCCAAAAGCGGGGGGAGCATGGTGGGGGCCCACATCCATAATTCTATGCGCCCTGCCCCCCCCCCCGTGTTTCCCCTGCTTTTGGCACACGATGGCACGGTGGGCCTGGTAGACCCGGTTTTTGCTCTCCCCAGGCTCCAGAGCCTTTCTGGAGCCTGAGTGGCATAGGAGGCTAATGCCTCCTACTAAGGCAGCATTTAACATCCAGCTGCCTGCAATTACTGCGAGTTCAATTCTCACCAGGCTCAAGGTCGACTCAGCCTTCCATCCTTTCTAAGGTGGGTAAAATGAGGACCCGGTTTGTGGGGGCAATAAGCTGACTTTGTATAAAATTTACAAAAGTATGAAGGCTATTGCTTAATGCATTGTAAGCCGCCCTGAGTCTCCAGAGAAGGGCGGCATATAAATATATATATATTTTTAAAACGGTCTCCCCCCCCCCCCCGAGGCCCTCCGGAGGCCGGAAACAGTGATTGATTTCTGGTGGGCCCAGAAGGCCCGAAAATCAGCGGGCTGGCGTACGCATGCGTCCCGGAGCTGAGCTTGCGTGCCCACTGATATGGTTCCGCGTGCCACCTGTGGCACCCATGCCATAGGTTCGCCATCACGGATATAGACTGTTCCTTTATGGGATGCTTCCCTTTCTCCCCACTTTTATTTAACATCTTCATAAAACTTCTTGGTAAGTTCATTTATTGGCACAGGATTAGTACACAGATGAAACTCAGCTGTATATCTCTTCCCCTGGCAGTTGTTCATCTCTGACTATGTCGCTCCATCAAAACCTTTTCCCATTATTGGGAAAGTTTGGCTTAACTATAGCAAGACTAAGTGACTGTGACATTGGGATGCTCTGAACATTGACCCAGAGGTTTTTCATCTTTGGCAGGGATTGTACTCCCACACTCAGAAGTGGTACATAATTTCAAGATTGTCCTGGACTCATAACTCCTCTGCTCCACAGAAGGGCTCCAGAACAACTTTGATATTGGCTATAATAACAGAATCTTGCAAATCTGCCATACCATTCTCACAGAGAGACGATAGCTTTTTGAATGCTTGGCAACCGGCATGCATTTATGACCATTTGTGTTGTCCTGTTGTCACACAATCACATTTTGCTACGTTTTCCAACAAAAACCACCCATTGCATAAAATGGATTTGCACTTACGACTGCGTAGTTTGTTTAATGATAACATGATTCGTTTAACAATCACAGTGACTCACTTAACAACCATTGATAAAATTGTTGTCAATCTGAGTGTGGTCACATGGTGTCTTGACTTATGCCCACAACTATTTTTGATGTAAGGACCACCTGCATCTCCATATGCCTGAAATCATGGTATGTCTCTACCTGACTCTTTCTCCTTGCAGAATTCAACACCTCCACCCTCACTCTCTCTCTCAGTTAAAGGGTCTAAAAATACAACAATCTAGTAGGACAACTGCCTGGCTTTAGCCTTCAGATACTTCTGACCAGACCAGGCCATCTGATTATCTATACTTTCTTCCATATACCTATCTTCCCATCCCCCATATCACCCCTACTCTTACCCAATGGTTGGGGGAAAGCATTTTCATGTCTCCTCTCCAAACCAGCCAGACACTCCCGCTGCCTCCCCCTGCCCCTCAATCTTTCACACAAAAGGGGGCAAGTGGCTTTCCTAGCCCTTCCCCAAATCACAGTTGCTGACTCAGTAATATGAGAACACAAAACCCTGTGCAATAAGCCCTCAACTAGGTTTAACATACAGTACTTTTTAAGAGATAAACACTTCTGTACTAAAACCAGTAGAAGAACGGAATAATCTCGCAAACA
Organism: Ptyas mucosa; assembly: GCA_012654045.1. Taxonomy (NCBI): domain Eukaryota; kingdom Metazoa; phylum Chordata; class Lepidosauria; order Squamata; family Colubridae; genus Ptyas; species Ptyas mucosa. Next base: position 13,327,785 of record WNWU01000002.1, on the reverse strand, counting down.
TTGGTGTCATAGCCCTTAGTCCCCTACACTCCTTTTGTTGGGCCCCATCCCTCAAATGTTTGCCCAATCTTTCTCTGAGCTGAAATCCAAGAGTTCCTTATTACCATTGGGCATGATTAATCTCCACCTTGGTAAACTTCAGGTATGTCATGATCACATTCTAATCAGATTGTAGTATTACGTATGATCTCAAAGCTATCATACACTAAATGTGGACCTTGTGCTTGTTCAGATCTTCTCTCCCTTTTATATTCTTGTTACTTCTTCTTCCGAAAGACTATCTGTATGACATTAAGTCTGGAAACAAGAATTAACTCTTTGAGGGGGGGGTGTTACAGAACCTACTTTTTAAACATTATGGCAAATTTTATAATTCTTTCTTTCTTGATCTAAACAATCTTTCCCAGATTTTATCATCTAATTATGTTGGGCTAGAGCACCAATCAACTCCCGCCAGCACATTATTCAGTTAGAAGTTATGAAAATTGTAATCTAACACATCTGGAAAACACCAGCTTGCAGATAGCTAGTCAAAATATATTTCTTGCATTGTACGGAAGTTTGTTTCATGCCAACAGATATTTTTTTCCCTCCTGTATTATGAGACACAATTTTATTCAATGACTATTTTATTGTCACTATAAAATGTAGTGTTCCACAAATGAAATGTTAATACAATGCTAGCCAATAAATAAAGTTATATAAACAAACAAAACAAATGGGGAAAGTATTTGACAAAGCACAAAATGTTGCATTCCATCTTAAAATACAATTTACACATCCCTATATTTAAATTTAAATGGGTTTTTTTGATCCATTTATTATACCACACAGACCTAATTATCTAGATACTGGCTAGTGGCTAATCTTAGAAATTCTGAAGAATGCTCCTACTTAGAAAGAGAGAGGAATGCTACAGATGGATCAATGGGAAAGAATATAGCTGGAATGACTAAAATTCACACTGGCTTATAATTTAAGAGAGAATTTTTATTAAATGACATATTGTTGGTATATGTCACCAGAGAAATTACTTAAGGTGTATAAAGGTTTTTCTAATTGTTGGAAATGTGAAAAGCATGAAGAGACATGCTTGGTGATTTTGTGAGAAGAAAATATGAGGATGCACAGAGTTTTAAAAATTAACATTCAGATGAAACCAGGATTTTTCTTATTAGGACTTATGGACAGTCAATTAGAAAAGACTTATGGATAATTAGTTTTACCTATCGTAAGTGCAGCCAGATTATTATTAGCACAAAGAGGGCAGAATTCAAAAATAACCGCAATGGAGGAATAGATTGTAAAGATGGCACAACTTGCAGAAATGGCTACGTTGACTTGTTTTATTATGGAGGGAACAAAAAGTGTTCTTTATAAAACAGTGGTCCCCAACTTTTCTGGTTCCATGGACTGATAGCAGCAGTGGCAGTGGCAGTGGCAGTAGTGGGGTGGTTTCATACATGCAATTTAGCTCCTACACGTACACAAATGAAGTTTTGCACACACATCCACCGCTTGCATGGCCCTGTTCCAGGAGTGAAATGCTCCCAGTTCGGACCGGCTCAGGCGAGTAGGTAGCAATGGCGGCAGGCAGTTCGGAGAACCGGTAGCAAAAATCCCTGCCCCCGCCCCACATGCCCAGCTGAGCTGCGTGATCATCAGAGCCTTTTTTTCCCTTTTAAATGGCTCTGACGAGCCAAGCTCTGACGTTCCCAGCTGGGTTGCCTGCTAATCAGGCAACTCAGCTGGGATCGTCAGAGTCATTTAAAAGAAAAAAACTTTTTTTCCTTTAAATGGCTCTGATGATCCAAGCTCTGACGATCCCAGCTGAGTTGCCTGCCGATCAGGCAACTCAGCTGGGATCGTCAGAGACTTTTGAAAGCATTTTTTTACATGGTTTTACATGTGAAAAATGGTTTTTAAAGTAAAAAAAAAATTGGCCACGCCTATCCAGTCACATTACCCCACACACACACCAAGCCACGCCCACAGAACTGGTAGTAGCAAATTTTAGATTTCACCCCTGCCCTGTTCCCAATTGGCCATGCTGCTGGTACCGATACTGCTGGTACCGGTCTGTGGCCCAGAATTGGGGATCCCAGTTATAAAAAGCCTTTATGGGAGCCGCGTATTGAAAATGGATAGAAATAAACTAATGATTTCTGAGTTGACCAGTTAATAACAGCTGAATATGGGGAGAAGGGAACCACGTAATCTAATTCGGAGCTCAAAAAACAGTTTTAAGTATGTCAACAACTGCTGTAGAAAAGATCAGAAGTTGTTTCTTTAAGTTTGTTTCATTCTTAACTTTCTATTATTTTCAGCACTGTTTTTTAAAACCTTTTTAGTTACTTTCTTCTTATATTTTCCATGTTTATCTTTCAACTTTGTAAAAAAAAACCCTCCTTTAATAAAAATTTTAAAAAATTAAAAAGGGACTGGATTGCTAAACAAACCTATACATGCAAAACACATCCATCAGGAAAAGTCAGGTAGCTTAGGATACTATAAATTTTAGTCTATGACACCAAAGCATGCAGATTTGTGGTCCCAGATGTGGTATTCAATCAATCAATTGGAATAGAGCTGGAAGGGACCTTGGAGATCTTCTAGTCCAACCCACTGCTCAAGCAGGAGATCTTCATAAATCTGACCTTGATAAATTGCCTTTTCTTTCTTTTGCATTTTGGACCCAAAGAAAGATCAACAATTTGAGGTGGCAGCTACTGCTGCTCCAGCTTCCTTTCACCAGTACAGACCAGCAGTTGGAGAACCCAGGGGCTTTATATGCACCAGAACCAGGAGTGAAATGCTCCCAGTTCGGACCGGATCGCCCGATCCAGTAGCAATGGCAGTGGGTGGTTTGGAGAACCGGTAGCAAAAATTCCTGTGCACACACACACACACACCCCACCATGCCCAGCTGAGCTGCACGACCATCAGAGGTTTTTTTTTACTTTTAAAAGCATTTTTTCTACAACCTCTCCCTACAAAAAATGCTTTTAAAAGTAAAAAAAAAGCCTCTGATGATTGCGCGGCTCAGCTGGGATCGTCAGAGGCTTTTCAAAGCATTTTTTCCTGCAACCTCTTGACCGAAGAGGTGATTAAAAAAATGCTTTGAAAAGTCTCTGACGATCCCAGCTGAGTTGCCTGATCGGCAGAGGCTTTTCAAAGCATTAGGAAAAATGCTTTGAAAAGTTTTTTTTTAAAAAAGTTGGCCACGCCCACCCAGTCACATTACCCCACACACACACACACACACACCAAGCCACACCCACAGAACCAGTGGTAACAAATTTTACATTTCACCCCTGGCCAGAACGTAGATCTTAGCCAATTCCCAAATATAGCCACTGATAAAAAAAAAACTGTTAAGTGGCAGTCACTTGGGAAGAAACCTCATAAGCATCCTTCTTTGGAAAAGCAGGGCCAAGGGACAATAGCCACCTCAGTGTGCTGCTCCTACGAATCAAGACTATTTCAGAGCCGCCTTTGACATTTGTGGCTTCAGCGCAACACTTCGTTCGGAGCACTGAGTGAAATCAAAGTGCTGAGTTTCTACTTAGTATGACTCAAAGAGTGGCGGCGGCGGCGGCGGCGGCTGTTAACAGGAATGTATATTAGGTGGCCCAGGGATACCGGAGGGCACTTTGCCAAAAACCATCTTAAATCTGAAGCCAGCTACGCTCTCTGCTGAAAAGGTGCCGTTCAGTGAGCTCATAAATTGGGACAGATGAGTAGTTTCTTTTTACCTACCAGAGTATATATATCACAGCCACGCTTAACAATTCCTGTTTAAGCCTCCTTGCCAGTTAATAAAGGTCAGCCCTACCATCTGCCTCAGGCAGCGGAGCCATTAAGGGAGACAAATTGTCTGTTATTTAATTTATCATTACATATACACAGATATACATATACCTAAGTATTTCTCGCTGGGGAGGTCCCGAGAGCAGTGGGTGGCAGCTTGGATTTTTCAGCATCAGGCAGCAAACTTTTTTGAACAAATCATGCAGCTAGTCGCTGCTCATAGCAAAACAATATATCATCGGATGCAAAAACTGTAAGTCTTAAACTCCCCTAAACTCTGTTATTTATGGGGCTTCTGGCACCAAATCACACCAAATGAAGACGAAATACAAAAGAAGAGCAAGCATGCCAGTATGATCAGCTAGCTAACACAATCAGTGGTTTTGCAGGGCTCTGCTCTGTCATCAGCTGATTGCATTTATTACATAATTTCTTTCTTCCTTTTGCATTTTAGAGAATGAGAATGTAAGTTTTGTTTTTAAAAGTAACACAGTTGATCGGGAGTAATCATACTCTATCTTACAGATCAGGCCTAACTAACATAATGAGGTGAAATTGTTATCTCAAAAGTAAATAAATAAATTACTGATTACTTGGAACTTCTGTGAAGCTTAGCATGATTGCAGGAGCCTCGGGAATCACTCAGAAAACAGGGAAAGGCAGATCCAATCCGTCCTTAAGCCTGGCCCCAATTTGAGCTGATTCCAATTCCATTTGAGCAAAACTCCTCTTCAAAAAGAGGTATTAGAGCTCTGTTCTAATCACCCCAAGACTGATTTCCATCTTTTCCTTTTCAACTTCCCTACCAAAAAAAAAAAAAAAAAAAAAACCAAGGAAAAAACCCCGTTTAACCCTGGAGAAAGAGAGGAAGCATCAGGCAGCATGTGATTCATTCCATTTGAATAAGGCTGTATAAAGAATGCTGGGGATGATGAACTTGCATCTAAAATATAAAAAGCACTGGTGTTTATTTTCTACTGAGAAAGAAAATACATAGCAGTGCCTTTCTTGGAAACACTTATTTAATTTATTTAATTTATTTAATTTATTTAATTTATTTAATTT
>WNWU01000002.1:13167046-13322900 GCA_012654045.1 Ptyas mucosa | reverse complement strand
TTATTTAATTTATTTAATTTATTTAATTTATTTAATTTATTTAATTTATTTAATTTATTTAATTTATTTAATTTATTTAATTTATTTAATTTATATTGCCGCCTATTTGCACATGGCGACTCAAGGCAGCTTACAGAATATAAAACTAATAAAAAAGAATCAAATAAATTAATATAATAAAATAAAATCACCCCCACACCCCGGCAACAGCAGATCACACAAGCCATTTAATGGGCTCCATCCCGCTCTTGGTTCCCCAGGCCCGCTGGCAGAATCAGGTCTTCAGTGCCTTCTGGAATAGTGTTAGAATGGGGGCCATTTTAATCTCTGGGGAAATGATGTTCCAGAGAGAGGGAGCCAACACCGAGAAGGCCCTTCTTCTGGGCCCCACCAGGTGCATCTCCCTAGGGGATGGGTCCCACAACATTCTCTGCCTCCCCACTCTGATGGGTTGGGTAGATGTGACCGGTAAGAGACAGTCCCTCAGATAACTTGGTCCCAAGAGACCATGAAGGGCTTTAAAGGTGACAACCAGCACCTTGAATTGCACCCGGAAGCAAATCAGGAGCCAATGCAGCTCCCGCAGGAGAAGTAATACATGTGCACTCCAGGGTTTACAAAAAACCATGCAGGCCACTGCATTTTGCACCAACTGGAACTTCTGGATGCTCTTCAAGGGCAATCCTACATAGAGCATGTTGCAATAGTCAAGATGGGAAGTGACTAGGGTATGAGTGACTGTGAGTAGGGATTGCTGGTCCAGGAAAGGGCATAACTGGCACACAACCCACAGTTGCGCAAAGGCCCTCCTGGCCACGACCACCACCTGCTCATTTGAATCTATTTCAATCTATTGCCAGTTATTATGTACCCCAAAAGATGATAACGATATTTTGTATTGCTATTGTTTTTTGATGAAAGTGGAGCAGAGTCAGTTTGGTCTAGTGGCTAAGGTGCCAGCTTGGAAACCAGGAGACTGTGAGTTCTAGTTATGCCTTAGGCATGAAAAACTGGCTGTCTGACTTGAAACCAGTCACTCTCTCTCAGCCCAACCTACCTAAGAGGGCTGTTGTGGGGAAAATAGGAGAAGAAAGGAGTATTAGGTATATTCACTGCCTTGAGTTATTTGTTAGCAATAATAAAGGTTGGATAAAAATCAGATAAATAAAAGGACTAATGTCATGAAAAAGGTAGATACAATTCAGCTCATTGGGCTTATCTATTGTTTCTACTCAAGGTTGCTCAATGTTTTTGTAGCATTCAACTGTAGGAATGACTTTACTCATCTTAGTGGAGATTGTAGTGTACTGTAGAGTATACTAGATAAGTAGATTCTTTATTATATTACATAAGAAAACAAGAGACCTAGTGGATTTGACTTTCCAGTATGTTTCCAGTGTTTCCCGAAATATACTGTGCCTATGTAACTGAATAACACATACAGTACAATCTGTTTAACTTGGACAATACCTTTGGTGTGTTAAATCCTATGCTCAATGCTCGGTCACTGCTGTTACATTGGCAGTTTTGAGGAAGGTTTAGGGTAGAGACAAGGCAGAGAGCTAGGAATGGCAGAGGAAATGCCAACAGCTGGGGCTGATTTGCTAATGGCAAATTCCATATTTCCGTGATGGCGAACCTATGGCACGCATGCCCGAAGTGGCACATGGAGCCATCTCGCCTGGCACACGCAGCATCAACCATTCCTCTTTTGGGTTTCTGGCGCACATGTGCTTGCGACGATCAACTGGCCTTTTTGCATGTGGCAGTGCCAGTAACTAGAAAAACTGGTCTTCCGTTTTCCTACATTGCATGTGCTTGCGCATCAGAAACCCAGAAGAGTAGCTGGCTGAAACTGGAAGTTCAGTAGCTGAAACCGGATGTTCATTTTTTGGGCGCACACATGCGCCCTGGGCAGCTCCTCTTCCAGGCTGCGGCCCAGGCACATGCACGCTCCCTTTTCGGCACCACTGCCATATGTGAATGATACACAGTGAAAAGTAGTATTTTCTCATATTGCTCCTGATCCTTTGAGCTTCTTTGGATGATCCATAATTCTAGTATTAGGCAAAGAAGCTGTTCTTGGGGTAAGAAGGATGGATATTAGATGTGTTTATCATGTTTGTGGGTTTTGATCTTAGCATTTCAGATCTGACATTTTATTTTCTTCATTATATTTTTATTTATCTTATTGTTTTTGTCGGAGGGAGGGAGGGAGGGAGGGAGGGAGGGAGGGAGAGAGAGAGAGAGAGAGAGAGAGAGAGAGAGAGAGACCCTGAGCCAGTCTGGATTGCACACAGGCACATCCACCTTTCCCTCTTTTTCTAAATAAGAGCTTCAAGTTCAAATGCATCCTTTTCAGTAATTGGTGGCGCAGCAGTTAGACTGCAGTATTGCAGGCTAAATCTGCATTCCCACTGCTAGCAGTTTGATCCTGACTGGCTCAAGGTTGACTTAGCCTTCCATCCTTCCAAAGTCAGTAAAATGGGGACCCAGATTGTTGGGGGCAATATGCTGACTCTGTAAACCGCTTAGAGAAGGCTTTAAAGCATTATGAAGTGGTATATAAATCTAAGTTCTATTGCTACTGCTATTGCTAATTCAGCTTGTCTCATACACTTGTTCTAAATATTATTATTATTATTATTATTATTATTATTATTATTATTATTATTATTATTATTAAATTTGTATCCCGCCCTTCTCCCAGAAGGGACTCAGGGCGGTGGACAGCCAGAATTAAAATACATACAATACAAAAATTAAGATAAATTAAAAGATATTAAATCGATCGGCCTCCCAATTTAAAACCCCAAGTCTATAAAATTCAAAATCCCGATTTAAAACCATTTAAGCTAGGCCGGCTTGCTGGAATAAGTAAGTCTTCAAGGCTTTGCGGAAGGTACGAAGGTCCGGGATCAGTCTTATTCCAGGAGGTAGCTCATTCCATAGGGCGGGTGCCCCCACAGAGAAGGCTCTCCCCCTGGGGGCCGCCAGCCGACATTGCTTGACTGACGGCACCCTGAGGAGGCCCTCTCTGTGAGAGCATATTGGCCAGTGGGAGGTTATCGGTAGCAGCAGGCGGTCTCGTAAGTACCCTGGCCCTAAGCCATGGAGCGCTTTAAAGGTGAGAACCAATACCTTAAAGCGCACCCGGAAGACCAACGGGAGCCAATGCAGCTTGCGCAGGAGAGGCGTTACATGGGAGCGCCCCGTCGCTCCCATAATCACCCGCGCAGCCGCATTCTGAACCAGTTGGAGCCTCCGGGTGCTCCTCAAGGGGAGCCCCATGTAGAGAGCATTGCAGTAGTCCAGGCGAGATGTAACGAGGGCATGAGTGACCATGCATAAGGAGTCCCGATCCAGAAAGGGGCGCAACTGGCGTATCAGGAGAACCTGATAAAAAGCCCTCCTGGTCACGGCTGTCATGTGCTCTTCTAAAGACAGCCGTGTGTCCAGGAGGACGCCCAAGTTGTGAGCTCCCTCTGTAGGGGCCAATAACTCACCCCCAATAGCCAATGATGGCACCAGCTGGCTATATCGGGACGCCGGTATCCACAGCCACTCGGTCTTGGAAGGGTTGAGTCGAAGCCTGTTCCTCTCCATCCAGACCCGCACGGCCTCCAGACACTGGGACATCACTTCGAGGGCATCATTGGGGTGGTCTGGGGTGGAAATGTACAGCTGAGTATCATCAGCATACAGATGACATCGCACCCCAAAACCATGGATGATCTCACCCAGCGGCTTCACATAAATGTTGAACAGGAGCGGCGAGAGGACTGACCCTTGTGGCACCCCGCAAGCAAGGCGCCTCGAGGTCGACCTCTGCCCCCCTGCCAACACAGACTGCGACCAGTCAGAGAGATAGGAGGAGAACCACCGCAGCACGGTGCCTCCCACCCCCGATCCCCCCAACCGGTGCAGCATGATACCATGGTCAATGGTATCAAAAGCCGCTGAGAGATCTAACAGGACCCGAACAGAGGAACAACCCCTGTCCCAGGCCCTCCAGAGATCATCCACCAATGCGACCAATGCCGTCTCCGTGCTGTACCCAGGCCTGAAGCCGGACTGGCACGGATCTAGATAGACGGTTTCATCCAGGTATTGTGGGAGCTGGCGCACAACCACACTCTCGACAACCTTCGCAATAAAGCGAAGGTTGGAGACCGGACTGTAGTTTGCCAAAACAGCCGGGTCCAGGGAAGGCTTCTTGAGGAGGGGCCTCACCATCGCCTCTTTCAAGGCGGGAGGCAAGAAACCCTCTCTCAAAGAAGCATTTATAATCCTCTGGAGCCAGCCTTGTGTTACCTCCCGGGTGGCCAGTATCAGCCAGGAGGGACATGGGTCCAATAAACATGTGGTTGCGTTTAACCTCCCCAGGATCCTGTCCACGTCCTCAGGAGTCATAGGGTCGAACTCATCCCAGATAACATTCTCAAGACCAGCCTCAGTCATCCCGCCGGGATCTACCCAGTCAGAGTCCAAGCCTTCCCGAATCTGAGCGATTTTATCGTGCAGATACTGTGCAAAATCCTCAGCCTGCCCTTGCAAGGGGTCCTCCCGCGCTCCCTGATGTAGGAGGGAGCGAGTCACCCTAAACAAGGCGGCTGGGCGATTATCTGCCGATGCAATAAGAGCGGAAAAGTAATTACACTTTGCCGCTTTTATCGCCACTAAATAAGTCTTAATATGAGACCTAATTAGTGTTCGGTCGGATTCGGAGCGACTAGCCCTCCAACTACTCTCTAGGCGTCTTTTCTGGCGCTTCATCTCCCTCAGCTCCTCGGAAAACCAAGGAGCCGGGCAGGCTCGGCAACGGGTCAGAAGCCGCAAAGGCACGACTCGGTCTAAAGCACCAGCGGCCGCCCTATCCCAGGCAGCCACCAGGTGCTTACATCGTAGATTTTTATAAAGACATTCCAATATTTTAATTTTGTTTTACTATATAGGATTTCAGTGTCTATCTCTGGGCCCATTATTTCTTTGTGATATAGCAAGAAATTTCATTAAATAATACTCAACCCTTGCCAATGTCACTATTTTTTCTAAATATTTACATTACACTTTTTACATTAATCTATAATCACTTTTGTAATTAACACATTACTATTGATTGGAAGAGTTACGGAAGAAATTTATATCTATTTTATATTGCTTAAATTGCATTTTATAAAAAGATAAACATTGGGCTAATGACCCACATTTTTTTACTGCTGAATTCTGGTAGTGCTATCCAAGGGTTTTTATAAGCAGCATAAGTAGAACTGTGGGATACATGTGACCAATGGACCAAAGAAGATACCTTGAGTAATGTATTGTTTTATTTTTATAAATAAGGATTTTCTTCTGTGGAGATTTAGGTCTCCTAATGGAACAAGCTCTTTACGAGAGTAGTGTTAGGTACAAGAAATCGGGAGCCAGAGTTAGGTCTCAAAAAAGTATAAGTTTATTCCATGCTACCTTTAAACAAGAATCTGAACTACTAACAGTCAAGGCAAATTGGTGGTAGATAAAGACTGTAGGATTCAAGGAATTCAGTGTAATTCAAGGAGACTTAGATCTTTTGTGGGCACGAAGGGACTCCAAACTGATGATTTGTTTGACCCTTCCCTCTGGTTCAGCCTGGTCATCTCCTGCAGGTAGGCTAATTAAAATAATAAACGCTCAACATGCTTTTGGAGGGAGACTATAAAAGGTGTTCAAGATGTGCTTCTAGGAAAACAGCTATAAGCACTGAGCATTTCAATAGCTAAGATTACAAGCAGATTAGAACCCTAGAACATTTGACTGCTTGCAAAGCAATTGATAGAGTTTATTAAATAAATGCTGCTCATGTGTGATATATATACATTTAGATGGTGCATTAGACTTTAAAAACTCTCTGTCTAACAGAATACATTAGCCTTGCTTTTCTGTTTATGTCTTTGTGATACCATGGAAACACAGCACTCCCTCCTAATGGGTCTCCCCAGCATTAAAAAATAAAACAAAAAAACCCCCCACAGGCTTTGCATATTTGGTTTTCATGTCGCCTTTTGTGTGCAATTTACCATTTCAGTAAGAAAACTTATCATTCCCTCTCCCCCACTCCTCCTAATTCTACTGACCGAATGGAGGGGAATAAAAAGTAAAGACAAATAGAAAGTGCACCTTCCAGTGGCCATTACTAATTCATCATAATGCTGACAAGATCGGCAGCCTACTGGAAGCACAGAGGTTGCTCTCCGGATTTTAAAGAGCCCTGGCTATAATTAACCTTGAGACCACAGTTCCTTAGGTAAATTGTAGTAAAACCCAAAGAACACTTAATATCGTTGCTCAGACAGGAAGCTGCTATAAAACAGAAACCTCCCCATTGCTGCCTGCTCCCTTCTAAATCCAACAGCCTATTGGCAGGCTTGTTTTATAGACATTGTAATGATTTTCATGTCCTTCAAACCAGGAGTCTCCAACTTTGGCAACTTTAAGCCTGGCGGACTTCAACTCCCAGAATTCCCCAGCCAGCAAAGTCCACCAGGCTTAAAGTTGCCAAGGTTAGAGACCCCTGCTTTAAACTGCTCTTCCACAGCTACGACACTCTCCCGCTTTGCCTGCTCGAAAGCTTATTAGAGCAGACCAAGGCAATCATCCTTTCCACATCACCCAAACAATCCAGCAACACAAGGTGAGCATGAGACATACTGTGACACAGCAGCCTATAGCACTCACTTGCCATCTGGCACCTGCTGCTGTCTCTGCCAGAAATGAATAAAGTTGTCAGGAGGGGATGTTGTGCCGTAACATGAAGAACAGAGAAAACGGATCATTATCCGTGAGGAGAAATGGTCAATTTAATTAGACAGCTCAAAACTTCACTAAATCAAAAAGAAGCAGACTCCTCGGTCAGATGGCCTCCTTGAACCATTCAGCACATGCTGTAGTTCAGTGGAATTTCTGAAAATTGATCCAACATTTTTAGAGTATGCCATTTCAGATGGGCCATCGGATGAATAATGTCCTATGTAATAATTTTCCCATTATATTTCAAGAACGATGAGGGTTCTACGGAAGCCTCTTACAGTCACTCTCTCAGTTAGATGATTAATAATGGCTATTTCTTGGCTATTTGGAAGTTGGCTTCAAAATGCTCTAAATAGTTTGTGATGTAGTATCAGAAGAACTGACTGCGAGACAGAGGCAGAGGCAGCCTCTTTGGGTTAGCTGCTATTTCTCAATTTTTCTCTAATCACAGATCAACTTCTAATCAGGGTTGGAGCTGCCACAGGCTAACTTTTCCCCAGTTAACTGAGCAAATTCAGCTTCTTTTCCATTTACGTCTCATTATATCTTGCAATGTCCCATTTAAGAATTCGTCAAAGCATGTGTAACATTGTAGTACAGCTGGGATGTGAGAGAGAGCTAATTAAGTTCTCAAAACCATTTTGTCAAAAACATAAAATTAAGAGATATATATGAAGAATATTAAGATGTGGAAAATGAGAGAATGGAAGAAAGACAGAGATACAGAGGAATAATGCCCAGGATATTTGGCAGACCACCTGCAGCCAGCAACAACATCCCATCGCCCGGTTCGCGCCCATAGGGAGGGCCTGCTCAGAGTGCCGTCGGTGAGATGATGTCGGCTGGCGGTCCCCAGGGGTAAAGCCTTCCTGTAGGCGTGCCCACCCTCTGGAATCAACTCCTCTTAGGGCTCCGGTTGGCCCCTGACCTTCTCACCTTTCTCCGCAAATTAAAAACTTGGTTATTCGAGTCCCCCGACCTGGACTGACAGGGTTTTATATGGGTTTTTTAACTGTATCTGATTTCATTAGGCATTTTAACTTTGTATAATGGATTATTGTGGATTTTATTGTTGTGAGCCGCCCTGAGTCCGTTGGAGATAGGGCAGCATATAAGCCTAATAATTTTTTTAAAAAAATGCTAAATATAGGCAGTTTTAAAGATGCTGCAATAACTTATGGGATAACAGTTATGCTTGGCCTTTCGTATCATGGGGATTATATTCTAAACCAAAGAATGGATAGAGCCAAAACCAAAGATAAATAGGACTATCTGGATGCAATTTTAATTACATTTACAATAAATTAAGCCCAGACAGCTAATAACATTGCTTCCTGGGATTTACTAATTTCCTTTGTATCTCCTTAAAACCGCTTTTTAGAAGTCACATATATCCTTGGAGCCTCAGATGATACGTCTCTTCTCAAGAGAGATACAAACAGAACAGGGCAACTCACAAATGAGTTTACTCATTTGAAGTCAATTTAAGCAAATCCATTTCTTCTCTTTATTGATCAGCCATTGTTGCTTGTATAACATACAGTAAGCCTTCCTTCACAACATATGGCAACTTAAATTAAAAGCATTCATTGATAATGTCCTTTTTATTTGGGGTTTTTTGGGGGGAGGAGGTTTCTCTTATAGCTTCTACAGCTATCACTCTCTAAATCCTGGATGCTGTCAAAATAAACATTTGCTCTCTCTCAGGCAAGAGCAAGAGAGAGATAATCACACAGACAAACTTTGTTTCCAGTTCAGCTCATCCTCCATCTTCACTTTCTTCACTTTCTATTTATCAGAAAAGGCTTGGATGTCACTGAAGCATTTTAGATAAATTGATTTTTACAGTACTAAATTCCCCCCTCCACTTTCCAGTCCACACCTTGATTACTGAAACAAATTATGCTCTTTTTTCCCCCTTAAACCATCACCACCCCCGCATACATACATACACATTCTGTGTTTAACACCTCTGAGAAACAAGATCAAATCTGGTACAGAACATTTTGAAAAGCCTATGGTATATCAGAAGTTCCCGCCAAGGTTGTTTATTCCCTTTGAATGGAACATTTTTTTGTAAAATGTAAACAAATCCATCAAGAACCTTAATATCTGGGCTACAAAAATCCTCACAACCACTGGATGACAGAAACACATCTGTACCTTTTAGACGTAATGTAGTAATCATCTATATTTTTGCAGATTTTTCTAATCTGCCTAAATTTATTCTATTACCCTATTTCCCCCAAAATAAGACATCCCCTGATAATAAGCCCAATTGGGGTTTTGAGCGCATGCACTAAAATAAGTGTCCCCCCGAAAATAAGCCCTCCTCAAAAATATTTAAACGCAGAGCTGGAAATTTATTTATTTTATTTATTATTTATTATTGCGATTTATATGCTGCCTTTCTCCCGAGGGACTCAAGGCGGCTTACAAAATGACAATTTCTGATACAAATCACAATAAAATAAAATTAAAATCAACAGCCCAATTAAAACAGTTTAAAATTATAACAGTGTACCCCAAACGGATCAGTTGAGTTGATGAAAGAGCCACGTCTTCAGCTCGCGATGGAAGGAAAGGAGGTTGGGGGCTGTCCTGAGCTCGGTGGGCAAACCATTCCAGAGGGTCAGGGCTCCCACAGAGAACGCTCTCTTCCTGGGGGCCGTCAGCCAACATTGTTTAGCCGACGGCACCCTGAGGAGACCCACTCTGTGAGAGCACATGGGACGATGGGAGAGCGGCAGGAGATGGTCCTGCAAGTACCCCGGGCCTAAGCCATCAGGTAAGACAGCAAGAGGAGCCCCATCTTGCTCCACACGCCCCAAAATAATAAGACCTCCCCAAAAATAAGGCCAAGCACTTGTTTCAGGGTTCAAAAAAATATAAGACAGGGTCTTATTTTCAGGGAAACACGGTATCATCTATAGTTACTAGTTTTACTTCTGTACTGCCCCGCTCCCCAAACACCCATGCAGGTATTATTTAAACAGGTTTTCAGAAACCACCCCTGTTGTGCAGGTCCGAATTCTAAGCTCAGCATGGCAAGAGTCATTGGGTAACCAAGTCCAACAAGCACACACAAAGTCCAGGAAATCAATTCAAATGGTTCAGGACACATGACACAAGCACACATGGCACAGAACTGGACACATTGCTCCAGCAACATTCATGTCCTTAGGACGGGATTAAATAGGCAACGCCAGTGCAGCCCTTCATGAGAGGTGAGGTTGCCTCCTCATGAGTAGTCTAGCTGACCAGCTTTGTGCCTGTGTGATCCTCTGCTCTACATGTCCTTGGATCAGGAGGAGGTATGGACTCTACCTCCTCATTGCCAACAGGTGGCAGCTGCTCCCAGTCATGCCTGGAGCCTCCTGGCTAACTTGCTGCAACTGTGGCTCACCTCATTCAGCCTCAGTCTTTCCCTTGTCTGATCAACCCAGCTGAGACTGCTCCATAGGGTTAGCACTCTCCGAGCCCCAATCCTGATTAACACAGCTGACTCAACTTCTCCCTCATCTTTTGACCTCATGTCCAGAGAGGTGTCCAGGGCAAATCCATGACAACTTCTTGCCTGGCAAATCCATGTTAATACATTATACCATGGAAGTAGCTTAATCAAATCACTATACTGTATTTTTATCAAAGACCTAGCATAGAGTGTGTATACATCCCCAGTGACTTTCACTACAAAAAATAAAGTATCCATACTCCTGTGCGTGTATATAAAAACATATAGATATTTCTTATTCCTCATTAGAATAGGCCTGATGCCAACACAAATTGTCTTGTCTCAAGCTGTGCTTCTTAAAAGTAGCAGTATTTGATCCTTAAAATATGAAACTTACACTACTGATGTCAAAATGATTGGTCCAACTTCTTACATTGCCTTTAAAATCATTTTTTTAAGAAATAATTGGAGTGCTGAGTTAGTAATTTACTTATGCTAATGGCTTTTTTTAATATTCAAATTTTTCCCCATGATTAGAACAATTTAGAGCTCACTGCTTTTCCTTTCCCTTTTAGTAAGAAATACTATCATGAATAGCTTTTATGTCACAAGTATTAAAAGCATTCCTTGTTTGTTTTGTGATCAGAACTGGTTAAATTTAGAATAATACATATCAGTATGTTTTTTAGTATATCAACAATCTAGTGGCCAGTGGAATATAATACCAAAATATTAAAACAAATATAATATTTTATTTAAAAAAAAAACAAGGCAGCATAACCCTTCCCCTTTAAAATTAAATATAATAGAATATACCATTAATTTACTAACAAGCTTTCTGTTTAAGATTCACTTCCAAAAAGGGGCTTCAGAACAGGCAACAACTGTTGGTAATTCATCCATGTAATCATAAGATCCTGGAAAAGAAAATCATAGCTGCCTGAATAAGTCACAGTCCTGCATTAGTGTTCGCAAATCCATTGCACATTCCAAAGGGCCCAATGCACATTTTATCAGTTAAAATAAAGACCCATCTTAATGTAGATATGGAGCCAGGGATATTCACAGTGTGTATGTCTGTGTTCATATGTCAAAAAAGGGCAATGAACATAGCAGAATAGGAACCCTGTATCTTTTCATGTGTACACATAACACACGTAAGAAGAAGTGGACTTTGGTCACACATTAATGACCAGTGGCTTGCCTTTTTAGTCCCTCCCCTTCCTCCCCCAACTGATTGGGGGCATATGACTGCTGAACATTCCTGAACTCTCTCCCATGTTTGACCTCTGTTCCCAATCATTTTCTTCCCAGAGTGATTCACTTGCTATATTTATGTTGATTTTCTCTTGATAAGCACTAGAAGTTGCACAGGTAGCTTCAAGATGCAAATTGCCAATATAGGTTTATTGCAAAAATTAATGGAACAACTGTGGAGAAAATGCCAGTGACTGCTACACTTAGAGCAGCTTTCCTTCAGAATTGGAAAGTTTGGCAGGTCAGTCTTAGGTAAAATGTATGAAATCCCATGCATATTAACAAAGATGCTGTGTCCTTTGTACCTGACAGTGGAGCCCTGTTGGCTTCTGACTTCATTGGACAGGTAAATGAAGGGGGGGAGGGAAAGAATGAAAGTGATTTGTTGAAAGCCGTATACTGCAGGATTTACCCTTCAAAGATAATGGGAGTGGCTTATCAAATCAGCTCTTCATATAACATATCAGATAGGCCCTCTTTAAAATTGACAGTTGGAAGTCAGTCAGATATGTCCGTCCTGTACTGTAAGCATTAATTTTCATGGTTTGCTATTGCCTGGCTACTAGAATTCTCACAGACATACTCTTAGTCATACAATTTTTACAATTATATAAAATGGTTCTTTTAGGCGAAAATTTAATGAGATGTTGTTACCGAAGGAAACTGTATCAGAGAATTACAAAAAGAAGTTAAAATGGTTTTTTTTAAAAAAAATAATCTTAAAAAAGGTACAGAAGTAAGAATGGTTTGGGATACAAGTAATGCTTTGGTAAAACAAAATTTATACAATGTAAATGAACTTTAAAAAAAGTTTAAAAAATGCAAGAACAAACCCAAATGATTTCAGATAAAATAAAATAAAAATGGAGGAATTTTCAAACATCTCCAGAAAGGACAACCATTAGCTTTTATCTATGTCAATGGTGAGAAAGATGGAAATAAATATGAATTATGCAAAACAAATAAATTTTTGAATTTGCAAGTAAACTGGGGAAATGTTTGGCATATACATTATGAGAAGAAAATTGATATGAAATTTTAAAAAAGGAAATGTTTTAATAACATATAATCCAAATATATGAAAAATATTTCATCCGTATTACTTTGTTTTATATAAAGGTCAAGAAATTTCCTTGAAAAAAGTTGATGAATATTTACATAAACAAAGTTTTCTGAAGATCACAGAGAATCAGAGACAACTTTTGAATGGACCAATAGAATAAGGGAAGTGTGTCAAACTATTAAAAATGTTAAAGCAGGAAAAGTACCTGGTCCAAATAGGTTAGTGTCTTCTTCTTATAAATATTTTGAGGATGAGCCTTTACAATCTTTACAAGTAATATTATTTTACAGGATGGAAAAAATTTTGATAGCTGGAAAGAAGTTAATCTAGCATTAATACCTAAAGAAGACCATAATTTGACTTTAACATGAAATTATAGACCAATATCTTTATTGAGTAATGACTACATAATAGTTTACTGAAACTTTTGACTGAATGGTTGAAAATAATTTTATTGGACTTTATTCATGAAGAACACTTGCAAGATATTTGAAATGTTCTGGAGTATTTAGAGCTACATCATACAGTATTTTCTAAGGGAACTGATAATAAGGAGGAAGGAGAGGGAGAATGAAACGGAATCTCTACAAAGTCAGCAGACACAATAGAGGGAGCAGCTTTAACCATCTGAGGCAAAAGTGTTGTCACTGTCATTTTGTTTTAATCTAACGTGACAGGCTGAAAGCAAAACGTTATTATACACCCTAGCTTGGAAGAGAAATGAGACATATCAAACAGAGGACTGAAAACAGAGAGGCAAAATGAATATTGTAACTATTGCCAACAGGTTTCAACCGAGGTAAATTACAGGTTTTATTGTCATGGGGCATTGTGCCAGAGAATGACATGGCTTTGATGCAAATAGTGAGGAGAGCATTTTCTTGAAGAAATACTGTATGTAGGAATTGATTTTTGGTGCAGCCCCTTCTGGACAGTTATCTGGGCTCACCATCACTGCGGAAAGAGGCTTGAGAAGAAAATGACCACTTAAATGAAGTGTAGCCAATGTTCATAGCTCCCACTACTAAATTATCTCAATAGAGGAGGAGGAGGAGGAGGAGGGGGAGGGGGAGGGGGAGGAGAAATTTCTACTTTCAAACTGGAAGAAGTATAGACAAATGAAAGTTCAACTTTAATTTGAACAAGTCTAATGGATAGAGAGAAACAATGACAATTAAGATTTGTGGCAGGGGTATCCAACCTTGGCAACTTTAAGATTTGTGGACTTCGTCTCCCAGAATTCCCCAGCCAGAATGACCTTAAAGTTACCAAGATTGGACACTCTTGATTTAGGGGATGAGAGGAAGAGCCCAAAAGCAGATTTCTGATTTAGGGTCCAGAGCAGCTGTGGTTTGATCTGCCGCAATTCAGTGACAAAATAGCTGAATTTTGGCAGCCTGATTGTTTTCCCTTTAGGGTGAGAAATGGTGAGTAAAGCATCCTTAAAAATGATAGGCCCACCCAATCCTCCATCTGCCTCCCATCACATAGCTGTTGACCTGTTATCCTAACTCTGTTGTAAGCTAATATAATCAATTCTAAAAAGTACATTAGACCCAGAACAAGGAAAATTTCCCATCTAAGTGTTAATTAATATTCCATCTTGCCTGTAAAAAATGTCCCATTTCTGTATTAGAACCGCTTTTTGATCAACAGCCAGAGCAAGTCTAAAAATGTTGCTGTTTACAACATACTTTTCATGAAACACTCAAAGCCACTATAGAAGGTGTGTTTTATAATAACTTGGGCTGTTGTGCTAATATCTCATATTCTCCCTTTTTCACAGCACAGCAAATGTAGCAACCAGAGACCCACATTCCAATAAAAAAGTAAAATAAAATTGCATTAACTTAGAGCAATCATAAATCTTGAGCTGAGCAAATGGATAGAACGTTATACATTTTCTATAGATCACCTTTTGACACAACTCAGAACAGCTGATGTGTGTGCGCCAGTATATATGTGTAAAGATTAGGTCACATTATAGCTGGTTTGGACTGGTTTATTCACCTCCCCTAGGTAGAATTAGTGGTTATTTCCTGCCTATCAGGTCTGCCATTGTGCATTTGAAAATGTTCTTCAGGATTGTAAGCTAGGCACCTTCTGCTCCTTAAAAGTCAGGGTGATGAAATAGCATCTGAAAAGCATTATCTATTTCCTAGTGCTGATCTATAACACTTCCAAATTGAATGTGCTTCCTTTTAACTTATAGTAAAGTGCAATTACAGTTTAAAGGGAGTATTTATGTACATTAGTTAACAACATCATTGCAACTTAGTACTCACACATCAACACTTAATTAGTGTAAAGATAAGTGACATAATTGCTACAAGGCATGTATTCCCCATAATGTGAGGCAATTTTATGCACTATGCACATTTTAAATACTTCCCTTGGATTTTTTTTTCCAAAGCTGAGATTTTTTTCTTAACCCAACAGGCAAGGTTTATATGCCTTCTCCTATTTTCCATTTCAATTGAATGCAGTGCTGTAGGTGTGTGTCGGTGCCGTGAAAGTGCTTTGCTACAAGAAGGGCAGGAAGGTGAAAAAGGTGGTTTGTAATCTGAAACAAGGGAATAAGTCTAAATGTATGCAAATACTTATTGGTCCTAAAAGCAATATAAACCTAGGTAAGGGGCAATATAACAAACCATGTTAGGGCCCTTGCTGGAAAACTCAGCATCACATTCATAATTCAGCTGGTGTGGTGTTTTGTTCTGTGCAACATAGTCCTTATACTTTATCGTGGTGTTCCTGACTTTAATGTGATTTTTTTTATAATACCTTACTTCCACCATCACCCACTTGCTGTTGATTGTGTTTGAACATGATACACAAAGGCATTTCTGTATGTTTGATGTATTAGTAAGGGAATCCCAAAGCTTGTTCTGGTTGAAGATTTCTAGCACATTATTTGATAAAATAGAGCTACAAAATCTACACAATATCTAAGTGCCATTTGATAGTGCGGTACATTCCTAGAGATGCTTCATTCTTATCTTTGTCAATCCCTTCCTCCTTAAAGCAGAAATTGGTCCCATAAATGTAGGAAAATTTTAACAATTAACCGAAACCCAAATGATCTACATGTTGCTACTTATGAATGGACTTCTCTGCTATTAAATCAGTTCATTTACCCCTTGTATTAGAGCTTCAATCTAAACACATAAAATGTTATCTCATTTGTATGAACATTTATGCAAAAACCCTGTGCACGTTCTGTGCAAGAAGGTTCTATGCATGAGGTTTGCTATGCCATGTATTTATAATAAAGTTATATAACCTATTATACAAGGCCTTTGTGGAATACCATTTGCAGCTATTTTTCTTTCTGTCATGGATCAATAGGTCTAACAATATCTTGTCAGAGGAATGAAGACTGCATGATGCAACTAACATTCATCATGAAATCTGTATCATAAAGATTACTGTTTGCATATTACTTACTTAGCCTTGCCATGGTCTCTGCTTGAATGGAAATCCCTTAAGCACCTACGGTTACAATTCAACAAAACGTAAGCCCTTAGCATCAATTGGTTTAAGCCTGGTTTACCCTATGCTGGTTTGTGTCACTGTCCTCATGTAACATTGCATTTAATTTGAAATAGTTACAGTTACCTCTGACCTGAAACAAATCATTGTATCTAATTCTAATGTTCCTGGCATAATTTATATAATGTTGCTCCATCATCTGCAGGAAGATGAATACATAAATAATTGGGGGGTTTTGTTTTGTTTTGTTTTAATTTGATTTATATGCCGCCCTTCTCCGGAGACTCAGGGCGGCTTACAATGCGTTAAGCAATAGCCTTCATACTTTTGTATATTTATACAAAGTCAGCTTATTGCCCCCACAAACTGGGTCCGCATTTAACCTACCTTAGAAAGGATGGAAGGCTGAGTCAACCTTGAGCCTGGTGAGATTCGAACTTACAGTAATTGCAGACAGCTGGTTTAAATCACTATGCTTTTAGTCTGCTGAGCTAAACCAGGCTCCTGTTGGATTGAATTGTTGTTCCAAAGCCAGTGAAAGCTAGTATGGAAATTTGGAAAAGCTGAGTTTTGTCTTCTGGTAGGGATGAGGGGAAGGAAATGTTTGCAGAATCTGTGCTTAACACAGTCCATTGGGATGGATGGTTTTATTAAATCTATATCATCATCATAAAAACAATTGCTGATAAGAAAGACAAAGTCTGGATAGTGAGTGTTGTAGTACCTGGAGGCAGTAGAGTAGAAGAGAAAGAACTAGAGGAAAATCACAAAATACACAGACCTGCAAATAGAGGTAGAAGAATTATGGCAAAAGAAAACAAAGATAGTACCAGCAGTGATAGGCACCTTGGGTGTAATCTCGAAACATCTAAAGTACAATTTGAACACCAACAGCATTGACAAAATCACCATCAGTCAATTGCAAAAGACTTTGTGCAAAAGATATTACTTGGGACATCTTACATCCTGTGACTATATCTTTAACACATCAAACAACTTCTGCCCAGCCTAAATCCTTGGGAAAGACTCGATATGGGGATAAAAAGGTGAAATCCAATCAAAACATTTGGCTGACTATGTGACCAACCATAATAATTAATTATTAAGTTTCCACCAATCTTACACTGTGAATCTAGCTGTAGATTACCCACACAAAATAATTAATAAGAATTGATGTGGCAATGCCATTAGATAGTGGAACAGAAGACAAAAAATCAGAGAAGATCACAAAGTATCAAGATCTGAAAATTTAAATTGAAAGATCATGGCACTGGAAGCTACACCAAAAATATTGGGCAGTGCTTAATAAATCTACACATTGACAAAATTTCCATCTGTCAGTTACAAAAGACAACACTGCTTGGATATACCACAACAATGCATTACAACATCCTAGGTCCTTGGTAAGAATATGATTAGTATGAAGGTCAACACCACCTTAAGGAATGGCAATTGTGATTTCACATTTTTGGGTATATAATAATAATTTCTATTATTTCTTTGAATTGTATTTCACTTTTTGTTCAGACTGAACACACACACACACAATTATCATTTGAACAGTTATGCATAAGTGCACAGGGTTTGTGTTAATAATGTGCCAGTTTGGTATTGTGTTTAAGGTACCAGGCTAGAAACCAGGATATTGTGAGTTCTAGTCCCACTTTAGTCATGAAAGCCTGCTGGGTGACTTTTGGACTGTCATTCTCTTTCAGTTCAACTCACCTCACAGGGATGTTATTCAGAGGTGGGTTTCAGCAGGTTCTGACCAGTTCTGGAGAACCGGTAATGGAAATTTTGAGTAGTTCGGAGAACCGGTAATAAAAATTCTGACTGGCCCCGCCCCCATCTATTCTCTGCCTCCCAAGTCCCAACTGATCCGGAGAAAGTGGGGATTTTGCAGTAACCTTCCCATGGATTGGGGAGGGAATGGAGATTTTGCAGTATCCTTCCCCTGCCATGCCCACCAAGCCACGCCCACCAAGCCATGTCCACCAAGCCATGCCAAGCCCACCAAGCCACATCACAGAACCAATAGTAAAATATTTTGAAACCCACCACTGATGTTGTTGTGGGGGAAACAAAAGGAAAGAGGAATATTGTGTATGTTATTTATAAAATATAATTTATTTATATTTATATTTTATTTATAAAAATAATAAAGGTTAGATATAAATAAATATTAATAAGTACAGACTTCTACATCTGGATGTAATAAAAATGGTTAAATTCTAAGTTTCATTCTGCAAACTGAAAGCATGAAGATCTTAGTAAGTGAGAAATAAACTTACTTCAGTTGCTTTATTTTTCTTGCTAAGGCATTATGTTTTAGGGTAAATTCTCTTAAAAGATTGATTTAGTGAACAGCTTTAAGAGCTTAAATATATACACAAACCCATGAACTATGCTTTTTAAAAAATCTATCGATTTTTATCACTGGATTACGAAGTGGCCCGTGGGATTTTTTGAATATAAACTGATTAAGGAAGTTGATTTGAAGGCCTTCTTCCTGACACCAAGAGATTTGTTAGGGGACATTTCGCTATGCATTGCAATTTGCACTCTGTATAGCAAAATATTTCTATTCCCCCAAAAAGTCTAGATGATTTTTTTTTTGTCGTACATATTTCTATTTTGGATTATGGCAAATAAATATTTATACTTTGGTTCTATATCATTACACCTAGATATAGGGACATTGGACAAAACTAGTTTATTGTCATTGAAATAACTGAGTGAGCTTCCCCTGGAGTTTTTCTCTTTAGCTTGCAATATCAAGCTGCAAAGTCAGATCTGCTCAGCTTGACAAGATTATATACTGCTATCATCCTTCTGAATATTAGTACAATTCTGATTTTTGTCTACCCAAATGACAGGTGTAGCTATTTTATAGCAATGGCATGCTATAAAATATTCTGAAAGTTATTTTGCCATTGGAACAGCTCTGACACAGATATGCATGAAAACCCAGCATTTATTACGGGAGGTGATTTTGTCTTTTTTTTCTATATTGGAAGATTTGGTTGTAAATGTTTCATGCTTGAGGGGTTTTATCTATCAGCACCTTTTATTTTGGGCCAGAGGGTGGTTCAACAGTCCTTTTCAGTCTACGTATCTGTGAAGGAAAAGAAAAAAAAGACGCATTCTGAAAGCATTCTGTTTTGTCAAACATAATTTTTAGTGCATATTCTTGTTTCCTAATCCTTCATCAATGTGTAGGCTGATTTTTTCATTGTGCAGTTGGATGAAATACAGCAGTAGCAAGTAGATAATATAGGTACCTTTGTCGAGCTGAATGAAAATATATATAATCTGCGGACGACATACTTCTACAATGCAACACTTTCAAAATGTCCCTACTACATTTTAATTGCATTGTTTGTGCTAAAGGGTAGTATAAAAATGACTGGACAAGGCAGCTGATGTGTTTGTTTAACACTTAAATCATTAACATTTTGAGAATATCTCCCTTTTTCAACATGATTGAAAATAAAAAATAAACACGCCAAACAAAACATCTGCCATACTAAGCCAGTGGGATGAATCTGTAACCCACTCAACCAGGTTTCCCCAAACTGTTCAGCTCATCAATTCCTTCATGAACTTTCAGCTTGCTCATCTGCTCCCCAACATTTATTATATGAAAAACAATTGCTACCAACCTGCTTTCCATTGAGGACCTGTATACTGCACGAGTCAAAAAGAGGGCTGTGAAAATATTTACAGACCCCTCGCATACTGGACATAAACTCCTATCCTCAAAACGACACTATAGAGCACTGCACACCAGAAGAACTAGACACAAGAATAGTTTTTTCCCCAAACGCCATCACTCTGCTAAACAAATAATTCTCTCAACACTGTCAAACTAGTTATTAAGTCTGCATTACTATTAATCTTCTCATCGTTCCTATCACCCATCTCCTCCCACTTATAACTGTATGACTGTAATCTTGTTGCTGGTGTCCTTAAGACTTATATTGACTGTTTCCCTATGACTATCATTAAGTGTTGTACCTTATGATTCTTGACTAAAGTATCTTTTCTTTTATGTACTCTGAAAGCATATGCACCAAGACACTGCCTCAGTGACTCTTTAGGGAATCTGTTTCTAGATCTTTCTGAATTACAACCCCTTGCATTCATCAATAAAAGTAATTATAAGAAATGCAGGCAGTCTAGCTCTATAATAACTGGAGTGCCATGTATTTTCACCTCTGAACTTCTACATAGAATGGATCCTTACATTCCAAGAATCTATGTATCGACAAAGACAGGCAGCCTGTTCTTCATTCTTACACCTTTTTGCATGTTTATCTGAAATAAAGAGATTCCTTAATTTAAGATACCTCTCTCTCTAAAGGATCAGACAGAAAAGGCTTAACTTACCTCTCATCATATTTTTTCATGAATTTAGGATTCTGCTACCATATTAACATTTAATTAACTAAAGAAGAATCCATTTTTCCTTCATATAGATATAGTACATGGCTTTTATTTCCTACATCTGTATGCTATTCGCTGGTTTTCACCTGCACACTTTTGCAGCTAGGATTGTAATGAAAAGAAAACATTTTACAAAAGACTTTTCCAACCATGCTTGAATGGTTTGGTCTAACATGGGACATCGTTATTTTAGTAAAGATGGTAATCTTGGGCAAATCTGGATTATTTTTTTTAGTTTAGTAATTTTTAAAAGGGTAGATTTCAGAATAATGTCAGCTGGTTTGTATCAATTGTGATGAATCAGCAATAAAAAAATAAAACAAAAATTTCATCATGTCAAATGCAAAATTCGTGTGAGAGAAGACATTTATGTGCATACTATATTCTCTTTAGCTTCCAGAAAATTACAGTACAGAAGTTCATAGCTGGCAAGAATTACACAGAGAGCTTCATTTCATAGTTTCAAGCCGTTGAGAAACAATGGGTGAAAACTGTGTTTCTGTGAACGTAATCTGGCTTTAAAGCTGCCAATGTATTCTGTTTAGAAATATGTTGCTGCTTTTTCCTGGAACTAAATCTGTTAGGCTGAGTGAACTACATGTTTGTGGACCAGTGGATTTCTATCAAGATCAGATCAAAATAAAAACACTAGTCATTTGTGTGAGGGATGGACCAGATGTTACACACCTAGCTTGGCTTGGCTTTTTTTTTTCTTTTGAGAAATCAATCTGCTTTCTCTACTGTAAACAGTCAACAAATATTTAGTTTTCTTTCATTTAAGAGGAATTGGCATTGATTGTCATCTCCTGGGGACTGTCTGGCTGCCACTCTCAAAACCAATGTAACTCTGCCCTCTGGAGGAAAGGAAGCAATGATGAATGAAGAATTGCCTATATACATCAAACAATGTTCCTGACTCATCCCTTCTAATCCTCACAGGTTATCTCATTTTTCTAGCAAATTATTAAAAGCAGCACTTTCAGTGAAGGTGTGTTTGTGGGGGGGAGGGATACATTAGACAACCAGAGAATGCATAGAGTCTGGTCCCTCAGGAGGTGTTTGCTCCTTCAGTGCTGATTCTGAGTCTACCGTTTAGGACTGGAAATCAATTTAATATAAATTCCAAATCCAGAGGGGATTGTGGCACTGAGGAATAGCTTGAACTATGGAAGGCTAAAGATAAGTTCTAATTAGCTTTGTCCGCACTGTAAAGATATCCAGGCACCAATAAGTTATTATGTGTGTTAGTAACTGGATGGCAAGGAAGTACTACCATCTCTCCTCCAATAGGTCTATGTATATGTGTAGACATTCAGCAAACTAAGCATAATTTTCAAGACTATTATGCCTCTGTGCCTGAATAGAAAAGTTTTTCATCAATGTGTGCTACCTGTCCTAACATATGCCAGTGAAACATGGACACTAACCTCACAATCGATACAAAAGCTACGAGTAGCACAAAGAGCCATGGAAAGATACATGCTCAGCATCACAAGACAAGATAGAAAGAACTGCATGTGGATCAGAGGACAAATGAAAGTATATGATATCATCAAGAAAGTAAAAGAATTGATATGGAAATTGGCTGGTCACATAACGAGAAGGACTAATGACAGGTGGACCAAGGCAGTCACAGAATGGATCCCACTTGGAAAAAAAAAAGCATCCACAAAGGAGACCTAAACCAAGATGGATCAACGGCATCAGCAAATATTGTGGGCCCAATTGGCAAAAGAAAGCTCAAGAACGTATTGGTGGGAAACATTCAGAAGAGGCCTTCATCCTACAGTGGATAGACAATGGCTAGACTAATGATGTGTATAGACACACACACATACACACAAATATATTTCAGACACACTGTGTGAAGACCTAACTCTCTGGAGATGCTGCACTATTGGGAACAGTGAAAGGAAAGACATGATGAGGATGACCAGCAGCAAGAGCATAACCAGCAGACTACCAGGCAATCCAGAATGCAACAAAGAGGACGGCAGATGGACTCAGTTACAGGGTTGATGAGTGCACTGTTGCAAGAACTGAGAGACTAGTTTAGAGACAGGGAGAAAAACTATGTGGTTGCTAATAGTCAACAACAATTTGGTGGCTCATATAGATACATACATGCACCTTAGTAATGTTTTATTAACGTTTGGAGATTCCTACTATTTTACAATCCTTTGGCTATGTGGAGCAAGAGAAAGATAAATGAGGAATATGTGACTGACATGTTGTTTAATTACACCTGTGCCAAAATTCGGAATAGTTTCAACTTTCAACCATTTTGTTTCCTCCCTGTTTCCCATTTCTCAACTTTTAACTTCTGAAAATATATTTTGTGGAGCCTTCTCTGCCTGAATGGTTAAAGAATTGCGTTGATTTTTGGAAAAATGAGTCAGATGAGTCCATTCATTCTGTCCTCCCTGCTGAACAGTCAGCTCCAATCCATTCATAAAGGAACATTATTATTCCGGGCCAGAACCCTCTGTGTGTGCCCAAAAAAATACTTGAAATTTGTCACAGATAATACTAATAATACGTTTTATGTAATCTTCACTAAAGTCTGTCACAAAACAAAACAGCTATGAGTATTTAAAGAAAATAGATTCGATAGGCATATAATGAATAGCCCTTTCAAATGGTCCCTAGCAACTATGGCATCCTTCCTCCGAGTATTTTGTCTTAAGTTTTATAGAGAAAGAGATTCTTAAAGACCAAATCTGAGTTTTAACATTATCAATATAACCATTGTTGTTTGCTAATTCATAATAAAATAAAAAAGGAAGGAAGACTAAAACAAAGCATTATATGCCATCAGAGTTAAGGTCGGGGTAATTCCAATTCTCTAAGAAGAAGATTAATTGATAGAGAATGGATGGCTGTTGCTGATGGATTTGTATAGCCCCCTGACTTGCCATTTGGGGTAATTTTGAATGCAGGGCTGGCTTTAGACTAAGACTAAATAGGGTCCAGGCCCCGGGTGCTAAACTTTAGATGGCAGCAATGCTGCCAGGAGCATGATGGCTCACATGGACGCTGAGCTGGAAGGTAGCAAGTCCACATTTGAGATCCAAGTGCTGCTGCATGGTGGGATGAGCTTCCATCATTAGCTCCAGCTCCTAGACAGGGACATAAAAGGAGCCCCCCCCTCCCTGGCCTCCCCTGGGCAATGGTGCTGTCACCAGCTTAAAAATGCTTTAAATGATGTCTCCAACACAAACCGGATGGGAACCAATACTTCTAAATCATTCTAAAAGTGCAATTCTTTGCATAAGTGGGAAGTGGAACCATCAATAAATGTGGCTTGGGGACTCCAGATATCCTGGCATTGGCATTACTTGAATGTTTGCAATTGATCACACAGTACTCATGCAGTGTTCACATCCACTACTTTATGTTGGAGTCTTCACTCCCCCCCCCCCCCCATCAAATTGATTCTTGTGACCAACATTTTCACAGTCAGGATCTCCACCCATATTTGACTTAATAGCACATGAAAGGAAGAAGTGTGCCAGCTGCTAACTGTTGCTAAACAAAAGAACTAGGTCCCTTTAGTAGGTAGGAGAATTAATTAAAACAAAAAAGGGCTATAAGCAAGTTCCATCACAGAAAATGAAAGACATCTCTACGGTCTGCTAGAACTCTTTGTTCTCACAACCCAGTCCGAAGATTCCACATTCTTGAGGCCATCTCGTGAGCTCCTTGATGTGTTCTCCTTGATGTGGAAAGCTTCAAGCTTTACAAATATCTCCAATTATACACAAGTTGATTTTTCAATCTCTATACTCTCAGGAAGAACCTTCTGCTGAACATACACATCAGTGGTGGTATTCAGCTGGTTCTAACTGGTTCAGTTGAACTGATAGCAGCGGCTGTGGGAGGCTCTGCCCACCTGCCCGGATGTCATCACATTCTTTTTTTGATGCTCTGCACATACACAGAGGTCTTGCGCACATGCTCACATTTGCGAACTGGTAGCGAAGGTAAGTCAATACCACCTCTGGATAGATACACATCTATTAATATTCATTAATGTTAATATTAATATAAGAGCCTCGGTGGTGCAGCAGACTAAAGTGTTGTTAAGTGCTAGCACTTAGCTGCCAGCTGCCTGCAATTAATGCAAGTTCGAATCTCACCAGGCTCAAGGTTGACTCAGCCTTCCATCCTTTCGAGGTAAGTAAATTGAAGATCTGGATTGTGGGGGCAATAAGCCAACTTTTTATAGAACAACACCGGTTAGGGGGGCCCGAAAGCCCTAATAAGCAGGTATATACAAAAAAAGTGTGCAGGCTATTGCTATAATGCATTGTAAGCCGCCCTGAGTCTACGGAGAAGGGCAGCATATAAATTGGACTAATAAATAAATAAATAAATGTATTAAGGTCAAGAAGCATGTCTAACCCCACCCCTTTATTATGTGTTGCAAGTAATTATACCCTTCTACTTTGTGGATATCTTACAAGGCTAAAAAAGTCTCTTCAGCTAGTCTCTATTGTGATAATTTAAAATATTATTAAAAGAAAGAATGTTGCACTTCCCAACAAAAAACAAAAAAACAAGAGTGTTCATTTGTACAAGACTAAAATAAATCCATTTACTTTTACCTCTGAATATTTTTATGGCATTTCCAGTAAAGGTCTTCTACTTCTTCCTTTTTCTTTCAACAACTGCAGTTGATTGAACTTCTGCTGGGAAACTGTTGACAGCAATGAAATATGGCCTTTTTGTTTCCAAAGTGTTGATAACAAGGACATGACAAAAAAAAAGAAGAGACAATATATTTTGACATCACAGTGAGCTGCATTGAAATGAATGGAAAATTGCAAATCCTTCTCATAAAAAACATCCATTCATTTCAATAGAGCTTTTACAAAATAAATGACCTAGTAGACTGTACTTGTAGGGCAAACTTCCCCAAGATACAGACACCAAGCTTAGAATTTCCTATCAGCAGGGCACTACTTTGGAAGAATTTACTCTTCAGACTCTGTATGAATGCAACTGCATCATAGAACAATATGGATTCACATTTTCTTCTCAAAAACCACCTTTTAGTTTTGTCTTTAAAGATTGTGTGTTCTGGCTTTCATGACACCATCACAGTACTACCACTAGGGTTGAAACGGATATGTCCAGTCATGTCTGACTCTAAGGGGCAGTGTTCATCTCTGTTTCTTAACTGAGGGAGCCAGTATTGTCCAAAGTCATTTCTGTGGTCATGTAGCCAGCATGACTATATGCCAAGTCACATGGAAAGCCATGGAAAACCTTCCCACCAAAGTACCTATTTATCTATTTGCATTTGCATGTTTTTGAACTGCTAGGTAGGCAGGAGCTGGAGCAGGTGATAGGAGTTCACCCTGTCACACAGCACTCAGGTCTCAAACCCAAGCAGTAATAAGCTCAGTGTCTTTAACCACTGAGCTATTGCAGTTAGAAGCCTTTTAAGCTAATTTCCTACTTACTTCAGGGTCCAAATGCAGAGTGAACTTATGCTACCTTTGAGCAATTGCTATTCAACATGCACTGAATGAAAATACCAATCTATAGGATTTTTTTTCACTGTTTCATCAACATGTTCTGTTAAGATGTTTTTTCCATTGCTTAGACAAAACAATTCCATTTGTTTACCATTTACAAATTCTACCAACAGGTTCTAGCTTCTACCATTCCTAGTAAGAGATAATAAGTTTGCTGTAGGTTTGGTGTGACAGATATTTGAAGATTTCCTTTCAGCTTCTCTTTGCACAGTTTAACATGTTTCAGATTATGTAGCTCTCAGAACTCTCACCTCTACTGGGACACCCATTCCTCCATCATGATAGTGGATTTTCCATACAAGTTTCAGTATTACCAGGTTTGGTGCAAATTAATCCTAAAACACTAAGGCAGGCAGTAAGGATGCTGCCAGTTCTACAGTGATCAATGTTTTTACTGATGTTTTTCTGGTAGTCTATTGTTGTGCTGATTATCAGAGAATTATAACAAGAATCAAAGACATTTAAACATTACTTGCTAATGGAATGGAACTGTAAATCACTTTATAAAATTTGTACTTACTTATTTCCACTGTACAAATATATAGTCAAGAAAAGGGCTTAGGACAATAAGCATATCAGAGTGATTCTTTCTTTAGAAAGATATTTCTACAAAATACAGATATTTAGAATACAGAATAACACAGCTGGAAGAGTCCATCCAAAGTCTTCTAGTCCAACTCCCTGCCCAAGCAGGAGACTCTATACCATTCCAGAGAAATGACTATCCAATCCAGAGGTGCTATTCAGCAGGTTCTGACAGGTTCTGGAGAACCAGTAGTGGAAATTTTGAGTAGTTTAGAGAACTAGCAAATACCACCTCTGGCTGACTCCAGAGTGGGGTGGGAATGTAGATTTTGCAATATCCTTCCCCCAGGAGTGGGGGTGGGAATGAAGATTTTGCAGTATCCTTCCCCTGCCATGCCCACCAAGCCACACCCACACACACCATGCCCACCAAGCCACGCCCACAGAACCGGTAGTAAAAAAAATTGAATTCCACCATTGATCCAATCTCTTATTTAAAATCTTCAGTGATGGAGCACCCATAACTTCTGAAGGCAAGCTGTTCCACTGATTAATTCTTCTCACTGACCAGAAATTTCTCCTTAATCTTAGGTTGGATCTCACTTTGATAAGCTTTTGTCTATTACTTCTTATCCTGCCCTCAGGACAATTTATTTGTTCTACAGTCAAAGCACTGAAACTCACTGAGATAATATGTTTTCTGTGTCTGTTGAGGATTTTTTTTTAGGGTGGGGGTTGGGACAAGAGGGGATAGTAAGAGAACAATACAAATCCTTCCCTCCATCTATGAAGATGTTCTGAACACAAGGCCTCATAGTAAAAGTTTAGTTTTTCATAAACAGCATAAGTAGGTACATTATCCGTAAATTGTTCAGAAAATAGTCTTGCCTTGTGTTTTCTTCTCCTGATTTTTCACAGCCTAAGCATGTTGAGAATCCCATCTGTGTATTTTTGGTGTACTTTCCCAACCCAACATCATTGTCACATAGGAAACGGTGTTGTAATACTACCTATGGGTAAGTGCAAGAAGAGTTCCTTTTAGAGGAAAGTCTAGGGTATGGGTGTCAAACTCGCCGCATCACATTGATGTCACATGACATTTCGAGTCGTTTTTCCCATTCACGGAGCTGGGGTGGGTGTGGTCTGTGCATGATGCATTTGGCCTGTGGGTCGCCAGTTTGATACCCCTGGTATCAGGGGTAGCAATAGAGTAGATGTTGCTAAGGGCGGCAATAACATGTATATCCTATGTTAATGGAATTCATAACAAAACTTCACCACTTTGCTGGAAATAAAATCTTTTATAAAGGAAAGTGTGTTCCCTGAATAAAATAAATATGACAGTTTCAAAAATAGTGTGGAATATTTCTATAAAGGAGAAAGAAAGTGACTTTAAAAGTTGTTGTATTCTAGATATTCTCTTTCCTTTTCAACGGAATTCTTTTAAATAGGAAAGCAAAGAGAAAAGAAATGGTAGGAAAACAGGATGTTTACAGATGCTTAAATGGGAAATACATAAAAGTACAAAAAATACCATCAGAAATACCTGAAAAATTAGTATGACAGTGTATCTTTCAACTTGTCCCAATCTTTCTAAGAAAATGTCTTTTGTTGGTTAAAAGAATGATATGATAGTTTCTTAAATTTAATAATTTACAGCAATCATCTTCCATTTATTTTGATTTTCCTAACAGTGTCTTGTCTGTGACAACAACAAAAAGCCTGAGCAATTGATTGCAATGAAGCATTTCAGTAAATGGAACTCTTACTTTGATTGGAAACAAAGAAATTAAAATTTATTTCCATGCGATGATCTGCTCCTCCTTATAATTTTAGTCTCAAGGCTCTTCCCCCAATCATTAGAAACAGTTTCTCATTGCCAGGCTCTTTCTAACAATTTTCGACAAGACTGCTAGCACAGAGGGGAGAGAGAGAGAGAGAGAGATGCAGATACATGTCACATGCGCATACATCAGCATCCTGCTTAACAATCACTCAGTTTTGCCAGCAACATTGTCAGATGCTAACCAAACTCTAATCTTCCTTTCTGCTGATTCTTCCACTCTTAGCTTCCACTCCCTTTATTCTGAAGGAATCAGGTGACAGGAAGGAAATTTTTGCAGCATGATTATTCTTTGAAATGGCAGAAGTTAAAAGGAGATAGATTACCACACTGCTGATGTGATTTGTCTGGATCTCCAAAATGTAGCTTTGCGTTTAAAGTGACCATCATCTTAGAAGCCACAAGACTGCAGCTGCCCTCGTCCTAACCTTCATCTGCACTTGTGAAGCAAGTGAGCAGAGCACATTTCCCATTACCTGTCAAGCAAGGATGTAGCATTCTTCTGGCCCGCAGTAATCGCAGGCTGCTGGGGAACAGAGTAATAAACACCTACTGAGAGGGATGTAGCGTGAAAAGATCTCATCACCTGCCATTAGCACGCTGATGAATAATGTAGGATTCTCGGTGGCAGATGTCAGGGCTCGGAGGAAGAATCACTTATGTAAATGCTCTGGCGAATACTTCAGCACAAAGTGAGAGGTGATAGCAACAGATGCATGTGACAAAAATTACACTTGCTACTGTGGGTTTTTTTTTTTTAATGGAACATTTATTTCGCAAATAGCAACTTCTCGTGTTTTTCCTCTTCTTTTAAGAGCCAAAGGGTGCTGTTAGACAGGAAAATCAACTCAACTGGCCAGTGGGACTCGAGAAAGAAAGATGGACTGTCGTCAGCCTTAAATTAAAATGTGAATGAATCCCTGCAGACAAAAATGACAATTTTTAAAAGCAGTTTGCTCTGGCAGCGAAAGCAAACCCAATTCTTCATTTAGTGAACAATACTGTCCGTGTATGTCTATTGTTGTTGTTGTTTAAATTAAAGGATAAATTGTACTGTGTATCTTTCAGCCGGTGCTGTATAACAAAGTCTAATAAAAGACAACGGTTTGATTTCTGATGTCCATTATTTCCTTTCCAGACAAAGGTACCTCTAGCAACTTGTGACAAATGCACTTGGTCATCACAGTTAAGGACAAGAGTTTCTCTTTATGGCTGGGACCTGTACAGGAAAAAAGCTAATACAAAATTGGAGGAAGCAGTAAAGTGTCAGCCAACTATCAGGGTTTGTGAAAAGCCTGAGTGGTTTTATTTGTTTCATTTCTACTAAACACTCTCCAGAACCATCTCCAAACATGTTGGCTTGAAGAAGGAGTTGTCAAATGATAAGCAGTTAAACTTGCTATCCTCATATCAGCACCTGAACCAAGAAACAATCTTACCAAGGCTGCTAATCCACTGAGGGAACACCAGAATGATGCCTCTGCACACCTTTCCTTAGAAAGGTG
Organism: Ptyas mucosa; assembly: GCA_012654045.1. Lineage (NCBI taxonomy): Eukaryota > Metazoa > Chordata > Lepidosauria > Squamata > Colubridae > Ptyas > Ptyas mucosa. Next base: position 13,292,986 of record WNWU01000002.1, on the reverse strand, counting down.
AAGCTCTTTTGTAAAAGACAAAACAGTTACAAAAGTTGGGTTGGCTGCAGGTTGGAAGGATCCTAAGTGAAGATTCTTCTCAGCAAAGCCTTATATGGCAGTGTTTTTGGGGGGATTTATAATGGAATTGAGAGATGAGCCTTAAATTTGGTCTTACATATTTCAGTAAAATAAAAAAGGTGAGGTAGATAAGCTCAGCTTCACCAGCAATAGATCTGTGTCAGAGGTGGGTTTCAGCAGGTTCTGACCAGTACTGGAGAACCGGCAGCGGAAATTTTGAGTAGTTTGGAGAACCGGTAGTAAAAATTCTGACTGGCCTCGCCCCCATCTATTCTCTGCCTCCAAGTCCCAGCTGATCAGAAGGAATGGAGATTTTGCAGTAACCTTCCCCCAGAGAGGGGTAGGAATGGAGATTTTACAATATCCTTCCCCTGCCATGCCCACCAAACCATGCCACACTCACCAAGCCACATCCACAGAACCGGTAGTAAAAAAATTTGAAACCCACCACTGATTTGTGTCTAGGTTTTCTATTGGCATTAGGCCTCTTGGAGAAGAGGGTGTAGATGCAGTTGTTATGGGGGGGGGGAGATAGAGGAAGACTAGATGGGGTGTTGATATCAAATAAGTAGAAGTGCAAGTCCACAGGCCCTGCAGAAAATTTATGAAGTGAAAATGATTGCTTTGTAAATTAGTTTATGACAAAAAGCAGAGATGCCAAAGGAATGAATACGACTACTAAATATTTATCTAGTACCAATGGTGTGATAAGCATCACATACAATTCACAAAGGATTTGCAGTTTCCAATACATAGCAATAGTGTGATGAAGGAGAGAGGCAATGGCAGGGAAGCAGTCATTTTAAAAAAGCCTGAGTTGGGTCAGAAGCTTGGAAGAAAAGGGGGGGATTAACCTGTTAAATAGAGAAAAACTAGTTGATTGAAATAGAGAATGAGTGAGAGCTAATAGCTTTCTAGAGAGAGAACTGAGCTCATAAGGAAAATAATCCAAAAGTGAAGAATATTAAAAATAATGACTAGATGCCTTATATTTTATGAAAAACCATTATATAACTTTAACAAGAGGAACCAGATAATGTTGGTATAAGATGGATATTCTTGGAAATGCAATACTTCATCCTATTACTAGTAGCCCATATAATTGAACAAAAAGCTACAGATTGTGGTTGTTCAACATTATCTCTGTATTCTAATGTAATAATTAGCACTGGATTCTGATTTTTTTCCCTTAAAACCAATGGTAAATATATTTGTTGAATAAATATACTTTAACTGTGTAAACTAGTACTGAGTGCATTCATTGGTGACAATGTTCAGGTTAAGGGGAATACTTGCCATATATATTGTGCCCTGGTATTATTTCTATCAATGTCTAAGGCTAAAAAGGGCCACCTATTTCTGTGCTGATGTATCTTTAAAAAACCTCTCAAGCTGCCTATAATAATCTCCATTATGTATAATGACCATTTTGATAATAGTTTTTAGAAGAGGTAATGGCACAGCTGAATAGTTATTACCTGTCTATTCATGCTGGAAACAAGATACTGAAACCAGAGGAGACAGTCACATGCTTCTTGTGGTGTAGCTTGAAGAAATAAGAAATATTTAGCAGAATGCAAGAGACAGACCTGAAAGCACCTTTCAGTTTAAAACTACCATATTTTTCGGCATATAAGACACACCTTTCCCCCCCTAAAAGAGGCTGAAAATTTGGGTGTGCCGAATACTCCGAATGTACCTTTTTTGAAGTTTTTTTTCCAGCCCTCACGAGGCGCTAGTGAGGCGCTAGCGAGTGAAGCAATCTTCCCAGCTTTACCTGTTCCCTTGACTCGCCACTGTGCTTTAATGAGGCACTTGGAGTGAAGCGATCTCCATGCTTTGCTCTGACTCTCAGCTGTTCTTTAGAAGCTTTTTTTTCAGCCCTAACTAGGTGCTAGCCGAGTGAAGTGATCTCCCCGTGGTTTTGTCTGCTTTTCTCATTGCTGCTTTCCTCTCAGCTGTGCCTTAGAAGCTGTTTTTTATCCCCAAGCAGGGGATAAAAAACCAGCAAACTAATGTACTGGAGCTGACCAGACTAAGGATGCTAGCTAGATGAATACCTAGTAGGCAGATTTTTTTCCCTTATTTTCCTCTCCAAAAACTAAACTGAGTCTTATACTCCGGTGCGTCTTATACTCCGAAAAATACGGTAGCTATGCTGGAACATAGTAAGAATTTAATCAAATACTAAATATAGAAAACAATTAAGAGAAAGCAATTCTCTATACACTCTTTCTTAATACAGTAGAAATACAAGTAAGAGAATGAAGTAGTTTACATTTTTGTGTAATTAAGAGTTACATGTTGCTTACATATTATTGACCGGATTTGAATATTGGATCCATAATCAAAGTTCTCTAGGTGACTCACAAAAGAAATTGATCTTTTAAAGGGATTGAATAGCCCTCCACTACAACATATTCAGATACATTTTAAAATGCTAGATAGTCTTTCTAGGGAACCTCTCCTGAATCATCATTCAACAAATGTCATTTGGAGAAAGTATTTAGATTCAGAAAAGAATTAAGATTTGTACAGCACCAGCACGAGAAAAGCCACTTCCTGTTTTATTAAATTGTTATTTTGATATCGCCTTGTCTTGTGAGCTGCCCAAAATCAGTTTGGAATTGGATGGCACATGGAATGAATGAATGAATCAATCAATCAATCAATTAGACAATGAAGCAGATATGGAAATAACTTTCCCATAAATATTTAGGGCTTCAAAAAGTAAAAACAGGACTGGTTCCCAGAAATGCACAGGAAGTCCATCTAGTTGACAAATAAAAATAAATAATGTCTAGAAATGTATGCTCCTGATGAAAAGTTGCAGCTTTTTCTGATCAAGATATTTTCTGGAGATATTATGTATAAGGTTGCATTGGAAGAATATAAATGGGACAATATTTGTGGCCAAACTATCCTTGGTAGTTAGGATTGTGATTGAAATAGCCATGACAATTCTGAATCAATAAGCGTTTCTAGAGTGTAAACCAGAGGTGGGTTTCAGCAGGTTCTGACCAGTTCTGGAGAACCAGTAGTGGAAATTTTGAGTAGTTCAGAGAACTGGTAGTAAAAACTCTGACTGGCTCCGCCCCCATCTATTCTCTGCCTCCCAAGTCCCAGCTGATTGGGAAGAAATGGGGATTTTGCAGTAACCTTTCCCTGGATCGGGGAAAGAATTGAGATTTTACAGTATCCTTCCCCTGCCACGCCCACCAAGCCACACCCACCAAGCCACACCATGCCCACCAAATCACATCCACAGAACCAGTAGTAAAAAAATTTGAAACCCACCACTGGTGTAAATGTAACCTTTTACAGCACTTGTGACCCCATCTACTGTAGAAGACATCATTTAACCAGGTGGACATCCAGTCCATGATAATTTAGGCTTTTTATGAGTTTCATTTAATTTGCTTTTATCTGGTCTTTAACCATACTCATTTCTATTTGATGGGAGAAAAAAAGTGAAGCAGGTGTTATTTCCATTTTACCTCTCACTGATTTCATGTAGATATTAAACAGTGTGGGAGAAAGAGAATTTGACGACATTCTGAATCAGATCTGTCAGGAGGTTAAACACAGTGAGCTTATTTTTTTAGAAATAGCCATTCGTTTAAGAGGCAATTGGAATCTAGCAATTATTTTCTGTGCCCAGCACAGAAATATATTATAGTTCACAGCTGAGTGCTCCTGATCTACAGGCCCCACGTAGGCCCCAAGCACCCTATTTCTGATCCCCCTGTACTCTGACATCCCAATGGCCGAATTTAGTAACATACAAAATGAAATTCAATGGAGAAAAAAGTATGGTTCGACATGTAGGCAAGAAAAACCAAAAGCACAGGTATAGAATAATCTCAATAGCACCTGGCTCAATATAGTAACCACAAGAGAGATCTTGGAGTCCTAGTGGACAATCATTTAAATATGAGCCAGCAGTGTGCTGCAGCAGCCAAAAAAGCCAATGCAGCCCTAGGATGCATTAACAGAGGGATAGAAGCAAGATCACATGAAGTGTTAACACCACTTTATAATACCTTGGTAAGACTACACTTGGAATACTACATCCAGTTTTGGTTGCCATGATGTAAAAAAGATGTTGAGACTATAGAAAGATTACAGAGAAGAGCAAAAATGGCGATTAAGGAACTGGAGGCTAAAACATACAAAGAACAATTGCTGGAATTGGATATGTCTAGTTTAATTGAAAAGAAGGACTAGGGGTGACATGATAGCAATGTTCCAATATCTATGGGGCTACCACAAAGAAGCGGAGTGATGGTCAACCTATTATCCAAAGCACCTGAAAGCAGGACAAGAAACAATGGTTGGAAACTAATCAAGGAGAGAACCAACCTAGAACTAAGGAGAAATTTCCTGACAGAACAATGAATCAGTGGAACAACTTGCCTCCAGAAGTTGTGGGTGCTCCAACACTAGAAGTTTTTAAGAAGAGATTGGACAACCATTTGTCTGAAATGGTATAGGATTTCTTGCTTGAGCAGGAGGTTGGACTAGAAGACCTCCAAGGCCCCATCCAACTCTGTTATTCTGTTAACTGGCCAATTTTTCAGCAGCTTTCCCATACCCAGTCCTGTGTCCATAATAAGGTGAAAATAAAACAGAAAGATCTATGGACTCATTCTTGCTACTATTCTATCTCTATTTCCCCCGCCTCATTAAAAAAATTTGAATTGTTTAGAATTGGCCTTCTAGCAAGACAAGGAGATCCAGATCTAAGAGAAGTTTGTCCATTTTAATGATAGGTGATGGTATTCATGAAAGGCCAATAAAAGGCACTTTTCTCCGTCTTTTTTCCTACACTGATTATCACACAGAGCAACCAAAAAAAATTTCATTCCAACAATGACCTGAAAGTTAACCCAACTGAAATAAATATAACTAATCAAGGCAACAATAAACTTTATGTTTTCCCCAGATTTTGGAACATTATAGCTTCTTCCCACATACTTTGTTCATATAAAACACCACATACTCGCAGACAGAAAGAGAGAGGGAGCATGTGTTTGTGTGTCCAGCACAAAGTTTGCTAGATTCATCCAGTTGCTAGGTGATGCGTGTGCAGGGCAAGTAATTAGGCCTGTAGTCTGGCTTTAATACTAAGGCTCCAAGGAGAAATTAACCATTAGTTGAGATCTTCTAGCATAATTGCTTGCCATTTCTATTCCAAAAGGGAGTGGAGAGACCATGAACCTCTAGATTCTAAAATCAAACTTTATTCTAGAACAGCTTTGAGGCAATTTAAGCTAATAAGAAAATGAGAAACATACTCACCCATGCCATACATGTATCAACAAGAAAAAGGGTAAGGCTGTTATTTGAACTCACAGCTCAAGCCCTTTGAACCTAAACATAATAAGTATACCATTGATTTTCATGTTGGCTTGAAGTATGACCTAATAAAAACCCAAATAGTCATTCATAGTGTTTCAAAAAACAACAATGTCAGACTTTCCAGGGAACATCATTTGATTACGGTACCTTCAAATTATACCATAGCAATTTATCTTGAAATTATATACCATTTGGGTGTAATTAGTGCCACTGTGCAGTAAATGAAGTTCAAATTTATATGGTTCTGGTATGAAAGGTTTTTGATGTAAGCATATTAGTACAAAATATAAACATGAGCATATAGAGGCAGCCCTTATTTATAAACTTGAGTTACCTCCATTAGTACTTGGGCAACCTATGATTTCATAAAAAATATACTCTGCCCTTTTAAAAACAGCAGAATATGTAATAATGAACAGAACTATAAATGTGCATGATATCCATTACAAAATTAACATAAAGTCCTTTTTTTCAATTTTTAAGATAAATTAAGAACCTGGGTAAAATCTACAATACACATTTTACCTCTCATGTAATACATTTTGATAAATATAATAGAAGATGTATTTGAAATATTATTCTTTGAAGATGTGTATGTTGTCTCCTTTAACAGTTTTTCTTACATCATTTCCACTTCCTTTGATCAATAAATATATATTGAGCCGGGGTTTCACCTATTTTTCTTCCAGTATCTTAACATATCAATGATGCCCTTCTAAATAATGAAGAAAAATCTTGTGCATTTCTGAGGCCATTCAGTGCTATAAATTGACCTAAGTAATTCTATCATCAGTAACCAATGTTTAAAAAAACCATTGATGTTCAGATAGAGTTTGAGGTTTTTTTCTATTTGATCTATTATTAGTTATTTTAAGACTTCCATACTGAGTTTTGGGATAGCCTTCAAATTTATGCCCTAAGCAATATACTGTACTTGGATATAGATTTTAACATATGAAGAGTTGTAAGTTTTTCATCTTCTACCAAGTGATGCTGAAGATGTCAATGAACTACATATCTCCGTACTCCCTATTGTCTGTAATAAGGAGTCTTCTTGTGCACACATGGATTTTCAAGCTACAAATATTAATGACAGGCTGTTAACTGGTATTATAGTGCATCTTCACAAAATGGAAAAATTGTTCATTATTGTTCCTATGTTCAGTTACTATGTATATACAGCTTTAGATGAGTAGAAATAGGGACATAAGAGGAACATGTCCTTTTATCACCACTGCAATTATTTTGTTCGCTACACTTCCTATTGATTCTTAAGAGGAGTCCATATCTGCCTTCATATCTGAAGGCAAAAAATCCTTCAGAGAGGAGTGACACTATTTAAAGTCCTCATGTGTTTTTTCCTGGTGTCATGCGGCTGCCTTCCATAGCTGTAGCACTAGCATTAGACAAAAATACCTCTAATATAGAGAATTGTAGCTGTGCTCTGAAGATATTTCTTTGCCTTTGAATTTGAGGTGCTACATGGTTTGTACCTGATTCAAGCGTTCAATTAAAATGATTAATTGATTCATCATCTTGAGTAAGAAGATATATTTAGAATAGAACATTTCTGGACATTCCCTGTAAATTGGTCCAGTTTCTTATTTCCAGATATTTATATTTGGTTCCGTGAAATACATCAATACTATAACTAATGTTATATTGCAGTGGCTCCACACAAGGATGGGCTGCTGGGGGTTCATAGGGGTTTGGGAAAACCTCTAGCTAAGATTCTGTGTTCAGAGAACCCCCAAATCCCACTCCTAGTTGGCCCCGCCCACCCCTCCAGGAGTCCCCACATGGCCCGTTTTAGATGCAGGTAAGTGCAGGGTGTGCATGGAGGGTCAATGTGTGTGGAAAATGGGTGTACCAGAAGTTTGGGAAGGCCTCCAGAGCACCTCTGGAGCCTGGGAGGCTGTTTTTGCCCTCCTGGAGGCTCGAGGAAAGCCTCTGGAGCCCAGGGAGGACAAAAATGCCCCCACCCACCATGGTGCAGGAGGCAAACTAGACCATGCCCACCATGGTCACGCCTACCCAGCAACCAGGCAGAGAACCCCTTACTAAAAATTTTGAAACCCACCCCTGGTTCCACACCTGTGGTCCAAGGACCCCTGGGGGGGGCTGCGATGTCTCACAAGAGGTCCCCAAAGGCTTGAAGAAATATTATGATTTAACTCTTGAGTTAAGTCTTGGTGGTCTGCAGCCATAGTCCATGGCCACAAAAGGTATTTAAAGGGTTTCTGTGGTGAAGAAAAGGTTGAGAATCATTGTTGTAGTGATTTCCATCCCTTCTGGAGTCCTACAGATCCTACAGATATCACAGATAATCAATGATATATTTGCTTTTCTTTGCACTCCCTATAATCTTGCACAAGAAAGTAGAAACCATACAAGAGCCCACAAGATGCAACAAGAATGGCCATCAAGAAGTATCCCTTAGTTGTACATATTAGAGGAATTATGGAAGACAGCTGAGATACAGAAGTTTCAGCCAATCAGCCACCACACATCCAACCTTCACTTTCCATCAAAAGGTTGCGATTGATGTTTTTAGCTTCAAGAAGCCTCAGAGTTTGCATCACCTTGCTAATCTCTCATTTCTCAGTAATACTTTTTGTGCACCAATCCTGTTGGCATGCATCATCTGTGTTTATTATTAGAGGCCATTGTAGTTAATATTTTTTTCACTATTAAATAGGCTGAAAAAGAAGTTGAAAATCAAAATGCTTTAACACCAAAATCCCATACAACCTTTTCCAAAAGTAAATCCGATTAGTATTAAAGGGTCTCATTTTTTTTTTATTAGATATACATCGGATTACATTGTACAAATACTGTTGGGGTTTTTTTTTTCCGATTATGGAAGTCCGGCTCAAGATGATTCAGCCTTACTGCAATTGAAAATATGGGGCTCTAAGTTAGTTTGCTCTGTAAAGTCTGTCACATCTAAAAGATGGACACAAAAGACACCATGTTCATTTTCTGTTCCTTATCTCCCTGATTTCTTAGCTTTAAAGTAAATCTTTCTTCAGTGGCATATAAACTCATTTTATTAGGATTAGCTTAGTCCAAGTGAAATCCATTTCCCAAAAGATGAATACGAAGGCACTGTTATTTTCACAAATATTTAAGAGCCTAAATTCCTGATTTTTAGATGTATGCCATATTCTTATTAATACTTTTGCAATTGTTTTATATTCATAGTAATATTTTCCTAGTGTTCTGAGCCACTTAATCCCCATTCCTATACCTCAAAGGAGTAGAATAAAACAAGTAAAAAAATAAAACTATAGTCACTAACTATCACTAGAGTTGGCATTGTTCATCAAAGGAATATATACAGGTAGCCCTCAATATATGACCATAATGGAGCTTGTCCAATACAGTCATATCAGAGGTGGTATTCAGCAGGTTCTGGAGCACCGGTAACAGAAAATTTTAGTAGTTCAGAGAACCAGTAAATACCACCTCTGACTGGCCCCGTCCCCATCTATTCTCTGCCTCCCGAATTCCAGCTAATTGGGAGGGAATGGAGATTTTACAGTATCCTCCCCCTGCCATACCCACCAAGCCACACCCACCAAGCCACGCCCACCAAGCCACACCCACAGAACCTGTAGTAAGAAAATGTGAATCCCACCACTGAGTCATATGTTGTAATGGTTGTAAAAAAAACCTGATTTTACTTTTTTTTTTGCAGTGGTCGTTAAGCAAATGCCATGGTCATTGGATGAACCAATGGTTTGCTTTGGGTATGGCCTTGCCGAAAATCATGTAAGTAAGTACCAGTTTTCAGTAAAACATATAAAATGTGGTCAAGACTGTGGGATGCTGCAATGCCTTCAATAATTTTTACTAGTCATAACTTCAAACAGTCACTAAGCAACCAGTTGTAGCTTGATAGAGCAGTGCAGATCAAGACCAGCCTTGACCAAAAAATGTAAGAACAATTAAGAGAGCCATTAAGATGAAAGAAAGGACAACTCAGTTCAGGGAGAGGAGGGGGCATGAGAAAGAGACTCAACATAACTCTTTCTTGATTCTATTAGGTATAATAGGGGCAGGGAAAAACTCAGCCAGCTTTCAATCTTCTGTTATTATACCTTAGGTATAATAGGCAAGAAAAACCAAAAGTAAACATATAGACTGGGTGAAACCAGGTTTAATAGCAATAACTATGAGAGGGATCTTGGAGTCTTAGTGGACAACCAGCTAAATATGAGCCAGCAGTGTGCAGCGGCAGCAAAAAAAAGCTAATGCAATCCTAAACTGCATTAACAGAGGAAACAATCAAGATCAAGTGAGGTACTGATACCACTCAATACCATGAGCCGCAGTGGTGCAGTGATTAGCATGCAGTATTTCAGGCTGCTTCTGCTGATCACCAGCTGCCAGCAGTCTGGCAGATCGAATCTCACCAGGCTCAAGGTTGACTCAGCCTTCCATCTTTCCGAGGTTGGTAAAATGAGGACCCAGATTGTTGGGGGCAATATGCTGACTCTGTAAAACCACTTAGAGAGGGCTGTAAAGCACTATGAAGCGGTATATAAGTCTAAGTGCTATTGCTACTCTATAAAGCCTTAGGAAGACCACTGCATCCAGTTTTGGTCACCATACAATAAAAAAGGTGTTGGGACTCTAGAAAAAGTACAGAGAAGAGCAACCAGGATGATTAGGGGACTGGAGATTAAAATATATGAAGAACGGTTATGGTAGCTGGGCATTGCTAGTCTAATGAAGAGAAGGACCAGGGAGACATGAAAGCAGTGTTCCAATATTTGAGGGGCTGCCACAGAGAGGAAGGGGTCAAGCTATTTTCCAAGGCACCTGAAGGCCAGACAAGGAATAATGAATGGAAACTGATCAAGGAGAGATTCAACCTAGAAATAAGGAGCAATTTTCTGACAGTGAGAACAATCAACCAATGGAACACCTTGCCTTTGGAAATTATGGATGCTTCATCCCTGGAGGCTTTCAAGAAGACATTGGACTGCCATTTGTCACAAATGGTATAGGGTCTCCCACTTGGGGGGGTGGACTAGATGACCTACAAGATCCCTTCCAACTCTGTTAATCTGTATCTGTACCTTACATCAGAGGTGAGGAATGATGGCTCAGGAATTTTGGGAGTTGAAGTCCACAAGTCATAAAAGGGCCATCATTCCCCACCCCTGCCCTACAACAATAACAACAATAACAATAGTGTCTGTTTCCTGAGTGTCCTGTTTCCTTTAGAAAGTGAAAAACGTAAGTAAAGTTACTCCACTAGTCACCAAGAGTTAGAGGCTGACTTAAGAGCATTTTTACCTTTTTATGCAGATGGGGGGTTGTTAAAACATTTGGGGTTTTTTTTCATTACATGAAAGGGGGTTGGAGAGAAGGTGAAGAGGCTCAGATATAATTCGTCAACAGTTCAGGAATAATCTGTGTGAGTTAAACAGACTCAGAGATTTTTTAATTGTTAAACCATTCATCAAGTGTTAAGCAGCTTACTAGTGCAAGAACGGCAATGTTATCACTTAATAACTGTTTTGTACATGGCCTTTGTTAATAAGTAATTATCACAGCCTGTTCTTTTCACATTTCTTTTTCTTTTGACTTAGCTGTTTTAAATCTCTATCCGCTCATTCCACCAATATGTGAATGAGGAATAATTTAAAATAACACTTTGATAATCTACTGAAATTATCTGCGCTACACAAAAACCTGGTGCCATAAGAAATGTTTTGGTCTTAACCGTGCCCATATGTCTGCATGGCATCTGCAATTACAATACTGAATTTTTTTGCAGTGATCATAACATGGAGTTTATTGATATTGTTTTGTCCATTCTTCATTAATATCAATATGCATTCTTTCCTGAAAGTTTATCCAATGGTTTGTAACAGTTCTAGCTTATCTCAATGACACAGCATCTAAATCAGAAAAGAAGCAAAATCACTGTTATTTTTTTAGTGCATGTTTAGATAGAACACCACACAGAAAAATGATAATTTAGATATTCTCTACCATGTTTGGTAGCTTCCCTACTGAGGGATGGTACAGAATGATACATTGTGATGAATGTAAAATGGTGGTCAGGCCATGAGCGCTGTCCTTAAACCAGAGTTCCCCAGCCTTCAACTCACACATTCCCTCTTATCCATATTTGCTAGATATAGTAGTGAGAATTGAAATCCTATCCACCTGGAAGGCAGCAGATTAGAGAAAGCTGGATTAAATAAATGGCCATTTAAAAAAAAAGAAAGAAAAGAAAAACACAATGCTAATGCCCCAAAAATGATGCAAGATGGCAGACATAGTATTCTGAAGCAAACACCCTCCAAAGTACTAGTTGTAACTTTAACAGAATCTTCTAAGTCTGAAAGGAAATCTCTCTCCCGACCTTGCCTTTACAGCCCAAGAAACTAGGGAGAGTCCTGGATATGAGTTTGCCATATCCACATTCTTTTTGGGGGCTAAGCTGCTTCTTATCCAACCATTCTCCTGACTGTAGCTCTTTGCCCTGAATCTCATACCGTTACAATGTGTACCTATTAATTAATTAATTAATTAATTAATTAATGTAAGTTAGCAAACTTACATATGAAATTTGAATGCATGAGACTATTGAAAAGAAAGATTAATTAGTTTATTGAATAATTACCCTTTTTAAAAATTCAATAGATATATCGCCCAACTCCCAACAATTTTGATAATTAATAAAAAAGTAAATCTATAAAATAAATCCGTAAATCACAGATTACGAAGAGAAACCAAGAGAAAAATATAAGTAAGTATAGGGGGGAGGAAGACAATGACAATATTATTTGATGGCATTTTATATCATTTCAGCTATAAATATTACCACATTTTGTGGCACCATTTCAGTGCTTCCATCCATCTTTGAACTCAGGTGGGTTCAAACTTCATCAGTGTCTTTTTCACAAAGAACTTACCAAAATTTACAAATATCTCCATAGACGTGAAATGCAAGGCATTTTTTCACACTCAAATTTTTAAGAAAACCAAATTGAATCATCTACCCAGACAGAGTTCTTTGAGATCTAAAAGTTTTTGATTTAATCTCGGCATGTGTCACTTAATCATATTTGACTTTTTTTCCCCTTACAAAATTGTCATCGTTCATAGCTTTATGGCAGGCAGCTGCAATATGGCCTTTCCATGCTGCATTGATTGAATTTGGCCAGTGAAGAAGGGTAAAATATTTTTCATTTCATTTGGAAATGCTAACAGCAAACTCCTTGCACACACAAACATTTCTTAACAAACAGGACAATGAACTTGAATTTAACATAAGAAGAATGTCAGAGGAAATAAAATGGACTGATTTGTTTAGTCATATTTTACGCCAGTCAAAGTTTTCTTTATTTTTTCTGGTTTTCATGTATTTCAATTAAACCACACACTTTGTAATCTTGATTCACAGTGTTTACATTTATTTTCACATTTTTCTTATACCCCTGTCAGTCTTTACTAAATGGAAAAGACTTGAATTTCTTAGGTAAGGTCACAAGAAATCCAAGAATTTATGATAATATTTATTGAAGAATGTTAGGAAGGTCTATCTCAGGAGTGTCAAACTCAAGGCCCGGGAGCCAGATCTGGCCCGCAGGGAACTTAGAGCTGGCCCACACTGGAAACAGTGAAGGACCGACCTGCAGTGCTTCTGCCAACGAAAATGGGCTCCCAAGCTCCATTTTCACTGGCAGAGGGTTGCAGGAGGCCACGGTAGCCAAAAACAGACCTCGGGAGCCCATTTTTGCTGACAGAGTCACTACAGGCGCCCCAGACACAAGTGACATCGAGCTGGCCATGCCCCCCCCCCGGCCCTCCCAAGGTCAAACACAAGTCTGATGCGGCCATAAACGAAATTGAGTTTGACATCCCTGGTCTATCTCAAAGAATTTCAGCATTCTAATTAAATATATAACTGGCTATATATACACTATGTTCAACCCCTCGTGTGTTTCTTTTTTTCCTTCCTTCCTTTGAAACACACAGTTTGGTTCCCTCTTTCTGATTCCATCTCTTCTTTGTTTTGAACAACAATCAGATTTTCTCCAGCTTTGTTCTTCACTTCAGTTAGTTTGAGAACTAACTTCCACAGTCTGCTGGTTTTTTACCTTTCCATCAGGTGAAAGATAGAAATTTCTGATCAGTAGCTCCTTCTCCTTAATTTCTGACTTATACCAGGATTAGAACAGATGAGGTATAACTACAGGATCATAGACGCATCATATATTTTTATCTGTAATGATAAAAAATAGAAACATTCTTTATTTCAGAATTGTCATATTGAAGCTTTTTAAAATCAATTTTCTCTATTCTCATTTGGATTTCTATATTATTTGATATTGTGGTAATATGACCTAGGCTCTGTATTTCAATTATTTAAAACAGTTGAACCCAGACAATTATAGTTTTTGGAGGTCTTAACAATCTGTAAATAAGATGGATATTTTTTTCTGGCTTTAAAAAGGGTAGCCATGTAAGCCTTCAAATCAGTGGCTGAATTTCTAAACCTTCCATACTTCTAAATCTATTTTTTACTACAGTACAGGTTTCGAATACTTTTTCAACATGCATTTATGTTTCAATATTCTAGATTGTTCTGATTTACCAAATTTTTTGGAGTATAAGATGGACCTTCCCCCCCCCCAAAAGAGGGTGAAAATTTGGGTGCGTCTTATACACCAAATGTAGCCCCACCCAGCCTCTCAAACGGAGGTTCAGAGCCCCAAAAAAAGCCTCTGAAACGGAGGTTTCAGAGGCTGAAAAAGCAAGGCGCAGAGTTCACAACTAACAAACCTGTTGCTAAAGTTCACCTCTGGGAATAGCTGATTGGGAGTATTCCAGGAAGCTGATCCACCTGCCAATCAGCTTTTTTCTTATTTTCCTCCCCAAAAACTAAGGTGTGTCTTATACTCCGGTGCATCTTATAGTTCGAAAAATACAATAAATAGATTTTTGCTGCAAAACTGCTATATGAGTAATTTTCATTAAACAGCATTATGCTTTCTACTCTGTAAACATTGTATATTATGAACTCATAAGTGTGTAATATAAGCTTCTGCCCAGCCACAAATATATTTAAGTCCATTTAAAGTCCTCTAATCTTATTTTGTTAACAAAATATTTCTGTTTGGTATTATATCTCAGAATCTGAAGCAAAGTACTCACTGAGTTATTCCATGCCACCATCTGTTCCATTTGCACTTTAAATCAAACCAATATTTTCTCTACTTTGTCATCACCACCTGCAGATCAAAAACACATTCATCATCATTTTGTCTACACACTTGCAAATCTGACACTCACAACAACACTTGCAGCCAATCATACACATTCAGAACTAACCAATAAAAACATACGCCAAACAAGATTCAGTCTCCTAACTTCAAACTTGCTGGTAGCTGAGTTCACTGCATCTCAAAATAACAAGCAACTCTTCCTCCTTGCTTCATATTAAAAAAGTAAAATATTTCTTGTTACCATAATTTCACACCACAATAGTTGGCAATCTCTCTCTCTCTCTCTCTCTCTCTCTCTCTCTCTCTCTCTCTCTCCCTCTCCCTCTCCCTCTCCCTCTCCCTCTCCCTCTCTGTGTGTATAAATAGAAATAGCTAGATATAGATATTTCAATACATACTACTAAAACTCCCCTGTTTGTGTCTTAACTGCATGAAATGGTACATTATAGGGCAACATTTTTTGAACCAAGGTACCACAAATGGGCTAACTTACAAAATGCATTCAAAATCTAGAATCTATGACTCCAGTGGAAGTGAAATTTGGCATATTTCACAAAACACTTTATGGCATAAAAAGTATCATAAAATATTTTATGACATAATACAAAATATCATGAAACATTTCCTGTGGTCAGCTCCTGAGTTTTTATTGCACTATACAGTTCAACCTGGACTATTTTCAAGGCAGATACATCTCAGATTATCTTCCAAATTTTTAAGACTTTTTCTAGTGGACAGTGCAATATAAACTCTGTTAAAGACATTGAGGAATCTTGTAAAGATATAGTCCAAAATGATGACCCAACAGGTCATGGGTTGTCTAATTTGTATACCGCATATATATATTTGTACATATCTGTATTATTTTGCAAATTTATAAAAGCATTCTTCCTGATAATGGACTAGTCACAAGGTAAATTTGAGTTTTAAAATTATTACCAAATGCAGAGATGTCTCAAGGTCCTTCCTGTACCACAACATTAATTTTTGTGAAACATGTTAACTCAGATCTAGAGTTCTGGCGGAAACCTTATAAGTAATTTAAATTCTATTTTATTTCTATTTCATGGTTTCTATTCGAAAATGGAGTAAGTGAATGAAAGAAAACTTAAAACGGAGGGCAGTGTCAGGCAATTGAGGGAAAATTCAAATAGGTAGCTCCCTAAAGCAAGGAAATTGAGTGTAGAAGGTTGCCAAGAAGCTGAGCATTATGGGTTTTGCAACATGTTATAACTAGTATTATGGAATGTGTACAATTGCAGAGACTTAATGGAATCATTGTGCGGTAGAGCTCACTCAATATTTTGATAAAATTGTTTTGTCTTTCATTTTGTTTGTATTTCAGGGAAAGCAATAATAAATTCTAGCTCCAACTGAACAGTCTGAAAAATACATTCATCTCTCTGAAGTTTTTTGTTTGCTTGAGACATTTCATTACCCAACTAGATAACATAATCTGTGCTATTGAGTGTTGAGTTTGTACAGTACTGTAGCTTGCTCTTCCATTGTTGATAGAAGTGTTGCTTTCTCTCTTGTCATTCCTTAATTGGAGTATTGTTTTCTGCATGAATATTTGTCAGGGTTAATCCTTGCTTATCTGCACGTCAGCTGCTGGAGGGAATGGGTTCTGGTCTTTTTGTTTTCTTCTTTCATTTTGATGTTGTGTAAATTGGTTTATCTCTATGTTTTGTCAATGGAATTATGTCAAGAGTCTGGCTAGAATAGCCTATGGCAGGCTACAAATAACCCACTGTGTGTCTATTTCTGGCTGTATAGGTACAATAGACATAATTGGAGGATAATGGAACCTGTGATTCCACAAATCTGTACAGCCTCAAATAGGGAAAAAATAATCTACTGGTAGGTTATTTTTATTGAACTTTTTTTTAAAAAATGAGGGAGTGCTACATATCTTCCTTGTCCATGAAAAACAGTACAAATTTTAATTACACACACACACACACACACACACACACACACACACTGTTTTACTGTATTTTTTTTTCAAAGCTCCTTAGAGGCTTGATACTTCAACTTTTGACAGGTTGGCAATAAAAGGGAAAGACATTCATATGGATCCAGATTTATAGGGAGAAGACAGAGTTTCTTCATAGTGTAAGTACTTTTTCCAGGTTTGTGGGATTGTATTTGCTGAGTAATCAGTAAATTATCTTCAATTAAAGTCCATTCTTTCCTGCATAGAATTGGAAATTTGTCTATTAGTCAGTATAATCAATTGGTCTCTAATTTTATGGGGGGGATGATAAATAAAATAATAGATAAAATAAAATAAATATATTAACTAAGAAAATATATGGGCTAAAGTTTCATGGTCTTCCAAGGCAAAGGGACAGGTGTGTTCTGCAAATTCACAGAATAAGACTTTAAAGCCAACTAAAGAAAAATGCTTTATAATACATTGGGCGGTAATATTAAACAGAAAATGTTTCCCATTTTTATATCACAAATATCAGACACCTGGTCACTCTGCTCTACCTGGAAAGTATGGGCAAACTATGGTTCTAATTTCAAGCAACATTTCAAGCAAAAACCAGAAGGCTTTTCTTGAGAAGTCACATAGGTCCGTGGTGGGATTCAAGTAATTTAACAACCGGTTCTCTGGCCTAATGATTTCTTCCAACAACCAGTTTGCCAAACTGCTCAGAAAGTTAACAACCGGTTCTCCAAAAGTGGTGCGAACTTGTTGTGCTCTGCCAGCAACCTGCAGAGCTGGCAACGGAGTCGGACAGTGAGGAGGCTGAGGAAGAACATGGGCCAGTCCTGGAGGCTGGGGAAGGCCCGGATGAGGGCTCTGCGTCGGAGGTAGAGATGGGGCCAGGGCCATCTGGGAGTGATGTGTGGACTCCGGAGCCTCCAGAGGCTGATAGCAGAGAGGCAGAGGAACAGGATGAGCCTAGTGCATGCATGAGAAGAGCTGCCAGAAGGCAAGAGCAGCTAAAGCAAAGAGGACAATTCAGAAGTAAGGCCAAGAGATGATTGGCCCCTCCCATAAGGCTTAAAAAACCAGCAATGGCTCTTGGGTTCTTTGTCGGAAAACAACATTGATAGATAGGCTGCTGGGGGAGCACAACAGTGAGTTGGGGTGTGAGAGAGTGACTGACCCAAAGTCACCTACCTGGCTTTCATAGCTAAGGCAAGATTTGAACTCACAATCTCCTGCTTTGTAGCCTGATCTCCTAACCACAAAACCAAACTGGCTCTCCAGATAGTTGAATCCTTAATATAATTCAATTTACTCATCACCAGTCACTGACTCCAATATATTTTTATGTGTATACATATATGCACAAATATACTGCCTAGCAATTTAGCATTTAATAATCAACCTTTGCAGTACCTTATGTATAAAGTAGTTATGTAATCCTGCTGTTAATTTTTAGTTTTATTTTACTACTAGTTTTTTTTTTTAATTAGTATTCTGTGACTTGCCTTTATAGCTTTGTGGTGAACCATTTTCTTTCATTTTACTGATGTTAGAAATGTTTATGCTTTTTAATTTGAACCTTGTATCTTTTAATAACAATTGTATAAAATGTTGGTCAGTGACCATAACAAAAAAGATTAAATATGTGAAAGAATACAGCTGCTGTCCAATGGTAAAATTTTTCTCAATTAAAAAAATAAAAGTGCTCTAAAATGAGCTCTTGTGGCAATAAAGCAAATTATATATAGCAGAGATTGCTATTGAAACATCTAGATAGAACTATAGTTTAGGATTTTGCTAAAACCTCGTCTTAGTTTGGTTCATTTTCTTTCTCCTCCTAGAGTGTTGACTTATAGTTAATATTGCACTCTCTACTTAAAGCTATTTTAAAATATAATGTAACTTCATATTTGTGTGAGAGGATGGAATTATCCAAGAACCCTGCATTTTATGGGAGATTATGAATCATACTGGATCTCAAAATAGAAATTAGTGTGATAGTGTACTTGATTAACGCTACCTAGTCAATATACAGTAGTTAAAGTTTCACTGATCTCAAAAAAGAAGTGCATAATATAGGGGTGGAAAACTTTGCACGTGATTCTTGCACTCCCTTCCAAGGAACTTTTTCAGTTATTTTTCTTCTATTCCACCCATCTTCAACCTGGTACTATTCAGGCATTTTAGAAATAAGGCTAGGAAATCTGGGGACTGATAAGGCTATTTCATTTGAGTATGTCTGTCTGTCTGTCTGTCTGTCTTTCTTTCTTTCTTTCTTTCTTTCTTTCTTTCTTTATTTATTTATTTATTTATTTAAAACTTTTATATAGCTGCCCAATTTTAACTCTGAGTTGTTCCCAATCAACAGTTAAAACAATGTAGAAAACCATATTAAAACAATAAAACTAAACACATGAAAACATTAAAAACAAAAACCTGCCGCCAAAATCAAACTCCTAATGGGCAGAAATCCAATCTGATCCCAACAATTTGGCTGGGTGTGGTGGGGGGAGAGATAGGTCTTCAAAGCTTTACAGAATGCTAGGAGGGTGGAGGAGTGCTGAAACTTCAGGGGGCAGAGTGTCCTATAGGGCAGAGGCTGCCACAGAACAGGCATACTTCCTAGCTCCCATCAGATGGCAATATTTAGGGCAAGGGACTAGGAGCACATCCAATTTATCTGATCTGGTAGGCAAGTAGATGTCCTCAGAGAAAGGTGATCCTGCAGATAACCAGGCTCTGTGCCATACAGGGCTTTAAAAGTAATGACTAGGACCTTGAAAGAAACCAGAAATCAGTGTAGCTCACACAACAGAGGTGTTACATGGAGAAACCTGGGGGGAGGGACATTACTTTGGATGCTGCTGCATTATGGACCAGTTGAAGTTTCCAGTTGGCCTTCAAGGGAAAACCCATGTAATGTGCATTACAGTAATCCAAAAAGGAAATAACCAAAACATGAATGACCATGAGTAAAGCCTCTTTGTCCAGGAAAAAAGTTCAATTGGCACACTAGACAAATCTGTGCAAAGTTCACCCAGGTCATGGCTGCCATCTGTTCCTCAAGCAGAAGCCACAAGTCCAGAAGGAGCCCCAAATTATGCATCAGCTCAGTTCACAGAAATGCCATTCCATCCAGAGTCAAAAATGAAGTATCCTCTGGGCCGGGGAGGGAAGGCAAAACCCATAACCCTCTGTTTTACCAAGGTTTGGTCGAAGCCAGTTCTTTCTCATTCAGACACTCATCCAGCACCACCACATTGCCCCTTGTCTGACTAGGGGTGGAGATGTATAATTATTTCAGTATCATCAGCATATTGATGGTACTGAACTGTTAATCTTGCCTGTTTCTCCCTGAACTTTACTCTCTGTTGAAAGAAGAGCTATTTTGGATCCTCCCAAATCAAATGTTTGCCTAAAGTCTTGAATTAATTTTATCTGGTTTCTTTAGGAATGGAGAAAGAATGTTATCCTGTCTGCCTCAGGCATCAGAGTTTCTTGAACCAGCATTGTTAACTATTCCTAATGTGCAGTTTTATATGCTTTTTGCCTATAAATAAAAGATATCTTATATCCTGAAAGATTTTACCTGTTTATCTGCATGTATGTCATTCCTTTTCATATTTATTTTACTTTAAACCCTGGCATCTTAGACTTACTATTTTATCTGTTAGAATACTATCCTAAATTCAAACAAAATCTGCATTAGCCATATGATTCAAGCTAAAGAGATTGAGATGCCTTTCTGAATAATGTTACTGAATCCCACCTATTGTTTTAATCATGAGTGATAGTCACACTCCTTTATTAAATAATCCCCTTTGCTTCATGCTGGCCAATCATTTAACTCTGAAGAAGAATTCTATTTATTGGACCATGTTTGCTGGATTTTTAAAGTATTTCACTGTGTTACGTATAGCTTATCTTTAAGAAAGTATGACATCTGAAGTATAATAAAGAGGGAAGGAGTTATAGTATGTCCATTGGCATAAAAATTGTGCCATTTTAGGAAAAATTAAAAGTGCTATACCTAAATATAGTTTTATTGAGTTTATTTATTAAAATGTTTTTTTTATAATAAAAAGTTTTTATTGGTTAAGAATATACAATATTATAGTTTACAATATGTTGAATTTTCAATATCTTTATATAAAGATATTTCAATTATTATTTTCTTTTTTTAATTTCTCACACAACAGACATTATTATCTTAAATCAAAACAAACAACCAGGTTATATAAAAATTATATAAACAAAAAAAAGAGTGTTATACAAAATACAATAAAAAAAGAGAGAGAAAAAAAAAGTCAATTAAAAAAACCTTAAACAATAGATTCCCCTCCTTTCTTCATTTCCTAGTTCTGGCTCTTAAAACCATGGTCTGGCCTCCCTCCCCCTCCCGGGCCGCAACAGCTCCGTCCGCCTCCGCTCCTTGATCATCTAATACTTCCCCCTCTTCGGCTCCTGTATCTTCTCCACCTAGGAAGGATTTATGTTGGTCAAAAAAAGCCTTAGCTTCCGTTACATTATTAATTTTCTTCTTACTGTCCTCCCAAAAAATCATCAAACCCTCCGGAATCAACCACCTAAAACCTACTCCCTTGAGGTACAACTTATTTGATAAAAAATAATATTTTTTTCTTAATTCTCGTACCTGTCTGGGAATCTGCTTCAGGATGGTGATCTCCTTGCCCCTGTACACCAGCGCCCCCAGTCTTTGTTTTCTCAATATCTCATCTCTCAGTTCCCTTCTCACAAATTTAATACGAATCTCTCTTGGTAGATTATGTAAAATTGCAAATTGTGAGTTTACTCTGTACACCAAGTCCACATCCCTTCCAATAGACTCCAAATCTCTTTCTAAAAATTCACCCAACATTTTAACCATCACTTCTCTCAAATTTTCCTGGTCAAGTTGTTCCACGTTTTGGAACCTGAGAAAATAAGACATCTTATCCAATTGTAAGGTTAACATTGCATTTCCTCTCCCATCCTCCACCTTCTGGAGTGCCCGTACCTCCCCCTCCAGACCCCCCATCTTCTTCTTGTTTTGCTCTGCCAGCTGTTGAACATCATTTAAATCTTTTTTCATAAGTGTCATTTCAGATTTAATTTCAGATAATCCTTTTTGGACGTCATCTAACTTGTCCAACTTCTGGTCCAATATTGCCAGTCTTTCCAAAATTTTCCCCATGTCAGTTGCTGCTGATTTGTGGCCCTTAGCCATCTTAGATCAATAGAAGATGAGAAATCAAAGGGCAAACCTCCAGAGAAGAAAGAGGGATTAGCAATCAAAGTAATTTTTCAACTGTCCACCAGTGGGCGCTCACAGGAGCAACGAGTCCGAAGTATAGAGTAGGTCAAACAGGAAGCCAGAGGAGAATGTTGTCTTCAATCATAAATAAAGAAGCAGGAAGTCAGACTGCCGCCATTGCCTGCCGGGGGGAGGGGCCACCAGACCTCTCCAAGAAACTCTGCCACAGCCATCCTCCAAGGAAAAGTCAGAAAGGTAAGGGATTTCACCCCATCTCCTTCCCCCTAGTTTTCTGCCACGGCACCTTTCCAGCTACAAGGGGGGGGGAAACTCCAACCCCCCCCCTCTCGCCTCCAGGATGCCCGCTCCACTCTGCAATCAGTCAGTACAGTCCGTTGTGCCTTCTTAGGTAGCACCGGTCCCCTTAGGCGCTGTGGCGCCTCCGCGGCCTCGAAAAAAAGCCGCTGATCGCCTCCCACCCCCTCTGGAGCCTCGGGCGCGCCAGCATCGGCCTCCCGGCCCCTGGAAGTGAGGCAGGGGACCCCTGGCGAGCCGCCCTCAAACGGCAAACGCCCCAATAATGGGGCGCTTGGCCCAAAGGGCCTCCAGATGGGGGGGATCAGACTCTGGGGCCAGAGCTAGCCCGATCAAAGTCTGTCGCCCGCGGAACCGGAAGCGGAAGTCTGTATTAAAATGTTTACAGTCTGCCCGCTAAGTGTCCTTAGGCACTTAGGATGGGCACCAACCAGGAGTGGGTTCTACTTACCTTTACTACCAGTTTGCAATGGACCCGTTGCATGTGCAGAAGCGTTCTGATGACATCGGGGTTGGTGGGCGGGGGCTCCCTTCGGTTTTACTACTGCTTCTATAGAACCGGTGTGAACCGGGGGCAACCCATCCAGCATATGTTAAAACAATAAACTAAAATAAATAATAGCTGAAACATCCAAACAACAAGAGTTGTTTATGTATCCCATTTTCTCTAATTAAATGAAAAGTGTTAATTGGATTGTATACGTTTGAATGTGTTAATCAAGATAGAGTGGCCTATCCTCTCACATTGCAACTTTTTCTAAACTAACTCTAGCCTATAACATTGCTTCTTCCTGGAAGCCCATTTAGGACTATGTAGGAAATGTTGACACCTTTTAACCACTTACTTAACCAATGCTGTGGGCAGGGAGCAGGAAAGCAAGGGGAAGATGTAAGGGTTGAACGGTTCATCAGCTTCTAGAGCTGAGGATGCTTCATTGATTTAACAGGTCATCACTGGATCTAACTCAAGTTTATTAAATGCTTGGTAGCTTAGGATGGAATGGCTTCCCAGGAAAGCAACCAGTCATTGAATGGGAGAGGACATATCAGGAACCGCAGCCATTTGGACCTGTGACTGCTCCTAGAATGGAATAAAGAGGTAGAAACCTTTTTAATCTGAAACAATTAAGAGGATTCAGGTCAGAAAAAAGCAATTTTGAATCATAGCTGGACAACATGGGCACGAGAACTCTGAGCTATGGGCTAGCAGTAGAAACAAGACAATGCCATCCATTTCTATACCAAGGAAGCGGTAAGTGGCCTGTACAGGTCATGGGCTAATCAGAAAGTATGACCTTGATCTTGGTTTGTTTGTTGTTAAATATCTGGCTAATTCTCAAGACTCTGATGGATTCTCCTGGAGTCATCTTGTTTATCTCCCAATGAAAACAACTAAAAGAAAAAAGGTCCCAGTCTTTGAATCATTCATTGTGTTTTTCTCTAGGATGTTATCTGCGAGGAGGGAAATTTCACTGTAGATCAAGATGAATACATTGCTGAATACAACTCTTTCTCTCATTCCCCTGCCTAACTAGTCATCATTCTTCACAAACTCCTTGTAAAGGAGTTTGAAATCAGTTGAAAATCCTTTTGTATGTGGTCTTGCTGCTTTTTCTTAGGAAACTTATACTTTTGCGGAAGTCTCTTTTCTTTCTGGAATGTGGAGTTTTTCAAGCTCTCTCATCACTACACCGCTGAGTACTTGTTATGTTTTGAGAGCTGCAAACTATTGTACCTGATAAGCAACCCTGCTCCCTGTAAAAGACTTGCTTCTATGGATATTCTTTTTCTGCAGCTCTGCTTCCAGTGTAGAGAATGACATTTTGCTTGAATTTCTGCCAGTTTTCAGCTGCTTTGCCAGATATTTTCAAGGCTTTGGAAACTCACAAATGATGCTTTTTGTTCAGAGACAGGCAGCTCATTAGATGGCGCTCACCTGATGTTATCAAAGGAAAAATCCTCCAAGTATACAGTATATACATATATTTGCTATTAGTCTGTTTGTCCTTAACTGATTATTCCAATTTTTTTTATACATGTAGGTTTCTAAAAGAGTTCAGTAGCTTCAGTATCCCTGTATTTTGGGACAAGATTGTCCCATTGGGACTTATATGCTTCTGCAGAGCAGGAGATTGGAGGTTTTGTGCATATGACACCCCAATTTTGCATCTTACTGTGCACCTTTTGATCATGACTGCTGAATATTGAGAACACTTTTCTGTCATAATCTTAGATAAACTTAGATAAATCCAGGATGTATAAAACAAAGAAAGAGGGAGGGAGGGAGGGAGGGAGGGAGGGAGGGAGGGAGGAAGGAAGGAAGGAAGGAAGGAAGGAAGGAAGGAAGGAAGGAAGGAAGGAAGGGGGAGAGAGGGAGGAAGGGTTAAAAAACATTGCCCTGCATCCTGTAATTACAGCAAGAGACCAGGTGAAAGTGAATTGGGCTATCATTTAGGAAATCTCTTCGAAGAAAAACCTGGCAAAGCTTGGGTGTTTTTGTTCACTCTTTCCATTTTATGAAGATAAAAAGAATAATAGAAATGAAAATGTTATTTGGGAAAGGTTAGAACATTGTGAAGGGATGGGAGGTTAATGAACGTTTAGTAAATAAAATACTTGAAAGAGAATTGGTGTAGAAGTAATATTGGTGGAATTTCAGGCTAAGGGAAAAATCGGAGTATGACATGACTGTTTCAACAGACACAGGTGATAGGGAGAAAGTTTATGGGGTGTTTAATATGATCTATGCTTCATTTTGGCTTTCAGTAGAATCCAACCCAAATCATGATGCATCAAAAAATTGGATCTCGCTTTGAGGATCCTGCAGGAGACTCACCTCTGTCTTTCAACAGTTAAATAGACCTGGTCTGGCTCTATTGAATCCTGACTCTTCTTGTTCTCTCAATCCAATTTATACAAAATCTGCATAGATTCACACCTTGGAAACATCATGGCTTTTCTTGGAAAGATTGTGCCATTGTAACAGCAGCCTGCCAGGCTCAATAGGAAAGAGACCACGAAAGCTTTAAAGTAAAGGTGAGGGACCACCACATCCAGTCTTCCCAGCCTCCCTTCTGATCCAGTCTCCTGATGGTCAGGTATCAGGTGATCATCATAATGATCCCTGCTGCCGCTATGCGCTCAGTGGCAATAGACATAATGCCTCTGCAGTCATACCAAAATTAGCCTCAATCTCCTTCTCTAAATGTTTCCCTGTTATCTCCCACTTGTCTTGATACCTAATACAGTTCCTACAGCTGCTGTATCATATTAGGTCAGAGGGATGAAAATGAATGCCATTTTCCTGATGGCTTATGCAGAATTGTGGTAATTTGAATCAAGTCTCCCTGGGTTTTTTTTTTCCTTCCACTGTCTCCATCATTTTCTTCCTCTTCTTCTTCTTCTCCCCCCACCCTTCCGCCCATCTCCTCCGTTCAGAATATATATTGGGACACTGGCGGGTTGCCATTTCCAACTGCATATTAGAAATGGTAGTGTTTTCTTCTATCTGATTCTATAAAATGAGTTCACCAGAAGGTGCAGACCCAGCATATTTGTGGTTTTTCCTATAAATTACTTTAACACTGTGTCCAATCATATATATAATTTCAGATTTTCAATTTCAACTCGCTGCTGTGTCAGCACAGACTCCACTGATATGTCTAATGTATTTAGCTTAAAATGAAACGGATGGCATTTCATTACCAGGAAGATAATATTTTTGAATATGTTTGCTGCATGGCAGGATCCATCATTATTCTGCCATTTTATGTTCAGAGTGTGTAATAGCTTTTTAATGCTTTGATGTATTTTATTTATATATGTAATATTTTTTCTAATACCATAGGGGGGTTTAACTCACTGGACACATTATAAAATCTTAATTGAATGCTTTTAAATACTATCAAGACAGGAAAAAGCTGAACAAATTGCCAGTATTTTACTGGAAGGGAAGAAGAGTAGAAGCATGCACATATAGCCTTTTCATTCTCCTGTTCTCCCTCCCAGCTTCTCCCAATACTCAAAATACTTTGGAAAATGAGAGGGGGGGGGGAGGGAGAGAGAGAGAGAATCCCCTGGTCCCCTGGGATGTTTGAAGCTGTCAGCAGGAAGGTAAGGAACACAAGAAAACTTGAATGTTGTGAATGACAGAAGCCTCCTCATTGGCCAATGCTTTTGACAGGACTGAAATCCTTAAACACTGAGGTTTTACTGCTGTTTGACCAGAATTTTAAAGCTAGGAAGGTGCTCTGAGATATATATTATCATGATGCCACGGTTATTAATTCTCAGATTAAAACCTGAGAATTAGTGGTTAAATTGCTATGGTAACCTACACAGCTTTATTGACCACTGGTGTGCAATTTCCCCAATTTTCTTTATGTCCAACTCACTTATTTTTTAAGTGTGGAGAATTAGATTATCCTATGTTGTCCTGTCCAAACAGCATAAGAATGAGGAAAAAAATATTGGTCCTGCGTTACTTTAAATTTTATTACAGTGATTTTTTATTTTTGTTTTTGGTGCATACTGGGAGCTCATTTTTACTCACAAATTCTGCAACTGGACATGTATTGACCATAACTGGTTAATTTCTGATAGGAAATCAGAGGTCCTTGATGCTCTCTGAGTGCTTAGCACTGATGATGTTACCTTGTTTGGTAACAAAACAACCAAGCTCAGAGAGCATCAAGCATCCCACAGTTCAACCCTTAGCTGAACTGAAAATCAGATTGATGGTTTGAAATATTTGGCTCCCAGTTTAAAACACTTCAATAGAATGCGTATGCAATGAACTCTTTTATCTTAAATAAATAAAATATGCTAGATTTTGTCACTTTTCCCACCCCATTTTTCCTCAAATTATTTTTTTTTAATTTTGTAATTTTATTTATATTTATATGCCACCCTTCTCCGGAGGCTCAGGGCGGCTTACAATGCGTTAAGCAATAGCCTTCATACTTTTGTATATTTATACAAAGTCAGCTTAATTGCCCACAAACCGGGTCCTCATTTTACCCATCTTAGAAAGGATGGAAGGCTGAGTCAACCTTGAGCCTGGTGAGATTAGAACTTGCAGTAATTGCAGGCAGCTGGATGTTAAATGCTGCCTTAATAGGAGGCATTAGCCTGCTACGCCACTCAGGCTCCTATCATATTATAATTAAAAATTATAACTGCCATTTCTGCTACTCTTGCTACCGTCCTAATGATGACGGCTATTTTTCTCTTGCATCTCTAGCAAACAAGCAATAAAACCACAATTAAGCAAGGAGACCTAAATGAACAGAGAAGTATGTAAAGACCAAAGTCCAAAACTGCACCTAATTGCAGTTTTTATCAATGCTTGTAGAATTTCTGAACGTTAGGAGATTTGGATAACATTGGAAAAATAACCAGATGTTCCAATGAAAACATCTTATAAAAAACAGGAAAAGTTCCTTTCTTAACTTCTTGACCCTGTTGTTGTTTTAGCATGTATGTAGCCTTTAGAATGAATGAAATAAAATAGAAATAAGGTAACCATCTCGTTCTTCATATTGTTCAACTTGGAAGAAATCTATAGAGATACTGTTCAGCCAAAAACCTGCATGGAATCAATTTCCAATATTCGCTTATCTTGATTTGTAGCTGCCCTCATTTTGTGGTGATATCACTGCCCTATAAACCTCAAGGGAAAATAATTAAATTTAATCAAAGCTCTTCTTCCTCATCTTTGTGTAAACCTGTAGAGCAAATTAATTAAATAATGGGGACATTGACTTTTTTTTTTAAATGAAGATATGTGGCAGATCACACCTATCCATTAAAAAGAGTCGATACCTAACCTGGAGAAAATTTATTCTTGAACTGTTTTATACATTTTGCTGTAAGTAACAGGAGAGCTTGCTGTAATACGGAAAGTGGGGAGAAAAAGACTTTTCTAAGAGTATCATCAGGTAGACAGGCAATTAGATTTTTAAAATTCAGTCTTGGATTAGGTTTTTGGTATGGATAATGTTCTTTCAAAATTTATTTAATAAGCACAGTGATATTTGGCTAATAAACCACAATTGTTTCTATGATGGATAACATTGTCTCTTCTAGATATTTTGAACAGTTCCTATTATTGTTTAATGGTATGAGATTAGAGCACTTTTAGAATTCCCTAATTCTATTATCTAAACTTTTTAGACTTGGCTGGCATTTTGAGAATAAATTTTGGGAGAGATGTCTTGCCAAAAGACATACTAGGATGCCTTGCCTATTCACAAAATGGCTGCCATGGGGTTGGGGGGACCCCAGTTACAAATAATTACTGATTTACCAGGATGTGGCAGGGCGTCTCTTCCTTAGAGATGTTTCATAATACATCCATTTTCCTTTAGGTTTATTCTTTTTTTCTCCCAGTTAGAATGCAGTTTACTTAGTGCTGAGCTTCAGCAATTGATCATTTTCATTTTCTAAAAACGTTTGTGTGTTACAGTTCAGACTCAGGGACATTCTTAGAAATAAACATAATATTAGAAGCTTGTGTGTTGCTTTGCCACATGACAACTTTTATTTAAAGAAAAACAATTCTCCATATAGAAATGAAAAATAATCCAATGGGAAGAAAAACGTTGCAAGCGCAAAGGGCAATTTTACAAAAACAAGGCAAATTCTTATCTATCTCTACCCAAAGCGGTTTAGTACATATGTCACACCTGAAAAGTTTGTGTAAAGAACAGCACCAAATTACTAAGGTTTCTCCTTGGTTTAGTTGTGCTTGCATAGAGAACTTGAAACTAAATGATGGACAATATTTCCTATATGTACCATTAAGAGTGTTTGTCATTTTCTCTGAAGTCTGCAAAAATGTCTCTCTGAACTCCTTGGGAGTAGTTGCTAATCAGCATATAGACCGCGAATTCTCAACCTTTGCAACCTTAAGATGTGTGGACTTCAACTCCCAGAATTTCCCAAACACAACATTGGGTGAACTACTCATTTTGAGTTCTAGGAGTTGAAGTCCATACATCTTAAGCTTGCTATTCACTGATATAGATCAAGGATATGCAAACATTTTGTGTGTAATGCTCACATTTGTCCCATTTCTTAAGGCACCCAAGGGTTTAGAGGATAAAGGCAAAAATGCAATAGAATCAGAGACGGTAGGAGCATATTTTTTTACCCGAATCCTTTTGCTTGAATTAATTTCTGTTTTTAGTTTGTCACATGTGTTCATGTATAGGCCCGTCTGCAGATATATTGAGCCTTGAATTTTTAACCGAATATTATAAAAATGAGCCATCCATGGATAAGTTGACCCTCAATATTTGTGTATGTTTTAATTTTCACAATTCGCCTACCTGTGGGTAATCCACAGGTTATCTACTTTCATGGTATTTTGATTAAAAATTCAAGAATCAGCTTATTCATAGATGGGCTTATACAAGAGCATATATGACATATACGGGTACTTTTATAAAGTATTACCTTATATACTCATGGAGAAACCTAGAGTAAGCTGAACCCAATTTTTAGAAGTGTATTTTGGCATCCACAATTCTTCACTTGTTTGCAGATATATATGGTAAACAGTGCGCTGATATGATTTGGAAGATTGCAGGCAAATTTTGGTGATATGAGTTTTGCGTCCTTTGAAAACCATATATAGACTACTAACCTTGGATTGCCTCACCTTCACATAGTCAATAAAGAGCTTCACAGAGCAAAACTCTGACTACAGATAAGGTGACTTGCTATGTTGTTGGATGAAGCTAGAGAGGAGAGCATTTCACGAGCACTACAACATTAACTGGGAATGTTCAATGCTGTGTTTCTTTTTCTTCTCTTCAAATAAAGATACCTATTTGTTTTTCCACCCCAATAGGATGGCATTAAATCCCAATATTAATCACTTTCATTTTTACCATTCACGCACTTGAGAGACTCACTAAGAGCCAGTTGTAATGTAGAAGCTGAACGTTAGTGGTCTGGAAATTTCTACTTCAGCTCCTCAGTGGGTAATTAGCCACCCAGAATCATTGGGAGCTGGGCAGCATACAAGTTTAATACATTATAGCTAGCCAGATGTTCAGACCGAATTTGACATTTTTATCCACCTATTGAGTCCTTCCGAAGGAGCTGGGATAGACAGATGTTGCTGTTTGATGGTGTTAAAGGTTTTGTTGCAGGATGCAATCTATTCTGAGTAAAGCTGCCTTTTGCAATTGACTGATGGTGAATGAGTCAATGCCAATGAGGCTCAAGTGGTGCTCCAGTTGTTTGGGGATTGCACCCAAGGTAACTATTACTCTTGGTGTTGCCTTTGCTTTCTTTTGCCTCAATCGTTGTATTTTTATTTGCAGGTCTTTGTATTTTGTGCTTTTCTCCAGTTCGTTCTCTTCTGCTTTCTTCAGGTACTGCTACATCCACTATCCAGATTTTTTGACTATTATTGTGATTATTTTTGACCGATTTCTACAGGCTGTTAGTATTATATAATTATAAAATGACAAAAGATGCACACCGCTTTTTGCACCAAACTCTCAGAGAGAAAAATGTTCTAAAAATAAGTAGATGCAGTTGGAAACTCTTTTCTATTTGGTATGCTCTCAAACCTGCTTGTCCAATGCAACAGAATGAAGTGACTTACCACAGGAAGTATAAGGGAAGGGAAAGGATGGAATTGTCAAATGGCTGTCATGAACTGCTCCTGATCTTTAAAGTCGCAGTGAATTTCCTTACTTTAGCAACTGATGTGGAATATAAAACATTTCATTGTATCTGACCTTCTTAGGACATAAGCATGATTTCTTCTTGTTTCTTATCCCATCTTTTTATTCCCCAAACTACAATACGAGTCTCTGAGAAACAAGATGAAATCTCTCCTTTTGGGCTAGTTTTATCCTCAGGGGCTTGAAGTGATTCTGATATTTATTTAGGCAAGTTTCTGGCACATACCGATTGCCTGAGGGTTTTTTTTTTCCTTTGAAAACTCTTTTTCAAAGCTTGATGCCTAGTTGTTTTCTTTAACTAGCCCTTCTTGATGCTTATCGGTTAAAAAAATAAAAGACTGACCTCTCCTTCACAGCTGAAAGGTGATTCTTAGTGTTTCTTTCTGTTCATACCCCTCTTCTTTTATCTAACTATCATACAAAAAAATGGAGCTGGGCCTGTATAACAATTGTTCACTCTTGATGTCCATTCTCCTGCCATTCTTCTGCCTGGTAGTTTGTTGTATCAAGTTAAAATCAGATTTGCTCAAAAATGGTCTTAGATGACAGCAGACAATGAGTCAAAGCTCCTCCATTGTTTCATAAAAGGGAAAAAGAGACATAATACAGAGGTATGAGATACCCGTACAGATTTCAGGGGGAACAGTTACTACTGAGCAGTGTGATTGCCCAAAATAGGTTTTGTGGTAAAAGCATTGACTGGCAGCTTCTCACAAGCTTCCATAATTCTCTACTTGAAAATATGGCCACAGGAGTGTGCAACATTTTTTTAAAAAATGTACTTATAGTTGTATACAAAAATATATACATTGAGAATATTTGTATTTAAAAGAAATGTGTGGTTGGAAGAGCGTAGTTGTTTTTAGGTTAATTGGTCTATCTCTAGGCAATATGAGGATGGCCTATGGGGAATGAAAGGATGACAGCAAATCTTTGAAAGGGAGGGGTGGGATGCTTAAACATATGAAAATGGTAGCTATGATGATGCAATTGATGCTCTGCCTACTTTTGATGTGTATTGCAATTGTGCGTATCAAAACGAGGCAGACCATTACGCACCATTATGGCTTCAATTTTTATTTTTATTTTTATTTTGGAAGGAAAGGAGGGAGGGAGGGAGGGAGAAAGATATATTCATTCTCTTGAGCTTTAAAATTATAGGATACAATCACACTCGTAATTTTTGAATTACTTTGAGCTGTTGGGAACAGGGACAATGTCTTTACATTTCAAAACTTTATTCCAAAGAAAATGTCCTGTAACAAAAAAAAAATAACATATATCAAAATTCAGTGAGACAACAATCCAATACTAGCACCTGTGCTATCTGGAATATATAAAATGAGGGGCGCATGAGGAGAGAATTTTACCAACTGAAACTGTATATCTCAGTTTATTTCACACAAACTTTTTTTTCTTCCACCCCAATATGCAGGTAGAGGCATATACCATCACCAACACACACACACACAAACACATATCCAGACACACATTCTTGTCTGGCATTGCTTAATGTGCTAAAAGAGTTAATTGTTTTAGCAAGAGTGTACCTCCGGACTTCCTATAAATTCAACAGACTTCTTTCATCAAGAGGATCAGAATATAAGGAGCATTTCTCTTCAGGCAAGCTGTATGGTCTGGCAGTTCAACCTGTAAGTGATGCCTTATTGATTTCTGCCATAGCATCCATAGCTGGCTTGAGAATTGGAGCCTCTGACAATAGCTAACAAGTTTAAACCATTAGTTCCATTTGTAGCTGTTCGGTGAAAAGGCTGTCAGTCACAACATCCAATAGACTGGAGCTTTTAGTGGATTTCTTATCCTGTTCTTTTTGCCACAATGACCCCTGTGGTTAATGGGCATTATTGAGAAATTATATTTTTCAACATCTTCATTCAATTTCTCTCCCCTCACCCCACCCTTTTCTCTTCTCCTTTTGGGATCATAAAAGCCATTTAGGCTGCAATGTTAGGAAACAGAAATGCAAGCATTGATTTGGAGTCCGGGGGGAGGAAGCCAGTCGAAAGTCAGCTCCAAGCTAGCCAAGCTATGCTACAACAGCTTCCAAAAAACAATTATTATGTGAAATGAAAAGCGTTGGATTGACATTCTTATTTTTTCTTCAAATGCAGGAAAGATAAGATCACCTTTATTGGGTTTTTTTTTCCTCCTGTGCTGTCTTCCAAAACAGACTCTTTACAACTTGAATGGCATATCACTTGGAAATGATTATTTCCATTGCCTTGTTGGAAAAAGGCTGACCGTAGAGGAGCAATTCCATTTCCTATCGAAAATAAAAAATGGTTTCCTAGAACTATTCAGATCCTGGAATGCTGTTTTTCAGCCGATCAGTTAAGAGGGGAAAGAAAGGGAAAGTTTTCTCATCTCACCATCTGCCTAGTTTATATCACATCTTTTGCTGTCTTTACAGGCCTTTTCACACAGCACCACTTCCTGTTCCCAATCCACTCACTGTTTTGAAGTTAGTGAGATCATCTTCAGTCTTGGAATCTCAGCAAGATGAAGGTTATGCCATAAGCCAATCAATGCTCTCTCCAGCTGACCAGAGTGGGAACAAAAATTTGACACTGTCCTCCTGTTCCAAAAGCAGAGTTTCTCCTGAAATAACAGAACTTCTCTCAGCTCAGCTCTTCACTGAGAAAAATAAATGGTTAGCTTCTCTGTGACCCTGTATCTATATGATGCATCCACCCTCTAGTACAGTGTATACATGTTTTCCCACATTCCCAAAAAATTGTGAAAGCAAAAAAACCACCAGTTATTTCCGACTTATTTTTTTTCTCTTCAGTATAAAGAGTCACAAATGAAAGCTCTGATGATAGTATCTGTTGTGGTCCGCCAGCAGCCTGCGGAGCTGGCAGCAGAGTCGGACAGTGAGGAGGCTGAGGAAGAACATGGGCCAGTCCTGGAGGCTGGGGAAGGCCCAGATGAGGGTTTTGCGTTGGAGGCAGAGATGGGGCCAG
The DNA here is from genome assembly GCA_012654045.1 of Ptyas mucosa. Lineage (NCBI taxonomy): Eukaryota > Metazoa > Chordata > Lepidosauria > Squamata > Colubridae > Ptyas > Ptyas mucosa. Next base: position 13,259,111 of record WNWU01000002.1, on the reverse strand, counting down.
GGCCATCTGGGAGTGATGTGCGGACTCCACAGCCTCCAGAGGTGGACAGCAGAGAGGCAGAGGAATAGGAGGAGCCTGTTCCTAGTGCATGCATGAGAAGGGCTGCCAGAAGGCAAGAGCAACTAAAGCAAAAAGGACGACTCGGGAGTAAGGCCAAGAGATGATTGGCCCCTCCCATAAGGCTTAAAAGACCAGCAACAGCTCTTGGCCTCTTTGTCAGAAAACAACGTCAATAGATTTGCTTATTGTCTTGCTGCATTTATTTCTTGTCGGCGTCTTCTGCTTCTGAACTTTTGCCAAGAAAAGCCTTTGGCAGGTTGCCTAATTAGACCAAGGTTGGTGATAAGGCTGAAGAATTGTGTTATGAAGAATTTGTTTTGATTTAGTTTGAACTATGCTAAGAATGAGTTAATTCTCAGCTGTTCTAATAAAATCTGTTTGTTTTTGAAGTGATTGCATCTGATAATACCTACTTGCACCTAGGTCACAACAATATCATACTGTAGTTTTCCTGCCTGGTGTTTTTGCCCTGTAGCAACAACTGTGCTTGTACTTTGCAAGGCAATTCCTCTTCATGAAGCTAGATTCCAGTGCATAATAAGCAAGAACATTCAAGACCTTTTTATGAGACAACAGACAGGCTATATTTCAGGGACGTGAAATCTGCTAGAAAGCTCCGAGTTCAGACAGTGGAAAGCTTAGAAAATAAAAGTTCCCCAAAATTGGGAAATGGGCAAGTCGTGATCGATCCCATTGCGAACCGGTAGTAAAGGTAAGTAGTACCCACCCCGATCAGTCAATTGCAAAAGCAATTTTGCAATTACTCAGAACAGTTTACATCCTGCAACGGTACCTTTAACACTGTCAAACATTCACATCTGCCTATCCTAGATCCTTCAGGAGGATTCGATGGGTGAACAAAAATGCCCAACCCAGTCTGAACATTTGGCTGACTATGCAACGATAGTAACGTCTAACCCCTTTCTCCTCCAGGGATGTCATTTGTACCATCATTCTCCTTCCAGGGGGTCCTTGATTTTGAATTTTGAAAATAAGTATAAGGCGTCCTTGGTGCTCTCTGAGCTTGCTTGTTTTAGTGCAAATGTTTCATTACCCTAACTAGATAATATCATCAGTGCTAGTAAGGAGTGTTGTTTGCTGTCAGTTTATATTCTGGTGTTTATAAACTGACAGCAAACAGCAGTCTTTACTAGCACTGATGATGTTACCTAGTTAGGGTAATGAAACGTTTGCAAGAAAACAAGCAAGCTCAGAGAGCACCAAGGACCCTCATTTCAACCCTGAGCTACAAATATTCTCCTTTATTGGTAAAAATAAGTATTCTCCCATCTCCAGCTGCCATACATATATTTCTGCATCCTGTCATAAACGTATAGAAAGGAATTGCCTTGACAGTCCAATGGTATTAAGTTTTTCTATCCATATTTTAATAGCAATCTATACCCTTCATCTCTGATGGTGTTAAGTACCTCAGCTGCTTATAATTCGGACCTCAAAAGCTGTCATATCCCAAATTTCTGTGACTTTTACGCCTGGAATTCTCACTGGGCTCTTGGGTCTGCCGACTGAAATTACACCACTGTCTCTTCACTGATTTCTTGACTCCTAATGGAGACAATCTTTCTGCACCATCAAGCAGACAGTGACTTGATCTCACCACCATTATAATAAAAGAGACTTCTTCCTGAATTACTGTATGTGTGGATACTGTTATAATGCTGATTTGCCAGTTTTACCCAGCCACTTAGCCAGTTTTAGGCACAAAGCAAATTGTAATTGCATAATAATTTCAGGCTAGCTGGTGTGCATCTTATTTTCCAAACACTTTCAGTTTGATCCACATGTAGATGGAAGAAAGGATAATATTTTCTGTTTACTATACCAAGTGCTAGCACATTTCCCATCAGGATTTCTGCATTCAACAGAAAGAAATATGCAATCATAGGGCAGATAATTCAAGTGGAATTCAAAAATCTAAAACAAGCTATAGTTTTGGAGTTTGGAGAATAGCAACTAGCATACATACAGTATGGGAAAATATAAAATTTAATCCATCTTGGTGGCAAAAGCTCTTGGTGGCAATAACCTGAAAGTACTTATCCATATACTGCAACATGTCCCCAAGTGTATGTTTAGCAAACTATATTTTCCTGGCTAAGAGGTGAAATACTCATTAGTACTCAATCCTACTTGAATATATATTTTTATCTGATTGGCTGCCCAAATCTTGAAAGAATAGTATTATATTTACACAGGAACCAAGGAGATGTGTTTGTAAGACATTGTGTTCCTATAAAAACCTACAATATAAAGCTCTCAAGACCTTGTACTTTATACTGTGTTGATGGTTGTTATCGTTACTTAATTTATATTTGTCATTTTGAATGCTTTAAACTGTGGTTAGTCACCCAGACTCCAGCCATATGATTTGATTTTAAACATATAAATTTATATTGTAAACATATAAATAAGCATAACTATCTTTCATAACGAAGGTGGATGAAGAATATATACATATAACAAAAACTTTGTAATTTGTACCAGTATATAATGCATATGCAATAGAGAAGCAAAAAGAAAAACAGTTGTAGGGAAAAAATGAATAGAAAATAAAATTATACTAATACATAAAAACAGTGACTTAATGTTCCTTTTTTCTGTAGGTTATTGTCCATAATGGAATAACTCAGTAAGTTATCGGTGAGCCAAGTACCTAGTGATATTGAAATCAATGTTCAAAAAATGTCATAAAATAATTACATGATTACCTGAGCAGAAAAAAGAAATACATAGCAGGATTGTAATATTCCTTAAGGTTTTTTTTAAAGCAAGAATAGAAAAATATTTTAATGTCAGTTTGGTAGTACAGAAAAAGGAAATCATAGTCCTACATTTGACTTTATTTTATTAAGTAGAATGGTTTGCCCACATGTCCTATTAGTTTTCATACTTTTTATTTAAAACTTGGGATTCCTTTCTGAAGTAATTTGTAGAACTGTAATCGTTTATCTTTTTAATTGTAAACGTCTAGGTAAAGCTATCATTCAACCTATACAGTTAAAAAAGGAGAGATGAAAATGAATTGTTCAGTGACATCTTGTGGTAGAGTAAAGGTATTGGTGGATCTGGGAAAAAGAAATAGTTTGTATTTCAGAATGGTTAATAATAATTGATATTTGATTTCTAATTGCATTGGTTTATTATCTCCATATTATCTAAGTTATATTTTTTTTAGGAATAAGGGTATCAACATCCACCATGATAATTAATCAAATTGTCCATAAAGTAAAAATTTATCTATGCGGGGCTATTTGATTCCAAACTCCCTTTTCACTTTTCCTAGTTCTTAATAACACTTTCATTTTTTCTAGTTCTTAATAACAGACTCTGGAGTTGTGAAGAGTTTTGTGATACTGATTTACAAATGTTTAACTTTCAAGGACGTGATTTTGGACCAGCCACTCTTTCTCACCTCACCTCACCTCACAGTGGGGTGAGATGAGCTGAGATGATTTTCCTGTGGGGAAAATCAGGAGGAGGAAAGAGTTATTAGTTATGTTCACCGCCTGGAGTTATTTATATATTAAAAAAATAATAATAAAGGCAGGCTAAAAGAAAAAGTTCAGAATGTGTGAAAATTTAACATACTGTATTTATCAGCATGACCACCCTGCTGAAGCAGGCGTTTCTGGACAAGCTGTCCTTATTTTGACAGCCCTGAAGGATAACATGTGGCAATGAAGCATTTTCCCACCAAGAAGAGTTATTTTAAGATAATGGCTTTAATGTATTTTTGAAGCCCCCGATGAGCCGTATATCACCAAAAGTGTTGGGAAAGAATGTTGTATAATGAAAGCAGCATTAGGTCCAGGAGAGCATAGCCATATGTGTTTGGGATTTTTTTAAAAAAAAAGTTGCTTCCCTCCCCCCCCCCCAAACCCTTTCCATTCTTCCTCACTTTTCTTCCCCTTTCTGTGTTTCGAAGCCATTCTTAGCCTCCATTCAGTGGCAGCAAGGCTTCACTGTTTTTAATGGGTATTGATGGTTTCTGTCCCTTAAAAAAGAATGGCTTGTTGTGAATAATAAATCACAAGTCATTGCAGGAAGATAAAATGCAGGAGCACTTACAGCTATTCTGCTTCCACCCCACCTTCTCTCAAAATACTAATAAAAGACCCAGCATATAGAATCTTGATTTAAGCAGATTTGCTGTTGAAAGCAGGGTGGAAGAGGCGATGAATAATGCAAGGATTTCCGAGGGCTATTTTAAAGATTATAATTTTCTTGCATGGGGTAATCTTTTCAAAAAGCACTTGTCCTAACCTGGAAAGTCTCACCATGTGCTTCTGAATTTCTTTAAATATAATAGAATCATTAATATGATCAGCCATAGTCTTTAGCCATGCTTAACTGAAGGCCACTTTTTAGAGATCAGAGTGGGGCAGGTTTCAATAAAATGTTTCTGCTTTATTTGTCCTCTCGTTTTTCTTCAGGTCCCTGGCATAGAATATGTTATGAAACACTTCTTTACAGAAGAGTATATTTGTAGCTGGAACTTTGAGATCCTTGGTGCTCTCTGAGCTTGGTTGTTTTCTTGCAGACATTTCATTACCCAACTAAGTAACATCACCATTACATCATCAGTACACTGATGAGGTTACCAAGTTTGGTAATGAAACGTCTGCAAAAAAAAAAAAAAACCAAGCTAGGAGATTACCAAGGATCCCATATCTCTTTCATCAGTAGAGTTCTGGATAATTAACTTCATGCTGCTGCCTTTGGGATTCCTAAGGTGATCTTAGTAGATCAGAAGAGAAAGGAGAAGGATCAGGCAGGGCAGATTGTTTTCTCCCAAACTTTGGCATCCACCAAAAGATGAATCTCCCAGATTGGGAACTTTTAATTGAGGGTCCATTGCTGCATATACAACAATAGAAAAAAACTGTTATTTACCTCCACTGAATTTAAAAGTCAATTTGAGGCTTACAATAACTAGCTAATCATCAGTATCTTGTAAGAAATACAAGAACACGATCAACAGATAACAGATGATTGACCAGTTAAATGAGCCAGTCTGTATATTGTAGCTTTGGTTGCTAAGGATGAATTGTTATTATGTCAACTAATTTCACATCAGCTAACAAAAAATAAACTGTTGGATGCTATTTTATGCTTATGATATTGAAGAAAAAGATCTTATTTCCATATCTGTCAAATGCTATGATTTAGTAACATTTTTTTTGTTCTAAAGTAGAGGAATATTTAACATTATGTTGCTTAATGTTCCCTAAATACATTCCACATTGACTCCATTCAACTATTGTCCTCGATTCAGTTAATGCTGGAGGCAGTTATTTTATTAACGTCATTACCAAACGTGTCAAGTTTCTGCATATAAGGATCTTTAAGTAGAGCAAATGTTCTTACTCTTTTTAGACTAGGCTAGTTTAACTCTTTTTGAAACAATAAAAAATATCTGCTGGAAGCAATGCTGGACTTATAAATAAATAAATACATGGATATTTATTATAGTTGTCAATGACGCCTTTTCTCTTGATATCCTTTGCTCCATTTCCCCTGTTAAACATAACTACCTTAGTCTTTGCTACATTAACGCCCAGAGTTGTTTCAATACGAGGTGGGTGGCAAACACATTTAATTAATAAATAAATAAATTTTCAGATCTATACAGATTGTGCATTGTACTGTCTGTCTAACATTTGTTGAAAGCTACTTGAGTGCTCAGCAATGATGTAACATTATGTTCATACACAGTGCATACACATTCATGTCCTCAAACAGTCCCCTTCTAATGAAAAACATTCCATTTGTATTTGTATAGAATGTATTTTAAGAGGTGATTAGTTGCTAAAATTCCTTACTCTTGTTGTAATGGAGGTAGGAAATCTTACTTTATCTTTACTGTATTATTTTTTCTTTTCTATCTTTCTTTTAGCTTTCCTCTTTTTTGTTTTCTGTGCCTTCTACTCTTTCTATTTTTTATTTTTTCAGTTTGTCTTGTTTTTCGATTATAACTATAACCTGTAATAAAATTACTATAAAAATGGATTTATATCAAATCCTTTGCCATGAACAGTTTTAAGCTTGAACTCCGTACTTAAAAAACAGAGTTTTTCTAAGGAGATGCTAAAAAAAACAGCACCATTATCATTCATTCTTTGGACACTGAAAGGCCCAATCACCTTCTCTGTACTCTCTGATCCCATTCTCCAAATCTCTTTCCTAGCACCTAACTAGACTTTTTTCCCCTCAAGGGGAGAAAACCATTTTGAATATTACAAATAATTTTTCCCCTGAAATTCTTGCTTGTTTTTTCAATTATTGCCAATTACTGGAATATAATAAGCAACTGTCATCAATATATGGATTCTTACTTTCATATGAGCCAATAATACTCTTAATGATACTAATTCATACTTTCTGACATACTATAACTCCTTAATTGATTTGTACCTATATTTTCACTCCTATGCATCATAAGATCAGAGCTTCTTCATTCAGATCTATTGCAAACATACTTGCCATCTTTTTAATTTAACTCCTTTCTTCCTTCCTTCCTTCCTTCCTTCCTTCCTTCCTTCCTTCCTTCCTTCCTTCCATTATCAGCCTTAATTCATTTGTCATAAGCCTTCCCCCTTATATTACATTCCCCATTTCTTTCTCTTCCATTCCATAGATCAATTTTTCACTAGTAATATTGCGGATCAGTGGGACAAATATATTTTCCTTCAAGAATGCACACAAGTTGCTAAAAATATATGCAAAAATACTTTTTTGTATTTTAATGATACAATTTAGGTTTTAAAAATCCATGTTTTTAGACATTTAAAGGGTTTCTTTTGCTAAATTTAAAAAAACACCTTCATACATAAGCATGTATACATTTTCAATATGATTAATATCATGCCAATATTTCATGAGACCAAAAGTCATTTTTAGATTCTTAAAATTAGTCACACAAATGAGTTCTATATGAGTTTGGCTATTTGGCTTTTATAACAAGCAGCAATGAATAATGTCCTTAAACAACTCAAATTTATTAATAACTGACTGGTTTTATAAAATTGTGACTGTTATTCTTGACAGTATGAATAATTTGAGCTAATTAATAAAGTTTTCATTACTGGCATTTCAGACCTAATTCCCCCTCCCCACTTAAACTCCCAAAGATGCCAGTTTCATTTTCTTAATTACCCAACTAGCAGGGACTGATATTTGCATAGAGATCTAGAACCAAAGAATAACCAGGGGACCATAAAATATTTACATTATCAAGGCCAACTCTGGCTCATTATCCTCAACAAATGAATTCCAGCCTGCATTTGAGCTTATCATTTCTCTAGGTAATTCTTTCTTACTATCAAAATGCTCTTATTGCTAGTAGGGGGTGGTGGTGGTATTTTTTCCTTAACATTCAGTCAGAATCTGTGTTCCTACAAGTTAAATCCATTATTCTGTGTCTTGCACTCTGGGGCGCTGGAAAAGAGATCTTGACCTTCTACATGACAGCCACTCTTTAAAAAGTGTAATCATATCCCCCTCAGTCTTCTTCAGGCTGAAGATTAGCAATTCCTTCAATCTCTTTTCCTTAGGATTTTGTTTCTGTGCCCTGGTCATGCTTGTTCCCCTTGTCTGAACCTGTTCCAGTTTCTTTGAATACTTCTTCAACTGTTGTTCCAGAACTGGACACAATACATAAATGTGAATCTAACTAGTGCAGGATAAAGTGGAACTAATGATTTTGAAACTGTACTTATGCTGATGAAGCCCCTCTCCCATTTTTTTTAATACTGGCTGAAATCCAAATATCTGGTCTCAATAGCATTTCTCAAAATCTACAAAGGAAGTTATGTGATCCAAAATGAAGGTAAATTTAATCTGACAAACTTGTTTGTGACAAAGCTATTCCAACTTCTGGGAATCACAGTATTGTTTTCAAAGTGCTTCTACTTTGAAGTATATGCATATACTTTTTAGTATATGCAGTATGTTAAGGTTATTATATGCTCTACAATCTTCTGGGGTGTCAACATCAGGTTAATTGGTCTGTAGTTGCAGTGTTGTGATGCGTGGACTGCCAGCAGAGTCAGATGAGGAGGAGGTGGAGGAAGGAGAGCCTGGGCCAGCTTCGGAGCCTTTGGAAAGCTCTGATAAGGAAACAGCATCAGAGAGAGTCAGAGCCGGGGTCTTCCGTCCTCCCCCAGGTGGAGAGGCAGCTGTTTTCGGGGCCTGAGCTGAGTGAGGGGGAGGGACAGATGGGGCCCATCCCAGATGCGTGTATGCGTAGAGAGGAAAGGAGAGGAGAGCAAAGGAAAACAATAAGCTGGCTCTCAAGGAAAACAGACATGGATGCTAGCCAGCTTCTCCTTGGCTGGGAAATAAATAATAGGGGTTTTGGGAGTGGCCAGTTGTCACAGACAGAGGTTCACTTTTAGGATACAGCAAGAAATTCGGATTTCTTGGCCAGGTATGTTGGGACTAATTACGTTTGATTTTTGTTTATCTACATGAATAAAAGACTGTTCCCACCCTATTTGAAAAGGGGTTTGTTTTTGCTAGTGAGTAAACAGCTTATCATTACTGGCTAAGTCTGGGTCAGAAAATACAGCTCGCTTTTCATGCTTTTTGAAGATATAAATATTTGTCCTATTCTAGCAACTACACCTGGCACATCATTTATTCCCAAAGATGATAATGGTTTATCCATATATCAGCAAACTTCTTCAATATACCAGGTTTTAAATCTACCCAACTAGACATTTCTATGGACTACTCCCATTGCAGCTGCAAAGTCCTTGTTCTTCAGATCTGTTCTCTAGCACAGAAGAGCACAGATTAGTATTTCCAAGTGCCAGTGTGAAGCTTCTAGAATATGAAATCATGTTGTTTTTATCATTCATTCCGATTGCCTTATACAATTTTAAATTAAGTCCCATTGCCTTCAACCCATTTTTTTTCTGAAATTATAAAAACGACAGTGACCCACTTCTCTGAAATATATCTAATAAAAGAAATGGATTTAAAGTTTTGCTAACTTGGATATTTTTTTCTTCAATAGTCGCTCATTTTAATGTATTGGATAAACACAAAGAGGGTGAAATAAGAAACTGTGAGATGCCTTCTGTTTACTCACATTAGAGACTTAGCCACAGAGCACCATGCGCAGTAATGAACAGAAGAACCTTTGCACAAAAGATATTTCCTGAAAAAAGAGCTAGATCTTTTTATTATTGTTGTTGTTGTTGTTATTATTATTATTGCCATATTTTCTCCTTGGGAGAAGGGAAAACAACACCCATTATAATAAAACTTTTAAAAATAAAGATTTGGAAGCATCTGATATACAATTACAATTGTAATTGTAATTTTATTTAATTGTAATTGTAATTGACCCACAGTCACTTTTTGAGATGGGCGACCTCTAAATTTGATAAACAAACAAACATGTTTATGTAGATGAAATCATAACATAAATGGGGGAGGGGGGACGGGATTTTCAACAGTGTCAAGGTTAACAGCAACTTTATCTCCTATTCCATCTATAGTCTATGAGTTGAGGAGCTTCAGAGACAAGGCAATGGTCAACTACACTACAGTGACCATGTAAAAACATGAATCAAACAAATATATTTCATAAACCCAGTGACAAGGATAATAAAGGATTGGTTCAGGAATCCAGCCCCATTGTCATGTCAAATTTATTGACTTGGCCAATATTTTTCTCTCTTTCCAATCCTCAACATCAATGAATCACAGACATGCACAGTGTCATCATCACACAAAATAGCACTCTAACGAACTTTCATTCTGCCATCTGTTTGAATCATAGAAGTTCCAGCATTTGCATAATGACATTGCTATGTATTTTTCATCATTTGCCTCCTGCACACACTTCTAGATCTCTGATCACTCCGAACGATTGTACGCTGCTATAGTGAGTGGTTGAAATGGAAAGAGGGACCGACAAGCCTTAGGAAACACAAGCGTTTCAAAATTCCATTTTTAAAACATGCTAGAGTTGATCTAGATAGTTTTGACTTTGTGCAGATCCTTACAGCTCTTCCTAGATGCAGACTAGCCCAGTCTGAGATTTTAAATGTTGGGGTTTACTTTGAAAATATAATTTGAAACTGAATTTGAGCAGTTGAAATTCTGCTTCAGCCAAGTTGAAATTTACCAAAATTATGCCCGTTTCCCTTTCTCTCTAGCAGGCATCCAGCCATCCTATAAAGTATCAGGTTGCTGGGTGTTTTTTCCCCCTTCAACTGCCTTGAAAGAGAATGGCTCATTAGAGCCCAGAAGACAAGGTGAAACAAGGATTTATGCCAGCAATGGATGAACCACCCACAAGTTCCAGCATTGCAAAGGACATGACCAGTTTTGGCCCAGTTTCAAAGAAACCAACCACAGAGATAGAAAGCAGCCTAATCTGCTCCTATGGCACAAAGCTCTTGGGTGAAGGTGCCCTGAGTAAACAAGGAACATTTCAGTTTTCTTATTGATGCTACGCATCATTCCTCATGCATATTTCCTTAAAAATAAGTCCCGGTTTGTTCAAAAGGGATTACTCCTATAATACATAACAGGATTATCCTTCAGTGGCCAAGCAGCTACATGAAAGCACGTTCCCCTCTGAACTGCCATCCTTGCAGCAGCAGAAAAGTTGAGCATAAGATGTCCTGAACCCTCTCCTCTGTTGCTTCTGTTCCTGTTAGGTGACAAAGCCTAGCAACTGTCCTTTTGCAGTTACCCTTGGATAGGATCAGATTTAAGATAATTAATATTAGTTTAAAATGTTGCCAGGAGAGATTTGTGACATCTATGTAGAATATTCTTCCAGGGCTAAATAAAAACATAACCAGATTGAGATTGCTGCTGCTTTCTTTTACTTGACACAAAGGCCAGATAATTTCCTACAGGATGGAAGACAAAAAGACAAGGAATTGAGTTAGAACTGAAGGAGCTTCTTGGATGAAAAGTGAAATGTTTTCAAAAGAAAACACCAAGAAAGTCCATCTCCCTTTTGGGAAAGAAAACAAAAGCACTTCGGGACAATCATGACCTGGATCATGGGTGTCAAACTCACCACGTCACATTGCTGTCACGTGACACATCACATTTTTCCCTTCGTGGAGCTGGGGTGGGCGTGGCCTGCGTGTGATGCATCCGGCCCTCGGGCCGCCAGTTTGACACCCCTGACCTGGATGATTAAGAATCCCTATAGACAAGGAATCAAGAGACAGAATTTTCTAAGTATGGTTGATGTTCCCACCCTAATTACATCTTTTGACATGCTCACAAGCAGTATACACTCTGAACACGATGAGCTTACGTTCTCAAAATTCAGGCTGAGACAACTATTAGGTACTCTTGCTCTAACTATTAAAAGTTCAACCATGCATAGATCACTTTATCCCAGAGGTCTCTTGGCACCTATAATTGTTAGTGGTCTGGAAAAGTTTATGGCTCTTCTTACTAAAACAAGCCTTTGCCCAGCCCACAGCATTTGGTTTAATGCAAATGGAAAGGACCCTACCTGATAATAGTAAGCAGAGAGGGAAACAGGCCAAATCTAAACAATAAGCTACATCTTAAATCTGGTCATATTTGGACTGATTTCTAGAGTTATGGACTACATATAATAGTTATAAAACATTATTATTCCAATATGTTCTAGGACTTCTCCATATCTCTCTGGGTGGTGGATGGCTTCCATGTCTAAGGATCAGCAATAAAGCAACTGGATTATATATGTAATATATAACCAAATGATTTATTTATTTTATCTTGTTTATTTATTAGATTTGTATACCGCCCTCTCCCGAAGGACTCAGGGCGGTGAACAGTTAAACAATAAATACAGACTATAAATATTTAGAAACTGATTAAAAATACAATTGAATAGATTGATATAGAATGGAATTAAATTAAAACATTCTCAAATTTATAAGGTAGATCCAAATTTAAAGAATTTAATGGTTTGAAGGGAGGTTAGGCCAGGCCGGCTTGCATGACTAAGAATGTTTTGAGGGCCCGGCAGAAAGCCCGGAGATCTGGGATTAATCGTATCTCTGAGAGCAGCTCATTCCAAATTGTGGGTCCTCCCACAGAGAAGGCTCTCCTCCTGGGGGCCGTCAGTCGACATTGTTTGGCTGATGGCACCCTGAGAATTCCCTCTCTATGGGAGCATACTGGTCGGTGGGAGGTTATTGGTGGTATGATAACATGAAAATTACCATATGCAGTATATGGTCAAAAACATTAAGATGGAAGCCACAATAGCACAATGGAAGTCCTACCTGGTTTTTTTTTAATACATTGTACATGAGATGGACAGACCGTATTTTTCAGAGTATAAGACGCACTGTTTCCCCCCTAAAAGGGGGTGAAAATTTATTTTATACACCGAATGTAGCACCGACCACCCACTGGCCCCCACCCTTTGGCCTCTGCCTCGCAGCAGTTACCTCCTTGCAAGCAAACAGCAAGAAAAAACAGCTCCTTTCAGCTTCAGTACAGCCTAATTAGCACAAGTTGATTGGATGAGCCTCCTGACTCTCAGCTGATTTGCTCTCAGCTGTTTTGCGCAGGGCTCTGCTGCTTGCTGCAAAGAGGTAAATTGCTGGAGCAGATTTTTTTTTCCCCTTGTGCTAATCAAGCTATGCTGAAAACGAAAATGAAAGTAAAGCAGGCTGTTTGCTGTTTGCTGCAACGAGGCAAAATTGCTCAGCGGCAGAGGCAGATTTCTTTTTCTTCCTTTCCTCACCAAAAAAGGTAGGTGCGTCTTATAGTCCGGTGTGTCTTGTACTCCGAAAAAAAACGTTATTAAAAACAGAGTTTTAATCACACTTTTATGGTTACCGTTTTGACTTTTTAAACCATACCTTGTGGGTGTAACCTTAGACACACCTCAATGAAAACAACTTTAAAGAGATACTTTTCTGCTATATGCAAAGTTCTCTAAAAGTTTAAGAGGAAGTGCAGCAGGATGGCAACCTGACAGCAAAGGAAAAATAAACACTAATGGGTCTTCTTGAACTGTAAATGTGCAGCAGCAAAACTACAAGGAGATATTCAGACTAAATATTTGAAAATCTAAGAATTCTATTGAACAGCAGAATCAATGTTGTTAAAACAACCAGGTACTTTGTCTGCATTTTTATTTTTTTAGGATCAAAAAGCAACTTGTCTTAGAGATGATGAAAGCCTGTCATATTACAAGGCTAGTTAATTTGAAAATATTTTCTTGTGCTTTGTTTCCCAGACTTAGCTTTGTAATACAAATCAGGTATTAAACAGAAGAATACATTTTGTTTTCTGGGAAATCAGACGCAAATCCCTCCAGGTGATTTTGTTCAGGTCCAGGATCTCAGCTGATTCATTAACTAAATGGAGCCACAACTTTCTGCGGAGGAGGCCTGAGGCTGTTGTGAACATTTTAGAAGCAACTGCAAAATTTCAGAGAGCTCAGAAGTGATCAAGAAGAGCAGGTCATCACAGGAATATATTTTTTTTGACACAAGTAGCACATGAATAAATCAAAGGTGCCCTGGGAATATAACAGGCTCAAAAGATGGAGGCAATTCAAGAACGCAAGATGACCTAAAGGCTGCAGCACATGTTGCAAACAGCAAAATTGTGAGATCTTTGAATGTTCAGAAAGATTTGGGATAATCATATTAGAGATGAGATTCAAGGATTAATACAGCTAAATAAAGCGCATTTCAACTTTCAACAGCTGTTTGCTACATGTAGTGTAGAGGATAGTCTATGGAATATGACCATAAAATATTTGGAATTCAGTAATTATTTTAACAGAAAAGCATTTTCTTTTATACTGAAGAAGCAATTCAGCAGAAGTGCAGAACTCATAGCAAGTTTATCTGGCCATTTTCTGATATCTCTAAATGAGTTTTAACAGCCGTTTTAGGGGATCTTATGTGGCAGTCTGGAAAATACTTGGAGGATAAATGGTACAGTTTTGTACCAAGTGCTATATTTTTGTACTAAGTCCAGAAAATTATTTTGGAAACCATACAGGAAATAAAGTCTGTTGCAAAATATGAGAAGATATTTTGTAACTAAAAATAAATGTACACTTTCCAGAAATATTTCCAAAGTAAAATAACACTTTATACCAAAATCTACATTTCCAAATGTTGTGGTGCAGTTCTTTAAAAAAATATGGGGGAAAAAACCTGCTTCGGAAAAGCATACCCCCAAATCAGTGGTGGGTTTCAAAAAAATTTATTACCGGTTCTGTGGTGTGGTTTGGTGGGCATGGTTTAGTGGCCATGGCACGGGAAGGATACTGTAAAATCTCCATTCCCTCCCCAATCCAGGGGAAGGTTACTGCAAAATCCCCCTTTCCTCCCGATCTGCTGGGACTTGAGAGGCAGATAATAGATGGGAGCAGGGCCAGTCAGACTTTTTACTACCGGTTCTCTGAACTACTCAAAATTTCCACTACCAGTTCTCCAGAACTGTTCAGAACCTGCTGAAACCTACCTCTGCCCAAAATGTTATATTGCAGACAGTAATGGTGAAAAAATCCTTTATATATAGGATAGTCATTTGCAAAAGAATATGAGCAATGTGTGCCAAAATTAGTCTTATCAATTATTTTTAACAACCTTTATTTAAGATAAGAGTATAAGTATTCCTGTTTACATTCATGGTTTCAAAATACAGGATAGTGTATTTGTTTCTTTCTCAGTCTCACATTCTTCCTTGTTTCAAAAATTACTCCAAGAAAATAACACCACAAATACAATGCTAATACAATAAAACATTCACAGTAAACCAAACCTTAAATTCAATTAGTTAAATTTATGCATCTGCAATAATGTAGTAATAAAACCTGAACCCTTCGCTAAAACTGGAACATTATCAACAACCATATACAGTATTATCATTATCTATCACTGAAGGCTCTCCAAAAAAGCTTCATCTTAACTTGCTTCCATGTGAATTATCAGGGGGAGACTATTCCACAAGATGGCCATCATAATGGAGAAACAATACTTGATGGTTTGAGGTTCTGGACCTAATGAAAGTGGGAAATTACTAAACAATTTTCTCATGATCTATGTATTGTATGATTCAAATCCGCTGGAGAAGCAGTACTGCAAGTACCTTGGTTCTGAACTATATAGAATTTTACAGATTGAATCAACTCCTTTGAATCAGTGGTGGGTTGCCCCCGGTTCGGACCAGTTCGCAAGAACCGGTAGTAAAACCAGCAGGAGGCCCCACCCACCACCCCAGATGTCATCATCGGCGATCTGCACAGAAGCAAGGCGAGCGATCCCATTGTGAACCAGTAGTAAAGGTAAGTAGAACCCACCCCTACTTTGAATGGCACATGGACACCTATGAAAATGCTAGATCTATAACACATAGATATCATCAAATTGGTGACTATCTTCAGCCAGTAGCTGGGATGCTGAATTCTCTATCAATTGCAGTTTCTGAATGGTCTTTAAATGCAGATAAACTGTAGCAAGTTTGGACAATCTCATCTGCAGTTTCCACTGATCTTTCAGATCAACCTTGGACTAGAGACAGGTAGGTCCAAAGAGACACTCAGGAATTACAACTTCCCCAATCACTTGATACAGATAGTCTTCACTTAACAACTGTCCTGTTTAGTGACCATTTGAAATTACAATGGCTTTGAAAAAGTAACTGCACACCCAGTCCTCGCACTTATTACTGTTACAGCATTCCTGTGGTCACATAATCAAAATCCAAGCACTTTGCAACTGGTGGCTCTTTATGAGCATCACAAGATCCCATGGTCAGATGATCACCATTTGCATGCTTCACAGCTGGCTTCCAACATGCAAAGTCACTGGAGAAGCCAACAGTAAAATTGCAAATCACAGTCACATGATGTCTCACTTAACCACTGTGGATGACTCACTTAACAACTGCAGCCGGAGTGACATTGTAACTCCAGTGCAGTCACAGGGTGTTTTGCTTAATGACTGCATCACCTTGTCGTTCCGTCCTAGTAGAGAAAAAGTTCATTAAGGACTACCAGAAACACATATATTTTAATCTTGAGGAAATAAATCCACTTTATATTCATTCCATTTATTTTTAAAAAGCTTTATTTTTAATCTCTTCAAATAATGTCCCACAAGTTAATTTGTTATCATTTTCTCTTTGTCTTCTCTCAGAAGCTCCTTTAATATGTCTCTTTTGTAAATCTAACCTAAGAAATCACTCTTGATTTATTATTTGTAGGTCCCCTTTACTTATTAGCATATCAGCGGTTTCATTCAAAAATCCAGTGTGTCATTTTTTTTCCAATATCATTCTTGTATGCTGGCATTTTAAAATCCATATTCAGATCCATATTCAAATCTCTTTTTTGCTTGCTAAAACTGGTTCCCCTTCTATAGCAACTTTTAAATCCCTTTCTATAGTAACAGTAATTTCTGTATTATTTCCAAATATCCTTGAATTCTTCTAAGTTAAGTAATATTGCTCCATTTCATTAATGGATCTCTTCTCCTTTAATTCTACCCTTTAGTTCTTTCTGGTTCTCTCCAGTCAACCTTCAAAGACTTCTCTTTTGTGGTGATGGTGGGGGTGTTTAGTCAACAACAGTTTCCCACAGGAGGACTTCTTACAGTTAGTTGCAAAATTCATATATATCTTTGTAAAATTTTAAACAACCCACAGGGAAAATTCTTTCAAGTCCATCTGGCCCCTTAATTCATTTATAATTTTCCAAAATCAATATTCTAGTCACCCTTTTGCTGTTTATTTAAAAGTATATTTTTAAGTCCGGAACCTCTAAGTCCATAAACTCTTTTAAGTCCATAAATCACTAGCGCTGATGATATTACCTAGTTTGGGTAATGAAACATCTACAAGAAAATAAGCAAGCTCAGAGAGCACCAAGGAGCCCTCAAGTCCATAAACTTGCACGAAACTTCTTTCATCAAAGATAGAAGGAAAGTATGTAATGAAAGTTGCCCTTCTGAAATTTCTTAACATTCAAAAAGCCATTAACAAGCAATTTCTAAGGTAATTAAAAGAGGAAGTATGCAAACCGAATGCCAAACCATGGCTTAGGTGAGATGACTTCCCCCACCCCAGCTCCTGGAGTCTAAAACCCATTCAAAACAGCTGTCTTATAGTATCCTCACCTCTGTTTAGAGCACTTGTGGGTGATTCCTGCTCCAGAGAGGAATTCCAAGGAGATGATCTGTTCACTGACTCCTCTTTGCCACCACAGCCATTAGCCTGACCCTCTGTGGAGCTACTTTCAGTTCACCATTGCTTCCTCAGAAGTCCTGTCCTTGCTGCTTTAATGAGGTTGGACTTAGCAAAGATGAATTCCTCTAGTTTCATTTCTCCTCTACAGGATATCATCTGCCAGTAGAAAACAGACATCCGTAAAGCGTGGTGAAATGGATAGGTAAATATAGGCAGATGTATAGAACAGCTGACTTAGCCCTCTGTCAAATTGCACGTACAATCAAGCCACAGTTGTGGAGATGTTCTCCCATTCTATTTCTGACCATGAGTCTAGAACTCTTCTGGAAAAGGTATTGAAAAAAAATAGGTAGTCACAGGTACAGAAAAAGGCCACAGGGTGAAAAGACTGAATGAACAGACTTTATGCTTGTCTAGTGCTACAAGGGAGCAGCAGTGTTAGCAGTAAGTGGCATGGCCAGCAATAGACAGAAATAGCCTGTGGAATAGAGGTTGTTCTTGCTTAATGACCATTCATTACCAACTATTCAAAGTTATGACAAACCCTCCAAAAGCTACTTACGATCCAGTTTCAGAGTTCCAACAGATGCACATCCTCCCACAGACCACATTTTGGGTGCTTACAACTGGCTCACCTGTATGGCCAACTGTAACATTCCATGGTCATGTGACTGATTTACAATGTGTGTTTTTTCTAGTTTCTACCTTTTTAGCTACTGTATTTTTCAGAGCATAAGATGCACCCAGATTTTCACCCCCTTTTGGAGGTAAAAAAGTGCATCTTATACTCCAAAAAATACGGTAGTTTCCAGAAAAAAAGGAATGTCGATTACAAAACTACATTGAGTCATTTAATGATTGTGGCATTTGGTTAACAACCGCCACAAAAAAAGTTATAAAATCAGTTATGTGGATGCCTCAACTTACGACAGCCATGACTTACAACAGAAATTCCATTACAGTCATTAAGTCAAGGTCTACCCATAGTCAAAATGGAACTACCTCCACCTTCACCAAACATAAAACAGTGAAGCCTAATCATGCGTAACCCCTTTCTTGGAAGAAATGGCAAAAACATATAATGCATTTATTGAGAAAAGAACCAACAGACTGCTGCCAGCTGAATACAGCTCTCTCTCTCCCAGTTTAAAACTATACTATATGCAGCACAGGACTAGTGTTCCCTCACAAGGACTAGCAGCTCTTTCAAAAGAGCACTCAACCCACATGTATAATGAATTTGTATAAGACTTGACAGATGCTTTGGAAAACCTCAATTGGATGCTTTTGTGGAAGCTACATATTTGGTCTCAAACTGGCCATAAAGTCTGGCAACCAGAGGAGGGGGCATATTTACAACTGTATTAAGTACCTTGGAGGAATTGGACCAATCCCAACCCCTGACTGCATTCTCAATCCTATTGCCAAAGAAGTGTGCTAAATTATATCCATGGCAAAAAAAAAAAATGGTTTCCGAGGAAGATTTTAAAGCTGAACATCTAAAGATTACTTTAAGCTGCCTCGGCTCTGGCTTAGAATGAGACAAAGGCAATGTCATGAGGATATGGCATTATAAAAAGCTTACCAGGACAAATTCCCTACTGCAATTAGGGGCACATGAGGATGAGCCTTTGAGTAGTTACAAGCCAGCAGCGTAAATGAGTCATAATTTCTGCTTGATCCGTTTTTCAACAGATTGCATGTACAATTTGGGGCTCTGAAGCCTGCCTGCCCTTGATGGGTTTCCAGAAGAAGAAGACAACAAAAGTGTCATTTAGTTATGTTTTTGCTTTCCCCAACAAAAATGTGAACAGACCAAAACCCTGTTCAGACCATTACTAACTAAAAGTAAGGCTAGCAAGAAAGAAGGATAATGGTTCCAAAACAATTACTCTGAATATTAGATCCATTAGAGCCCTGTGTATATTCCTAAGAGGATATATTTGAAGTATGTAAATGATAAAATCCAACACAGAAATCTTGCAAATTTCATATCCAATTTTTCTGTTATCATGCTAAGACAGTAGCTAGGTTGCATCAAAAACTGAAATAATGAAATAACATCTTATAAAAGATAAGGAAAAAGAATCTAGGCCAGAGGTCTTCAAATTTGGCAGTTTTAAACTGGTAAAAGAGACTCAGACTTTTATGGTAGTTGGAATATGTGGTATGATTGGACCCAGAAACGATGGGAGAGAGAGGGACGATAATGTTGGATTATAATTATAGATGATTGTATATTTATGGTAATCAATAAGTATTGGAAAGGTAAATTTGTATACAAGAATTTGTAAAGATTTTCTATTTTTACTCTCTGACTGCTGGTGTGTGTATATATATGGATATTTTGGCGATGTTACACTGTGATAGAAAAATTATTTTACATTTGTAAAAAAAAAATGGCAGTTTTAAGACTTGTGGACTTCAACTCCCAGAATTCTCAGCTAGCTGAAGAATTCTGGGAGTTGAAGTCCACAAGTCTTAAAGTTGCCAAGTTTGAAGACCTCTGGTCTAGGTCAATGTTTACTAACTGTGTCATCTTCCAGATGTATGGCGTTTAGGAATATATATGCTAGCTAGAGAATTCTGGTCATATCTGGAAGTTGCCAACTTTGGAAAATGCTAGTCTTCTGCTTTTCCTCTCTAGTCACAAGATGCCCAGTACTACAAAACACAAGCAAGATATGAGGGTGAAAGCCCCTTACTATTTATCCTAATAACATCTTATGATTCCTCCCAAACTGGCATTTAGAGCCATGCTGCTTCATGTCAAAAATTAAATAAGTTTTGGATGAGCACATGTATGTAATTATTTTCCCATCTTATGATTGTCTTCTGCAAATCCCCCAAAATAAACACTAGGAAGCATTAAGATTCATCCATATGTTCTATGCAGGGACAAAGGAAATGCTGCTTTAGTCATTCTTTTGTTAGTATTTCTTTGAAGACGTACAGCTGTCAGCAAAAAAGATGGCCCTCGGGTCCCTATTCCGGGTATTAGAGTGTCTGAAATTTTTACCCCATCCCAAATTCTCCTTGAAATATCTTCTGAGCCCCTGTCATTTCCTCAACATTGCAAGAGACATCTGGATCAACCAACTGCTTCTGTTAATTAATTTTATATTTAGTGCTCGGCTGTTGCCACCATTTGTTCTTTCTTTTATTTTCATAATATTTGTTTTTCCCCATCAACTAAAAACAATAACATTTTGAGATACAGTGCCATAAAGGAAGCTTCCAACATAAGTAGGGAGGGGGGAGAATGCCTATTTAGGAGCAGGGGGTGAAAGTATGTCCCTGCCAAATCACATACAGAGACGAATCTAAATGAGTGAATTTAGGTAATTAACACACAGCCAAGCCAAAGGACTAGATCTGGAATAGCTGCCAAACACCAATTACCTGTGCAGCTTAAAAGCATAGGCAATAAGCATTTCCCCAAAGCCTTTTCATCACAGCCTTATCAATTTTTTATGTTCGGCTTTTCTTCTTCAGGCAAGAAGAGGATGATAAAAAGACAGATCAGAATAAACACCTTGATTTGATTTTAGGGGGGGGACTACTCCGTGACAGGACAGCCCTTAGCTGACCTTGGCTCACCTAGGAAAGCAGCTCAGATCTGCTCAGGGCTTGAAAGGACCACAGGAATTCCCAAGGCTACAGCTGTACTAGAATTTTTTTAAAAAAAACATCCCAGAAGATGACAGTGGCAAACAATTTCTTTCTTTGCCAAGAAAGTGGTGCTTTCCCTCCCAAGATAAAAGCCAAAGTTGAGGACAAAAGTCAAAATCAACTTGAAGGAACCGTTTGGCTACCTGATGTGAGCAGCTAGTAATAACTATGTTCACACATCAAAACTCAAGAGGTTTAGAATACCAGGCCAGCCAAGTGGATTTTGGCAACTGAGACACAAAAGTTCCCACCAATGTCCTTTCCCTCCATGACTGTAAAAATACAAGGCTGTTAAATACAATAACTAAGTGAAAACTAGCTGTTTGAGGGTTTTACCTTACTCCGCTTAAGGGAAGAGATTTCTTTGGCATGTGTTGGCATTCATGACTTCCACAATCTCTCATACGGAAGAGGGAATCAACCTATTCTCCAAAGCACCTGAGGGCAAGACAAGAAGTAACAAATGGAAGATCATTAAAGCAAGATCCAACTTAGAACTAAGAAGAAATTTCCTGACAGTGAGAACAATTAATCAGTGGAATGGCTTATCTCCAGAAGATGTGGGTACTCCATCATTGGAGGTTTTCAAGAAGAGACTAGATAGTCATTTGTCCAGAATGATGTCAGATCTCCTGCCATGGGCAGGGGGCTGGACTAGAAGATCTTTAAAGTTTCTTCCAACACTATTATTCTATGTCCGTGATGGCAAACCTATGGCACAGGTGCCACAGGTGGCACGCAGAGCCATATCGGTGGGCACATGAGCATTGCCCTAGTTCAGCTACAGTGCACATGTGTGCACTGGCCAGCTGATTTTCAGGCCTTCCGTCCCACCGGAAGTCGGGAAACAGGCTGTTTCTAACCTCTGGAGGGCCTCCAGGGGTGGGGAAGGCCCGTTTTTCACTCTCCCCAGGCTCGAGGCTTTCTAGGGGGCGGGGTGGATTGCATCATGGGTGTGGGCACACATGCGCACGACTCCCCCGCACTCCCCCCGCTTTTGGCACGCGATGGCAAAAAGGTTAGCCATCACCGTTCTATGTTCTCAAATCTCCTTTGGAGGCCACACCAGACCAACAAGTGTTTCCGGCTTGCCTGTTCATAATTTATTATGGAAACATATCCATGAATAAATGTGCCTTAACCACATGCAGAGCACACTGCCTGGTTCAACAGTGTTTGAAAGGGTGATGGGATATCATCTAGCATGAAACCAAAAATCAAGGCATTAGCAAGATTGAAGGCTTCCATCAAAATGAAGAAAACAGTGTCACTCTGTCAGAATGCAAGCTCCATTGCTTTTCTCTGTGTATATGATGTAATGACACATCTACAAAAGGGAATTTGTGTTGCAGTATATGGATATAACATGGGTACAAATTAGGAAGTATACTTTCATAAAGGACTTCCCAAAGCTATTTAGCTTATTTGTCACACAATATTGTCAGGAAATCAAACAGAGAAGCAAAAATAATCAATTAATGGGTATTTGGAGGATCCAGAAACTGCTAAATTGCTCCACAAAGCCTATATTTGCAGGAAAAAAATGTCTATTCAAGACAAAAATTAAATGATTCCTTGGCATAGCTCTTTAAAAAATATAGATCTAGAAAAAAGAAACAATTTAGATATCTCTTTGGATATTTGCAGGAAAATATTGGAGAGCAATCAACATAAAGTAGTCACACTCTATTCCAGTCGTGTCCAAACTTGGCTACTTTAAGGCTTGTGGCCTTCAACTCCCAGAATTCCCTAGCCAGACATGGGGAATTGAAGTCCACAAATCTTAAAGTTGCCACAGTTGCATACCCCTGCTCTATTCATTAACTGGAGAACTAGCCAGTCAGGGAAGGATGTAAAATATACTTCTATTCACATTTGCTTTAACATTTAAAAAAAAAAAAAGACCCTCCTTGCAATTTTAGATCCTTGGGGCATGTTTCAAAGAAGTTTGAAAGGAGAAAAAAAATCAGTCAGAATTTTTTATTTCTCAGCTTATTATGATCTTAAAGTAATTTGAGTTTGTTACAAGGTTGATGAAAATTGGTATTCATATTGCTTTCCTAGGTATCCATTTTAAACAGCGACGGGTGAAAACGAAGCAAAGCTATGACACTACCCTTTTCCCCCCATAATAAGACATCCCCTGATAATAAGCCCAATCGGGCCTTTGAGTGCATGGCAAAAAGGCCAAGCGCTTATTTCAGGGTTCAAAAAATATAAGACAGGGTTTTATTTTCGGGGAAACATGGTAGTCATTTATTATCTTTATTATTTTTACAAATAACTCAAGCTGGTGAATATAGCCAACACAACTTTCTCTTCCTATTTTCCCCACAACAACAACCCTGTGAAATGGGTTGGGCTGAGATAGACTTAACAAAAATCACCCAGCTGGCTTTCATGGCTAAGGCGGGACTAGAACTCACCCAAGATCTCTACCCAAAAATTTGGCAGAGAATTTCAAAAGTCCATTTGTGCACAGCTCCCGCGCAGGAGCCCTGAACTCGCTTCACCTTGGGGCATTTTGGCATGGTTAAATGCTGCCACATCCAAAGTTGCTTGGACCATTTCACCCAGGTTGAAAGAAAAAAGATACCAAGAATACAGTGTCTGAAATTTCCAACCCTAGCTGGCCCACTCTTGCTTAAAATATATCAGTTTTGCAGGTGCCATTTCTTTCTTTTTATATATTTCAATACAAAGATTTCAGAGACTCGTTCTAGCCAATAGATCAACAGCTTGGCCACCCATATACAGTCCATCTGTAATGGGCCTTGATTTTACATGAATTTAAAAAAAAAGATGTACTACTGAACAAAAAAAAATCCAAGGGAAAATTTTAATACTGGTTATTGCTGCTGAAGCACTGAAATAACTAACTCCATTTTAATAAGGAAGGACAACTACATAACAGGAAACAAATTAGAACTCTTCTGCTGAAGAATGACTTGTATAAATTATTTTTACAGCAGTTTTATTTTCCCCATAATTATATTAATTCATTTGCTATTATTCACTGTAATAACACCAAACACAATGATCTCACTTACTATTAATGTGTCTCCGAGCTCTACTTTCCTGAGAGTCCCCCAGTAATTCAGAATTAGTTAAATGTACCATTAAAATAAAAGTAAAAACTAATTCCCATTTTTCTAATGTAAGAGGGAGGGATGGATGGATGGATGGGTGGGTGGGTGGGTGGATGGATGGATGGATGGATGGATGGATGTCTCTATGCAGCTTCTTCTCACAGCTAATTGATGAAAATTACTTTTTTTCTAGAAAAATTATGTGGCAGGAACTACTTTCATTTTTATTGGAGGAAAAAGGAAAAGGGGACAGTAGATGGTGAGATGCTTAGATGGTGTTATTGGTGCATTGAACATGAATTTGGGTAAAACCCAGGAGACAGTGGAGTACAGGGGGGTCTGGCATGCTTTGGTCCATGGAGTTCCAAAGAGTTGGATATGACTTAGTGACTGAACAGCAACAATAAAAAGTTTCATATTTCTGAAATCTGAAAGTACAATATCTGTCAACCTACCTTGAGTTTTCATCCTGACACATCTGAGTTAAACCTCACCCTGATGAATGAGAATTGCTTGGGTGATACAAAAGTCATTAAAGTAACCTATATTGTGGTATGAATTGAAACTAGGATACTTTATGCATTTTTCTCCTCCTCTCTGAGATGAATCTCTCAGGGGTGAACCTATCCCTGGTTCATAGTTTGCCTTCAGCAAGATTCTTCTTCCACCATCACTCCAGTTTGTTATCGTGTCTTTTCTTGTTCTGCTACTGCCTGCAGTTTTCAGCAGAACATCTCAATTAAAGTTAGTTGTCATTTCATCATACCCTATTGCTTAAAAAGATAACACTGGTATGTCTCAACAGAAAACAAGCTGGCATTCACTAATGTGGTTCAGCAAAAAGCATTTTATCAGTCAGGGATTGAATGCAGAACTATGAGGCATGACAATGAGAAGGCATGAAGGTTAAGTAACAAGCACTCGGTGTGAGAAACAATTCTAATTAATGAGGAGAAATATGAATAGAATGTAATTGCAAATCATTTCTCAAGCAATGGATTATTCTGCGCACCTCCTCTCTTGCCTTCAATATTGACAGTTGTTGCTATGAGATTATGCTTGCCTCATTTGGAACTGGCAACTGCCACATAAATCTAACAGATCTGGTTTTCAAAAATCCATACTACATTAGATGGCCCCAAGAAACACAGAAAAATGCAAACCCACAATGCCAATTAGCAGTCATCCAAATTTTGGGAGCTCAGATCTGGTAGCTTTATAAGTAGAGGTGGTAGTTCTTTGAACTAAATCAGTAAGCAATACCCCAGTCAGGAAACTACCAACTCAGACAAACAATCCAACAACAAACAACAGCCTAATTAAAGAACCACCAAGAACACTCCCACAAACACTGGCAGGGCAAGCGACTTATATATGAACAGAGGACAAAGCCCACTCTCTTCTAGTACTGATGAAATTACAAAGCAGGGTAATGAAATGCTTCCAACAAAACAACCAAGCTCAGAGACCAGCAAGTACCCCATAGGTAAAGTTCACAAGATAAAAATTTAAATTAAATTAAAATACATAGCAGCTGGGCATTTGTTAGGAGTTACAAACAAGCACTCAACGGGAAGAGTCAAAAGCAGGGGTGGGCTGCTGGGGGTTCGCAGGGATTTGGGAGAACCTCTAGCTAAGATTCTGTGCAGTTCGAAGAACCCCCAAATCCCACTCCTGACTGGCCCGCCCCACTCACCCCACCCTTCCCAGGAGTCCCCACGTGGCCCGTTTTGGATACAGGTAAGTACAGGGTGTGCACAAAGGATCAGGGAGGGCAAAAAACGGGCCTACCAGAAGTTTGAGAAGGCTGGAAATGGACCCTGCAGAGGGCCTTCGAAGCCTGGGGAGGCCATTTTTGCCCTCCCAGAACCTCAAGGAAAGTCTCTGGAGCCGGGGAGGGCAAACACACATACACAGCCATGGTGCAAGGAGGCCAACCAGGCCACACCCACCATGGCCACGCCCACCCAGCAACCAGGCAGAGAACCCCTTTCTGAAGCCTACCCCTGGTCAAAAGTTATGTGTGAGAGAGACCATTTTCTCTTGATATCCAGTTTATGACAACATGTTTTCCTATTTTTCACTTCTAGTGTTCCCTCTGTTCCTTCCCTCTTTCCTCCTCCTCCACTCAACAAGCTACTTAGGAAGGGACAGATTGCTCATGCCAGAGGTGTGAACTGTGAGTTTGCAAGGAAGTTTTGAAATTATAATGAGTGCCCTTGGGGCCACAAACTGCCCACTTCAGCTTGACCTTAGTAAATACAATAAATAAATGCAATGGTTCTGCAAGCATACAAAAATTAATTATATTATCTGAATTGACCATTGTTAGTATTCACTTCTACCCTTCAGCTGATGGAAGGAAATCAGAAAGAGAATGGAAAACAATTCCAACAAGGAAAGAAAATGAAAAACAGCAGAAGCCAATGTGATTACATTAGTGAAGATCTGAAAACAAAGATCTGAAAACTCATGGAAAGTTGAAATAAGAGTGGGTCCTGACATGGTTCACAGAATTGGAAAGAATGTGTTGAGATTGGGATAGAAAATAAAAAGGGCTTCTTTATATATGCTCAAAATAAAAGGAAGAAACTAGAATGAGCACCAATAGCTCCATAAAGAAGGGGCAATGCTAAGAGGGAGGCAAAGAAAAGGAGAACTTATTCACAGCCTACTATGTCTTAATCTTCTCTTAATTAGAATGTGTATTCTATACAAAGTTGTGAAGAATCAGACAAAGAGGAAAGGCTGCATCTTGAGATTGATAGAAACATAGTCAGAAAGTATTTATTTACATTAGAGGAATTATTTTTTCATAGCGAGGATAGTAATAATTGTATTAGTTTTAGGACCTACAGCTTAAGTAATTGCATATTAGGATCCTTATCCATCAAGTTATTGAAGGTCTGCCCAAAATATATTATCTTTTAGACACGGTGTCTTGCCAGATGATGGAAGAAGATAAATGTTCCTATCTTCAAAAAGTGTAAAATGTTAGGAACCAGTAACTATAGCCAGAAATCTCTCATTAACACTTTTGGGCAGATCATAAAAATATCAGTCTGAAAGTACCATAAAAACAACATGGCTATCAGAAATCTATACAGATTAGATAAATTGGTGAATCATAGTTTTCTTGAAAATCATATTGAAAGATTACCTATCAATGATTCCACATCAAACTAGCGAAAATCAAGGCAACTATCGTAAGGCTCATCCTACACTCTTCAACATTTATATTAATTATTTGGATGAAAAAATGGAGGCAATACTAATGAGACTTGTAGATGGTGTAAAGATGAGAACTGAGAAAAAAACAGTCAGTCTGTGAGTCTTGATCCATGCACACCACAACCATCAACAATTCAGAGGGTCATTTGTATGAATGAAATTTGAAATATGTCCAATCCTGCTTGAAGACACGAGAAAACTGGACAATGCTTTCACTTTGCATCAAAAGAGTTAAGTTTTTATATACTCTGTTTTGAATATCATCATTCCCCCTCCTCCTCCCCACCGCCCCGATCATCCATACACTAGTCTCCCTCATTTGTTCTTTTATTTGCAAAGTACAAAAAGGTAAATATAAACTTACTTGACGTGTTCCTGAAGATACAGTTGTATTTAAGATTCAGAAGAGCACCAGGAAAAGAAAAAATTCGGGGAATCAGAACTGTAACATTACCAGTAAAGAAAATTTATTGAAGAAAAAAATCATTTTTCAAAAAATTATGGGCCTTTCTTTTACTACTGGGAATGCAAAGATTAAAGTGAAGTCTATATATCACAAACAGAAGGACCAAATGATTTAAAACATTTGCTATAATGACCTGCTATGGAGCAAAAAAATCAATCTCCTTTAAAGCAAGAGTCTGTTAAAACAAGGCAAAGGCAAAGCTCAGAAAAGTTTTATGGGAAAGTGTTGATCTACTCATCCAGTGTTTGCATTTTGATGCAAATAATAACAGTAACAGTAATGATGATTGTTGTGTCATCTAAGGCCTTGCTTCAGAGATAGCAACTATAATCTTTGCAATAATAATAATACATTTAACTTATATACTACCCAACTCTCAATTACTATACTTTTTAATATTTTCTTTGTATACTGTCTTTGTATACCCTACAGGGACAGTATACATTTCTCTATAGGGAAATGGATAGTTTAACAGTTTGAGCAAATGGATAGTTTGATTCATAAACAAAATAAATAAATAAATAAATAATTTCATAGACAGATGAAGAAACAATTTTCACAAACCCCAATTTTAACAAATGGGGAAAATACTCCAAATACGTTATTGTACTACTAATATCTATAGTAAAGTTTTCCAATTTTTAGCTATCTATGATTGCACTCCTGTAATTAAGAGGATGAAACAATTGTTTTCATATCAATCATAGTATATCATATAGGTAACTGAACTATTTTCATAATAATGTGAGTTGGAATTCTTATCTCAAGAGTAGCATCTGAAGGTAAATAAGAAAATTTGCATAAGAGTTTTTTTTACTCTGCTCCCAAACTTGTCCGTGACACAATTCAAACCAGAAATGGATCTTAATGACATGGGGCAGCTGAAAACTGGGCAAAAAACAAGCCAGATTTTAGGCAGTGACACAATTCTTGCTGGGATGCCCATCTTATATCTGAAGACACCAGTTTATTTCCAGTAGAAAGTGGGGAGAGGGGATATTATTGGCAAATAAGATCTAACTTTAAGAACTACTTTAGGGATCCAGAGAAAAAGAAGCCATTTCAACATAATGTGACCTCTGGAAAACATTTCATTGGTTTATTATTTCTAAAAAAAAATTTTTTAAATCACTGGCTAGAAGAACAAAGTAGAAACTATAGGAATGAGTAAATCACTTTGTATTATTTATCAGGAGGAAGCCTGTATCTAAACTTATGAGAAGCAGTTGCAATCTTTATATTGTTCCCACAATAATATCGTAACAATGAAAAACCACAATATATCCAATATCCAGGCTCCAAGTTATAATCTTATAAATAGAAATCCCATTGAGTCAGATTACTGTTCATTTATCATTAACCCCAAACATGTTCATGTTCCATGTTTGAAATGTATGTTTTACAAACATTTCAAAGCTTCCTGATTACAATGGTTTAACTTTACCACATGACCCAATGGCTGCCTTGCTTAATTTCTTTGAGAAGGATATGTCATCCTTGCCAGGATTTGTAAAATAAATATTTTGGAACAGAAAAGGAAGTGCTGGAAAAGTAAGAGGAGGAGAATCAAACAGAAGGGATAAGGTCACCTAATTTGGGTTGCAAAAAGCCCCAATATCAGATGGTAGTAAATAAAATAAATAGTAATAAATAAATATCTGGAACATTCTAACTTTTTTCTATCATCTAATGATTATGCTGGTTTGTAGCCCAGAAAGAGAATCTCTAAGAAATTCCTTCCCTACCATACAACCAAAAAGGAATCTTATGTTAGAAAAATGACAGAAACTTTCCAATCTCATGTCAATGTCATCATGAAACAATGTGGGAGATTCTATGGCTCACACATCTAGTCTCCCTTTGACCGCATATATGGAGCTTGGATCATTTGCTTGGAACCTAAATTTCCTCAAAATTCCTTCTACATCACAATTTGAGAAAGTTTTTCTTTTAAATGACAAAAACCATTTACAGTTAGAATGGCAATCACATTTTTTGTGTGCAAGGCTAACCACACTTTAAATCACCGGAATAGGCTACGTTCATATGTGTATATATGTATACAATTTTTGTATGATCAGGAGAGACAGTGGATGTTAAAAATTGTGAAATACATAAATACTTACATTTTTCTGGTTCAGATGCTGTGGATTCAAAAGGCTGTTGCAAGCAACAGAAACTGTGTACAAACAGGAAAAGTTAATGGCACATAATTTCGGAGGTGATTGGAGCATCTGTTTTCTAGCAGATTTTTTTTCCCCTCCCAGTTCACACTTTGTTAAGGAGGCTTTCCATGGGATGTTTACTAACATGGATATTAAGTAGGGTTCTCAACCTACTGAAGATTGTTTAATTGATTAAACATCTGCCTTTTAACCAAGTAGTGAATTAAGTGAATTGAATGTGTTTTGCATATTACTCAAATCTCAACACTGCTTCTTCTTTTTTTAAATATGAACTATTAGTTTTTAATTTTATTTTGCATCAGTGTTCAGTGTTCATATGGAGGAATGGTTATCTATGCAAATGATCCTTTGTTACAAACAGAAGGGGAGAGAAACCTCTGGCAGATGGCTTCTTCTAACCATTCTCCAGTAAAAGATATTTAAATTAAGCTGTCACCTATCAAAGTGAAACTCCTGATGCCCCTCTAGATTATCCAGTTGAAGCTTTTTCAGACTTTTTACCAAGGACTTTAGCTGAGCAATAGGAAAAATATCATGTTTTGCCAAAAATAAGACCCAGTCTTATTTTGGGGGGGATGTCTTTTTTTTTTCCCCATGTACAGGAGGAGTGAGCGCAGGAACCAACAGGAGTGGGAGCGCCACTCCCGTTGGGTCAGCCCTCTCCATCCCACCATCTCCTTGCCTGCAGCCACAATGGGCCAAGCTCTCAGCTCGCCCTAGCCTCTGCCCTCTTTGCCTGGTGGCCCTGCTGCTGCTGGGACGCTGGAGCTTGGGTCTCGCTCAGGCTGCTGCTACGATGAGGCAGAAGGCAGTGCCGCACATCAGGATCACCTCTCCCTTGTGCCTCTGCTCAGCTGCTGGGCATGCTGCAACTGCTGCTGCTGGCCTCGTGGGTGCTCTTCGCCCTCCTGGCCATGCTGTTCTCAGCCACCCTGCTGGGCCGCTCCTGCCTGGTGTGGGGCAAGTCGGCCCAGATCTACTACCTCCAGAGTGCCTCCCCACTACCAGCAGCCTGCCAGGGCCCCTTCACCAGTGGTTGCCAGTTGAGCCATGCCGCCTCGCCCACTGTGGCCTTCAGGCTCTGCCCCTCCTCTACCCTGAATAGCTTTGGAGGGCAGGAGCTCTGGGGTGACTCTGCAGCAGGATGGAGGGGGGAGGGAGAGATTGCCCCTTCCTCCTTGCATCCCTTTCCTGGCTGCCAAGCCCCTGGCCTGCCCTCCTGCACTACAAGGGCGAGCAAGATGCGCAACTCAGTGCTGCCAGTATGCTGTGCAATGCAAGCCATGCAAAGCAAACACCCACCCCCCGACCCTCTTGGCTCCAGGCACAATGTGGACGAGTGGTGCACAGGATCCCTGGGGCAGAGGCCTCCCAGTGCAATGCTCTGCCGCAGCTCCGGAGCAAACTTTCACCTTCCCCGCACAGGATTGCAAAGCTTTCTACTATGCTTTAAACAGAGGGGGCAACCTTGGCAACTTTAAGAACTGTGGACTTCAACTCCCCAAAATTCCCCAGCCAGACATGCTTTGAAGAAAATCAAAAGCATCACAGGTAAATGGTTATAGGAAGGCAGCCAAATAAATACAACTTTCTATGCTCAATTATGTATATTATTTAGATTTTCTTAATGTTTTCACCTGGTATTTCAGGCTAACTCTGCCCACAGCGGGGGTTCGATCCTGACTGGCTCAAGGTTGATTCAGCCTTCCACATTTCCAAGGTTGGTAAAATGAAGACTCAGGTTGTTGGGGGCAATATGCTGACTCTGTAAACCACTTAGAGAGGGCTGTGAAGCAGTATATATGTTTAAGTGATGTTGCTATTGCTATTTTATTAAAGTGTTCGTCTTCCCTTTCTCCACACACAGACAGACCCAGACAAATTTCTATTTCCCTTTTCTTGAATTCTAGCAAGAACCTACCAATGTTGCTTCTGCCTTTCTCAATGGCTGCTTTTATAGAGGCGATTTTATTAGCCCACCTGCTTTCTAACTTTTACTGACACGGAAAGGTGATAAGGGAGATCACATGAAACTTGTCATTGGAGCTCACTAATGCCTTTAGTCCCATTGCTACCCAGTGTGTGTGTGTGTGTGTGTGTGTGTCACAGCAGTTATGATGCAAGTGTTTTTATCAATCCAAAGGAGTCAGGGGGAGGAGGGGGGGGAAGCTTATTTTTCTGCCTTAATAATTAGTCCTGCAGGATTTCTCCCAACAGCGCCTATCGGTAAGGGGAGCTCAAAATAAAATAAAATAATAAGGCACCAAACTTGTGCTGTTCACACAGAGTGTAGAACTCGCCTCCTGCTTGAAATTCAAATGAGTGCTGCTCTGACCTTTACTGTCACATTTTTATTTCATTGACAGTTTACAAGTCCTCTCTACCATGCAGGTCATGTTTTAGTTTAAACAGAAATACACTTGTAGGTGTTAGATACTAGTTAATTATTACACTGAACTCATTCTAATTAGCTTCCGTTGTTATATGCTGCCCTTTGGGACCTGCCCCTGTTGTCACTGAAAATGTTTTGTAGCAAAATAATTGGTCTGAGATCTGTATTTCTTCTTTTTTCTCTTCCCATCTCACCCACTTTTTTTTCTTTCCTTCTTACATTATTGATTTTGCACGTGCTTGATCTTCACCACTCTTGCGGTGGCAGTCACACACACCCCCAGGTCTAAAAAAGGGGGGGAGGGGGAGCCTAGAAGGCTGAAAAACAGCATGAGCTATGTACAATACATTAATTGTGAGGTGGGAAGAGATGGTTCTATCTTTTTATCTCACCAGGCTTGGGAAATTAGATGACTTGGTAAATGTGAGGATCAATGGGAGGAGATTCTCTTCTCCATCTTGAGATAGGAAGGCAATATCTTGGCTTGTCAGAGAAACTAGACTGAATTTATTTGTTCATTCATTCATTTACACCATGCCTTTATTATTTTTTTATAAGTAAGTTTAGGTGGCGAATATACCTACTGTACTAGTCCTTCTTCCTATTTTCCCCACAACAACCCTGTGAGGTAGGTTGGGCTCAGAGAAAGCAACTGGCTCAAAATCACTCAGCCAGCTTCATTCCATTGTGATCCTTGATACCATTTCATTACTGCTGTATGTAAACAAGAAAACATGACAGCTCCTTCACTGAACTATTCTAGCTTTAAAATATCGCAGAGCTTAGCCCAACACTAGAAATCAGCTCACAATCTTTTAGGAGACAAACTGTGTTAAGCATGGTTGTTTTAACTTTTCCTGATGACAACTTTCTACTTCAGAAGGGAGGGGAAAGCACTTGATGCTAATTGTTAGGGAAAACCGATGAAGCAGAAATAGCAGTAGTGTTGGGGGTGGGGGGGAGATTGTACAGTACTGGAGATCTTGACTTAAGGAAAACTATATGTCAGGCTCCCAAAACCAAGAAAGATACTTTGTGACTCTTCCAAGCAGATTTCTTTATTGTTCCTTAGCTTTAGACAGAATCTTACCAAACTAAAGCAAACTACCAGCCACACAAAGCATATATCTTGGCAACTATTACAGACAGGCTGTCTTCACCGGGGTGAAATGCTCCCAGTTCGGACCGGATCACCCAATCCGGTAGCGATGGAGCCTTGTGGTTCGGAGAACCGGTAGCAAAAATCCCTGCCCCCCCCCCCCCACATGCCCAGCTGAGCCGCACAATCATCAGAGACTTTTTTTTACTTTTAAAAGCATTTTTTCTACAACTACGGCTGAAAAAATGCTTTTAAAAGTAAAAAAAAAGCCTCTGATGATCGCGTGGCTCGTCAAAGGCATTTAAATGAAAAAAACCCTTTTTTTTCTTTTAAATGCTCTGATGATCCCAGCTGAGTTCCCTGATCGGCAGAGGCTTTTTAAAAAAGCCTCTGCCGATCAGGGAACTCAGCTGAGATTGTCAGAGCCTTTTGAAAACATTTCTTTACAATCTCTTAGCCGAAGAGGTTGTAGAAAAAATGGTTTTAAAAGTTAAAAAAAAATTGGCCACGCCCACCCAGTCACATTACCCCCACCACCAAGCCATGCCCACAGAACCGGTAGTAAGAAATTTTAGATTTCACCCCTGGTCTTCACCCTTTTTCTCTCACACAAATTATCTGAACTGAGTTGTCTCTTGCTCCTCTAAGAATGTACTCCCTCTCCCTAGGGAATCTGGCCTATATTCCATCACTCTGAGTGTAGTCAAAGACAAACCTTGGACTTCAAAAGAGCAGATTTCAATAAAATAAGGGCAGTAATAGGAAACATGAGAAATTAGCTCAAGGTGGGTGGGAGATATTTCAAAGAAGATATTAAAAAATACCATTACAATTTCAATAACGAAAACATAAGGTAAAAGTAAAGGTTCCCCTCACACATACGTGCTAGTCGTTCCCAACTCTAGGGGAGTAAAGGTTCCCCTCATCTCCATTTCAAAGCCGAAGAACCAGTGCTGTCCAAAGACATCTCCGTGGTCATGTGGCCGGCATGACTAAATGCCAAAGGTGCACAGAACGCTGTTACTTTCCCATCAAAGGTGGTTCCTATTTTTCTACTTGCATTTTTTACATGCTTTCAAACTGCTAGGTTGGCAGAAGCTGGGACAAGTAACGGGAGCTCATCCCGTTACGCGGCACTAGGGATTTGAACCGCTGAACTGCCAACCTTTCGATTGACAAGCTCAGTATCTTAGCCACTGAGCCACCGCATCCTTTAAGGAAAACATAGTAGGAACCAAAAGAAGCCAATGTGGCCAAAGAAAAAACTTCAGTCAGAAAATGAAATGAGGCTTATACAAGAAACAGAAAGAAGGCCAGGTCACAAAGAAAGATTACTGACCACTAACCCCAAACCTTTAGAGTTAAAAGTGAAAATTCAGATGAGTTAAGATTATCAAGAATAATAAAAAGACATCTTTTTTTTAGATACATTCAAAATAAAAGAAAAAAACAACAGACTCACCAGCTGTTCAGTGAAGAAATTAAAATACTAACAAGTAAGAAAGAAAAGTTTCCTAGATTGGATCAGACCAGGAATTTGTGAGGAATAGGATGAGGGAGCAGCAGTCAAGAGTGAATCTTGAGATTAATGGCAACATAGACCAAAAAAAATGACACTGTTCTTTGATTCTTTAGATGACTTTATCCTAATGTACTGAAGTAACTAGCTAATGGCCCAGCTGAACTTTGGAAAATCCTGAATATCTGGTGAAGTGCATGATAATTGGAGAACAACAAATATGGTTGTATCTTCCAAAAAAGGGGGAATGAAAATGAAGCAAACTACAAACCAGTCAGTCTGACATCAATACTAAAGTACTAAATAAAATATACAAAAATACAAAATTCTAGAGTGAATAGTAGAGATCCATCAGCAAGCACCTTAAAATCAATACTGTAATTATCAAAGGTTCCCATGTATTTGAATGAAATAAAAGAAAAAAGCACCTAACTTTAATGTAATTTGTTGACTTCAGTCCTCTTTATTTGACCAGTTGGACCCACACGAAACTCTAATTCAGAGCCCTGGTGGCGCAGCAGACTAAAGCACTGTTTATTAACATCAGCTGCCTGCAATTACTGCAAGTTCAAATCTCACCAGGCTCAAGGTTGACTCAGCCTTCTATCCTTTTAAAGGTAGGTAAAATGAGGACCCAGTTTGTGGGGGCAATAAGATGACTTTGTATAAATATATACAAAAGTATGAAGGCTATTGCTTAACGCATTGTAAGCCACCCTGAATCTCCAGAGAAGGGCGGCATATAAAATCAAATCAAAAATAAATAAATAAATAAATAATAATAATAACGTTCAGTACTGAAGATACATAAATATTTAGAAAGTCTGAATTGGATAAATATGCACAGTATTGTACATATAATTCCCACAGTTGTTAATCTAACAAATTCATCTGCCTAGATCCAGCCCAGTCAGCTAAAGAACATTATGGCATCACAATAAAATTGTTCAGTGTAGTGGAGCATATTCATTTTACATTTTAGCTGCCACATTCACAGATGATTTGACAGGATAATCATTCGGTTGAAATACATAAAATAGGAGAAGATTTTAAAAGTAAACGTGCAGTTGAAACCAGAGAATTGGGGGTGGGGCATAATGGACATCTTATGGAATATTGTTTTTGGCAGCACAACTTTTATATGCTCAAAGGTAGTAGGACTTGCAAATACCTACGATGGAATAATGAATGTGAAGCTGATGTAGATGGCAGAATTGACAGCCTTGATGAAAGAAAAGACAAATTTTGTTTCTACTTGGATACCACTTTTCAACTTTTTGCCAAAAACTGATTCGGGAATTTGATTATTAGAATTTTATGAGCCTGTGGAGATAATGTAGACAAATGTTAATCTTAAAGTAAGAGTTCGATGCATACTTTTTATCTATATCTATACCAAAGAAAGTCAGAAGTCATTCTTTTTCTACTTTCCTTACTTTATTTTTTCTTTTCTCCACACTTCTATTCCTTATCTTTTCTGAGCTTTTTTTCCAAAAACTTTTTCTGCTTGTTTTTTAACTTTTTACTTTTTTTGAAAATGTATACACACACATAAAATAGAGATGAGGAGAAAGCCCATAATGTGGATGAGAAAAATATGACATAGTTAGCCCAAGGGAGGGTGAAACTCTCACCTCAGACAGTGAAATCAGCAGCATGGTGGTTCTACCCAGTGGTGGGTTTCAAATTTTTTTACTACCGGTTCTGTGGGTGTGACTTGGTGGGTGTGGCATGGCTTGGTGGGCGTGGCTTGGTGGGCATGGCAAGGGAAGGATACTGTAAAAACTGCATTCCCTCCCCAATCCAGGGGAAGGTTACTGCAAAATCCCCATTTCCTCCCGATCAGCTGGGATTCAGGAGGCAGAAAATAGATGGGGGCAGGGCCACTCAGAGGTGGTATTTACCGGTTCTCCGAACTACTCAAAAGTTCTGCTACCGGTTCTCCAGAACTGGTCAGAACCTGCTGAAACCTACCTCTGGTTCTACCACTCCTCATTCCACAGTCTGAAGGGCTGAGTGTTCCTATGGATTCCATCACTATCTAAAATAAAGAAGCCCATCATTCTGAATTTTCAGAATTAGGCACTAGATTAGGGGTGTCAAAATCACATCGTCACAATGGCGTCATTTGACATATTGGGACTTTTTCCCCTTCGCTTAACATGGGTGTGGGCATGGCCAGCATGTGATGCATCCAGCCTGTGGGCTGGGAGTTTGACAGCCCTGCTCTAGATGATTGTTTTGGAGAGAAGTAGCCAGGAAGCCCAGTATCATTCTCTGAAAAATATGACCCCAGAATAAAGCATTGTAGCTGCAATGGCCACAATATCACCTTATAACAACTTACATGAAGCCACATGAAACCACATGAAATCCCCTCATTCTAAGGATGCAGCAAGTGATATTTCAAGGGATGATGTCATTACCATCACCAAAAAGAAGAAAAAATGGGAAGAAGACAAACACCTGCCACTGAATTCATTTAATCTGAGTTTCCACTCTCTGGTTTCTTCCTTTTTGTGTAAATTGGAAGCAACATGTATCTTCGGGTGCTTCAGGTGCTATTTGATCTGCCAGCATCAAGTTTTCTCTTTTCTCCACCCTGGAAATATCGTTAGTTGAGCATAACACCCCATTGGATGTCATCTTGTCTAGATTAGAACCAAAAAGTACTGAATATGTTGATATATATGTCTGTTAGTGCCTAAAAATCATTACTTGAATGCTATCTTTACCTCAAGCAATTCTTTGTTGAAAACATCGTAGTTCTGTTTGGCTGGAAGAAGCATTCTGGAAGAAAACCCACATGGTGGGAAATCCATCTTCTGTTCTCTGCCTGGAGGAAAATTGCTTCAGTTTGTCTCACAAATTAGCAGGTAGGTTCTGGGTATCTGAGAACAGGTTGCGAAGAGCAAAGGCCTTCAAATGCAGATTGCTCTTGAGATTTATACCCTTTCTTTAGAAGTTAATATAGTGGCCTTATGTGATCTACAAACTTAGGAAATAAGTTAGCAAAGCCCAGGAAACACTGTACATCCTTCACATTATAGAGTGCTTGACACAAAAGTACAAAAGCATCCATGTCCAAGCTGTCAGTAGAAATCTGGTGTGCCAAATAGTCCTTGAGTTACAACCATTTATTTAGTGTCCATTTGAAGCTATTATGGCACTGAAAAAGAGATTTATAACCTTTTTTCACACTTATATCCATTGCAGCATCCCTATGGTCACATGTCAAAAATTGGATGCTTGGCAACTGGCATGTATTTATGACAGTTGCAGTGTCCTGGGGTCACGCAATCACTTTTTGCAATCTTCTGACAAGCAAAAGCTCTACAGAGAATCATTAAAACTGCCCAGAATATCATCTGATTCCAGCTACCAGCCCTGGATGACATCTTCGCATCTCGCTGTTTGAGAAAGTTGCATAACATTCTCAGAGACTCTTCCCATCCTGCTTACAATCTTTTTGGACTGTTGCCTTCTGGCTGAAGATACAGAACAATTAAAACTCGGACCACACGTTTTCTGAATAGTTTTTATCCCAGAGCTATAATTGCACTCAACAATGAACTAAAGGGCCACCATCAATGAGCTGTTGGACAGTACTACTTGGTCTGTTGTGTGGATATTTGGGTGGTTTAGAGGTGGGGAATTGTGGTGGGTGGGGAATTGTGGTGGGTGGGAGTGTGTTTGGGGATTGTTATGTGTGTTGGACCTGGTCTTTGGGTGTTAATTGAATTTCGTTGTATGGGTATACTGTGTATACATGTACAATGACAATAAAGTTATTATTATTATTAAATGAGGAAGCTAAATTCACTTACTAACTGTGTTACTAACTTAACTGCCATGATTCACTTAACTGTGGCGAGAAAGATTATAAAATGGGGCAAAGCTTAACAACTCTCTTGTTTAGTGCAGAAATTTTGGTCTCAGTTATGGTCATAAATCAAGGACTACCTGTAGTACAATTAGGCTAGTTTAGACAAGCATTTCTCCAATTTCTCCCAATGTTTTAATCAAATGCCTTTTATTTTATTCATTAATGTACTTTTGTTTTTCTTCTATGGACTGCTTAAATATCATCGGTTGTGGAAAGGCGCAATATACATTTAATAAATGAAAGTTGTAGAGTATATAATTCATTTTAATAAGAATGAGACAGAAGTAAATGCAGAGCTAAGGGATTAATTATGGGATGGTGTCAGGATCTTAAGAGGAATCTTATTTAGTATGCCTCAGATATGAGTGGGTATAATAGACTCTCAAATCAAATCAGATTCAGATGAACTGTTTCATCCAAAAGGAATCTTAATTTACACAAACTCTGTTTTATATTTCAGAGTTACATTTACTACAAACAATACAAAATATACTCAGGATGTCCAAAGTAGAGAAAACTGCTTTTCTTACCCAATTATTTTTCCCACAGCTTTTCCTGTTAGCACATGCTAAGGTCTCCTTCATCCAAGTTCATGAGCAAGCTTTCCTCCACTTTTGAAATTGGCAGAAATGTATGCTGGCATAATGGGAGAGGGAAGGGTGGTTAAGAAATATGGAAAATAAACAAATAAATAAATAAACAAGTTGCCCTGACTACCAAGCCCTGGTTTTATCTCAGGCAAACTAGTGGTATGGTCACTTTTACTGCAGCCCAAGTAAAAATGGTCAAGGAAGACAGTGGTGAAATCTAATTTTTTTTACTACCTGTTCTGTGGGTGTGGCTTGGTGGGCGTGGTGTGGCTTGGTGGGTGTGGCTTGGTGGGCATGGCAGGGGAAGGATATTGCAAAATATCCATTCCTATCCCACTCCAGGGGAAGGATACTGCAAAATCCCCATTCCCTCCCCACTCCTGGGGGAAGGATATTGCAAAATCCTCATTCCCTCCCCACTCTGGGACCAGCCAGAAGTGGTATTTGCCAGTTCTCCAAACTACTCAAAATTTCTGCTGCCGGTTCTCCAGAACCTGTCAGAACCTGCTGGATTTCACCCCTGAAGAAAGACAATATCCGAGACCGAAGGGGACATGCTCACAGCAGCATAAACTAAGCAGTGGAAGCTGGGCAAGATCCCAGTTCCTGTAAGCATATAATACAAAGAGGTCTAGATTGTGTTCACAACCAAAATTGTGTTGGGGGGAAAGAATTGTTCATCCAATAGTGCATTAATTCACTAACAAGTCTGTTGCATGCTGTTGGCAGAGCAGGAACTAGCTTGAATATATTGTTGGAAGCACATTCATTTATTCCAAAGGCTTAGCGAAAGCTACATCTTTTCTTGCTTCAGCCAACACAATGACAATACCAGATTGTCATAACCAATCTGATTGATAATGTAAGCAGGTTTGGTCAACATCAGTGTGACAGAATGCTTCAGCTGAGCATCAGCAGCAATTCAGTCATTTGACCACTCAGACCTGCAATGTCTCAGACCTGGCACAATGAGTTAGTTAACACTTGGAAGTCTGAGGAGAAGTTTTGAAATGAGAAGAGATGGCTGATGAACCATGTTGGACTTGACAAATTTGGCATTACTAAAGGCATGTTAGATCCAGAGTCAACCAAAGGTCATGGAACTGCTCCAGGGAGAAGACTACTGAAGCATCCCACAATTACCCAAATACAAAATGGAGGAGAAATGCAGTGAGATCGTCTTAAAGCATCTGACCTGAGGGAGGCTGAGAAATTGAAGAAGATCAAGTGCTACAGCTCTGGGATATGGCCAGCCAAGTGTAATTAATGCCCTTACTTAACTCTAAGGATGGGGGGGAGTGGGTTTCTAGAAATAATTACCCATGTAACAGGATAGGCTTTACTAGGAGCAGATGCTTTGTGTTGCCAGCAGAGGACTA
The DNA here is from genome assembly GCA_012654045.1 of Ptyas mucosa. NCBI lineage: Eukaryota > Metazoa > Chordata > Lepidosauria > Squamata > Colubridae > Ptyas > Ptyas mucosa. The sequence continues at coordinate 13,218,328 of WNWU01000002.1, read as the reverse complement.
ATTAACGTCAAAACAATTGAATGAGCTCACATGAATCACTATTTCGCTGCCTGTTTAACACAAAAAATACAGGAAGATGAAAATTATTGAAATGTTTTAATTGATACTTAACAAAAATTGATTGTTTTAAGAAAAAGAGCTAATCTTGCATAGATACAAATAAAAGGGGGGGGGATCACAGGAAGGTTTTTATGTGCTGAGTTTCTGATCCCTTCCTAAGAGCCCAAAGTCTCATGACAATCAGTGATTGTGCATTTTCAATTGCAATAACATAAAACTCATGTTGCAGTGCTTTAGCAAAAGTTCACTGTCTCCTACACATGACTGGGTTTCGGTTTATAGTTCCATGTTCAAATATGCAGAAAGCAACATCTTAGTAAGTCTAATTCCTCTCCAAAACATATTTCACAGCAGTTCTGTTAAACAAATGTATATAAAAATACTGTGCGTCATTCAAGGAATTTTTCAGATATTGTCATCTAGAATTCTATAACCATGTTAATCACCTTCAATCTTCCTGCTATTCCAGAAAGACAATCATTTTAGGATGACAGTCTCTTGTAGATTTTCATATTCATCCTTTCACTGGGGGGGAAAAAGTCAGTTTTCCAATGTCAGATCCATAGCTGCTAATAGCAGTAAGTTAGAAGTGACCTGAAAACATTTCTGAGGCTCAAAGAACAGTGCTTCGACTTATCTGTTGTTCTCAGCTGATAACAATGTCAGAGAGGGCTGTTGTAAAACTTGAGAATGTCCCTTGATTAGAAAAAAAAATGATGCCCAATTAGGTTTAGAAAGAGTGACAAAGAATTGATGCCCAATTAGGTTTAGATAAAGCTCTTCTCTGTAAACCTCAATTACCTGTGATGCCTTATGACATTCAGCATTTACAAAGTCTAATTACACAATACTGTCTGACATTTAACGTCTATGGATAATTTCAAAGACTTCTACTTCAAAGGGGGCTGCTCATAAGCAACAGTAATCACTTCAATTAGCTTGGCACCATTACAATGTAACAAGACCATTTGACTGCCTATTAGAAGCAGCCAAGCTCTTCAAGTGTGTAAAATTAGCAGGCATCGCTAATTTCTGGGCAGCACTACATTTGCATGGGAAAACATAGTCCTTTAAGCCAAAAGGGGAGTTTCACTCTTGAAACAACTTCTGAGCCTTCGTGACATGTGCCACGATGCTGTTGCAGCAAGAAATATACTTCAAATAATGCAATCTCGTAAACAAAACAATCTCACTCCATTCTAGCAGTTACCATTGCAGATCACCAATTCTGACTTAAGGCCTTTAGCACGGCTAATGGTGTTTATATATCTGGAATTAGCATCCATTTAGCTTCACATACCTGAGTATCTCTAAATTCAAGAAAAGTCCCTGGGCTGATGACCAGCAAAGCCAGTTGCACTGAAATCAGTGCAGGAGGAATCAGCAGATGAGTATTGGATCTGGGTAGGAAATGGAACTGAGAATTCAGTTTAACATTCTATAGAGATCTTTCTCACCCATACTCAGTTACCGAAAGGCTCATTCTGCAAAAGGAGACTTTGCTTTTAATATAAATGTAATGTTTACAATTACAGATTTTTTTTTGTTGACAATTTCCTTTAAATATAAATTTATTTACAATATTTTTGTCTATTTTTCTACTGAACAGCCCTCAAAACAGATTGAAACAACTTCCTGTATAACTGCTTTGTACGGTAGCAGATGTCACGGCTTTTGGATGCTTTTTATAAAGTGGTTTCTGGAAAACTTCCCCCCAGTATTATCCCAATTTTTCCTCAAACTGTTCAATTTTAACTTTGAATTCACAGTAAAATCTGACTTGCATTTTTTAAGATGTGGACTTGCAATAGTAGTCTAGTAGTTTAGAAGATATGTGTCAATAACTTTTTAACCATAATAGTTCCTGTAAGCAACATTTGTTCTTCAATTCCATAATACCTCATTAATGTAATTAAGAATGATACAAATATTCTGTTTCAAAGACAAATTCTGTGACTTTCTTCTCAAGCTTCAGGGTCTCGTTCCTTGTCTTTAAGGTCCTATCTTAAGGGTCCTCCTTCTAGTCTGAAAAAAAAGCGGATTATTCATGAATTGCATGAGTTGCTGATGTAGTATTTAGCAACAGCACTTAGACTTATATACTGTTTCACAGTGCTCTAAAGCCCTCCCTAAGCAGTTTACAGAGTCAGCATATTGCCCCCAACAGTCTGAGTCATCATTTTACCCAAGGCTGAGTCAACCTTGAGCCTGGTGATATTCGAACTGCCAAATTGTAGGCAGCCGGCAGTCAGCAGAAGTAGCCGGCAGTACTGCATTCTAACCACTGTGCCACCCCGGCTCTTTGTTGGCTGATATCCAGCAATAATATTCTTTCTCCATATCAAAGCCATGAGAGAAATTTGGTAGCTTGAGCTTTGAAATCACTGAAACATTTGCTTTCAGTTGCAAATTGTAATAAACTTCTGGGTTTGTTTTTTTTAATGTGATACCCTGTTTCCCCCAAAATAAGACATCTCCTGATAATAAGCCCAATCGGACTTTTGAGTGCATGGCAATAAAGCCAAGTGCTTATTTCAGGGCTCAAAAAAATTTAAGACAGGGTCTTATTTTTGGGGAAACACGGTACAGCAGCACTCCCATTTCTCCAAAAGCTTGTCTCGTATGTTTTTATACAACATCGTGATATATCATTTTTTTGCAAATCCTTAGAAAGGTTGGTTCAATCAGATGGCTTTCTGGTTTGCATGAAATTAGTAATTGAGCATTTTGTCTGACCGGCCAAGGCAATCATTTTCCCAAAACAGCTGTATTTCACAAAACTGTGAGACTAGCCTAAACAATAAGGAAGGATGGCTGCCTAACAACAACCAAGCGGGAAACTCAGATAATCTCTCTTCAAGGATCTTCTTGTTTATTCCCTTGACCCGTTTCTGTATTCTCTTTTTCTCAATAAATTCCTTTGTGTGTCTAGAAATCTATCATTAGTTTAGGCAGGGGATTTCTCATTAAATATTTTGCCAAGTCTCCACGACCCTGTAACTACTCTAATGCTTTCAGAAAATTCATACAGTTTTGTTTTATATTCATTAATGTACTTGGAAAGGAAAAAGTCCTTGTTGGAAGAGATAAGAGCTCCATGGCTGGAAAGAAAAACCAAGAATAACTTTCCAACAAAATTTAAAGATCTGTCCATTTTTTTATTCAGTTAGTATTCAGGATCAGACCCAAATACAGATTTCATTCTCATTGCTCATGAGAAAATGTTGCTTACATTTTAATTATGTGTAATTTTAAAAGCCTTCATTTACATGGTTTAGTGTTTACCAACCGAGAACTAATTTAATCAGCCTTTTTCAATGGGTTTGCTATCCAAAACCATTGAGATTCAACACAATTCACCCACATATTTAGAGGATGTCATAAAGAGAATGTGACATACTGTGAGAGCCAGTTTAATGTGGTGGTTAAGGCATCTGACTAAAAGCCAGGCATACTAGTCCTTCTAAGGCACAAAAGCCAGCTGGCTGACCAACCAGTCACTTTTTCTCAACCCTAAGAAGGAGGAAATGGCATACCACTTCCAAAAAACCTTGCCAAGAAAACCGCAGGTTGCCAGGAGTCAAAACTTCCTGGAAAGGACAAAAAAAAAAGCCACTAAAAAATCTGATCCTAGGTGAAGGCTTCTATTTGACTATAACCCACGAAAACTGAAAATAATGATAATTACTTAAGACATATGTCAATTTCCAGTATACAATTATGTATACTGAAATTAAGACATGTGCCTTGTTGTTGTTGTTTTTCAATCTAGAAAAATTAAAATTTACCAATCAGGAAACAAAAACATTATAGGAGTAGAGGATATATTAAGTTGTTTTGTGCGTGTGAGTGAGTGTGTGTGTGAGAGAGGGAGGGAGGGAGGGAGGGAGGGAGGGAGGGAGGGAGGGAGGGAGGGAGGGAGAGAGAGAGAGAGAATATGAGCCAGAGTGGAAAACATCAACATAAAACTGATTCATCAGCAAAATGTTTAATGGGAAAAGATCAGTTGACATATTTGTTCAATATTGGAAATCTGCTGAAATTTACTCCCTGTGATAATTCTTACAAACATGCATCTTTTATCAGAGACAAGTCCCATTGACGGCAAATTATTCCTTCTTCTATTACCCTTCTGGTGTCTGTCTCATCTTATTGCCTTAAAATAAACTGGCCTGTGATTGCTTTTTTCAGCACAATTTTCACAGACTCATATTCTCATCTCGAGGTCATGCTTATTACATTGCCCTTGGTAATTTGTTTGGTGTGGAAAAAGTTTGGTTTTCTGTCCTTTTTAACCTCAAACAGGAGAAAAATTCATGCAAAGGTTGGCCTGTGAAAATTCCCCAAAAGTTTAGCAGTGTTAGAAGAGAATTAGCAGGTTACTTTTATTCCATAGCTGCACAGGGTAAAGATGGGTAAAGCTTTCCATATTGGTGCCTCTTAATTCCTCACATTTTTCTGGTTATAGCTCAGTTTGATTCATTTCCATATTATTTTAAGATGATGATAATAGGATGGGATAAAACAGGCTTCAATTATGGAACATTTTGCATGAATATGAAGTTGAAGCTTGCTTGCTGAATGATGGAAGTAAGAATAAAAGGAATGTTTAGTGAATGGTCTCAGTATCGAATGAGAGGTAAGACAATTGGATGTCATCTTGACATTTATTTACAGGTAGTCCTTGACATATAACTGCAATTGGAACTGGATTTCTGGTCATAAGCTGTTAAAGTTGTAAGTTAAGGCACCCGCATGAAAATTGGAGTCTGGATCCAATTTTATGATATTTTTTTTCAGCAGTCTTAATGGAACACAGTAATCATAAATGCAAAGCTATTTTTCTGAATGGACATTGGCCAAAAAAAACATAGCAAATCATGGTATGTGACTATGGAGTGTTGCAACCAGTCATAAAGATGAGCCAGTTGTCAAAAGACCGAAATGTGATCATGTGACCCCAGAGAGTTATGGCACAACATTTTACAATGATTTGAAGTGTTTTACAGACCATAAAGCACTCATTCTAGGCTCCTTGTAATTTTAAATATTCATAAAGTGGACCAATCAAAAGTCAAGAACTATCTGTATGGATAAACATATAAGGAATGTTGCAGCAACATTAGAGATGTGTTTGTGGGGCAGATGATGTCATGACTGAGATGGAACTCCTAAGGATATGCAATAAAAGTTAGACTGTATAATGCACATGATTTGAAAATGAATGTGTTAAAGATTATAGTAGTTTTGTTTGAGAGAGGAAATGATGACTGAAAAAAGCTTCCAACCAAAACATATAAAGGTAATTGTAAGACGCTGGGCAGACGAGAGGATGACATGAGTCCTACCTAGAGAAACTGTACTGTAAAAGGAATTCCAAGTGTCACAAAATCCTATAATTACTCAACTTGCATAGAGAAAATAAACACCAAAGGAAAATGATAAGACTTTAAACCCACAGGTAAAATAAAAGTTAATATTATCCAATATATCCAACTAAACTTTTTTATTTATCTTTTAAAGATGGACATTTTTCTTGAAACAAATTTCCTTCTTCTCAATTTTTCTTGAGTTCTTCTAGAACTCCAGTCTGTTAAATTTAAGGCTGCTGAGGAGCTAGAAAGAGCTCTGTTGTCTCAGCCCTGGGTATGACCTCCTGCCTTTGTTTCCAATGGACAAACAATTTTTCTCTCTAGCAGAAAAGGAAAGTATTGGGAGAAGGAAGGGTCTAGGACAATTGAACATGACTGCCTTAACACGTTCACTTCTTCGGCACTCCACCATTGCTGACCCAATAGGGACATTCTTACTCACAGGACCAGATTCAAATTTCTCACTTCTTGACCACAAGGCAAAAATACTCGCTTTTCCCCCCACTGCTGAAGGTTTTGGGGTTTTTAGAATCTTTGCATGTGTTTCTCTCTCTCTCTCTCTCTGTGTCTCTCTCTCTCTGTCTCTCTCTCTTTCTCTGTGTGTGTGTGTAAATCACCAGTTTGAAGTGAGAGTTAAGGTCTAATCCTTCACTCAAAATTAACCATTATTATTATTATTATTATTATTATTATTATTATTATTATTATTATTTAATTAAATTTATATACTGCCCTACTCCTGAAGGACTCAGGGCGGTGAACAGCCAAAAGATAAAATACACATAGTACAAACGTTAAAAACCATTTAAAATACATTAAATATTAAAAACACATTTAAAACACCCCAATTTATAAGACAAATTTAAAAATAGCAATTAAAAGGGAAGTTAGGCCAGACCAGCCTGCTGGAATAAGAATGTTTTGAGGGCACGGCAGAAAGTGTGCAGATCCGGGATCCTCCGTATCTCCGGGGGGAGCTCATTCCAGATGGCAGGTGCCCCTACAGAGAAGGCTCTCCCCTTGGGGGCCACCAGTCAACACTGTTTGACTGACAGCACCATGAGAAGCTCCTCTCTATGGGAGTGTACTGGTCGGTGAGAGGCTACTGGTGGCAGAAGGCAGTCTTGTAAGTACCCTGGTCCTAAGCCATGGAGTGCTCTAAAGGTGGTAACCAAAACCTTGAAGTGCACCCGGAAGACCACCGGGAGCCAGTGCAGCTCGCACAGGAGGGGAGTCACATGGGAGCACCACGCCGTTCCCATAACCACCCATGTGGCTGCATTCTGGCTGCATTTTTCACCCCCTCTCTTGTCACCCTGTGATTGCAAGATGTTCCCTTTAAAGATCTGCCATTTGAAAAAACTGGGAATCAGCAGCAATTGTTTCACCATTGCTGTTTCTCATTAATAAAGATAAAGGTAAAGGTTCCCCTCACACATATGTGCTAGTCATTCCTGACTCTAGGGGGCAGTACTCATCTCCATTTCAAAGCCAAAAAGCCAGCGCTGCTGAAGGTGTCTCTGTGGTCATGTGGCCGGCATGACTAAACACCAAAGGCACACGGAATACTGTTACCTTCCCACCAAAGATGGTACCTGTTTTTGTACTTGCATTTTTTACGTGCTTTCAAACTGCTAGGTTGGCAGAAGCTGGGACAAGTAACAGGAGCTCCCCCGTTATGTGGCACTAGGGATTCGAACCGCTGAACTGCTGACCTTTCAACTGACAAGCTCAGTGCCTTAGCCACTGAGCCACCGCATCCCTTTTTCATTAATATTTCTCATTAATATTTGGAGGTAAATATTGGCCTTGTAGTATTTTGCAGCCATGCAGCAAAGATAGATCAGCTTGTTATTAATATTTTCATTTTGCTGGGGAGGGGGGGCAGCCTTTTGCAAGGGTGGGACAGGAAAGCCCTTGCCCCTTCCCCCCCCAGGCCTCGTTTTTTGTCCTTTCCTTGCATGCACATCAAAGCAACATCCTCCACCTCCATCTCCCCTTGCCCAAGCCCACCCACCCTCAGCATGTGGATTGGCTGCCCAGATTTGTATTTAAATTCCCCACACAGCCAAATGGCTATGGAAAAGTATCCCTCTATGAAAAACCCAAGATGAAGGGGCAGGGGAAAAGTTCTAGTGGACCAATGGCTGGAGAGCCAGCCAAGTAAGAATGCCCGTTTTGGGTCAAACAAATGGTTGTCCAATCTCTTCTGAAAAAATCTTGCTTCACCTCATCTCATCTTTTGTTCACTTTTCACTGGAACTGTTACCATCATTCACCAGAATGCAACTTTCACCAACTGACGGATTTCTACTGGCATAATAACTGTAACCTAGATGGCGCCAATTCATATTCCAGCATTCATGCTAGCCCTTTCTTTTATCATTAAACCAGTAAATCATTACTTCACTGCATATATTTATTAGCTCCACACCACAAGATCAGTTTATTCATATTTAGTACATCCTTTCCCTTCTCTTACTTTTAGAGATATGTAAGGCAGCTCTTTTTTCTTTCATTTCTTTTTTATTATTTATATTGCATTCCAAATAACAAGCTTCAAAAATGCCACAGTTGATCAGATGAGTCCACAGATATTGATCTGCCATGCCACTTGGGGGTCATAAGGATAATGCAGTTGTAGGGCTGGCTAGCACCCTGAAGATCTTCCCCCTTCCTTTTCAATAACTTTTAATCACAAAGTTTAATTATCTGTTGCCCCTATTTTAAATTTTTATATTCCGATTTTATATTTTTAACATTTGTACACTGCCAGAGTCCCTCTGACAGGGAGATGGGCAGTTTCTAAATTTGATAAATAAATCTCCACTGGCAACCATGGCTTTGGTCAACTGAACAACTCTCCTAATACTTTTTATTAAAATAAATAAACTGTGATCAAGGTTATCAAGGTTATGTATAAGATGGGTTAATAAAATCACAAATGAGGAGGTGATAAGCCGCCTGGGAAAGCAAAGGAAAATAATCAAAGCCATTAAAAAGCAAAAGTTAGAATATTTTGGACATGTGATGCGACACCCAGAAAAATATGGCATCCTTCACTTAATCCTCCAGGGAAAGATTGAAGGCAAACTAGGTCCAGGCAGAAGAAGAACATCATGGCTTCAAAACCTAAGGGACTGGTTTGGACCAAACTCAGCAGCACTTTTTCATATGGCTGTTGACAAAAATAGGATTGCTAACATGATCGCCAACATCCGATGACAGATATGGCACAAGAAGAAGAATCAAGGTTAACAACCTTCCCTCCTAACATTACCAGTCCTAAAACAGTGTTTGCATCAAAACTTAGTTTTACGCTAAGTTTGGTCTCTCACTATTCCAGGGGTCTCCAACCTTGGCAACTTTAAGACTTGTGGACTTCAACTCCCAGAATTCCTCAGCCAGCTTAGCTGCACTATAAGTGCACCATTCTGTGTGCACTACAATCAGTAATCTAGAAGTGATCTTGAACACTAACTAGCTGTTGCATATACTCTTAGGAGATACATCTAAAGATAAATGGATTTCATTATCCGTATGGATTCCAAATTATGAAAAAAGTTAAATTTGCACTACAATATAAAGCTGTTTCCCATCGCTACTACTGAAAGCTGATCTTACGTGCTGCATCATAGTCACTTCCTTTCACTATTGAAATAATGATTAATTCCCCATTTTATTTCCTGCCAGTGGAGAATTTGTCTACAGTCATAAAGACAAACTAAAGGAAAGGTTCCTGAAATAGCTAGGCATCAGTCTGGTTGAAAATGTTCCTTTATACTTTCTTTTTAAAAATGTAACCCTTTGTCTTAAAAACTGCTCCTATAGTCACACATAGAAACATTCATCCATTTATCAAAGTCACTAATAATAACTTTAAAAACAAATGTAAAATTGGGGTCCATCTGGCATTTCTTGAAAATGCATCTTCCAACAGTTTCATCAATTCTGTCAGCAGAGAAGGGTATGTGTGAGAGTGAAATGGAATTAGGCGTTAATTGTTATGTGTTGATTCACAATTCTTCAGAAGCCTTTTGCCAGCTTTGATTCTGGGACATGTATCATGTTTTTTAGTAAAATATCAGGGGCAGGTTTCAAAACCCGTTGCTACTGGTTCGCTCGTGGGTGCGTGCTCATGTGCACGATGCTTCTGTGCATGCGCAGAAGCATCCAGGTGGGTGGGTGGAGCCTCCTGCCGCTACTGGTTTGCCCGATCTGGGGCGAACTGGTACCAACCCACCACTGTATAATATCAATAATGCAATTAGAAACTTTATAAGAGAAATCATACCAGTGTAAAGTTGTGTGTATCGGTTCTGTAAAAGGAGCAGATGAAATTCAGGCCTGGAGGGCAGGTTAGATGTTAAGAAGGGAATAGCAGTCCATGTACATCTGAGACCCAGTTAGATAAAATCAGAACTGTTTTCCAAACATTGACAGTAACATTAAAAAAAAACCCAGTTTAGGATTCCAGTCCAGGTTTCAATGGGTTGACAACAGGACAAGCTGGTGCTCAATCTGAATTATGGCCATCAGAAGACTTGGTTGGTCATTCCCCTGTATCTTGACCATGCTCACTCTTTGGCTTCTGTGTGCAGACCAGTCTACCGTGTCTGCTTTTGCCTTTTAAGGATAATTCCTTCCTGTCAGGGAATTGCGCAGTGGGTGTCCAAATGAAGTCAGAAACACTGACACGAACTTGGAGTTTCCTATAAATAAATATATTTTATATTTATATTTACAGCAGACGAGATAGTCAGTAACATAGGAACCAGAGATAGATTTCAGCAGGTTCTGACCAGTTCTGGAGAACCAGTAGTGGAAATTTTGAATAGTTCAGAGAACCGGTAAATACCATCTCTGACTGGCCCCGCCCCCATCTATTCTCTGCCTCCCGAGTCCTAGCTGATCGGGAGGAAATGGGGATTTTGCAGTAACCTTCCCCTGGAGTGGGAGGGAATGGAGATTTTACAGTATCCTTCCCCTGTCATGCCACCAAGCCATTCCCCCCCCAAGCCATGCCACGTCCACCAAGCCACACCCACAAAACCGGTAGTAAAAAATGTTGAAACCCACCACTGATAAGAACATCATGAGGTAAAACACAAGGAGCATACAGAGCACACAGAAGAAAAAGGCGGGTGGGGGGGAGGAAAACTCCTCCTTTATACCCACAGCAACCATTCCTAGTGTAGATTGCCTCACAAAGGAGCCAGCACTCTCCAACCATCAACTACAACTGTGTGTTCTGGCCATTGTACATTTTATGGTCATGCAACTAAATTTAATATCATAACACTTCCTCACTAGCCCCCATCCCCTTCTCTGCTTTCCCAGCTGTTTGCACACATGGAGGCCTTCATATCATGTTATCTTCTTTGATACTAAATCCAACCCTTTTCTTTTCCTTTGCTCCCCTTATTGTAGCCTCATGTTCTTCAGGAATCAAAGCAACAGGCAAAAAGGCTGTAGGGTTTGCTTTGCTTTGCTTTGGTTTGTGATTGTTGTTGTTGTTCATCTGTAGGTGAACAGAAACCTTTTAACCAGGAAGAACCGATAGTTCCACTTCACAGAAACAAGCTGCTCCTTTACTGCACCTTAGAAATGTTTGGGGGAAAAAATAAAGAGAAAGGAAAGGAAGTTAATGGGAAACACAAAAAGAGGCATGCTTCACCCAGCCAGGCAGAAACTGAACTGATGCCATTACGAGATGTAAGGTTGAATGCAGCATGAGCTCCTAAGAGTTAAGAAAAGCTTATGGACTTAATGCCCCACTGTTGGATCAACTGCAAGATAATAAAATATGTGGAGAACCTAGCAGCCCAGCATGAAATGACTGCCCAGGGCAGCCACAAGAGGTGAACTGGCATTGCAGTCAGTCATGCTACTAGAACAGTCCAATTTAAGTGGATTGTCTCCAAAGCTCTGGAGATGATTCCCCTTAAAATTAATCAATTCAGAAAACAGCTGTTTTATATCAAAAGTGGGAAATCCAGGCATAAGGTACATTTGCAATGGACTGGGAATAGATCCATGACACTATCATCTGTCCTGCACTCAGGAAGTAGAGAGTGGCCCGTTGTGGCAAAAAGTATGGATCCTGAATAAGCTTTATCAGTGAAAAGAAGAACAAAGTGTTGCTATACAAACAAAATAAATAAATACTGTATGTTAAAGGCTTTAAGGCTTCAACTGCCCAAGCCTTCTTTCCTTGAAAGGAAAGGGAAATTGGGTGTCTCTTTCTTCTTCTCTTTCTTCTGCTTGGGTAACTGATAAAAATAGACATATCTTAATTCAGAATCATACAGAGGAAGGGAATAACTGTGAACTGAATCAAAATGGATGCCTCGGGATGCAAAAGCCACACTATATCCCTAAAAGGATTGCCAATTGTTTGTTCTAGTCTGATTGTACATCTGTTCAACAGCTGGCAAATTGCATGACTATGCTGAGTCAGGCATCAGGAAAAGACATCCTTGCCTTCAAGCTTGCTGCTATCTTCTCCTAAAGTGGGAGTTGTAATGATGAAAGATCAGGTGTTACATGTATGAAAATAAAGTTAATTAATTTGCAAATCTTCAGCGGTCTTGTTTCAGACTGAAGAAAGCTCTCTGATTCTGCTCAAGTGCTGGAACAGCAGGCAAAAGAGGAGAGCCCTCCACTTGCTCCTGCCCAAAGGGGCCGTTTGATCAGCTGGAACATGATCTGCATTGACAAAGCAGTGGTGCATAAGTGTCAGACCTTTTTTTAATCAGAATTTCCCTACACCTTGTGAGTGCTTTCAAGCTGAAGGCTAAGTTCAGGGAGAGGAATGATGAAGAGGACTGGAGAGAACCACCATGTTACAATTTATATTCACCTTTTCCCAATGTGATGCCCTCCAGATGTAGTGGGGCTACAAATTCCAGCCCCCCCATGTCATCTGGAAAATGTGAAGTAAAGGAGACATTGATCTACATTTTTGTAAACTGCTTGTTAGATTGGGAAGTCACTTAATATATATACTGCTTCTCCACAGCAAACATGCTTCTTATATATAAAGTTTATTGTGATTGTACGTGTATACATACATATACATACAACGAAATTCACATAACACCCAGAGACCAAGCCCAACACACATGACAATCTCTAGACACACCTCCACCCACCAAAAATTCCCCACCCCTAAACCACCCAAGCATTCACGCAGCAGACCAAGTAATGCTGTCCAACAGCTCATTGATGGTGGCCCTTTAGTTCATTGTTGAGTGCAATTATAGCTCTGGGATAAAAACTATTCAGAAGATGTGTGGTCTGGGTTTTAATTGTTCTGTATCTTTTGCCAGAAGGCAACAGTCCAAAAAGATTGTAAGCAGGATGGGAAGAGTCTCTGAGAATGTTGTGCAACTTTCTCAAACAGCGAGATGCGAAGATGTCATCCAGGGCTGGTAGCCTGATGATATTCTGGGCAGTTTTAATAATTCTCTGTAGATCTTTTATGTCCGCTGCAGAGCTGCTCCCATACCATGCAAGAATGCCGTATGTCAGGACACTCTCAATGGTGCTGCGATAGTAGGACAGAAGTAGATGCTGAGATAGATTTATCTTCCTGAGCATTCTCAGGAAGCACAGCCCCTTCTGTGCCTTCTTCACAAGCATGTCAGCATTCATAGTCCATGAGAGATCCTCCAAGATATAAATGCCCAGAAATTTAAAATACCAACCCTCTCCACCTCCTCACCATTTATGTACAATGGTAAATGTACATCTCTCTTCCTCCTGAAGTCAATTATAAATTCTTTAGTTTTTTTGGTGTTATGTATAAGATTATTTTCTTTACACCACAATGTCAGCCCTTGTACTTCCTTTCTATAAGCAGACTCATTGTTCTTATTAATGAGCCCCACCACTGTTGTGTCATCCGCAAATTTAATAATTTAATAATAATATACAGACCTTATGTACAGAGATATGAGTATGTGTGAGAGAGGGGAGGAGAGGGAGGGAGGGAGGGAGAATATGAATGTTAGGCTTCTGGATGAGAGGAGGACCCAGGCAAGAGTAGTAGAAGTATTAAAAAGGAAGAAAAGGAGAACCCATTTAACTGAAATAATCCTGTTGAAAAATATCTTCATCATTTCATGTCAGATAAAATATTTAGTGGCTTTGCCAAACCTTTCCTCCTATTTCAATGATGGAGACACTAAGGATCTTTGTCAGCTGAGGCAGCTGCTTGAGGGGCTGCAGAGAAACCCACCATCTGCACAGATCTGATCAACTTTGCTCCAAATCAGGTAAGAATTGTCTATGGGAGCAAAGCACCAGAAGCAGAGCTGGGTGACTTTTACTACAACTCTAATATTAAGCCCAAATTATCCATGCTATAAGCTTTTAAAAATGGACCCTCTTCTGCCTGAGTCCTACTACTAACAAGGGGGCTGCCCCTCTAGCTAATAGCAAATTAGTAGAGAAGTGGCAGAACTAGTGGTGTGGTACACAGTCTTGTACTTTAGAAGATAGTTGCCTGGAAACTATCATTCCTATCTCACCCAAGATTTCAGGTTACTGCTTCAACCTTCATGATGATAGACCCAGATCTGCTAAAATGAAACAACCCATTGGTCCCCTAAAAGTATCTTGCACTAACCTCAACAGGAAAAATAGTAGCTCACTTCCATAGCATACCTTAAGCCACACATGTTCCTTGGGTGGTGCTTAAATGGGTGACAATGATCAGATACAGCTGTATTGCTCTTTGTGGCCTCACATCCATGACAAACAGGAGTGCATTAAATCAACTCGTCTCAATCATTCATTCACACACATGGGAGGAGTTACTGCTGAAAGCATATACAAAGATAACTCCAGAAATGAAAGAAGCAAAATAAACAACATGGTCTGTGCGATGATGATGATGATGATGATGGTGATGATATCCACATTAGTTTATGGGAAAATAGACAAAGGGATCTTTAATGTCAATACCATCCTGTTTCCCAGTGTTTCTACTAAAGCATTTTAGGAGTGGTCTGAATAAATACCTAATCACATATTAATCCCCACTTCACAATGCTGTTACAAGAGAGTATGAAAACTCTTTTCCTTAACAATATAGCTCTCAATATGCAGAGAAAACTTGAGGCTTTTATTAAATGAGAAAGCATCCAAACTTCCAATCATTACATGCAATCAGTCCATCACTGCAGTCTACTCCCCTCTTGCCAAATTATAATTAGAACCCAAGAACTGTTTTTCAACCTAGATAGTAAAGCTTTGGCATTCTTTTGACCATCGGTCAATGGCTTTTGCAACATGAATTCACTGCTTTTCAAAAGGGCAAAATAAAGATCTATCTCACAGACTCAATTTTAGGTTGAATCAAATAACAACAGAGCATTCTTCATTTTAAAAAGCAAGAGCATTGTAAACTGAGCTTTACTAAGGGTCAACATGACATTGGAACCAATCTGTTCATACGCAACTCTTGAACACTCCAAAATGCCTCCTCTGACAAAGGGAGTCACTAAATAAACCAATAAATCTGCATCTGACATGTGCTTTTGTATTAAAAAGTCAGAATCTTATCCAAGTTTGTTTTTGATTCGTTAATTTGGCTTAGTCGTTCCTGATAAACCAGAATCCAAACTGAACAAAGTTGATCAAAAAAATCACAAGAGCTACACAGAAAACTGAATTCATGGTCACCTCCTAATTTTGGGGTGTTTGCCTGTTGTTGCAGTGACTGCCTTTTTCTTACAGAAGTAGCAATACCACTTAACTCAGATGAAAGCTGCAGTCATTCTCAGCTTATTCTTTAGAGAGCAGGGGAGAAACTGTTACCATTTCCTACCTCCTTTGCACAGATCTATCATTATCTGGCTCTCTGAGAGCTAGATTCATACACGGGGAAACTTTGGGAACGCTGACCTGAAGTCTGAAGGAGAATTAGCCTCCAAATTACTAGATACTTGGAGCTATGCACTTTCATTTCCTTTGAGAATTATAGCCACTTTATGAAGGCTGCCTGCCTATTCCTTTGGCATAACATCTATAATAGCTCATCTTCTGTTATTTCTTCTCCTGCGCTGTTTCAGGGAATGCTATTCAATGCGCTGAATGGTTTTTCACTTTTAATTTTCAGTAGCAATTTTTTTTCTAGTTTTGACTTCTCTTAACACCAGGCAGCCCCATATTTTTCAAATGCAAAAAAGATACATCCCCTTACCTTAGCCTTCTCTCAAACAATGCAAAAGCATTGTTTTGTTATGATCGCAGTAGCATTCTCATTTATAATCCAGGATATCATTTTCAAAACTTAAAAAAAGTAAACAACTCCGAAACAAGTAAAGGAATAGAACTAAGAACATATTCCATGATGTCTTCTTGTGACATTGTTATCAAATAGTCGTACAACATCTTAAAAATACAAGTTGCAATTGGAAAAAAATATAGATTTGCTCATAAAACTGTATCAGACTACTTTAAGTCTGGCATAAATCAATCATGAAATCTAGATTTTTTTTTTTTTCCTGAACACATTGGCCCTTCGGACTCAGTGGTCTAGAACACTACGTTCCTAGGAATGTTCTTCCCTTCAAATACAAAAGGTAGGTTCATTTCTATTTGGAAACAACAGTGAAACCATAAATTAAAGATCCTCTCCACATGTATAGTTCAGTTCTTTGTCGGTAAAATCACCCTGTTCATCACCAGTGGCATTTCATTTCATTCCCACCCACATATTGTGCTGAGGGGGGAAAAAAACCATGCCTTATTAGGGTTGAAGTTGACTACTTCAACTTGAAATGCCAAACTTGAAAACTGAGGGAGAGAGATAATTTATAAAGTTCACAACTGCAAATATAAATATAATAAACATGGCTGATACATTGCTTATTAGTGGAAAATGCTACATGGAGGATCGGTAAAGCAGCCCTGTTCCTAAGATTTATTATCTAAGAAATGGCCATTTTTTTAAATAAAGTATTATGGTGGAATGAAAGAAGAGGGGAGAGAGTAGATATTGGATATTTCTATCTTTATTGTCATTATCTCCTTCATTCCTCCTCAGGGAGATCATGAAGGAAAGGAACCAATCCTATCCCCTTACAAGACCTGAAGCAGCTTTGCCCAACCTGGTAACACTTTTTAGATGAGTTGGACTGCAACTTTCATCATCCACAGACATGCTAACAACCTATTACCCTGGCTGGGTTGATGTTGAAATTGTAATCAAAGAAGTCAAAATGGTACTAGCTTGCTAAGGATGGGTTAGAACCAAGCTGAGAATACAGGTACATAATTCTAGTATCTCTTTTCCAGGTGTTTTGTCTGTGAAAAATAGAAGAAAAAGAAATTGGCAACACAAAAATATCGGTACAGGTTGTGAGGAAAAGGTGTCCAAGTTTCTTAACAAAATCCCAGAACTAAATTTGCCATTATAGGTATATTTGATGTCCCTATAGACACAAACATCCTGTTAAATTACTACGTCAAGTTTTTAATAACTGTTCTCATAAAAACATACTGAATAGCATAGTGTTATTTACAATAAATAGAATCATCTGCTGGCACACTCCACTTTTTTCACCACCTAACTTGATATTAATCTTGATAACCCCAATTAAAAGAAAACCTCTTAAAGGATAAAGGAAAAAAAATCTACAATGTTACTCCATTGTGTATTTCTTTGTTGTGTGACTGTTTCACTACCTTTACACCTGAAAGGTTCTTGACTATATGGCCCTGTGTGTGCTCGTGCTCCTTTTCATCCTTTTGGAAAAAACTCTTTTATTTAGACTTAAATAGAATTCATCTCCCTAAAATGGATGACTAGCTTTCACTTTTTTGTGAGAAATGATTCATGTACCAAGAAGTTGCCCCTCCTCACCTCTTATCAAGAGCTGAAAATTCTTCATCTCATAGAAATTGCTTTCCTGGCATCAAAGATGCTGGATTTGCTAAGGTCAATACACTTAAATGTTCTTTAATAGCACCTGGAGCTCAGATTCAATTGCTTCCTGAAAAAAAATACATAAGAAAGCATAGACAATATATTCATCTCTTTCACTATGAGTGATGCTGCCGGACAAACTAACACAAGACAGAATCCACTGATAAAAGGTGGCACAGCCCCCAGTGACCAAATGTCAGACTGGTTTCCCTGGGTTCAAGTGTCAAGTTCTTGGGCAGCTTTAAAAAGATATAATCAAAGAACTCTTTTGTTATATTCTCTGACTGCTAAAAGAAGAAAATCAAGATTGTACCTATTATCCAATGTGCTGACATCCATATGTATGAATGAAAATGAGAATAGATTTTGCAGGAAAAAAAATTTACACAGAGAAACTTGCTTGATACTGTTGGTTCTTTTACAAAAGATACAGTGGAATGGCAGCATTAGGCTGTGTGCAAACACTTAGCTGAAGTTAGAGCAATCAAAGCTCTAAAATCACATTATCCTGGACATAGGCAGATATACTGACTAAGAAATATTGCAATATTTCAAATTATGAAATTATAAGTTAAAATGATTTGGGTACCAAAACTAAATGTATAGAATTATTAAGAACAATTGTTTGTTTGTTGTAATTTTGTTGTAATCTTGCAATCAGGTGACTCTGGGGACAGTACAACTATGTTGTGCAGCAACTATGAAGTCCTGTTACATTGACAATTAATTACTTCTGAAGGTAAGATATGAAGGGATCAGTACTTTATCACAGGTACTTCCCAACTTAGGACCACAATTGAGCCCAAAATTTCTGTTGCTAAGTGAGATAGTTATTAAGTGAGTTTTGCCCCCTTTTGCAACTTTTCTTGCCACAGTTGTTAAGTGAATCACTGCAGTTGTTAAGTTAGTAACTGGGTTGTTAAAATGAATCTGGCTTCCCCATTGACTTTGCTTGTCAGAAGGTTACAAAATCACATGACCCCATCATGATCACACAACCCCGGAACACTGCAATTGTCAGTTGCCAAGCATCTGGATTTTGATTGCATGACCCATGAAAATGCTGTAATGGTTGTAAGTGTGAAAAACAGTCATAAGTCACTTTTTCCAGTGTTATTGTAACTTTGAATGGTCACTAAATGAGCTGTTGTATATTGAGGTCTACCTGTATTAGTCCACTCAATGTATTGGACTAACCATGTGCTGTAGCTAAGGCCAGATCTTTTTCCACTAATGATTTATAGCACCTTCTAGCATTACTCAACTATTGGGGGTGGTGTATAAAAACTGTGCTATTTATGGTTACATCAGTACAAAAATAACTGGATGATTCCTGAAGAAGTTCTACATCACTGCTGGGAAACCTGCCTAATAACTATCAATAAGACCATCAGCCATGAGTTTATCTGAAAAATCAACTAAAATACAGAATTGCTCCATCGTTTTGAGAGACCCCATACAAAGAGGTATCCAATTTCTTTGAATTGTTTAATACAAAATAATATTGTCTATGAATAGATGTACACCTGCTTCTAATTGTCCTGAATCTGCTGGCAAGCAATTTCAGTTGGCAAAATTAATCATAATTTTTTTCTTTGTGCTATAAAACTTCATACTTCTAGAAAAAAGTACTATAGAATTTTACTCAAGCCAACTATCCTTACTGACAAAGAACTAGGAGAATATGTGCCAGGTTGGCCTTGATATCATTTATGGCTTCATATCTAAGCCATAAATAAATGCAGTGAATCATAAATAAATACAGCAAAGCCACAAATGGCAGAAAATGATAACAACCGATATGAATGTCATACACTCAGCTTTACTGGACATTCAAGAGCAACAGACCTAGATTGTCTAGTAAATCAAGGTGTTATTGGAATTAGATAATACTTGAACATACTGGGACTGTAGCCTCAAACTTTATAGACAGAAGATCCCAATGTCATTATCCAGTATCTCAAACTCATACTAAGAAAGATTCCAAGCTTATGCCTCTGAGCTAGATGTACCATTAATCCTATTAATATAAAGCATTTTCTTATACTCTAATTTTCTCAACAGGGACAAAAGCACATTTTCTTTCCCTTACTGATGAGTAACCCCAGAGATTGTCCATACACAACTACTGAAACTAGAAGAGTTTCCTCTAAAGTTAACCCTGAGGATGATGTCCAAACCTGGACCCTAATATTTCTTGTATAGAAATTAAGCACAAGAAACATGTTAACCAATGAGATAATCCCAATATGTCTGTCAAAAGTAGACATAAATGGCATTTTTACATGATTTACTGTATATAACTGAATGGAAAATGGCCCCCAAAGCAGAAGGGAAAAGATACTTTATATATATATATATATGAAATTGTCATACTCTACTTAATAACTGTATCTTAGCAGAAAATTTAGAGATGATGATCCACAATTGGATAATGTCTTTATTAGAAGCAAGTACGATAGCGGAAAAGTGTGAACAAGCTTTCAAGTTCCATCACTGGACAGGGAGTTATAAATAGCAGAGAAAGAGTAGTACAAATTAAGACAGCTGTTTCAGAACTACAACTCAAACTTAATATGAAGGTAGAGATTGTAGGCTGAATACTGCAGCTATTAGTAGAAGTTGGTTTGTACTTGGCATTCAGGGACCAAAATAAAGTCATTTCCCCTAGCTTTGAAACATAAATGCAATTAGTTTCCAGTCTGGACCATGGGCAAAACATATAAGCTCCTGGCCAGAGAAAAAGAAATTGTATAGTCTTTATATTTGCAAAGCCAGCAGGTAGTGTTGGGTGGCACACTACAGGTATGGATGAATTGGACAACCTATCAGGTTGTTGAAATAGATTGAACTCTTAAAATCAAAATCCCTCTTTGGGTATAGAAAATACTCTCCCTCTGAACGTAGACACAACTCTTGGCAGTGGAATGCTGTTTTCTGCAAAGCAAAATAAAGCAGTCATAACCATGTGAATCCATCAAATTCTATAATTGGCTCCCAGCTTTATTAAGACCAATCCCCAGACTACTTTTCCTCCTACAGGTGATCCTATAACCAGTAGCTTAGTGATCGCTAGAAGTTACAACTGACCTCCCCAAGGCTACTTGCTTCCAGCCTGAATTCAAAGTTCCAATAGCCATTGCCTCCATGATCACATGATCACATTTCGGGTGCTAGGCAACCCACCCACATTTACACCTGTTTTGCGGCATCCTGCAGTTACATGATCACAATATCGCGTCATGAATTTTTTTAACGCCCCTTTAGAAGCCAGGCACAGTTCCGAGGCAAACAGAGTGTTAAGGGGGAGACTGGTTTCTGTAAATCTCAAGAGCAAGGTGGGTGGAAACAATTAATTGTAGATAAGACTTAAATGAGCAGGATAGGTTTCCAGGTCAAGCAGTCCAAAGTCAAAGTGAAAAAACTTACAATGTCAGATCAAGGGAGAGACAAGGTTGTGGTTAATCAACAAGCCAGGGTCATAAAGAACTAGATTTCAAGTATCATGATAGATAAGCCAGATGCTGGAAAGTTGCTTCTAGCAAGAGGCCAATAGTTTAATTATTTATTTATTTATTGGTTCAATTTATATGCCGCCCTTCTCTGGAGACTCAGGGCGGCTTACAATGCGTTAAGCAATAGCCGTCATACTTTTGTATATACCTGCTTAATAGGGCTTTCGGGCCCCCCTAAGTAGTGTTCCTTTTTATACAAAGTCAGCTTATTGCCCCCACAATCCAGGTCCTCATTTTACCTACCCCGAAAGGATGGAAGGCTGAGTCAACCTTGAGCCTGGTGAGATTTGAACTTGCAGTAATTGCAGGCAGCTGGTGCTACTTAACAGCACTTTAGTCTGCTGCGCCACCAAGGCCCTAGGTCTTAGGGAGACTTAATTACTCCCACTGCTGAGTATGAACAGCTGTGGTCAAACCTTGTTGGTGAGCACCTGAAACACCCTGCATTGCAACGGAGTCAGGCCCCAAGTGCAAGTCATGCATTAAAAAAAAAAACTCTTTTTTTTCCTGGAAATTGGCATTTTACTTCTGGTTTCTGGCAAAAAATGACCACTGAGGACAATTGATCTGCTTAATGCCCGCTGCATTCACTTAACAGCCACAGTGAATCACTTCAATGAGGATCCCTGATGGCACAGTGGTTAGAATTCAGTATTGCAGGCTAACTCTGCCCACTGCCAGCAGTTTGATCCTGACAGGGCTCAAAGTTGACTCAGCCTTCCATCCTTCCAAGGTCAATAAAATGAGGACCCAGTTTGTTTGGGGGTTTTTTTTTTGGTTTTTTTTATCTAAAAAGTTTTTCAAAATACAAACATTTTCTCCCGCCCATCCGACCCTCCCTCTTCCCCATCCCACCCATCCCCTTCTCCCCTCCCCCTCCCCCCTCCCCGGACTTCCCAGAACAAGGGAGACCACTGTGCCACAGATTGCCAGATGTGAGTCCCTCCTTATGAAATGGGGTCATGGGGTTCAGTTGGGCTTGCTGCTCACGTACCTGGCTCCCTGCCACGTGGCAACAGCCCTGCCCGAGCTACTCGACGTGATAGCCACGGTGGCAGTGGATACACCCAGGCTCATGGTCATGGGTGATTTCAACTTGCCTTCCGTTGGTGAAACGTCTGAGGTGGCTCGGGAGTTCATGGCTTCCATGACGGCCATGGACCTGACCCAATTAGTTCATGGCCCCACTCATAGGGGGGGCATACTCTGGACATGATTTTTGTCTCTGGCCAGTGGTTGAGTGATCTGGTTATAGGGGGTATAGACATAGAACCCTTGTCATGGTCTGATCACTCGCTCCTTCGCCTAGATCTCCGAACCGCTACACCCCGCCGCAGGGAGGCGGAACCAACTAGATGGGTCCGCCCCAGGCACCTGATGGATCCTGATAGGTTCCAGATGGAGCTTGGGCCGTTTCCTGAGGATCTGGCACACGACTCGGCCGAGGACCTGGTAGCTGCCTGGAATCGGGCGGCTGGTGGACCCTTGGATCGAGTCGTGCCTTTGCGGCCTCTGACCCGGTACGGATCTCGAGCGGCTCCCTGGTTTACCGAGGAGCTGAGAGAGATGAAGCGCTGGAAAAGATGCCTAGAGAGTGATTGGAGGGCCAGTCTCGCTGAATCTGATCGAACACTGGTAAGGTCGCATATTAAGACCTACCTAGTGGCGATAAAAGCGGCAAAGTTGAACTACTTTTCCGCATTTATTGCGTCATCAGGGAATCGTCCGGCCGCCCTGTTCAGGGTGACCCACTCTCTGCTTTATGCGGGAGTGCGGGAGGATCCCTTGGAAGGCAGGGCGGAGGATTTTGGACAATACCTGTATGACAAAATTGCTCAGATTCGGGGGGATTTGGACTCCGACTGGGTAGATCTGGGCAGGGTGACAAGGAATAGTCTTGAGAATGTTATCTGGGAAGAGTTTGACTCTGTGACTCCTGATGATGTGGACAGGATTTTGGGGAGACTTAGTGTGGCCACATGTTTATTGGACCCGTGTCCCTCCTGGTTGGTACTGGCCTCCCGGGAGGTTACACGAGGCTGGCTCCAGGGTATTATCAACGCTTCTTTGAGTGAGGGTCACTTCCCTGCCGCCTTGAAAGAGGCGGTGGTGAGGCCCCTCCTCAAGAAGCCTTCCCTGGACCCGGCAGTATTAGCTAACTATCGTCCTGTCTCCAACCTCCGCTTTATTGCGAAGGTTGTTGAGAGTGTGGTTGTGCAACAGTTTCCACAATTCCTGGAGGAAACATCTTATCTGGATCCGTTCCAGTCGGGTTTCAGGTCTGGGCACAGCACGGAGACGGCATTGGTCGCGTTGGTTGATGATCTCTGGAGGGCTTGGGACAGGGGATGTTCCTCTGTCCTAGCCCTATTAGATCTCTCAGCAGCTTTTGATACCATCGACCATGGTATCATGCTGCACCGGCTGGAAGAGTTGGGGGTGGGGGGCACTGTATTACAGTGGTTCTCCTCCTTTCTCTCCGACCGGTCGCAGTTTGTGTTGACAGGGGAGCAGAGGTCGACCACGAGGCCTCTCGTTTGTGGAGTGCCACAGGGGTCGGTCCTCTCGCCCCTTTTGTTCAACATTTATGTGAAGCCGCTGGGTGAGATCATCCGTGGCTTTGGGGTGAGATACCATCAGTACGCTGATGACACCCAGCTGTACATCTCCACCCCAGGCCACCCCAATGATGCCCTCGAAGTGATGTCCCAGTGCCTGGAAGCCGTGCGGATCTGGATGGGGAAAAACAAACTCAAGCTCAACCCGTCCAAGACGGAGTGGCTGTGGTTCCCGGCATCCCGATATAGTCAGTTGACTCCATCACTGACTATCGGGGGCGAGTCTTTAGCCCCCGCAGAAAGGGCTCGCAATCTGGGAGTCCTCCTGGATAGGCAGCTGTCTTTGGAGGAACATCTGACTGCTGTAGCCAGGGGGACCTTTTGTCAGGTTCGCCTGATTCGCCAGTTGCGGCCCTTTCTTGATCGGGATTCCCTGTGCACAGTCACTCACGCCCTTGTCACCTCTCGCCTAGACTACTGTAATGCTCTCTACATGGGGCTCCCCTTGAAGAGCACCCGGAGGCTCCAACTGGTCCAGAATGCGGCCGTGCAGGTAGTGACGGGAGCAGCGTGGCGCTCCCACATAACACCGCTCCTGCGCGAGCTGCACTGGCTTCCAGTGGTCTTCCGGGTGCACTTCAAGGTGTTGGTGATCACCTTTAAAGCGCTCCATGGCATAGGGCCTAGTTATCTCCGAGACCGCCTGCTGTCACCGATGACCTCCCATCGACCCGTGCGCTCCCACAGAGAGGGCCTCCTCAGGGTGCCATCAGCCAAACAATGTAGGCTGGTGACCCCCAGGGGGAGAGCCTTCTCTGTGGGGGCACCTACCCTCTGGAACCAGTTGCCCCCGGAGATTAGGAGACTTCATGACCTCAGTGCCTTCCGCCGTGCCCTAAAAACACATTTTTTCCAACAAGCCGGGCTGGCTTAAGAAGAAATTTTAAATATTTTTAATATTTTAATTGGTCTGTGAGTTTTAAATTTTGTAGCCAAATTATATATATTTTAAATGTCTTAATATTTATATTTCATGTTTTTTATGTCTGGCTGTACACCGCCCTGAGTCCTCAGGGAGAAGGGCGGTATAGAAATTGGAAATAAATAAATAAATAAATAAATAAATAAATAAATAAATAAATAAATAAATAAATAAATAAATAAATGCAGGGTAAAGCATTTAACAATCATAAGCTAAAATAAGCTAACATTTTATAAGTTCCAAATTCTCATTAGATCTTTAACTCCACATAGTTTCAAATAACTATAATCATAAACTAAAAAATTAATAATATTTCATTCAAAGGCTATTTGGAATTTTTTAGTTTGATATCTATTTTGAATATAGTCGATCCATCTTCTCCACTCCAATACATATCTTTCATTTGAGTGATCTTTCAAGTATGCAGAAATTTTCGCCATATCCGCCAAATTCCCTACTTTTAAAATCCATTCTTCAATAGTAGGTATCTCTTCCTTCTTCCAATACTGTGCCACCAAAAGTCTGGCTGCTGTTATTAGATTTAAAGTCAATTTAGTCTCTATTACCGTAAGATTTGTAAATATGCCCAACAGAAAAAACTGTGGAGCAAATTTTATCTTTTTCTTTAGGATATTTTGAAGGATCCACCATATTTTTATCCAGAAAGCCTTAATTTTTTTACAAGTCCACCATATATGATAATACGTAGCATTTTCACATTCACATCTCCAACATTTAGGCTGTAAACTTGGATACATACAGGCTAGTTTTTTAGGATCTAAGTGCCATCTATAAAACATTTTGTAAAAATTCTCTCTTAAGTTTTGGGCCTGCGTAAACCTTATATTTCTAACCCAAATTCTTTCCCACATTTCCATCATTATTGGTTCTTCAATATTTTGCATACAGTCCTTAACTAGCTCTGTTTCTGAATCTGTTTCAACCAATGCATTATACAACCTTTTTATATGCATTTGACTTTGATCTCTAATTTGTTTTACCAAATTTTCATCCCCTTGCAAAATACCAATTTTTTGAACTTGTCTCCATCTAGTTTGCATTTGCCCAAACTGAAACCATGTTTTAATTATTCCTTCTTCCCTTAATTGATTCATAGCTTTTAGTTGTAATCTAGCTCCTTCTTTATAAAGAAGTTGTTTATAAGTAATATCATCTTGTTTTTGTTCAACACTTATATTCTCTATAGCGTGCCTGGGTACTGTCCAAATTGGTAGCTTATTGTTTAATTTATATTGATACTTTTTCCAGACACGCAATAGAGCATTCCTTAATATATGACTTTTAAAGGTCTTATCCACTCTTTTATCATATATTAAATAAGCATGCCATCCATACAGCAAACCATACCCTTCAATATTCAATATTCTTTCCTCTGTCAAATTCATCCAATCACTAATTGCTGATAAGGCAGCTACCTCATAATATAGTCTTAGATTGGGCATTTTGAGACCTCCTCTTTCACATGTATCTTGCATTATCTTCTGCTTGACTTGGGGTCTCTTTCCTGCCCAAACAAACTTATTAATACCCTGCTGCCATTCCTTTAAATTTTCATCTTTTTAAAGTATTGGAATCATTTGAAAGAGAAATAAAAACTTTGGTAAAACATTCATTTTTATTGCTGCTACTCTTCCCAACAAAGACAATTGAAGTTTTTTCCAGTTTTCCATCTCTCTCTGTATTTCTTGCCACAACAGTTCATAGTTATACTTATATAATTTCACATTGGAAGTTATAATATAAACCCCTAAATATTTGACCTTCTTAGCCATTTCAAATCCTGTAAGTCTTTCTACTTCTTCTTTTTGATTCCTGATCATATTTTTAGTTATTATCTTTGTTTTACCTGCATTTATTTTAAATCCAGAAACTTGTCCATATTGATTAATTATTTCCATTAAACCTATAACTGATTGTACTGGTTGAGTCAAGGTAACAACCAAATCATCTGCAAATGCTCTTAATTTATACTCATGTTGCCTAATTTTAATTCCCTTTATTTCATCTAACTCATGTTTTTTACTCAGTAGAACTTCCAGCGACAAAATAAACAACAATGGGGAC
Source organism: Ptyas mucosa (assembly GCA_012654045.1). Lineage (NCBI taxonomy): Eukaryota > Metazoa > Chordata > Lepidosauria > Squamata > Colubridae > Ptyas > Ptyas mucosa. The sequence goes on along the minus strand of WNWU01000002.1, from coordinate 13,191,818 downwards.
AAAGGGCATCCTTGCCTTGTTCCTTTTTCTATGTTAAAAGTATCTGTTAAACCACCATTAATTATTATTTGCACTGTTTGTTTCTGGTATATTGCCTTAATGGATTGTGTGAAATATTCCCGAAACTGCATCTTTTCTATTAATTTCAATAGGAATTGCCAGTTCAATCTATTGAATGCTTTCTCCGCATTCAGAAATATTAGCACTGCAGGGATTTGGTTGTGCTTTCCCAAATATTCTAATAAATTAACAATTTGACTTACATTGCTTTTCATTTGTCTACCACTTATGAAACCCGTTTGATCATGATGAATCATCTGTTGCATAACTGTCATTAATCTATTTGCTAATATCTTGGCAAAGATTTTATACTCTGTATTTAAAAGTGATATTGGCCTATAATTTTTTGGTTGCATATGATCTTGTTCCTCCTTTGGAATTAAAGAAATAAAAGCTGTTTTCCATGACGGGGGGTATCCCTCCTTCAAGTTGTATATTATTAAATAGTTCCTTAAGTGATTCCACCATTTCCAGCTGTAAATATTTGTAATATACTGCTGTCAAACCATCCGTCCCGGGTGCTTTGCCCACCTTTAACTGTTTAATTGCAAACAAAATTTCCTCAGAGGTTATCAATTGATTTTAAACTATCCCTTTGCTCTTTTGAAATTATACAAATATTCTCTTTCTATAGATAGCTATCTATATCTATATCCTGAATTTTCTCACTAGTGTATAACTTAGTATAAAATTCCAAGAATGCTTTTTAAATCTTCTCTTGCTGATAGACCTCTTTACCTTTATAGTTTATTTTCTCTATCGTCCGTGATTTTTGTTTCTTCCTTAATAAGTATGCTAACCATCTACCTGGTTTATTAGCATTACAAAAAGTGTTATGTTTAGCGTATTGTAAGTTTGTTGCAACTTGATCTGCCATTAACATAGCAAATTGGCCCTTCAGTAGGTTAATTACCTCCTTAATCTTCTTATTTGCTGGATGGGCTATTAAAGCTTGTTCTTTCTTTTTAATTTCATCTTCTAATTCTTTCCTTTTCTTCCCCTGTTTCTTTCTATGTTTATTGTTCAGATATATCAATATTCCTCTCATATAAGCTTTACTCGCATCCCAAACCATTTCCATTGATGTACCCTTATGCATATTCATAATAAAAAATTATTTCATAAATTTTTTACATTCATTTATATTTTCCTCATATCTAAACAAATTTTCATTCAACCTCCAAGATCTCTTGTGTCCCTTGCCATGTTCCAGTTCCATCCACACTGGACTGTGATCCATTAAAGTTCTCAGGCATATCTTCGTGTTCTTCACCCTGGAATAAAGATCGTTAGTAATTAGTATAAAATCAATCCTAGAAAAGGATTGATGCCTATCTGAAAAGAAAGTAAAGTCATTTTCTTCTAGGTTCTTCTCTCGCCAGATATCCCTCAATTCCATATCCCCCATCATTTCAAAAAAGGATTTTGGTAATCTTGCACGTGTTGAAACATTTTGCTTAGGTCCCTTTTTGTCTTTTTTAGTATCCAAATCTCCATTCCAGTCACCCAGTAAGATACAGGTTCTATAATCCCACTGTAACAGCTTGGAATATAAAAGATTATAAAAATTTTCCTGTTGCTGATTTGTTGCATATAGTCCAATTAAAAGTATTTTTCCCCTTTTATTAAAATTTCAATCACTATAAATCTTCCTTGATCATCTGCTTCAATTAAATTGGCAATTAAATCTGGTTTAAGATATACAACTATGCCATTGTTCTTGTCTTGTGCCAACGCAACGAAGTGTGTTCCTAATCTTGCATTAATTAAGTATTTTTGATCTTGACTTCTGATGTGAGTCTCTTGTAAACAAATTACATCATTTTTAAATTGTTTCAAGTAATGAAATATTTTCCTCCTCTTTTGTGGTGAATTCAAACCGTTGACATTCCAGGTTAAAAATCTAGTGACCATCTTTAGGCCTCTGAAGCCTTTGGAGCATCTGCTGGTGATTTTGACGCATTTGACCTTTAGGTCTGGCTCCTCCCACTGCTTCTGTTTTTGTAGTTTCTTGAGTTACCATCTGAAGTTGCTGCAACTTAATTCTTCTTTACATTTAGCTGCTGCTGCTCTGGTCTGCCTTTGAGCTCTAGGTTCCTCTGTTATCTCAAGTACATCCAAATCTTGAACAATAGTCAGAGTTTATATTAAATCTTCTTGGATATTTGGACCTCCCCCTTGTGCTTGTGCCAGTAATTCTTCATTCTCTGGCTTCCTTATCACCAGTTCTTCCTTGTCTCTTCTGACCTCTGGAGATTTCAGGGGGCCAGCCTTCAGTACGTTAGCATAAAAATCTCTAGCTTTCCATACTGAGTTTAAATGATATCTTTCTCCCGAATAAGTCAACACCAATCCAATTGGCACCTCCCATCTATACTGTATCTGGCGATTTCTCAGTTCATCCACCAGAAAGGCATAATCCTTTCTGGCTCTTAACATTTTGAGGGGGATTTCTTTCATTATCATAACTTCCTGACCTTCCACTTGAAGCTTGTTTTTGAAGATGGCTTGTAAAATTTCATTACATATTCTCCTTGTAATAAAATATATTACAATATCTCTTGGTAAATGTTTCTACCTTGCCACCCATGAATTAACATGAAAAATTTTGTCAATCTGCCATTCTAGATTAACTTTTTGATCTCTCAACATCTGAGCCAATACTTCTAAAATCATCTCTTTCAAGTTCTCTTGTTTGTTTTCCTTCACACCTCTTATTCTTAAAGCAAATTCCATGTCTCTGTATTGGATCATTGTTACATCTAGTTCAGCCTTTTCAATTTTATTCTGTGCCTCTCCCAGCAAAATGAGGACCCAGTTTGTTGTGGGTAATATGCTGAGTCTGCAAACCACTTAGGAAGGGCTGTAAAGCACTGTGAAGTGGTGCACAAGTCTAAGTACTATTGCTATTTAACAACTGCCGCAAAAATGGTTGTACAATTAGGCGTAGTCACATGTGATTTGCTTAATAGCCGGCATGACTTATGACCATCATGCCAAGCCCTAAGTGAAGGACTACCTGTAATCGAAATACAAAATAGCTCATAATTATGATTGCAACTGTGATCAGAGGTTTTGTGTGCCTCCAAAGTGTTCAAATCCTCACTGGTAATGGACCACTTCAGACTCTCCACTCTGCCATCTCTAAAATTCAAGTCAGACTGGATAGCTCTTCAAAAAGTAGTGGCTTCTCTCCTGAAATCTCAGCTACATATTCATCCAGATAAATAATACTAGCAATATAGGCTATAGACAAGAAAAGATTTTAACTCACAGATTCATACGTGAGATATATTTACTAATTGTACTTTGGATACCAATAAATTCACTCATTCAGGAGGTGTTAAAGTCTTATGCACAATTGAAACCAGAGATTTTTCTTTTTGGATTATTGTTCAGACAGCTAGAGAAAAAGCCATGGAACTTTGTTTTTATACATGCTATTCACAACAAGATTTCTATGTGCTCAAAAATGGAAACGTTCACCACTATCCGCAATCGGGGAATGGTTGGTGAAAATGATGGAATTTTTTTTTTTAATTTGATTTATATGCCGCCCTTCTCTGGAGACTCAGGGCGGCTTACAATGCGCTAAGCAATAGCCTTCATACTTTTGTATATTTATACAAAGTCAGCTTATTGCCCCCACAAACTGGGTCCTCAATTTACCTACCTTAGAAAGGATGGAAGGCTGAGTCAACCTTGAGCCTGGTGAGATTTGAACCTGCAATAATTGCAGGCAGCTGATGTTAATAACAGGGCTTTAGACCACTGTACTATCCAAGGCTCTGTTTGCAAAGTTGGCTAATTGAATTCCTTGATTAGAGAAAAGACATGTAGACATAATCCCTGCATGTATAGCTGACTGGAAACCCCTTACAGACTGTTTACATGAAACAGAAAAAAAGCACTTAATGGCTTGTGGTGCAGATGAGTAGAAAATAATTAGATAATAGAGAAAAGTGAGCTTTTCTTGTAACCATAGAATATGAGACCACTTGGCAATCATGCTTTTCTTTCTGCATTTTTGTCTTTTTTTCTTTACTTTGTATTCTACATTACTTTGTTTTTTTTATTTTGTATTAGTTTGTGATTATTTTTATGTTCTTTTTAAAACTTCTAAGAAAAAAAGTTATATGGGGGGAAAACCCCAGCGTTTCATGGAATCTCTTAAGATGAAAATCACCTTTTACAAACTGCACTAACTCCAGCCATCTGACCCACCACGTGGAAAGACAATTAACCTGCCTGCATATTTGTCAAGTTACTTTGAAGAAATTACCTGTCTGTGGCCTTCTGTTTTAAATGTAGGGTTGCAGTGGGCAGCAGCAAATGAGATCGTTCCTTTCATGCACTGTATGCCAGCATCCTCTCCAGAGGCCCATTATTATTATAGCTCACACTACTTCTCATGTTAAATTAACTTGTTCTGACTGTAGGACAGTTCTGACGACTACACAATCTGATACAAGGAGCTCAAGTCACGTGCTGCTGCATGCATGGGCTGTCACCAACTGTGTTACTAAAACTAGACAAAACCTTGTCAAGAGAAATAAACTTCTCTGGAGATAGAGATAAGTGACTCAATTAATCACACAGCCTGCAAGGTTTTGAATAGTTCAAGGTCGATATTCCCAGTTAAAAGAACTGGGGTGATAAGAACACACATACACATGCATACATGCTTACACAAACATATATAGAGAGGGGGGGAGGGAATATATTAAGAAAGAGACACACACATAATTGCTATCTGGCAGAAATTTGCTGTCAAGCAACCATCCACCCCTTCAGCAAAACCCTGACAAGATATATCTCATCCAAAGAACAAGAAGACCTTCAATGTTGGATTAGCCTCAAAAATTAAGAAAGTAGCTTATCTAACCTAGCATCTTTCAGATGTGTTAGGGAATTCTCAGAATTCCTACCCACCATGGCCAAAACAGCAAAATAGTGACCAGGTAATAAAGAAAAGTATGAACTGTTAAATTGGGTTAGTCTTCTCCAACCAGGTAGTGCAAGTTCTCCAACCAGGTAGTGTAAGTTCCAGGTAATTGTGAAGAGCAGATGAACAAACAAAGAAAGGAATGGAAGAGTCTTGCTGATGTTTGGCTGATCTAAGCAGTATCTTTACTGAAGAACTGATAAAGTGTCAGTTTGGAAAAACATTGTTTCAATCTTCAAAGAGAAAGAAAGGTAAACTTGGGAATCCTCAACCAGTTATTTACTATACCTGATAAAATTCTTGAGCAAATCATAAAGACATCAGTTTATGTCATTTATAAGATATTACTACCATGTTTCCCCGAAAATAAGATCGTGTCTTATATTTTTTTGAACCCTGAAATACGCGCTTGGCCTTATTGCCATGTGCTCAAAAGCCCAACTGGGCTTATTATCAGGGGATGTCTTGTTTTTAGGGAAACAGGGTACATCATTATATTATTATTATTATTTATTGTTATTTATTGTTGTTATTATTTTTATTAATCGTTGTACAGTCAACCAGATGTTCAGACTGGGTTTGGCACTTTTGTCTACCTAGAGTCCTTACCAAAGACCATGTTTGACGGTGTTATCGTCACAGGATGGAAACTGTTCCAAGCAAAGCCGCCTTCTGCAATTAACTGATGGCAAACTTGTCAATGCCTATGATGCTCCAGTTGTTCACCATTGGCATTGACAAGTTTGCTGTCAGTCAAACAGCTTCCATCCTGTGACGATATCTGTAACACCGCCAAACATTCAGATTTGCCTATCCCAGGTCCTTGGTAAGGACTCAATAGGTAGACAAAAGTGCCAAACCCAGTCTAAACATCTGGCTGACTGTGCGATGATCAATAACAATAAAAATATAATGATATAGTAATATCTTATAAATAACAATAATTGAATTATTATATTAAAATATACACTAAATTATTAAATTAAGAAACATAGCAAGGCAAAGCCTTACATGGCCAGCACATTAAAAAAGAAATAGCAGGCAAAGCAGATAACAAGACCTAGGAATGCCTAAGAGCAGAAAAATTAAAGAAAGAGACAGAAGAGCTAACTGTGGCTGCACAGGACCAAGCCTTAAGAACAGATGATCAAAATTAAGAAATTTTATATAAATGTACAGTATATGTTACAACATAAGCTTTCTTGCAGAAATATAAAGTATCTGATATAATTAATATAATCTGAGTTCTAAGCATAGTAGCTGCCTCACTGAAATCAACGGAACCTAATTTAGTTATGTTTAATTTAAGTTCAGTTTCACTTCAAACTATGTGTGATTAACTGCATTTAAACCTAATTTTGTGATGTCTATTTTTTTTTCATGAAATATGTATTATAGCATGCCAGCACCCAAGACAGAATGCTGTGCTATTTTTTTAAATACATCCAAGGAGGTTATTACACCACAATTCCCTGTCTGTAAAAATATGAATATTAATATTGTTTACTTCTTCAGGATTCTATGAAGATAAAATAAAATACTGGGGGGCAAAGCATTTTCTATGTTAAAATACATAAAAAATTTATAGAGTCCAAAAATAATAATTTTCTTTTAGTATTTCTCCTGAGATGTTTTTTTACTAATCTGTAAAAAAGGATAACACTGTATAAAATGAAAAAGTGATTTACAGGCAGTGCTGTCTGCAGCAAATGCAGTACGGCAATGTTAACACAACAGCCAAAACACACAACACCATATAAATGCTGCTATTATATACTTGCATTCTGGCATCTAACATCTGTACCTATGCCACAGTATTGGTACAAATATATTGTCCTGAATTTCATGTATTTACCTGCCAAAGGACTCTATATGCCAATATGTTGACCAAAATATTTCAATATTCATTACTAGACCTTTGGATTTCAATAGGAAAGGGTACTTTGTATTTTGCAGGAGCACACAGCATTTGTCAGCAATTCCTTAAAGCAACTGCCTTTCCTTTTGGGATTAGACACTGATTCCCTTTGTAGTGGAACATGATCCCTGATTAATTTGGTTTAAAGCAGAGGTGTCCAACCTTGGTAACGTTAAGATTTGAGAATTTCAACTCCCAGGCAATTCAACTCCCAGGCAATTCTTAAAGTTGCCAATGATGGACACCCCAACTTCAAAGAGTTGCTAACAGGTATTCCCTGAAACACCTTTTTCCCTTTAACTCTGAAGTGTTGCAGAACTCTATTCATTACCTTTACAAATGAAGGATTCACTGTCCACGAAAACTGATTCACACGTGCAAATCTGCTACAGCAGGATTTCTGCTTTAAAACAGTCGTTGAAAGAATGGAATTATATTGTCTACAACATCTGACAATCAGCCATCTGGATCCTGGTGTCTCTCGGCTCTGTTTTCATAGTAAACAAATCAACTAAGTAGCACTGATGACTTTTTAAAAAAATAATTGAACATTCAGCTCAGAACAGAGTTCCTTCTTTTTGGCACATTTCCAACACAAGCAGCTACACTGGGGTACAAGTAAACCAACCATGTGAGAAAGAACAGGACAAATGTACAAAGCTGCAAAAAAAAAGTTTTTATCATTTAGATTTTAAGAAAGTTTAAGAAGACTTATTGTCTTCTTACCAATGATTTTGGCAGGCCAACTGGGTCAAACATTATTCTTCTGGGAATAAAATCCCTTCCCACTTTCTCTGGGAAATGAGATGAGTCCTTGTATCAGTATAGTTATGTCTTCATCACATCCCCAGCTCCTTATATATTAGCCAGCCAATAGTAGGCATGATTTGGACAGCACAACCAAATAACATCATTAAATCTTTTCTAAGCTTCCAAATCTGTGAAACAAATCATATAATGGAGATGCTTACCTTTTAGCCACTCTTAAAATATGCAAGGTATACAACCCCAGTAAATAGATTTGAGTCCAAGTAGATATGGTTTAAAATTATGCATTATTACATCTGACCTGAACTAATTTTAACTTCATGAAAGTAGAATAGATTACAATAACAGAGTTGGATGGGACCTTGGAGGTCTTCTAGCCCAACCCACTGCTTAGGCAGGAAACCCTATACCACTTCAGACAAATGGTTATCTAATCTCTTCTTAAAAACTTCCAGTGTTGGAGCATTCACAACTTCTGGAGGCAAGCTGTTCCACTGATTAATTGTTCTAATTGTCAGGAAATTTCTCCTTAGTTCTAAATTGCTTCTCTCCTTGATTAGTTTCCACCCATTGCTTCTTGTCCTACACTCAGGTGCTTTGGAGAATAGCATGACTCCCTCTTCTTTGTGGCAGCCCCTGAGATATTGAAATGCTGCTATCATGTCTTCCCTAGTCCTTCTTTTCATTAAACCAGACATACCCAGTTCATACCCAATGAGCTGACAAAAGTCAACTGACCATCTTTTAACATAGTCAGCATATTAATCTTTTTATTAATCTAGTTATGGTTATTGTGGGAACTTGCCTTAGATGGAAATTTAAATAGAACAATACATGGGGAATTGAAAATTATGACTATACGACAGCAGAAAATTGGAGGTCTCTTTGTCTTTGGCTACTATTTATCTAGTGGTGGCAGAATTACTGTAGGCCAGATCTAATAGCTTTAATCTAATTTGAACCAAGGAGGACAGTTGAAAATTCTGTATTCAGGAGACAAATGTATATTTTTCTACATCATTTTCATATCCTGGATTGAGAACAAGATGTTTAAAGGTTGGACTCCATAGCACCTTGTGTCCTACTGCCCATGAGAGTAGTAGTAAAGTATAGGTAAATAAAGATTTACCTTTGTCCCTTTTTTGTCTGTCAAAGACACTGTTTTTTGTCTGAGACTCCTAATCTGAAGTCACATCCTTCCCATGCACAATTTCACAGAATGCATGATCTTTCAACTTTCCTCCTGGTATAATATAGTAAAGTGCTAGGCTTTTTTTATCCTGGAAATATATTTCTTGTAAATAAATCTCCTTTCTGTTATAGTTATAAAACGTGCTTTATTAATCAATCTTCAGGTGAGGTCTCTCCTCTCAAGAATGCTCACATATACATAGAGAATGCTTCAACCACCAACATAAAGGTTTCTTAATGCATACTTTTTAGCTACTTGGTTAATGTTAATTAACTATATTATTAATGTTTCACTACCTAAAACTGAATCTGAGTGATAATCCAACCTTGATGATTTAATAGGCTTCACTAAATTAGACAACAAAGAACCATGACATTTTTAAAAGGCTTTTTTAAATTCCTAATTGTAAGGCTATTACCTGGAAAAGAATTATACACTCTTGACGGAAAATTGCTAAAGAGGCAAATTTCAAATATAAGCTTAATTCTGTAGATTCTTAGAGCTAGTTCTTGTAGAACGTGAGGAGTGTTTCAATGAAGTAGAATAATTTCATGAATCTGCTTATTTTGTCTTTTTTTTTTTTGCTTTGCTTTTTAAAATTAGATTGTTTATGTTGCACAATTTCCTACAAAAGCAAAACAAATAGATTTTTAAAAAACAACTCACACCCCACTCTTGTTTATCACAATTTCTCTAAAATGTTCATATAATAACTGGGAGTAGATATATAGTTTTCCCTCCTTGAAGGCAAGAATAGAGTGAGGGAAAAAAACCCTTGCCACTATGTAAAAGTTTGTCTAGCCTCACGCATGCTGCTCCTTCTCACTTTTTTTTCACAATAATGGATCACATATATTTAGAATGTTACATTGCCGGTGTGGTTTAGGAGCAATATATCACTGAAGGAACTAGATAAAGCAGACATCCTCCTGGATTTCACCCACACACATAAAATATTGCATAAAGTAGACACATTTGTCTCCAGCCATTTGTTTACTTCAGAGCAGAAAACAAACTGGAAAGTTAATGCACACAGAATGCCATTTAAGCCATACCTCACCCAAGCAAACCTTCACTTAAAGTGAAGAAAACTCCAAAATATTTTTCCCCTGGTGGCACATTATAGAAAAACCAGTCAATAATATGTCAGAAAACAGGGAGGGGAGAAGAGAAAGAGTGAGGCTTACCAAGTCATTTGTTTTACATTTTATGGCTTGTGTCATTCCCTAGTCTGTGGGTCAAACTAGCTGTAAGTATCTCCTAGTTGTGTTATGTAAATATCAGCCATTAAAAAAAGAATAAAGAGCTTTGGGAGCACAGGGCTGTTTTAATGGATAGGCCTCATGGGCACTTGCCCATGGGCCACACGGGCATAGGGCCCCATACTAATCTATGTATGCTAACCCTTCAATGCACCTTGCATCATATAAATACAGCAACATATTTATTACATTTTACTGCATTTTTTAATTAATAAGGTAAAGGTTCCCCTTGCACATATGTGCTAGTCTTTTCCAACTCTAGGGGGTGGTCCTCATCTCCGTTGCAAAGCCAAAGAGCCAGCATTGTCCGAAGATGTCTCCATGGTCATGTGGCCGGCATGACTAAATGCCAAAGGCACACGGAACGCTGTTACCTTCCCATCAAAGGTGGTTCCTATTTTTCTACTTGCATTTTTTATGTGCTTTCGAACTGCTAGGTTGGCAGAAGTTGGAACAAGTAATGGGAGCTCACCCCGTTATGCGGCACTAGGGATTCAAACCGCTGAACTGCCGACCTTTCGATCGACAAGCTCAGCGTCTTAGCCACTGAGCTACTGTGTCCCCTTAATTACTTAAATTAAATTAAATTACTTAATTAATTAAATACTCAATTAGTATTTTTATTAATACTAACATGTAAATATATGTTTAATTTTATCAACCTTTTACATATTTATTCCTGTGAGTAGTTGTCGTAGGGGCCTTGGCAGCTGAACTCCTACAAACAGACCAGTGGTAGGTTTCAAAATATTTTACTACAGGTTCTATGGGTGTGGCTTGGTGAGCATGGCATGGTTTGGGAGGCATGGCTTGGTGGGCGTGGCAGGGGAAGAATACTGTAAAATCTCCATTCCCTCCCCACTCCAGGGGTAGGCTACTGCAAAATCCCCATTTCCTCCCAATCAGCTGGGACTCGGGAGGCAGAGAATAGATGGGGGAGGGGCCAGGCAGAATTTTTATTACCAGTTCTCCGAACTACTCAAAATTTCCATTACCGGTTCTCCAGAATTGGTCAGAACCTGCTGCAATCCACCTCTGAAAGAGACCCACAAGGGCAACTTCTACCCTGTGCCTATGTGCCCAGGAAACTCACCGACACTGAAAAGATGGCTTCCAGGCCTGACACCCAGTACACTGTTTTGCCTGGGGCCCATAATGCTGTTAAGATGGCCATGAGGGAGCACAGAAACAGGCGAGCAAAATCATAATTTACACTTCAAGGAAAGCCTTCACTGGTGACTACTATTTCCCTAACAAAGTTTATGTATTTGAATTATGGTCTCCCAATTATTATCTCAATTAATTTAGTACCTCAACAACCTGAAACTTATTTTCTTCTTTTTATAGGATTTAAAAATAATAGCAGGCAAGCAGCTAGCCCCCAAAAGTCTTAGATTCCATTTCTGATGTTTTTAGTACAACATCAAAGAAAGCAGTGTGAACCTAGGAAATGTAAATTTGACAGACTTTATTTGGTTCATCAATAAAAGAACTTTAACCAAAGAAATAGAAAGTCAGTTTTTCAAAGAGTCCTCAGCAGAGCAGAAAAGAATAGGGCTGATGCAAAATAAAACAAAATGCAACATATTATCTAAGGAGTTCAAAGCAAGCTCTTCTACTTTCCTAGTTGCTAGGCAAAATCAATATAGTGATTCTAATTAGGCCTACTTCCTGAATGAGCTCAGTACTTGGAAAAAATAGTCCTGCCTTGGTCCAGCATTGTCACCATTGTCACCAATAAATAAGTAAAAAAGTGAGATAGCAGTGATGTGAAAGAGCTTGGCCAGAATCTAGGCATCTCTTCGATAGATCTATCAGAGCTGGACTGAAAGAAATCAAGATGACTGCAAGATGGTAGGAAAGAAATACAGAAAATTCTTACTCTTTGTTGCCATTTCATGATCAAATATTTGAAACCCAGTTCTAGTAATCTTTCTTCAGAGCAAACGCTACTGAGAGAGATGGACCACTGTTTTGGTTTGATAGAAACTTTCTGTGTCTGTGTACTACACAACTTGAAATTATATGGTAACTGAGTCTTTTAGGTTTCAGACTATACAGGCTGCAAAATCTATATCCTAAATATTTAGGATATTTGCCAGAGTTACCATAATATAAGCTGGGTAGGGTTGCCAGGTCTGCTTCCAAAAAATAGCGGACAAGCGGGGTGGGGGGTGGAGGTAGGGGGGTTAAGTAGTAAAAAACTTTTTAAAAAATTACAATTAAATTATATATTTTCTTACAAACATTTTAACACATATTAAAATAATCACTTCAAAATTTTACTTAAAATTCAAAACATCAAATATATTATAATAATATGAAAAATATTAAATTACATTTTACTTTGCTGTCGTGTGTATTTTTTATTTGCCTGCGCAGCTTTGATCAATTCTTTGTGTTTAAGGAATAATTCTTTAATTTCAGTACAACGTTGAGAAATATTTAAAAATATACAAAGTTCACTTCGAACTGATGGTACAAGCAGTCGGTTACGTTCATCAGTCCATAAATTTCCCATGACGCTGAAAATTCGTTCAATGTTTGCATTTGATACCGGAATTGATGCACAATACTGGAACAGTTTCAGTAAACTCGGAGCTGGCTCTTTCTTGAAAAAGTACGTCCACTTATCAAGGGATGAATCGCCCTGCAGATGAACATAAACTTCTTCTAAGGCAGAAATTTCATCAAAGAGAGTGTTGGGTGGAAGTTCTTCTCGCCATGGTGATAATAACCAGATGTTCGTCATTTCGAGATGTTCGAGTATTATTGCGATCAATTAGATTGAAACAATTTTATATACTTTTATTAAATGTCTTGTGAAACAATTGAGTATGATTAATAATTTTTTCAGAGAATCGAGTTCAATGGATATTCGATCTTTGTCTCATTCTAACTTATGAAAAAAAGACAAAACGCGATTCTCCTATCCTTATTCTCTTAGACTGTACAGCTTTAGATTACGTACCATTTTATCATAAAGCTTTTGAATAAAAAAAATGTCCACTATTTTGTGAAAAAAAATAGTGAACATAATGTGAAAAAAGCGGACTGTCCGCTCAAATAGTGGACACCTGGCAACTTTAAAGCTGGGGGTGGGGCAATAAATTTAATAAATAAAATAATGTATGTATGAATTATTGTTGAGGGAATTTGCCTTCACCTGCAATTAACTGGGGATGCTAGAGTTTTCAAGTTTGTCAAGAATACAGTAATATTTAAACCAATTTATAAAGCATAATTGCTTTGTTTTGTCTTACCTATAAAATATTTTCATCAGATTCATTCCATTCTAGGAAAAAGTGTCATGTGACTAAACCATAGCAGGTATATGGGACAGGTTCCCTGTGAAATTCAAGGAAATGCAAATGAGAACAAAAATTACCTATATTTAGCTTTTAGCTGTTAGTCAAAACAGGCTTACATCAGCATGCAGCCAATTCTCTTAGCAGTTTCTTTCTTTTTGTCTTTCCATTCCTCACTGTCTGATAATGTAACCATATCCTGCTGTAAATAGGCTGAAAAAGCTTTCTGCAACCCCCCAAGTGCAAATCAATACAAGTTATTATGATTCATAAAAGTGTCATCATTATTGTTCAATTATAGCTCTATTAGAAGAAAGTATCTTTGGCACTGAAGCTTTCACTGCTAATATTTATAATCTGCATTGAACGATGATAATGAATGAATAAGCATACATTAGACCAAATGCAATGTTGTTTGATTTATATGACCTCAGCTCTGATTGCCAATGTTAAATCCATTAATGTATCTCTTAGATCTGCATTAATGTACTCACTTCCATACAATAGGGTTTAAACAAATGCACTTACTTAGCTTCCAATTATTTGGATAGTAGTCATTATTATATCATTCTGGCACCTATGTCACAGAACAGTTCTTTCAAAAGCTCTGAGAATTAAAATCTAGACTTTGCGCAGATGGAAAGGATTTCAAAATCCTTTACATTATTTCCAGATGCAAACAGATTTTTTTTAAATGATACTGCAATTATTTTTTTTAAATTTGATTTATATGCCGCCCTTCTCCGGAGACTCAGGGCAGCTTACAGTGCGTTAAGCAATAGCCTTCATACTTTTGTATATTTATACAAAGTCAGCTTATTACCCCCACAGTCTGGGTCCTCATTTTACCAACCTTAGAAAGGATGGAAGGCTGAGTCAACCTTGAGCCTGGTGAGATTTGAACTTGCAGTAATTGCAGGCAGCTTGATGTTAATAACAGTGCTTTAGTCTGCTGCGCCACCAGGGCTCATCAATCAATTTTAATTCTAAAAACAAAAGCAAGAAATTGAGAATTCACCAGCCAAGACCAGGGATTTAATTGGAAATCACCATCTTGTATTGCAAAGACATAAAAGGACCCCACGTACTGTCTGAGGTCTGAGCTGGGGGAATATTTAGTTTATCACCCTGCCATAAGGTAAGAGAGAGACCAGCCATCAAGCAACTGCAAGAATCACGGTGGTGCTCTTGGTTAAGCAGTTAACCACTTGGAGATAGACTGAATAAATGATGCTTCCTGGCTCACTCTTATCCTCAAGTTTATTAACAGTAAAAAAAAATTACTACCGGTTCTGTGGGTGTTGCTTGGTGGGCGTGGCATGGCTTGGTGGGCGTGGCAGGGGAAGGATACTGTAAAATCTCCCTTCCCTCCCCATTCCAGGGGAAGATTACTGCAAAATCCCCATTTCCTCCTGATCAGCTGGGACTCGGAAAGCAGAGAATAGATGTGGTGGGGCCAGTCAGAGATGGTATTTACCAGTTCTCCGAACTACTCAAAATTTCCGCTACCGGTTCTCCAGAACTGATCCAAACCCGCTGAAACCCACCTCTGGCCTCAAACAATTATAGTAAATTTGTTAGGAGCCTCACATTTAGTAAAGCCTTGTTTGATATATTTGACCAAGACCTGAATCTCCAAATATTTGGTGATGTTATCTTTATAGCAGTTTCTACTATCTCCCCCAGAGATAGTAGCTTAGGCTGGCAGGCCGATAATTTCCTGGATCTTCCTATCAGCCATTTTAAAAAATTGGAATTACATTGTCTCTCTTCTAGTCCTGAACTACAAAGGTTAAGTATAGAGAAAAGTTGCATAATGTAATTAGGAGGTTCACAATCTCCACTTTAAGCTCCTTAATAACCCTTGGGTAGATGCCTGGTGATTTGTTATGTTCAATTTGTCAATAAGATCTAGCACTTCTTTTATCAACACTGTATGGATCAGTTTATCTGATTCCCTTCCTGATAACAGGAATTCACTTTCAGGTATGGTCCCAATTTTTCTCCTGTGAAGATAGAAGCAAAAAAAAAATGGTTCATCTTATCTCCGATTTCTTTTTTCTTACTTTTTTTTTCTTTCTTTATCCAAATGATTAATAGCCTCATTGGCTATCTTTTTCTGCTTCTTAGGTATTTGATAGATATTTTATTACCGTTCTTCACAGTTTTGTCAATATGCTCCTTGATTATTATTATTATTATTATTATTATTTGCCTCTCTCACTGTTTCTTTGCATTTCTTTTGCCAGCATTTATGCTCTGTTTGTTTTCTTCATTAGGATAACATGTGAAAATTAGGATGGGTCTTCCATTTTCTAAAACAGTTTTCTGGTGCTAAGAGCTTCCTTTACAATGCTACTCAATCGTGTAAGCTTATTCTTAGACTGATGGGCCATTTTCCTAATTTCAATAATGACTGTTATTGTGGTATTAAACAACAACCAGGTTTTCTGGAGTGAGCTTGCCCTTCTGATCTTCCCTTTGAGTCTCGTTTGTTTGTTTGTTTGTTTGTTTGTTTTTGAAGTCAAGTATGACTACGTAGAACTTGCTACCAGTGGTGGAATTCAAATTTTTTTACTACCAGTTCTGTGGGCGTAGCTTGGTTGGCGTGGCTGGTGGGCATGGCAGGGGAAGGATACTGCAAAATCCCCATTCCCTCCCCACTCCTGGGGGAAGGATATTGCAAAATCTCCATTCCCATTCCACTCTGGGGCCAGCCAGAGGTGGTATTTGCCAGTTCTCCGAATTACTCAAAATTCCCGCTACTGATTCTCCAGAACCTGTCAGAACCTTCTGAATAGCACACCTGCTTGCTACATAGACTATTGCTTTTTTGAATGTTGAATTTGGCAGTAGGAACTGTTGAATAGGGAGCAGTTCTGGGCTCTCTATGGTTCACCCATGTTTCGTTTTTGCTGAAAGAGCTTCACTGGCTTCTAGTTAGTTTCTGGATGCAATTCAAGGTGCTTTAGAGCCTTACATGACACACAGAACTAGGTTATTTGTAGGATCACTTCTTCCTGGGAGTATTTGCCTGACCAACTAGGTTAGATAGGGTTGTTACTTAGTAAGACCTTGGAGACATGCCTTCTCCATGGCCACCATGGCTCTTTAGAATAGCTTCCCACCTGAGTTTGTAGGGGAGAGGTCCTTTTTAGCCTTCCAGAAGGCTATGTATCTTCCCCTAAGCATTGGGATAGGATGAGGTTGAGTTATAGGGACAACAGTAGGGGTGATTCTGATGTCTTGATGGGAAAGGTACAATGAATTTTCATGCTGTTATTTTATGGTTCATGTTGGTTGCTGTGAGCCAGTTAGGATTATAGTGTGAGATACTCAGCCATATAATTTTTTAAATTTATATACTGGTGAAGGAAGAGATCTTTCTATGTGAAAGGAAATATGTTCAGCTCCATGGAAGCATAGTTATCCTGTCTGCCTTTTTTTGTTGTCGTTATTGTTGAAAATTTGAAAAGTTTATCTTTTATTATTACAATCTAATAGCATGATATAAGAAAGAGATTAAACCAAAGCATTTATTTATTTTTTATTTAGAAAATGTCTATGTCCAACTGTCATAAATAATTAAATAAATAATTCTGGGAATCTGCAATTCAGGACGCAAAGTTATTATAAAATGCTTATAAGCAAAATTTTATTACAATCAAAAATGATATCATAATACTGAACTGGGGTGCTCTCAATACCTTATTAACTACATTAGAGGTTCTCAGCTTGCTACCTAAGAAATAGATTTGAGAACCTCTTGAAACAACAAATTAGGATATGTTGGAGAGAGGGAGGGAAAGAGAGAGAGAGGGAGGGAGGGAGGGAGGGAGGGAGAGAGAGAGAGAGAGAGAGAGAGAGACTTACACATATATAACCATTTTCAGCCATTTGACCCTTTATATGCACTAATCCTCCATTTGGAACTGGGCAAAGCAATCAACTGGTCAATTCAGAAACCCAACAATCAAGTGTCACCACCAATGGGGAAAGCCAGTGGTGGGTTGCTCCTGGTTCTGTCCGGTTCTTGCAAATCAGTAGTAAAAGGGGCGGGAGGCTCCACCCATCAGCCCAGATGTCAGAATGGATGATCTGCACATGCGCAGAAGCGCGTGCATGCGCTCCCATTGCAAACCAGTAGTAAAGGTAAGTAGAACCCACCCCTGAGGAAAGCATACTTGTGGACCCTACCATAGAGAATTATGACCTTAAAGTAGAGGTATCTCCCTGCTTCACTCATTGGGAATGTTAGCAGCAGCACATGGACAGCCAATAACAAAGTCAAGAAGAGGTCATTTGAAGAGAAAATGCATTTATCAGGAGCTGAAACTTTGTAGAACCTGACCCTGGTCAGGGATGCTCAGCTTCAACAATAGAAGAGAAAATTTATAGCTCAGGGTTGAACTGGAGGGTCCTTGGTGCCCTCTGAGTTTGGTGGTTTTTCTTGCAGATGCTTCATTACCAAACTAGGTACCATCATCAGTGCTAGACTAGCACAGCAAGAAAACAATCAAGCTCAGAGAGCAACAAGAAGCCCTCAAATCTGGACAATATCACAATTTTATTCCCAGATTAGAAGAAAGACATTTAAACAAATTGCTTTTTTCTCATCTCTGAAAGTTTATTTTCA
The DNA here is from genome assembly GCA_012654045.1 of Ptyas mucosa. Taxonomy (NCBI): domain Eukaryota; kingdom Metazoa; phylum Chordata; class Lepidosauria; order Squamata; family Colubridae; genus Ptyas; species Ptyas mucosa. The sequence goes on along the minus strand of WNWU01000002.1, from coordinate 13,173,729 downwards.
AATAACAATATTCCATAACATCTTCATCTATAATAATAAATGTTTTATATACTAGTGGTTTGCCCTGACAGTGTTGATGAGAATGGTCTTGGCCATTTCTTGATTGGACTTTTGTTTACTGTTAGCTCTTTGTTTGACTCAGACACAACTAATTGCCTGACTCCTTATATCTCAGATGAAAAACTAAAGACTGATTTGTGACTTTATGAGCAAGTACAACTATAAGAAGATTTCCTGATTTATACCTGGCCTTTTTTACTTTCTCCTAGAGCCTAGGTAGACTGTGAATCATAGTGTCTTCTAAAGGAGGTGGATTTCAATTCTTATCATTCCGGTCAATGAGACTAGTAGTTGGGGGATAATGGGAGTGAGTTCTTCATCCGTTGGGGAAAGACTTTCCACTCTGGTCTATAAATCTACTGTAGACTCTCTTTACCACTTCAGGTAGGATTCTTTCTCAGCACTAAAGTGGGATGCAGAATCTAAATCCTGGGGATCATCATTGTGCAAAACGTGGGTTCTGCTACTATGACTTCGGAGTATCTGCTGTAAAATAAAAGCCCTATTGGCCCTCATGTTTACAGTAGGTATGGATCCAGGCTGCCATAACCCTGTCCCCAAAACCAGGGGTGGGCTTCAAAAATTTTAGCAAGGGGTTCTCTGCCTGGTTGCTGGGTAGGCATGGCCATGGTGGGCACGGCCTAGTTGGCCTCCTGCACCATGGCAGGAGGGAACGTTTTTGCCTTCCCCGGCCTTTGAAGGCTTTCCTCGAGCCTCCAGGAGGGCGAAAATGGCCTCCCCAGGCTCTGGAGGCCCTCTGGAGGCTGGAAATGGGCCCATTTCTGGCCTTCCTGAACCTCCAGTAGGCCTATTTTTCACCCTTCCCGAGCTTCTGCATGCACCCTGCACTTACCTGCATCCAAAACAGGCCACGTGGGGACTCCTGGAAGGGGCGGGGTGGGCAGGACGGGACAGGGCCAGCCAGGATTGGGATTTGGGGGTTCTCTGAACTGCACAGACTCTTAGCTAGAGGTTCTCCTGAATCCCTGCGAACCCCCAGCAGCCCACCCCTGCCCAAAACCCTATGAACCTAAAACTAGAAAAATTACTGGTATTGTTTTTCAGTGTTAGATCAAAAGATATACTGATAGCTATTATAGATTATGGAACAAAATGATTTACCGTGATAGTGATAATGAAAAAAATTAAGGTATATTGAGGTTTGGGAAATGGGAAGCCTTCCAGACAAAAAAATGGATTAACAGTAATGGAACAAGCAAGAGATGGATATGTAGACAGATGAAGGGCCATTTCAGTGGCAGAGCTCAACGGCCGTATATGATTCAGATAGACAGTTAAAGCGGATGTTAATGGGTGACAGCCTTATCAGATTCATGCTTGCCTCTCATTAACAGAAGTATTGTGCTTACATGATTTATAAACATGTATCGATGATTACTGATGTATGGTACCCCTTCTATGTAATTACACTTTTACAAGTGTAAAATTTTAGCTGAATTAAAGTGTCAGCTAAATGTGCCTTAAGAAAAATATGGCACTCTAAATGAAGTTCTATAAGCCTGATTTATTTTAAAGCAAAGGTTAAAATGAAGTGTTTTATTTTTTAAAAAAAATCCATTATCAAGAGTTGTGGAGGTGGAAAACTGAATCTGAGATGTTCAAATATAAAAGATGAGAGTAATCGATGCTGTCTCCTTTCGTCCATCCAGAAATGTGATAGTGAGCAGATTTATAAATTCTGACATTCATTATCTTTTTTGAAATTAAAGTTGACCTAGAATTAGGATAGATATAAGAATCCTATGCAAAAATGTTGAAATGTTTTCCCATAGATCTCTACTAAAAGATAAAGATAATGAGAACTACAACAAAATATTACCAGGATACAAGATCGAGACCATATTTTTTGCAACATATCTGGCTCTTTCCCAACAGACATGCAACATTCCCAAGGCCCATGATGGCGAACCTATGGCACGCGTACCACAGATGGCATGCAGCACCCTCTCTGTGAGCACGTGAACCATCACCCCAGTTCAGCTCCACTGAGCAAGTGCGTATGCCTCCCACCGGCCAGTTGGTTGTCGGATCTCTGCCACACATGCGCAGGGGGGTGGGGGCGTGCGGGGGCATGCACACATGTGCAGGGGCGGGGGCGCGCATGCACAGGGCCACACGCACATTGTATTGGGGGGGCGGCCACACGAGCATGCATTCATGTGCGTATGCACATGCTGGAAAAGGTTAGCCATCACTGCCCTAGGCAGAAGTATACTCAATCTTATACCTTTATTTTGTTTTTCAAGTATTCTCATTTTTCATATCTTTGGCCTTACCAAGGAAGGGACAACTTCCCTTTTCATTTTCAAGGACCTGGTTTTCATTCTAAGTCAAGTATGCACCATCCGCCCAAGTTCATGATTAAATGTAATATCTACCTTGGTTTACTTCCCATAATCACACTTCTATTTTACTATGTGGCTGTGCATTAAAAATAACTCACATACATTCACATCTACAGTCAATTCTAATAATTTCTTCAGTGTACTAACAGCAGTACAAGTAGATACCTAACTTTGTAGTAACACATGAAAAAGTTGTATGATACCCATAGTGCTTAAAGAAGTCTGGGTGCGGTGCCATTTAGCAGACTGCTAAGCAATACCAAGGTAGGGGGTGGGGGGTGTCATAAACTCAAGATAGCACTTATGATCATGTGATCAAAGTCTGATTCATTTGCCCATACGCAGAATATTGCTGCACATACAAAAAGGGGGAGAGGTGATCACACAGTCAAAATTATCCTCTTGATGATATCCCCTCTGATTCTCTTCCTACCGTAGTTATTAAACAGCATCCACAAAATTATGCAGATTTTTGCACATGTTACAAAGTACCAAAAAAACCCGCACAAAATTGGTAAAAAGTAAATCTGAAACCAATGCAAGCTACAGATAGGATGTCCAAGTGTTGCAGCCACCACTTCTTAAGGCCTTTCCTCACTGCTAAATGAAGTGATGTTCACCTATCCCTGAACTGGTAGAAAGCATCCTGAAAATGTGTAGTCCTCGTTGCCAATCCATCTTCTGCCTCTTGTTCCTATTTCAAATCTCTATTACCTGACTTCCCTCTAAATCTGTGATTTGACTTCTGTGTCACTGCATGTCAATGGACTTATACGTCCAAAGATGGTTGCATAGCTGTTGCATTGATACTTTTGAGAATGTTAACATTCTGGCTATGGGGTGCTCAACAACAAAGCTTCCCAACAAGAAGTTAGAGCAACCAATCAGCATGCAGAACAAGCATCTCCATACAACATGTAGTTGAGATTTGGGAGGGGTCTCTGTTGGTCCATCTGCAATCATCTACAACCTGCTGTTCCAATGGATAACCTAATTAAATCATGAGTCTCGAGCCAAGCTTCAAAAGAAATCCAGTTATTTATTAGGAGTTTCATGTCAGCACATTCCCAAGTGAAGCCAGCTCTGACCCTACGTAATTTACGCTCCAATTATGATCCTGTTTCCCCTCTCCCCCCCCCCCAGGGTGTGTCATTAATCACATTCACAACTGAGCAATTTTGTGGGTTGTAGAGGTCACTCCCCTCTGGTTGATGTTAGTAACCCTGGGATACAGCCTTGAGAGAGATAAATGTGGAATGTGCATCTGTCTTTGACTGCTGTGCCATTTCACTAGTTTCCCATCCCTCCTGGCCTATGGCAATTCGAGAGCAGGCCAGGGATGCTTTGCGAGTTAACACCTACGTTTGCCCATCAACCCCTTCGCAGTGTAGGTATTTGTCAACACCTACATGGAGTCGTGGACCCATTTAAATCAAGCTTTAGGGAGAGGCATCAGAGGCTTTCATCAGAATGACAAAAGCAGCATTGTGCTATTATGATCAAGGTCTGCCTCATTTCTACATATATGTAATTTTACAACAGACATACCAAAGAGGTGGAACATACGCCAGAACTGTACAAAGCTGTCAAGACACACACAAGACACATGGGTTTTCTGGTCATGATATTCTAGACCCCCGAATTGTTGAATGGTGTTACTGCTCTTCATACTGCTACTTTATTGTTTGTAGGTTGCTCATGTATTTCTGTTTTTGTTAGACTTGGTTGAATTTCTTTTTGTAAACCATCCAGGATCACCTTGGTTGAGTTTGGCAGCTATATAAATTTTTAAATAAGTAAATAAGTGCCACTTTCATCACTTGCCTCCCCATGACATACACACAAACACCTCTACACCAGGGTAATCAGGAACAAAGCTTAATAGAGATTATACCGCTCGAGGGTGCCTTTGGATGGTATTGGAATAAGGGAGAGAATGCCACTATAGCTCAGGAGGACTGAAGCCTTTCTCATTCATGAAATGAGGATGAAATGAAGGCAGTGAGTTAATTATTTATGTAATGTTCTTTGCTTTATCTAGTTTAGAAAACAAGGCATGTGACATTAAATTGAAACTACTACTTTGCCCCTCTCTCCAAAGAAGACATAACAAACTACTTTTCCAGCATGTTTTCATGCATCTTAAGCAGGGGTGGATTCTACTTACCTTTACTACCAGTTTACAATGGGGCCACATGTGTGTGCTTGCTTTGTGCGCGTGTGCTCTTCTGGGCATGTGCAGAAGCATTTTGATGATGTTGGGGTCGGTGGGCGGAGCCTCCTGCCGGTTTTACTACCGGTTCTATAGAACCGGTGTGAACCGGGGGCAACCCACCACTGATCTTAAGATATGATCATGAATTCAAAAACCCATCTTTTTAAGGTACCACAAACTAGAGGAGTTGTTTTCTTCAAAATGCCTTCTTCTTTGATGAACTTTATTGTGCTGTTCAAATTACTATCACATTATCAAAGCAGAAGCCATACTAATCATTTGCTCAGAGCCAGACCATAGTCAGAAGAAACAGAAAGGAAAATCCAAAAGATCTCATTTGCAACACTGAAGTTACTGTGGCTGCTACCTCCTGTCATCTGTGGTTTGCTTAGTATGTCATTACAAACCAAGTATTCTGGTTTGTTTCCCTCAGAGCAAGCCAGAGTCAGAAGCCAGCTAATTCATAGGCACATCATAATTCTGAAGTGTTCCCATTTCCCACTCATATAAAACAAACTTAGTAATTCTGTTGCCTCTTTCTGAAGTGCCGGCTTGCTGTTCCTTATATTCTAGGCCTAGATCATTTCCAACTTTTAAAGCCCCTAGCCATAATAAAAATAAAACATGACCAAACAGAGAAAGAAACCGAAGAAGAGTGAAATATAATTTGAATATGAGTAAGTAAAAGAAGTGCCTAAATCTATGACCCACTTCGAGCCTCTGCCTCTCTTGTCTGACTTATTTTAAGAATATATCACTTCATTAAGCTTCCTCAATTCCTTGGGATAATAAGCTACAGACAAGAATCCATGTTCTGGAAAAAAAAAGAAATAAACAGGACCATTGCTGGCCAGTGTCACTTCAGTAAGCAGGGGAAGACTCGGTGTATTTGAATTCTTCCCTGTCGCAGACATTCTTCCAACTAAGCCTGACAGGAAAATGGCTTCAGGCTGACCTGCTCCCCAATGAACCAGGGATAGTTTTATGTTCAGAGAAAAGAGACGGAGTGGCAGTTTTAAAGCATGCCATCTTGCTACCTGCAGCCTGAAAGACGTTATTATCCCTCCATAGTGATAATAAGAGTCAGCCTGACTCTTGATTCGGAGAGGCAACCTGTAGCTTGAAAGGTTGCATAGATGTAATGTTGCCACCAGCATTGATATTCCACTGAATGAAGAAAGAAGATACTGTGAAAGGGAGTTTCTCTTATCGAGAATTTACACAGATGCAGGAACTCTCCCAGGCAGTTTTAGTTATTGAAATGATTGCCTATATTATAATTACAGCTTTGTTTATTTTTAAGGGAATATGGTAATTAAATCTCCATCTACCTGCCTTTTGGGGCCATCCAAGAAAATCCAGATGACATCCATGGCATGCTCACAGCACATAAAAAGAGTAAGACTTCAATTGTCCTGTTGTGGCAGCCATCTTGACTGTTTTTAACACACGCACACATTCAGAATACTCTTGATGCCTATGTTGGTTAAAAAAACCAAACAAAGAAACTAGAAACTGTAGGTTCTTATTTCCCTTTCAATTAGTGAGGTCATTCGTTTTAAATTGCTACAAATTAATTCAGGCCTTTAAAGTACTTCTATTACTCTCTGGACTAGAGTAGGAGAGAAGATGTAAGGGAGTCATTTTACCCTACAACTGCCCCACAGAGCAACAATGGGTAAAATAAAGCTCTTCCCACTATACCCTTAAAATTATCTGCCTCACCTTCTCCAGAATGGGACAATTTGCCATGGTCAACTCACCATGGCGTGGGACAATTCAACAAATAGAAAAATTAAATTAATTTCAGTGGAACCATGGCCAATAATAATAAAATAAAGAAAGTCAATCCAGAAATATAAGAATTACAATAATTTCAATAATTTCAATGAAAATATGGTTACCAATAATAAAAGCAACTGAATGAAATGATTAATACAGCATTGAATTGTCCTGCAACAAGTTGTTCCATGGCAAATTAACCATGGCGAGTTGTCCTTGACCCCACCTTCTCTCTCTCTCTCTCTCTCTCTCTCTCTCTC
>WNWU01000002.1:13146527-13167036 GCA_012654045.1 Ptyas mucosa | reverse complement strand
GTGTGTGTGTGTGTGTGTGTGTGTGTGTGTGTGTGTTTCAGACTAAAATTGCATATGAGGTAAAGTTTATACAGTACTGTAATTTCTAAGCTCAAATATGTCATATTTTGCAAAATGCCTCTTGAACGTAGTAGTGGAATGATTTTTATTGAGTCTATAATTTTTAGTCATGCAATTATCATATGACTATGATAAAATTAAGGTAAACAATCCTGCAAAGTCAGTAATCAAATTATATAGGGAAATAGGATGGGGTGAAAGAAATCCATAACAGAAATGCAGTATGACACTTGACAGATTTAGACTATTTGCCTACAAACCCAATTAACATAGTGCTTTTAACATATTACTTTCTAGCTGTTTTGCATGAGAGTGCTGTGGACTCCAAGAAATGACAGGCAGAAATGGAAACAATTTGCTGTGTCAAGTACAGGCAGGAACAAGGAAAATAAATATTTTATTTTATTTAAGAAAAAATTATATGGCCCCTTCACACACTCATGGTGACTGCAGGCAGCTTACAGAAGTAAAACCCTCAATACAAACCCCAATAAAACCTCATCACCACTTCTACCACCCATTGCAACAACAATCAAACAAACCACTTGATGGGCTCCATGTCAGTCTGGGGTCCCCAGGCCAACTGGCAAGATTATGCCTTTAGGGTTCTTTGGAAGAGTATCAAGGCAGGCGTCAATCTTATCTCCAATCAAATTTGCATATACAAATACAAGTAGTCCTCGACTTATGACTACAATTGAGCCCAGAATTTCTGTTGCTAAGTGAAACAGTGAGTTGCTGTAAGTGACCTTTGCCCCATTTTACAACTTTTTCTGGCCACCGTTGTTAAGTGAATCCCTGCAGCTGTTACACTAGTAACATGGTGGTTGAATGAATGTGGCTTCTCCATTGACTTTGCTTGTCAGAAGGTCCCAAAAGGGGATCACATGACCCCGGGACACTGCAACCGTCATAAAGATGAGTCAGTTGCCAAGTGTCTGAATTTTGATCACGTGGCTGTGGGGATTGCTGCAATGGTGAATAACCATTCAATAAACGTGAAAAAAAAGTCATAAGCTACTTTTTTTTTCAGTACCATTGTAACTACGAACGATCATTAAGCAAACTGTTGTAAGTCGAGGACTACCCGTAAAGGATTTTCTATATCCCTAAAACTAACAAAGATGATGATACATTTGTCCTTCAGAATAAGAGAAAAGATGCTGACTGAAAATACCAGACATACACTGCTAAAGTTCCACAGTTTAAATGTCATGGCTAGATTAACAATACCTGACATTTTATTTTTCTAAAGTTGCCCATTTAGAAGTAGCATTAGAGATGATGGGTAGGTCTTGAAATATTGATTGATGCCACCGAGATGTCTGTTATGAATTCTCAGAATATAGCATATGCTGAGTTTTCTTTCTCCTTGCCCAAGAACCGACTACAGTAAGATCTCTGGTCCAGGGGTGGGTTCTACTTACCTTTACTACCGGTTCACAATGGACCTGCGCGCACTCTTCTGCACATGCGCAGAAGTGTTCTGATGACGTCGGGGTCGGTGGGCGGAGCCTTCCGCTGGTTTTACTACCAGTTCTATAGAACCAGTGCGAACCGGGGACAACCCACCACTGCTCTGGTCACCACTATAATTTGGTCTGTAACTTTGGTCGCAAACCGATTTGATTGAATTTGAGGATCTGTATACTGTATGAGTAAAAAAGGGGGCTGTGAAAATATCTGCAGACCCCCTCACATCCTGGACATAAATTGTTTCAACTCCTACCCTCAAAAAGATGCTATAGGGCACTGCACACCAAAACAATTAGACACAAGAACAGTTTTTTTCCCAAATGCCATCACTCTGCTTAACAACTAATTCCTACAACACTGTCAAATAATTTACTAAGACTGTATTACTATTATTCTTCTCTTCCTTACTAGTATCTATCTCTTCCCACTTATTACTATAACCATGTTGCTTGTATCTTTCAATATTGTTTTTATTTGTTTCCTAATACGATTTGATAGCTTATTAGTAACCTTGACTATCTCTAAGTGTTGTATCTTTTTATTCTTGATGAATGTATTTTATTCTCCTTATGTACACTGAGAGCATATACACCTAAGACAAATTTCTTGTGTGTCCAATCACACTTTGCCAATAAATAATTCTATTCTATCTATTTGGTCATGACCCAAACCTAATTTTGGAAATTTGGCGCTTACTAAAAAAATGACGCTGAAGGGGAAATCGGCTGTGGGGGAAAAAATTGTGAATTGTGAACCTGATTTGATCGTGGTCAGAAGTGTTCATGACCAGAGGTTCTACTGTACTTTGCAAATCTGGTGATACTGAAAATCAGATTCAGACATGTTGAAAGTACCTTTTACCTCACATTTGGGAGATCTCATTGCACCACGCTTCTTCTTTTTAGGATTACGAATCAAGGAGGTTTCATCTCCTCACCCCAAAATCTGCAGCCCCATCTCCAAACTGAAGACATTTCCAGAAGGCGATGTTAAAAAAAAAAAAGGAGCCGTTGAATTTCATCAATTGGCAATTAACCAAGCAGAGCTACAGCTTGGCTATGTCATCTAATCATAAGCATGTCTGCAGTCCCTATTAATAGTTAATTTAGCTTGCTTTTAAATCATTAAAAAAAACCTTAACAGTAATGAAAAGGCGTGACCTGTCACTCCTGGGGAGGCCTAGTCACATTCCTGCCTCAATGTGACACAGCCATGCTGCAATTAAAGCACAATAATTTGCTTGTTATTCCAGGCAGGCCCTAGCCTTAGTAATGGACTGCTTGGTGGAGAGATGGATTTCCTTGTTAGGAGCTAAGCACAGGATTAGCTGAATTCTCCATGGAGAAATCTTGATTTGTTCAAGGTCTTTCATGTTTTCTTCAGAGAAAGGATTATGTCTACTTAAAGAGTGGGCTTGTGTAAAAAGCTACAACGTATAAGAAAAGGATTTAGGGCAGTCAGGCTTGCGGTTAAGTAGCTGAAGGGGTAGAGGGTGTTTTACAGCAAAGGATTATTTAAATCCATAACTTTAAAAAAAAATGGTTCAGCAGCACAAGGTCAAAACAGAGTAACGTGCTGGAAAGGCAGTTAAGCATAAGTTAATATTCATTTTACTTTGTCTAATTATTGCAAGGATTCAGAGTTAATAAGTGGAAAAAGAAAGAGTCCAGCTGTCTCTTGCTCTGAAGTGCTATAAGAAGGGAAAATGAGACAGAATTCAGTCCCATTTTTCTTCTACGTTGCTTTTAGAGTGCATGCTTATTGTGACATTTCTACCCGCAGTCGCAAACGCTAGAAAGGATCACTTCATTATTCGTGAAATGAGGCCACAACAAAATAGACAGATACAAACTTCTTTTACAAAACTTAGGAAAAACTAATGCCAATTCTACTCTTTACTCACTAGCACGTAAGGGTGTGTGAGAGAGAAAAACAGACTAAGACGCACATCGTTTGTTCTAAAATTGGAATTCAGAGATGAAAAGCTGAATGTTAACACAACCAACTTTGGTCAAGTTGTCAATATGTGGATTGTCTGCTAATTAATTTACCACGGTTACCCTACAAGCAGATTTATGATATATTCAGAATTACAAGTGGCAAGGTCCTTCATTTTCACAGTGATCATCCCGTGTTTCCAGTTATGCCCTATTTTAAAGTTCCCTGTGTTCTAAATTTCATTTTAAAATAAAATTCTACAGGGAAAAATAATGAAGAGAATATATACAATGAAGAGACAATTATCTATAAAGGTGTAGAACATAGAGTTAAGAACAAATGAAGCTTTCTGAAAATGAATGCTATGGATTAATTTGTCAAGGTAGGTAAATCCAAAGGAAGAAAAATATTTTTTTACCTTTATTTGCTAAAAATTTATTTTCTTTCATGTCTTGCTCACTCAAACTATATTTTCCATGCATTGAAACAGCCCAGAGTATCCTTGTTTTCCATCCAAGTGGTATTAATTTTCTAGCAGTTTACATACACCAATATTAAACATGCCTGATTCTTATTGGAAAAGGACCTTAATTTTTGTGTCATTAAAAAGGTCAGCATCACGTCCATTTCAATGAGAAAATGGTTTGCTTTCTGTAACTTCTGTGTCTTCGTGTGAATGGCAAGTATTTCTAATGCATTCTGGGGTTTGTTACCCATCTCATATAGACTATGTCTGCCAATTATTGCACCCTCCAGGGTGTTAAGCACCAATTTTACCCCATCAGCCTCATATACCAATCACCCCTCCAGTCCTTCTCTTCTCCCTCTCAATGTAGCTGTTGCCAAAAGTCTCTTCATTTTGACAGATTTACCTGAAAGTGGATATGAAGACAGCTGCAGAATGCCAGCCTCCCAATTCCAAGCAATTTATCCAGAAATAGCAGTGCCACTGCTGATAATGGAAATGGTGCTAGGAATGTTGGAAAAGAATTGTTTAGACCAGCTTTTAAAAGGAATGTTATGTTAGTGTTTCTGTAATATAGTGATTATAATCTGTACCCAAAATGCAGAGGATCACCTCTGTTTGAAAACTTCAAGAAATCCTTCTTTTAATTGCTATTCTTCTTGAGTACCTAAAGTGCTAGGCACTTTACTGTTTTTAACCAATTCACCATTTTACTGTTTCATTGTATTTATTGTAACTCGAAGTAGAAGGGTTTTACCCCCAGCTCCCAAATATCCCAATAACTAAGTACTGTAAAGGAATTATCATTGTATTTTCCTGAGCTGGAGGGGATGTGGTGATGCAGAGTCTTAATGATGCTGGAACTGCTGGCCAGAAATGGTTTGCACTCCGGCAGTTTGAGCCCGGCTCTGTGAGATGGACTGAGTTCCCGTCACTTGATCCCTAGCTCCTGCCCACCCAGCAGTTCAAACCCATGCAATATTGTGAATAGATAAATGGTACCATTTCGGTGGGGAAAACCTAGCTGCGTTTGTATGTGCAGAGAGCGGAAGCCAGCACTGGTGATGGCTGGACATGGGGCATCACGATACAAGGCAAGGTGAGACCGGGGAAGGAGCCTGGAAGAGCCAGCAACCTGAGTACCACTAGTTAATTGGTGTAAAGCTAGTTTTCCCTTGTAACACACCAAGGATAGTTGCATAAGTATTGAACAGAATGAACTAGCATTCTAGGCAGTCAGGACTACATTATGTGTGTGTGTAGATTTCCCCAACATTGTATGCCATACACTAAATAAATAAACCTGGGTTAAAAATAAAGAAAAAAACTAGAGAAGATCACCACTACCCTGTACTGGTTAAAAGAAAAGAATTAGAATTAATACATTGTAACGGCATAGACAGTTTTGTTCTATGCAGCAAGATCAAACCATTTCAGCAGGAGCCAAATATGTATGATCAAAACATTTAAGTTTTAAAGCAAGGCACATTTGAAACTTCATTGTGTCATGTAAATTGAAAATACTCCTTTGAATAGACCGAATTCTTCTGTATGTGTTTAGTATGAAAAATTGGGAGCAAGCAACTAAGGAAGATCAGAGTTTTCTGAATATAATTTAAAATCACATTTTTGGGAGTTTTTCTAATATTCACTTAAAATCTCCAAAAGTAAATATGGAGAGTGTGAAATATGTGTTCATTGATGTATGATTTGTGGCTTAGTTTTTATTTTTGTGATCTGAACTGGGTTTTCCTAGATGTCTAATGTGTTTTTATTTTTAAACAAATCTAAGAGTTTTTCAGTGTCATAAAATCGTCTTTCTGAAACTGGCACCTTCTTGATGTGCTAAGACTACAAATCTCAGTATTCTCTGCCAACATAGTCAGGAGTTCTTGGAGTCTGAACGTAACAATCCAGTGGGTGCTAGAAAGTTGTTATAAATAGCTGTGACATGAAAAGCCACTTGATGAGCCAATAAGTGTTCCAACATAATGTGTCAAAGTCCTTCAAGTCATTATATCCTGAATCAAAGAAAGATGGAAGAAGTTTTTCTCTAATAGAAGATACATATCTCATTGACTTTCTGGGAATGATGGCAATGGACACAAATATTTCTTTCTGTGCTGATCTGAGCCATCAACAAAAACATTTATAATCACTAACAAGATATAATTTACAGAACTATTATCATTACTTATTTGATCAATTTGCAAGTTCATTTCCATTACACTTCCCAATTCAGAAGTCAACCATGCAAGGTGGTTAAGGGGAAGACAAAAATGCAATTATAAATTGCACCAAACAGAAACAATTTTTTTAAAAAGCCATAGCAGAGGTGCAAAATGATAACATTTAAGCTCAGCGACCCAGTCAGAAAAAGACAAATACTGGCTGATGTAAAAGGACAATAAAACACAAGTGCTTTCAAAAGATGACAGAATGCCAGCGGGGAGACAATTCAATAAAATCTGAAGAAGACCCTCTCCTGTCTTCCCATCAAACTTAAGGTAGATAGCTTTGGAACATGGAAAATTTATTTCCAGCTCACCTCAATGGAGAGGATGGCTCATTTCTTAGGAAGCAATCAGTGAATTCAGAGTGGACAACCAGTAGTCTTAGGGCAATGTGTGGCTCTGAGCCAAACACTATGTGTCCCTTATCCTAATTTCAAATCTGTATGTGAGGGATCCATTCAGACTTGTGAAATGCACCTATCCCTTCTCTGCAACATGTGGGGAACAAGGAGGACCAAAAAGAGAAAAAGGAATGTTGGAGAATAAGAGGATATCTCACCCATCTTTGAACCTGTCTTATTTGTGAAGGGATATGGTTGCCAGTTCTTTTACAGAAATGTCCATCCTACTGTAAGTATTCCTGTCTTAAGTTATCAATGACGATAAAAAATAATTCTCATCTCATTGTATTGTGCATTATATATTTTTCATTCATAATGCATGATGTATCATAAATATCATGAAATTAGTACTTTCTATTGAATTAGTAGTCCCTTTGCTTATTCACCTACTTACTGTATGCTTTTGTCACTTTTAATTAGTTATGTAGAAATAACTATGGTAACATAAAGTTGAACCAGCATTAGAAGTATATTTGTTATCTGCATTCTCAGAACCAAGCTGTACATAGGAACTCCATCAGACAAGCTTCCTATGGAAATCAAAAGTGACTCGATCACTTCTGGTGTAGGAAAAGTTAAGAAGTGCGACAGATCTAAATATTCAAATTGCCTTCTGTCAGCTTGAGTCCCTTCTGCTAAATATCAATGGTGAAAAGCAGAGGAAGTTGACCTAGAGTTGACATTGGCATAGCAAGCCATCATCAATAGGTTAACTCTAAAGGGATCATTCATATTATTTGAGTCCTTCAATTGTAGAGTTACAAGAGTAAGAGCCTACCTTGTTTTAGTTTGGATTTAGGAGATGGAGAACCCCTGAGCTATCTCAGGGTGAAAACATGGATAAGTGGCAGAGTACATTGATCATCCATCAACTGAGAGTTGGTAGATTGGGGAAAGAGCCCAGTATGTATGTATGAGCAATGAGTAGATCATGTGTTTAAGACTTCTTTCTCCAATGGCATCAGGAAGTATAGGGTAGATGGAAATGCGGGGAAGAAAAGACATATCTTTTTGGTCATAGTTTCCTACTTTTACTTCTTCTACCTGCTTAGATAGTCTGGCAAGTCAAGTAAAGACACCAAGATGTTACTCCTGTTGAGCACAAGACAGTCTCAAATGGAAATAATACATATGCAATATTGAAATAGATCAAAGATCCAACCTTGCATCTCTGGAAACCTGGCAAGATGTGGTTTATATAAAATAATCAGGAGTCACATACATGAATGAAGAAGACTTGTTTGAAGAAGAGGTATTATGATTGTCTACAAGAAAAACTTTTCCTTTTCCATGTCATGGATTTTGCTGTTTCAAGGCTCATACCTTGCACTGGGTGGTTGTGTAAGGAATTAAAGAGATGATATTCCTGTCTAGAACTAACACTGGGACCATCTCAGAATCAGAATGTTTCTGGATCAACAGCCATTTCTTCTTCCTGGGACAAATTCTCATCCAGATTCTCACAATCTTAGACACCAGTCTACAACTTCTACTGTACCTCTGGTTCAGGCCTGGGTGGTGTTGTAAAGCTAAACATCATCATCTTATACATGATCCTAAACCAAAAACTGAGCTAAGCTTCACCAGCAGCTTCATATAGATGTTAAATATTAGTGGCAGAAAGCCAAATCATGCCATACCTCATGTTACAGCAATTGCTCCTCTACCATTGTTGATTGGAACCATTGCTTAAAGTAGGAATGAAACCATTGTAGAATGGCACCTGCAATTCTCAACCGTCATGGGGAGCTCAGTAGGACATCATGCTTAATGTTATTGAAATCCATGAAGATATCTAAAAGGATGAGAAGTGTCAACATCCCACCCTCAAAGTCTCAATGGACATCACCAAAGCAGCCAATGCTATTTCCATCCCCAAGCCTGGTTCTGAGTCCAGAATGAAAATGATCCGAATATTCTGCTTTATCTAGGCTGAGCTCAGAGAGAATGTCCTACATTTTCATCAACTATACAAAATATTAAGTTATGCAGTGGTTTCATAGGAAGAACTTCAAAGTGGATTAAAACTGAATTACTATATTCTATCTGTATCAGAAAATCTGCAGAAAATATTACATTAAAACTATTAATCACTATATATTTTGGAGAAGGAGAGGGAACAGGAATCACACTTGCTTCCCAAGGATTTGTAGTACTGACCTTGGATGTATCTGAATCATAAAATAAATAGATGAATATGTTGACTGGATTTGAGAATACTACTACAGGTAGTCCTTGACTTACGACCACAATTGAGCTCAAAATTTCCATTGCTAAGCAAGACAGTTGTTAAATGAATTTTGACCCATTTTACGACTTTTCTTGCCATAGTTGTTAAGTGAATCACAGCAATTGTTAAGTTAGTAACATGGCTGTTATGTGAATCTGGCTTCCCTATTGACTTTCCTTGTCAGAAGGTTACAAAAGGTGATCGATCACATGATCCCGGGACATAGCATCCGTCATAAATATGAACCAGTTGCCAAGCATGTGAATTTTCATTATGTGACCATGGAGATGCTGCAGCAATTGTAAGTGCAAAAAATGGTCATAAGTCCCTTTTTTCAGCGCTGTTGTAACTTTCAACGATCACTAAACGAATGGTTGTAAGCGAGGACTACTTGCAGGAGTGAAATCCGGCAGGTTCTGACAGGTTCTGGAGAACCAGTAGCGGACATTTTGAGTAGTTCGGAGAACCGGCAAATACCACCTCTGGCTGGCCCCAGAGTGGGGAGGGAATGGGGATTTTGTAGTATCCTTCCCCTGCCACACCCACCAAGCCACACCATGCCCACCAAGTCACGCCCACAGAACTGGTGGTAAAAAAAATTGAATTTCACCACTGACTACCTGTATAAGCTATATTTCAAATATCAGTAGCACTGCAATAAAAGATACCTGTAAGGACACTTAGAAAGAAGCAGGTGGCAGTACAATAAGAAAAGTCAAATTAAAATATACACTATATCTATAACATGAGATACAAATCTGCTACCTGTTTTATCTTTCAAGGAACTTTTCCTTGTTTAGAATTAAAATGCACAACATGGTTTCAGGTTAATAATAACACATAATTTCTTTTTTGGCCTTGAAATAAAATTGATCATCAGTGCACAAAGCAACCTACAGTTGATTGAATCTGCCAAGTTGCTTTATTTTTTTTTTGTTTGCTTGTTTGCTAGCCTGCTTTCTTTTGATACTGCATTTAGAAAGTGTTTTTCATTCTAATGGGGGAGGATTCAGCTAAAATTCTCATAAAAACACCAGAGAAATTAATGAGACAATCAGATATGACTAACAATCTTAATCTGAAAGCTAACACATGAATCTTAGAAGCAATTCCTTTTTAGAATAATCAATATTCTAATTAATTAAATTTAATACATTGCACTATATTCAAATAAAGCGGTGCTCATTTTCTGACATGTCTAATATGTTGGGGTTTTTAAAAGAAGTTTTGCAATCTGTCCTTATTTGGAGTTCTTAAATAAAAAGCCAGTATCTAAACCTTTTCTTACATAAAATTGTCATAAATTTCCACTATCAGAGCCAAAAGGAAGACAGTGGCTCACCTGGTTAAAATTTCAGTCTGACAATCGGCAGCCTTGCATTCGAATCCCAGTTGCTGCCATGTGCCAGGGTGAGCTCCTGTCACCCACTTCAGCCCCTGTTGACCCATCAGTTTGAGAAAGGGTGACTGGAAGTATGGGTACCACTGGGTACCACTGGGTACCACTTCAGTGGGAAATTTAATAGGAACGTGAGAGGAGTCCCTAATTGGGTGTCCCTCAGACAACTTTGATGTCACTGGTTGATACATTCATCACTGAAGAGCTTCAGTGCTTCTAACATGGAAAAAAAATTATCTGAGCCACTAGTGTACCCTCTAGTAGGGAGTGGTCATACATAGGTAGGGAACATTATGGCAAGAGGGGTCAAAAAGTCAAGATGGCAACCTGCAGTTGAAGTCCAGCCCCTTTTTTACATGTACTCCTCATTTACTGACTGTAATAGAGACTGGAAACTCTGTGCCTATTGCAGCATAGTTGTGAAGGATGATTCATGTGACTGAGTCAATTTAGGATGGCATTTCCAGTGACAGTTGTTGGGAGTGGCATCATGTGACCACAACTTGCAACTTCATACCAGCTTCCCCCTTGACTTTGCTTGTCAGAAGCTGGCTTAGAAGATTACAAATGGTGCTCACAAGACTGCAGGATGCAACAACTGTTCTAAATGCTTGTTGGTTACCAAGTGATTGCAATCACATAACTGTGGAGATATTGTAACAACTGCAACTTCAAGGACAAGTCACAAGTCTCTGTTTTTGCCCCCAGTGTAAGTTCAAACAGTTGCTGGATAAGTGGTTAGTAAGCAAGGGCTACCTCTACATACAAAAGGAATAGGGCTTTCATAATGCAGCCAAGGCTTCTATTTTATTCCACTTCCATCCCGAGCAGAGCAAAAAGCTCAGCAAAATTACAGCCAGATGTTGTCCCAGTCAGTTATGTATCGGAACCATTTTTCATTCTGTCACTTAAGGACTAGAGTCTAGACCTGTGATGGTGAACTTATAGCATGCATGCCACAAATGACACGCAGAGTCCCCTCTGCGGGCATGACAGCTGTCACCCCAGCCCAGCTCCACCGCACATGCACATGGGCCTCCTGCCGGCCAGCTGGTCTTCAGGTCTCTGCCAAGCATGTGCGGGAGCGGGGCACATGCATGGGGGCACTCACATTGCATTTTGGGGGTTCTTGCATGTGCATGTGCCTCCCTCCACACCCCATTTTGGGCCTGGAAGGCCTCATGCACCAACCTAGAAGCCAAAAATGGGCGGGGGGGGCAAGGCGTATATGCAGGGAATGCACATGCATACGTGGGGGGCTGGGTGCATATGCGCGGGGCGTTCGCATTGCATTTTGGGGTTTCACACGCACGCACTTTGGGCACTCAGCACCAAAAAGGTTAGCCATCATTGCTCTAGACCCGTGATGGTGAGCCTATGGCACGGGTGCCAGAAGTGGCATGTGGAGCCATATTGGTGGGCATGTGAGTGTTGCCTTAGCTCAGCTCCAGTGCGATATGTGCGCACTGCCCAACTGATTTTCAGGCCTTCTGGTCCCACTGGAAGTCGGGAAACTGGCTGTTTCCGGCCTCCGGAAAGCCTCCGGGGGGATGTGGAAGGCTGTTTTTGCCCTCCCCAGGCTCCTAGAAAGCCTCTGGAGCCTGGGGAGGGGGGGGGAACGGGCCTACCAGGCCCACCGTGCCATCGTGTGCCAAAAGCAGGAGGAAGTGTGGGGGGTCACATGCGCATGCGTGGAAGGGCGGGTCGCATTGAATTATGGATGTGGGCACATGCACACACGACCCCCCCCCGCTCCCCCTGCTTTTGGCACACGACGGCAAAAACGTTAGCCATCACTGGTCTAGACAATTAGGCCAGCCCTGTAAATTCCTTTCCTGAAACCTCCAGAAGCATTTTGACCACTCGCTGAAAATTAGTAGGATGTTTTGTTATTACTGATACCTGGAAAATTCACAAAAACTCTATCCCTAGTAGTGAAAACCAAAAGATGAAGAGTCTCCCCTCCTCCCCAATCACCTCCCCAAATTTCTCTTCCAAACTGAGAGAAAAAAAATAAATAAATCCTGGGCCTCGTATAAACCCTGGCTAAAGCTCTGATCACTTTGCACCACTTAGCTCTGCCAGCTAAGGCCCTGAACTCATCTAAAAAATTATATGTAGCCAGCAACCACTAAAATTATGCCCAATCTTGACTTCTACAATTGGAAAAACCAACTCGACACTACTCACAGAGGCATGTATAAATCTAGATATCCTATGGTTTACAGAAAGAGTTCTGAGGCTCAATTTTGCAAATTGGGTAAGCAAATGGATATTTGGCTTTTATGGACAAGGACAGCGTGGCCTTCAGTAATACTTTTTCCCACATTTTCAGAGCCAGTTCTAAGCTTGAATTTGAACAGATGACAGAGTGTTCCGTTTCCCAACATGACAGATGACAGTTCCATTCTGTGCTGAACTTTGTCTTCAGAATTCAGAGAAGAGCAAATGCTAAGCAAAAAAATGGCTTTTTAAAAAGGTTATAGAGTGTGTAGAATAATTAATATGTAAGATTTATTTTCATCAAGAAGCAATTCGGTTTATTTTCATTTGAGCCCCAAAATTAAAAAGTTCAGTTCTAGGATCATGAACTATAATCACTAAGTCTGTTAAGGATATGGACTGTTAAGTATGCTGTTAGGGAATGATGTAAATGAACAGCCTTATAGAGCAAAAGGATAATGTCTTGCAAGTGTAGTCTATCTTCTTCCTATAACAGTGATGGTGAACCTTTTTGGCACCAAGTGCCGAAAAGGTATCACGGACACATTGTTCATGGGCGTGCATCAGGGGTGGGTTCTACTTACCTTTACTACCTGTTCGCAGCGGGGCCGTGCACATGTCCTTGCTTTGCTCGCACATGCACAGAAGTGTTTTGATGACGTTGGGGTCGGTGGGCAGAGCTTCCTGCCAGTTTTACTATCGGTTCTATAGAACCGGTATGAACCGGGGGCAACCCACCACTGGCGCGCATGCTTGTCAGGGCTGAGCTCTGGAAAAGCCAAAATTCTGGGTTCTAGCACACATGCACACTCAGCAATCAGCTGGCTGGCATGCATGCACACACTGGTTTTTGGCACTGCTGTGCATGTGATGGATAGATGATCATCACACATGCATGCGCACCAGAAACCCGTAAGACAATTAGGCAAGGCCCTGTGTGCCAGGCGACATGGCTTCATGTGCCACTTTGGGCACTCATGCCATAGGTTCGCCATCACGGTCCTATAAGCAGATACAGGATTCCCAGCGTGTTTCAAGAACACACCCAACTTAAATGAAAATCTTCCTTTAAGGCTACCTGTGTTAGTCTCACTATATGCCGAAACAAAATATCAAGCACTTCAATGAGGTCTTGATCAGCTTTATCGCCATAACCACTTCTCAACACAAGGATTTTTTTTTTACTTTTAAAATCTTATGGCTTTTCCACATACCCATCATCAACACCCCACAAACCTTAATAGCCACCATCACAATGTTTTGTGCAGGAATGTCCACAGCCAACGAGTGTTTGCTCCAGCTAATCAGTAAGGAAGTACAAAAATAGACCTCCAGTCAGTGTCCTACCCCATCCCTGTCCTTGCATATGTTCAAATCATGTAAGTTTGCAATGAAGGGAAATAAAAATATAAAGGAAACCAATAAGAAAACATTCTGAGTCTGGTGCAAAAGCACCATGTTAAGCCATTACCGTCAAGAGAAGAGGCAGAACCCACAAGATCACGAGGCAGGCATTGGTAGGAACTTCCACCAATGGGGAAAAAAACTGTATCCTCCTAAGCTCCACATGGCAAAAGCATCTCAAATCATAAAATATCTCTTTTGTGTTCTGAGATTTTGGGACAGTAGAGGTGCAAGAAAATAGACTTTACTGTCTAAGGATAAGCCTATCATGGGAACAAAGGAGTGTGGCGTCTCAGAACATTGTGCCCAAAGCTTCCTGTGAAAATGCCTTGGAACCCTGTTGCAACAAATAGAATCTCTAGATGGCCTTTCAACCTATCACAATAAAGTGTATAGGTGAGTAGGTGTTGTAATTGTTATGGAGATGGAGAAACATTGTATGAATAAGTTAGAGGTCATCTGAGGATACTGTAAGTTTGTCTAGCTTAATCGCTGTGAATAAATGGCAAGAGGGACCTCGTGAAAGAATGTGAATGTTTCTTGGTGGCCGCGGATGGCCTTCTGAAGTGGAAAGTCACTCAAGTGGGGATCTCAAGCAGGAGCTGTGATGAATTTATGGGGCTGTAGCATTGATTGTTGTAGAGTAGCCATTTCATGATTTCATATAATAAGAGTATAAACAACCAGAGATATCTCCAGGAAGATGACTGCATATAGGTAGTCCTCGACTTACGGCCACAACTGATCCCCAAATTTCTAAGTTTTGCCCCATTTTACAACTTTCTTGCCCCAGTTGTTAAGTAAATCACTGCAGTTGATAAGTTAGTAAGTCGGTTGTTAAGTGAATCTGGCTTCTCCATTGACTTTGTTTATCAGAAGGTCTCAAAAGGTGATTACAGCACACAGAAAATATCCTAAATATGAATCAGTTGCCAACCATCTGAATTTTGATCATGTGACCATGGGAATGCTGCAAAGATTGTAACTGTGTAAAATGGTCATAAGTCACTTTTTTCAGTGCCATTGTAACTTTGAATAGTCACTAAATGAACTGTTCTAAGTCAAGGACTACTTGTAAATCACTTGTATAACAATAGCAACAGCACTTAGACTTATATACCACTTCACAGTGATTTACAGCCCTCTCTAAGTGGTTTACAGAGTCAACCAGTGGTGGGTTGCCCCCGGTTCGGACCGGTTTGCAAGAACCGGTAGTAAAACCAGTGGGAGGCTCTGCCCACTGACCCGAACATCATCAGAAGTGATCTGTGCATGTGCAGAAGAGCTCATGGGCACGATGCGAACCGGTATTAAAGGTAAGTAGAACCCACCCTTGGAGTCAACATATTGCCCCCAACAATCTGGGTCTTCATTTTATGGACCTCAGAAGGATAGAAGGCTGAGTCAACCTTGAGCCACTCAGAATCGAACTGCCAAACTGCAGGCAGCTGGCAGGCAGCAGAAGTAGCCTGTAGTACTGCATTCTAACCAATGTGCCACCATGGCTCTGGTGTACATATCTAGTAATATAGATATCTTATCAGCCTTTTTTTTGTCATTGTAAAGTCCATGATATACAGTACCAAAGTGAAAGAAATCCAAAAGTTGCTCGTATGTTATCTTCATTTAGCAATGATTCTTCTTCAAAATGACATGTCCCTTTGCTTTTTAGACCCATGACCAGAAGTGGTATTCAGCAGGTTCTGACCAGTTCTGGAGAAATGATAGCAGAAATTTTGAGTAGTTCAGAGAACCGGTAAATACCACCTCTGACTGGTTCCGCCCCCATCTATTCTCCTGAAACACATGGAGCAAAAGTTCTAGAACCTTTTTCTGGCACAGAATAATAATTTCTTCATTTTGTGTGCTTCTTCAGCTAGTACTCCAACCTTTTCTTCTGTTTTGGGTTTTGGATAAACTCTAGCTCCATAGGAACATCCTACAACAGCACTGGTCTGATCCAGCAACAAAATCCTTATGTTTTCAGATATTGTGCTTGTAAGCTAAAATGATTAAAATATATTAAGAACAATAAATAACAGCTGTGCAAAGAGATAATGTTCTTCCAGGAAGATACCCAAACTCCAATCCAAGCAAGGAGAACTTTGATCCAAAAATACAGCCGAACTCTAAATTGCAGCCCATTCAGTTCTGATATTACACCAGCACATATGGTTTTTCCTTAATGGGTCTCTAAGCTGTGAGCCCTGTGACTGAAGCATATGCGCTGATATCAACCACTGAGCTGACTTATGGTAATTTATATGGAGGCGGAGGTACAGTATAACTCCATTTTGCTGCTGCACTTTTGAATTTTTTGCAGTCCTACTAAAATATTAAAGATATCTCTCCAGTTTATATTAAATTCTAGTTTACCTCTAGTTTTAATATTGATTACAAGAAAATTCACATAGTCTCTCACTGTGTTTATAATAGGAGCTCCAGGCAGCTTTTTTGGGGGGGGAAATATTTTACAGGGTGAAGAACTGAGAGTACTCTTGGGGTTTGCATGAATAGCAATAGCACTTACACTTATATACCGCTTTGCAGTGCTTTACAGCCCTCTCTAAGCGGCATGAAAGGAAGAGAAAGGAAGGAAGGAAGGAAGGAAGGAAGGAAGGAAGGAAGGAAGGAAGATAGAAAGAAAGAAAGAAAGAAAGAAAGAAAGAAAGAAAGAAAGAAAGAAAGAAAGAAAGAAAGAAAGAAAGAAAGAAAGAAATCTGTCAAGTGTTGAACCAGAATCCGTTCTTTACAGTGCAACTATTATGCTATTATAGCACTCATCATCCAATTAAGCCAAAAAGGCATTTGAAAGAAACAAAGTAATAAGAGGGTTTTGTTTAAAAAATGAGAGTTTATTCTGCATTCATGTATGTACATGGTTTGATGATTTTACTTTATATATATTCAATTTAAGGTGTGAGTGTGCGTATTTATTTCTCTATGTGTATGTGTGCACATTTGCATGAACCCTTACACATCAAAGTAGATTATGTTCAGAAGAAAAAGAAGTATTGATCATTGCTCTCAAAAACATAAAGTGACAGGGCACCGTGGCAGGGAAAATGTCCAATGTAATGCATGATAACCTGCAGTCCAGGCTGAATGCCTTACAAACTGTTATCAAAGATTCTGACATTCTTAAGACAAGATTTTCTTAAGTCAGCATAGGGGTCAAGCTGACACGAGCACAATACAGGAGCAGCTTAAACAGCCAGGGCACTGATAGATGGTCAATGTAAGATTACCACTGAAGGAATCTGTCCACCCCTGATCTATTTCAGAGTTGCCTGCAGTAACTGATAGTGTTCTCGAGGGCCTGAGACAAGACATATTCTCAGCAATAACTGGAAATATCCAAGAATGAAATAGGTATTTTCTGAATGCAAAGAGTTTTATGTGCTCCTAAGCTACGGTCTTTTTCTCATCTGCAATAGGTTTACTTCCATATTTGAGAAAGATACTTGAGGATGTCCAACCTGCTATCTGCTCTGCTTTTTGAGATGTTATTAGAACCAGCACCTTGGAAGACTAATTTACTTTTCAACTTTATCTCCCTCTAAACTGAGGCACACAAGATAGTCCTCAACTTACAACCTCAATAGAGCCCAAAATTTATGTTGCTGAGTAAGACATTGGTTAAATGAGTTTTGCCCCCATTTTATGCTTTTTCTTGCCACATTTGTTAAGTGTTTCGCTACAATTGTTCAATTAATAACATGATTGTTAAGTGAATCTGGCTTCCCCATTTCCTTTGATGGTCAGAAGATTGCAAAAGGTGATCACACAATCCCGGGACACTGCAGCTGTCATAAACGTGAGACAGTTGCCAAGCATCCGCATTTTGATCACATGACCATGGGGATGCTGCAACGGTCGTGAAAAATGGCTGCATGAAAAATGGCCATAAGTCACTTTTTTCAGTGCCATTGCAACTTTGAACAGTTACTAAATGAACTGCTGTAAGTCAAGAACTACCTGTAGCTTCTTTGTCTGGTCCAGCTTATAGGGATGATAGTAAACTGAACTGAAATGGTATGAGTAATCGCATGTGCATCTGGGTTGAAATCCAGCAGGTTCTGACGGGTTCTGGAGAACTGGTAGCGGAAATTTTGAGTAGTTCAGAGAACCAGCAAATACCACCTTTGGCTGGCCCTAGAGTGGAGTGGGAATGGAGATTTTGCAATATCCTTCCCCTGCCACACCCACCAAGTCATGCCCACCAAGCCACACCATGCCCACCAAGCCACGCCCACAGAACCGGTAGTAAAAAAATGTGAATTTCACCACTGATGTGCATGATCATGCAATGGAGTGGAATGCCCGTTTTTATGTACTATGTACATTTAGGGCACAGTCCTACATTTCCAAGAGAAGTCCGGGTTGATCCATGCTTCTTTTCAGCTTTTCAGTTATTTTTTTCTTTGTGCAGGTTTCAGGGAATTTGAGAATAGGAGTCATTCCCACAATATTCATCCTGATTTTAGTTCTTTTTCTGTAAATTGCAATTTTCATATTTGTTGTTCTTGATCTAAGCTCAGGATGGCCTGAGAACTATCAAGCAATTGAGAATTTTCCTCTAGCACCCGTGCAATGACAGATATGAAAACAAATATCATCAGGGTGTTACTATTGCGCCCTATAGACCTCAGTTCAAATGGTGGTAGCCTCCAAATATCTCTAAGATAGAAGTTGACTTGACCTTTCAAATAGCTTTGTACCCTGAGAATGTTTGATCTATGATTGTTATAAGGAATTGTTATTTTCAAGATAATTCCCTTGTTCCTCTAAAGATTTGCATTTTATTGCTTTCCACATTATCATCACTATGAGGCTAGATCAGGGGTGTCAAACTCATGGCCTGCGGAACAGATGTGTCATATACTGGCCATGGCCACCCCCATTTTAGTGAAGGGGGGAAGTCACGATACATCACATGATGACAACGTGACAACATGAGTTTGACAACCCTGGGCTAGGTTAACATTTAATTTTCAACCTATAAGCTAGAGAAAGTTATTCCTTTAAATGGAACAGATGTGCTTTCTATGAAAGAAAACAATTTTTTTTATGCATTTACCTGCTTTCTCTTACAACATTTACTTTCTGGCAAAGGCTTAAGAAGTTATTCAGAAATGCAATTAAACCAAGATAAAATCTGCCTTCTCTAAAGAAGCCAGAACATCTCTTGGACACTTCTTGTGCTTGTATTAATCTCTCTGTCAAAGCCACCTTATTTTTCCAATACAGAATGCTGATGTTTTACAGATGTTTTAGATTATAACTCCTACTAACTCTAGTAATCACACTGGCTGCAGTTAGTGAGAGCTGTAGTCCAGCACATCTGGAGGTATCCAGTTGGAGAAAGCCATCGAATGTAATTACTTCCTCCTCCTTTCTTATTCTTACCATTTCCCTGGAGTGTTACCTTGGAGAAAACCTTTATGTCCTTGTGCCAGCTGTTGTTCCAATCTGTTGGTTTGGAACACGCAAAAACAGCATCATCAATGTCAGCCTTAAAAATAATTAGGCTAGCATGTGGATTGACAATCTTATTTGTGTGCAAGCCTCAGCCCTGTTCGAATTCAGTGAAATGGTCATTGGGCATTATCAAAACCTAGTCAATGGCAAGCTTGATATTCCATTATAGTGAAGAACCATTGAAAAATTGTTTTTGTTTAAAAAAAAGCTATTGAAAACTCTGAGAAAATAGGTTTGTGAGCCAGGAATCTGAATGATTCATTTCACAGTTTAACAATCTAAGCTAAAGAGAAGATAATTGTAAAACAACATAATTACAAAGATTGCTACTCAAACTACTATAATTCCACAAGATCCCTGAAGCATTAGACACACACACACCCAAATAAAACTAATCTATTAATTTAATAGCAACAATTACCTATCAATAAACCAATTGGCCAATTCCAGAATGTAGCTAATTGAAATATGTGCCCCACAAATGCTCCCTAAAAATGGGACTTGTCCTCACTTTTTCCTAACAAAAGCATTTAGCTTATGACCTTTTAAGAAAAAAAGAAGTTGCCAAGTGTACAAGTCCAATGGTTTACATCAGGAGTCTCCAAACTTGGCAACTTTAAGACTTGTGGACTTCAACTCCCAGAATTCACCAGCCAGGCTGGCTGGGGAATTCTGGGAATTGAAGTCCACAAGTCTTAAAATTGTCAAGTTTGGAAATCCCTGATTTACATGATCCAGGATCCTGCTTTCCAAAGTGAATAGCCCAAATGGAGGATTTGGAGAGCACTACCTGTTTCCTAGAATTGCTATTTAGTGATAGCCTATCCCTGAATCTGGAGGATGCACTGTCGGTATAATTATACTTCATGAAAAATGCATCACTTAATTTCTCCATCACTGAAGAATGACTTTACCCAAATCTACATGCAACAGTGCTCAGGGCAGTTCACATTCAATTTTTTTTTAATCAAATATAAAAATAACAATCTATTGAATAATTGAGCAATAAAAGGCAAAGAAAAAGTGAAGACACAAAGCAAGGAAGAGTGAAGATGCATTTCAAAATGTTACCAATATAGCATAACTTCAATCTCAGCTAGAAGAAAAGCAGGCTGGCATTGCTGAGAGGAGAAGGAAGGAAAGAAGGAAGGAAGGAAGGAAGGAAGGAAGGAAGGAAGGAAGGAAGGAAGGAAGGAA
>WNWU01000002.1:13120534-13146517 GCA_012654045.1 Ptyas mucosa | reverse complement strand
GAAGGAAGGAAGGAAGGAAGGAAGGAAGGAAGGAAGGAAGGAAGGAAAGAAGGAAGGGAGTTAACAGGTCTGTAAATGAAGACAATATGCTGGCTAGGGAATTCTGGGAGTTGAAATCCATGCAACTTGAAATTGCCAAAATAAAAGCTAACACAAACTAATAGAAAGTAGAAAAGAAAAGAAAAGAAAGAAATCAGAGAAAAAGCAAAAGATTCAATAAAATTTAAAGGAGTGCTTTCCGATATTCTTCACAACAGTTATCAGTACCAATATATTTTAGCTTCTCTGTCTAAAATGATATCCTACCATGCTTCTTTTTATAATCTATCCTGTCTTTAAAAAGCACCACCTAGCCAGACCCTGAGATTTTATTCCTTAGAAAGAGGATACATATCAGAATAAAATGATTAGTATACTACTAATAAAAAGATTAGAAATCATTGAATTTGTAAAATAAATAAATAAATAAATAGCACTGCTAATACAATTCCCGAAGGCCGGCTGGAAGAGCTATGTTTCCACCTGCTTCAAGATGACCATAAAGGTGGGAGCCAGCCACATTTTAGGGGATGAGCCATTTTCAGAAGAGGGGAGTTGCTACAGAGAACTTCTGCCATTGCCTCATACATCACTGTACTTCCTGGTAGATAAGAACCCTTAGCAAGTGTTCCCTAGTTATCTTATACAGAATGGGCAGAAACTGTTAGGGAAAGATACCAGTGTTATAGGTGGAAACTACCAGCTTGAATTGCACTCAAAAACTTACAGAAACTCACATAGCAGAGATGTGATGTGAAAGTGCCACAACTGAGCACTGAGCACCTGTGTCGCTTGTTGGCAGATGACCAGACTGAGCCTGAGAGGGAGGTCAAATGTATCCTCAGTTTGGAGTCGCTACGCCCTTCTAAGAGACCTAAGTCGATCACCCCTTGAAGTCCATTGACTCTTATCTGGCAACAATTTGCCTTGACTGTTAATAGATCAGGATCTTAGGTATGGGTAGCATGGTATTATAAACTTGTGCTTTTGAACCCTGTCATTGCTCCTGATTTTTTGCACCTGACACCTCTATATTCTAGACTATTCACATTTCAAATAGTCTCCAAGGGTATGTAGAACAATCACTCTACACTAATCATAGTACATTAGAACATGTCATTCCAGTAAGGCCGCAATTGACACATCAGCCAAAGCAATGCAAAGCCTTCCTGGCCCCACATTCTACTGGCTCTTCAGGAAGGGGCTGTGAGTCCAGGAGGATGCCCAGATAGTGACCCTGCTTTTTCTAGCACAGCACAACCCCGTCACCAAAGATGGTATGCTCTTAAAAGCAGTCATCTACTGAATCAACATTCGCTCCATCTTTTTTGGGCGGAGTATGAGTCTGGGGTTTTTTTTTCCCCCATACAGACCTAGACAGCCTCCAGATACTGGGTCATGACATCTACCGCATTCTCCCAATGGGTCCAGAGTAGACATCTATAGCTGAATATTATCAGCAGCCCAAACTGGCAGATGACCTCTCCCCGTGATTTCATGTGGATATTGAATGACATGAAAGAGTGAACTCTAAAATGCTGCATAATGAAGTACTTCAGTGTCCAACGTCTCCAACAACAATTCACCTCTGGAGCTACTTGCTCAAGGAGAAGTGGAACTAGCAAAATCCTAACTCGCAAACCTTGTAGCCTTGTAACCTTGCAACCAGAGCCTGGCTATCTTCTCAATAACCTTCCCCAGAAAGAGATTAAAGAGAGGTTGAATGTTCCATAGCATGTGGCAGGACAATTATCAGAGTTTTCCAAAAATATGTTTCTTTACATGTAACATGCAAGAGATAGCGCTGGCCTCCTCTCTTTTTTGTATATGTCTATATGAAAGATGGGGTTCTTTGGAGAGAAATCCATGAAATTCATCAGAAAACTCATCCAAGATCACCTGTTTTCATTAGCTATATCTATTCCCATTTCACAGGCACATTCACTGAAGCGGACAAATGAAACAGGCTGATGAGACCAGGGTACCACTTAACTGATTTGAAAGGAGACTCTTAGAGAGCGTTTCCCCCGTTATCCTTTTTCAAGTCATCCTAATCATTTCCTGCTCGATTCAGTCAGGAAATGCAATGTAGGAATAAAAATAAATGTATTCTGGCAGCTGCCTCAGCTGCCACTGTGGTGCCTTGTGATGCATAATTAGAAAACAAATGGCAGATTAGCTTAATAATATTCATTAGTATCTAATGAAACTGAGAGCGTTTCCTGTTCAAAGCATGTTGAGCTGTTAGTTGAATTTGAGTAAATTCTGTATTTCTCCCCTTCAGCAAATTGGTGATGGGGGAGGGGGGAGGGAGGGGGTTGCAAGCTATTAACCCTTTCCCTAAAGGCTGTTTTCACACATAAGCTTATAGTATATGCTTGTCTAACTGCTACATCGGGAGAGTTTATGTATCAGAAAAATAATACTTCCTTTCAGGCGCTGTTGTTCTTTTGTGTACACATGCATATTCTCTCTCTCTCTCTCTCTCTCTCACACACACACACACACACAGAGAGAGAGAGACACCCCTTCATCATCATCTCCCACTTCTCTTCTCCTAAGCCAGAGAATAATATTATGCAGAAATTATAGCTGTCTTGCTGTATTGCTGTAGGACTGACCTCCCTTGACAGTTCTTAAATTATTCAGCTATCAAGGGCCTGCTAAACATTAAATTAAGCATCCTTTCTCCCCTGTCCTAAACCATTAAGTTATGCAAATGCACAGATAATGGGGCATATGACAGCTGGAGGCATTAATCAAGCAGCTCTGTCTCGGGGCTGTTGTTATGTAGAAACTGCATCTGCCAACAGACAGTACAGAGACAATTAGATCTTACTCAAGGGGATGAAAAGGAGCTACCTAGCACTCTACATTCATGTTAGGTTGTCGACCTGGGATTGAATAAGACACTTGGGAAATCTCTCTCTCTCTCTCTCTTTCTCTCTCTCTTTCTCTCATTGTGGCTAGTTTTTATTCTTCCTGCCATCGTTTTTTTTTCTTTCCTTTTTCTCTCTGCCTTAATGCCTGCTTTCTCCATCGAAATGAAAAATTACCTATAATTGTTAGCATTTGCAGACAAAAACTAGCCATAAGTTCCACCTGCTGTTTACAACACAGGGCTGGGGAAGGGTTAGGCATGACTTGTGGTTTATTGGGCTTCCTTAGGGAATTTTGTTTACTTGCTTTTGTATTTAACAGAGTCCCAGGGCCAAGGAGGGGAGGAAAAAGGTAAATAAAATCCTGTCCCCTGTTGGTTCTCTCAACACAGAAATTATAGCCTTTAAAATAACATCATACACATGTTGCCTGCTCCTTCGTAGTACTGAGCCACCGGTTTCCTATTTTTTTAATGTTTCTTCATATTTATATTCCCTAGAATAAAAGCTAATTATGAAACATGCACATACATGCACATATTATATATCCATCATACTATTCACTTTGAGATATGTGCTTTATGCCAACTGTAAGAAAGGAGTAAGCGAAAAAGGCAAAAATGAAAAGAGACAAACATCAGTTGAATGTAATTAAAAGGTAAAGGTTCTCCTTGCACATATGTGCTAGTCGTGCCCGACTCTACAGGACAGTCTTATCTCCGTTTCAAAGCCAAAGAGCCAGTGCTGTCTGAAGACGTCTCTGTGGTCATGTGGCCGGCATGACTAAACGCCAAAGGCGCACGGAACGCTGTTACCTTCCCACCAAAGGTGGTCCCTATTTTTCTACTTGGATTTTTTATGTGCTTTCGAACTGCTAGGTTGGCAGAAGCTGGGACAAGTAACGGACACTCACCCGGTTACACGGCACTAGGGATTCGAACCACTGAACTGCCGACCTTTTGATTGACAAGCTCAGCGTCTTAGCTGCTGAGCCACCACGTCCCATTCAAATGTAATTTACACCTACACTAATCACTATTTCTCTTAGCTTTCTATTGTCACAAATCATCCATGCTTATACTGCATCCCTACACTGATTCTTATATTGCAGGGTGTCAAACTGGTGGCCTACGGGCCAGATGTGTCACATGCAGGCCACGCCCAGCTCCGCAAAGGCAAAAAATGTCATGATACATCACATGACACGGTTAAGTTTGACACCCATGTTATATTGCCTTTGCTTGTTAAATTTCTTACTCTTCATTAGGATCTCATCAAGTACCTTTAGTCCTCATTTTCCCAGTCTTCACCTCAACCCATTACTTCTTCCTTTCTGTATTGTTTTTCTCATTTGATCCTTAATTTAACCCTAATTATCTGGTAGCCTGTTTAAAAATAAAGGCATACAGTATATACATCTAAGGTTAAGACCACTCTCAATAGGAATGATATTTCTGCCTTGTATTGGGAAAGTTACAGTCCAAATTGGAAAATTACTGGAGAAACACAATTTTAAAGCTATCTATAAACCAATGGGGAAAAAAGGAAATTATTCAGTCACCTAAGCATGGAAATCCACTATCATCATCAAAGGTTTACTGCGTGTCTTGCAGCTACAGACAGATATATAATGGAACTACAAAACAGAGAATTAACACTTGAGTAAAATAATATAAAAAGTTATTGTTGGCTAAGATAACTTAGAAAATCAGTGACAGCTGAACATGCACTGCTACATAATAGCACATGGTTCAATTTAAAACTACACAAGTACTAGCAATCTTGCAAATTATCATGTACAACAGCGCAGAGAAGGTATTGAGACCTATTAACATCTCAACAACTTTAAGAATAAGGAAGAGTCTAAAATTTAACAAAGCCTGATTTTACATCACACCAAAACAAAATAGCTTTTAATTAACCAACATCAGGTAAAATCTACAAGTCTTACCTGAGATCAGCTGTGTGTTCCAAAGACAGACCAGTCAAAAATTAGCTCCTTTGGAATTTCTACAAATTAAACCAATTACACCTGGATGAAGCATCGATCAGAAATTTGGAATTTTCTGAATTCCACTGAAATGGTCCCATTGCAAATTAGTTTGGAATTATTTACTGTGGTTTTGAACCAAGGTTGTTCCACACATAATCAGTCATAATCATACATCCATTTCTGCCTCTGAGAAAAGCATGTGTGTGAATGGGAAGCAAAGTACTAGTCAGTTATGGAATGTTTTGGCTGTATGCAACCAATGCATACAAAGCTTTGTCCCAAGCATTCTATGCAATGTAGGATTTCAAACTCAGAGATTATTTTGCAAGTCAATATGCTAGAAGCCTAATTCCATTAGCCAGGAAGTATAGTACTTAGCATATACTGACATGTCAGTATATTCATAAACTGAAATAGGGCATAGAAACAGGTCAGCCAATGAGGTCTGTTTGGTAACTGAAACATAGTATTTGTTGTATGGGGCCATAAAGAGACCATAAGCCTGCGCGTGGCTTAAATGTTCTGTATATAAGCTTGAGGTCACTAGCTTCTCTCCCCTCCATTTTGTCTTCTCCATTTTGTGTCTCCATTTTGTGCTGTGTTTGTACTTGCTATTTCTCTTCTCTACAACATGGAAAAACCTACAAGGGTATTGTATGCCTTATGTGTTGTTATGTATATAAAGACATTTTGAATCTTGCTTAATAGTCTGCTTATGTGTGCTGCAACAAACACTGATATGACATACATTTTCTTTTCTGCAAATAAAAGAATATGGAATATGGAGACAAAAGAAAATCTCCTTTTACAGAAGGTGTAGGAATCAATGCAAATAATAATAGCCCTTTGTCAGAACTTAAAGGACACGGGCAGTGAAGAGCATTCCCATGAGCCCACTTTATGAGAGAAGGTATAAAAGACATAAAAGATTTCAATATCTCCCAAGATCTCATAGAGCAGATTTCACAGAGCAGAAGCAATTCCATAGTACATTGAGTCAGAGGAATGCTTATGCTTAAGGTATAATCCAGGGCTGTCAAACTCATGGCCCAGGAGCCAGATGTGTCACATGATGGCCACACTCACACCCAGTTAGTGAATGGGAAAAAACCACCATGGCAAGTTTGAAATTCCTGGTATACTTTGTGTAACAGTGATCATTAATTATTATTATTATTAAGACAAAAGTGATGGGTTTCTTTCAGCTTTAGTTACACTGACAGAAACTATTGATAAATAGCTCATCTCAGTGATTTCTATGTTAGAAGAATGTTTTCTACTTTCATTCTTAATTGTAAATATTTCCAAATTTATGATCCTCTGATACTTCAATTTTTTTTATGAATTTTACACACACACACATTGGTATACAGACATACAGCACAACATTCAGTACATAATTTTGTTAACTTGTTAATTTGGTTTATGGGATTTGCAAAAGTAAAATGGAGTTGACTTATCCATTAGCACCACTATTTGACAACAATGAGATCTTGCTTGGAGACCATATATTGTGATAGTATACAGGAAACATATAAGAGATCATGACTGTGATGGCGTCACCAAGCTTTGGTGACTTACATAAATATATTACAATAGGTAAGTAATATAAAATCTTTTGCAGAACTAAAATAAAATATTATTCCAATTCAATAAGCATCACTTCTGCATTATTGCCCATTCTAAAACGTGTATTATAAGACTTTGGCTTTGTTCATGTACTATGTGCTACTCAGCAAAAGTATCTAAAAATTATTTGTCAGCATCTCTATATTTTCTGGTATAGGTAGCAATAACATACTCTTTTTTTTTTTTTATGCCAGAAGGGACCTGTGGATACACATCGTTCTATTTCCTCCAGGGAACAATATTTGCTTCATTTACTTCTGTAGAAAAAGTTGCTTTTTTTTTTTCTGGAAAACCCCACCGATAGGAAGTTATATCATGCATGCAAGCAACTATAAGTAAAACCTGCTTGCCAAATCAATAGCCTGGACAGGCACTGTGCTCAGTTCATTGAAAAAGCGATGCTTCAAATCCTAGCAATCTGTTGATATCTTCCATCTGATTTCCTTGTGCACAGAAGTGGACCAGGGGGAATGAGAACATGGAAAATATATTTTAGTTGCATTACATCAATGAGACTAAGCCTACAATTGTACAATAAAATATGAGTTTTGGAAAAATAACATTCTGCCACAAGTGCCCCATTAAAAGGTTGGGTTCTCTAGAGATATCAAAAAAAGACTTTTTACCACAGTGATAAAAGTACATTTTGATCTGAAAATAGAAGAAGCCTATTTTTCGGAATAGCTAATTCCTTTCCAGTATTTAACTATAAGTGGAAGCTATGTAACCTAACTTAGCTTCAAACCATTCTGTTCTTTTAAAAAGCTTGTGGTGTGGTGCACTCAGTCTTAACATTCCTTTAAATCAATCAATTCAATCTGGGCACCAGCTACACAGTTCGTGCAGTTTGGCCTGAGATAGTTTGCTACCTGAGACAAAGTCCAAAATGGTTTCCCTCTCCATGACATTTACAGACGTCTACTGGATTGAGTCTTAAATTGAGTCTTAAAATTCTGAGAATTGAACAATGTGCCCACTGCATCCAGAAATAAGTTTAATCATAGAAGGAAATTTGAAACAGTCCTTCTGGAACTGCCAGTTCTACATTGCTGCACTTTTGCTATTATCTTCAGGGGTGGGCTGCTGGGGGTTCATAGGGGTTCGGGAGAGCTAAGATTCTGTGCAGTTCAGAGAACCCCCAAATCCCACTCCTGGCTGGCCACACCCACCCTGCCCCACCCTTCCCAGGAGTCCCCATATGGCCCGTTTTGGATACAGGTAAGTGCAGGGAGCACACAGAGGGTCGGGGAGGGCGAAAACAGGCCTACCGGAAGTTCGGGAAGACAGCCTCCAGAGCTTGGGGAGGCTGTTTTTGCCCTTCCGGAGATTGTTGGGGGCAATATGCTGACTCTGTAAACAGCTTAGAGAGGGCTGTAAAGCACTGTGAAGCAGTATATAAGTGCTATTGTTAGTGCTATTGCTACATGCAGAATTGCAGACACAGAGACAAGTTGCAACCAGACGAAGACCTCTGCTTAATATCTCCTAGCTCTTCATACAAATGAATCATTCTCTTCCTAATATAAACATAGCAGGCAACTATGAATTCAAACATTGAATTGACCTAAAATAGCACAAAATATTCTAAAAGTCGTTAACAAGCTTCAGATCAGAATTCTGGCTTCTTCAAACCAAATGATTCTAATAATAAGCATCACGAGTCACCATACAGCTCCTTCACTCCCATTTCATTCCTTCTTTCTGGCAATCAGTTACAATCAGGTGATTTTGCAACTTTGGAAGCTGTATTGGCTGGCAGTCAGCTTTTGGGTGCAATTCAAGGCGCTGTTGTCACCGTTAAGACCCTATATGGTTCTGGAACAGGTTATCTGCAGGACTGCCTCCTTCCATATTCATCTGCTCATCTGATCAGATCAAATAGGATCAACTCCCTTTGGGTCCCATCTATCCAGGAATGCCATCTGATGAGACCTCAATAATAAACATTTTTGATTACCACTCTGCTCCTCTAGAATTCCCTCCTCACAATAATCTGCTCTGTTTCTTCCTTCCTGGGGTCCAGGAGAGAAGTTAAGATCTGGTTTTTCCATCAAGCACAGGGAGAGGCATGTTGCAACTGAATATTTTAATGTGGCAGATGCATTTGGTGGGGGGTGTATCGTATATGATCACCTTTCCACATACTTTTGATACTGCATTTAGTCTATGTCACGGGTGTCAAACATGCTGCATCACATGACATTTTGCAACGTTTTCCCCATTTGCGGAGCTGGATGGGTGTGGTCTGCTCATGTGGCTGCCAGTTTGACACCCCTGGTCTATGTGATTAGTAGACGTCATTATTTTCAAGAAGATTCTTTTTATGATTTTTTTCAACTGTCAGCTGCCTGGAGCTTCTGGAAATGGGCAGCATACAAAGAAAATAAGTTAATAGGGAACTATGGCCCGTTATCCAAACAACGACTATAAACTAAATTTAAGTATACTTTTACAATGCCATCCACTCTGCCGTTTTGTCACTGAATTCTCCAATTCTTTCTTTAAATGAAGTGGCAATTTCCGAAAATTATTGTATTATG
Organism: Ptyas mucosa; assembly: GCA_012654045.1. Classification (NCBI taxonomy): domain Eukaryota; kingdom Metazoa; phylum Chordata; class Lepidosauria; order Squamata; family Colubridae; genus Ptyas; species Ptyas mucosa. The sequence goes on along the minus strand of WNWU01000002.1, from coordinate 13,137,437 downwards.
AACTCTAGCATGGAAAATGTTACTTTTGCAGCGTGAGATGATAAATATCTCTAAAGTTTCCCAATTCTATCAGTAATTACCGTTCTCTTATTGGTCTTGAAGGAAAACATATGTTTTTGCCAGTTGTCTTTCTCATCGTCAGCTTACAGTTGCCATAACTCTTGGAAATTTATTATGCAGTTGCTTATTATGTTTTATGACTTCCTTAATTTATTCATCCCACAGCATTACAAATCTCTGTCTGTTTAATATCTTTCTTATGAATATGTTGGTTCTGCCCATCTGCTGTTCTTCTTCTGCTCCGACGTGTTTTTGTAGATGTGCTAGACTGCTTTGCTTAAGCATAAACCTAAATGAAGCCAATAAAACCAATAGGAATTAGAAATTGCTCCCAAATATAGTTAACATTGGGATACCATCCCCACAGTGTAAGTGATCAAGAGTAAGATCAAATTGCTTTTCTTAAATTTCTTATTTAAGCATGGTAGGATCATTATAAATGTATGCTTACAATATTATGTTTAAGCTGTTAATTATTCAAATCTCCTGAAGGCATAGAACATTAGGCTTTGGGGCTGTTGATGTGAATTGTAACATTTTTAACTGCTGCAAGCCCGTATCAGATTCCACAGCTTTTAGAAGCTGGAATTGTTAATGCAAAGCGAGGAAAAAAATATCCAGAAAAAAATATCCTCTTTTACTTTCAGATTTCATTTTGAATTTAAAAAGTAAACAAAATATTTTTTAATGCAAGGTTATTTTAGAAAACACCAAGAAGAGGCTTATTGAGGCGAAACTGCTTTCACTTTCAAATAGATTATTCCAGAATTGGTAGAATTAGAATCTGGAAATTTGAGAATACAAATCAGGACCCTGAACATACAGGCTTTTACACATACATCAAAGCATAGAAACCCTATTTATTTATTTATACAAGCCTAAAACTGTATTCTACAGGCCACGTTTGAACATAACTTCAATGGAACTCAAACAATTACATGTTTTTGTCACCAGCTCCTTCCTTCCTTTCTCCTTTCCTTTCCTTTTTCCTTTTTATTTTTTATCTTTTCTTCTGTTTGGTTGTTTATTATTCTGAACCAGTTTTTGTGAAACAACCTTTTAAAATGCCCTGGCTTTTGTTTTCTAGAAAATGAATAATGCTACACTCACATCCATTTTCAACCTTGAAGTGGACTCTCTGGTTAGCCTTAATAAATGTGCCAAGGAACAAACCATTGCCAGTAGCAAGAGATTCAGTCCTGTTCTGTGTAATATTCTCAAGGACCAATTTCTATGGGACTTTACAATCCTGCTAATCTTAAAGCCGATTTTCACCCCTCATTTTTAAGCCAGCCCTTTCAAATCACTGCAAGAGACCCATGATAATTGATAATTATCAATCCCTGCACTTTTGTATGGTCAGAAGTTGCACTTTTAAGCCCGCTGGCCTCACTGAACCCCCAAGGTATGCTGAAATTCATAATAACCCGGGTTGCTTTCACCATATTACTTAATTAATCCAGCTGCTCCAGACGTGCATTAGTGGATATTAAAACAACTTGTCAATCTGTAATTGCAGATCTCCTTCCTCCCTTTTTATCTAATTCAGCTCTGTTATATTAAGTCAATCTCTTCCCTGCACTCAATCTCTTTGTTTCATTAACTTCAGATGGGGATCATTTGATAAAATGACTGAAAGTGAAAATTCAGTCTGGCCTGTATTTATGAAATCTTACATATATTTAGGAACTACCCTAAAGCATTGTATAAAAAATATACAAGAATACAGTTTGTGAAAAGAACAGCCTGTGTATAGTCTGTTGAAGAGTAGGAAGATGTTACACTCCTCATATTGTTTATAAAATAATAATTTTTTACATTAGTCGAATATACAAAGCAAATTTGAAGTTTATTGACATATTTATCATGAACAGCCAAGCACCTTTGCCAGTAATGTATTGAGAGTACATCACTCCTAGTTGCAGGGATGGGATTCTACCGGTTCGGACCAATTCGGGCAAACTGGTAGCTCTGACAATCAGCTGGGAGCGAACCAGTTCACTCCAATGATCAGCTGGACCCACCCATCTGCCCTGCACTTTACTTACCTTTATCTTTGCAGCTGATTAGGGCAGCAGAGTGGATTGCCACACCTCAGCTGTGCCACACCTAGCACTAACGCGGAAGGTGATTTTCTGCTAAACTGCACACACACACGTGAAGCGAGCGCACACTCACAAAGTGCACGATCACCAAACCAGTTGTTAAACCGGAAGGATCCCACCACTGCCTAGTTGGTATCCCCGAGAGAGTGATAATGAACTAGATCAAGGAGAATAACATGAAATCAAAACTAGGCAAGGTAGAGGTGCTATGGATAAACTGGAAAGTGGATTCAGGAACTAAGATTCAACCCAAACTGAGATTTGCTTTCCTTCTGAAAGAACAAGTTCAAGAGCACTTCCGAGGATTCCCATAGCAAAGAGAGGCAAGGAGCAATTATGCCTGGAGGACCAGCTGCAAATTACCTGCAAGCCTTCAGGTTGTCATACTTGGCCCTAAGATGTGGATAACCACTGATTACTCTAAACCCTACAACATGTTGTACCTGAAGCTATCCTTGAGAAGTGTTCAGATGTTGCAAATGGCTCAAGGTGCAAAGGCACATGATGACTATACTGAAAAAAATTACATTGATTGCCATGTGCTAGTCAGGCACGGTTTAAGCTCTTGGTCTTTAATTTATTGAATTTATATCTCACCTTTTCTCCAGCTCAGTTCTCCATCCTCCAATATTTCTCCTCAACGACCTCGTGATATGGGCTAAACTGGAAGATAATGTGGACTACTAAACTCATTCAGGGAGCTACAAGGACTGAAGGTGAATTTGAACTTGCGTGTTCCTAGTCTAAGCCTCATTCCTTAACTACTTAGCATATTCCTGATTGTATATTTGTAGTAAAGATTTGTAATCTTTAAATGCCTAAACAACTGGACCAAAAAGTACTTCTTCCCCTGTTACTTTCTGGTGTGTGTGAGAAGCCTTCTCCTGGGCTACTTCCAGGCATAAATGCATCACTTCATAATATCTGCGCACACATGCACGCGCGCGCACACACAATTATCTTGGCATTTAGAGAATCTCCAAACAGACACTAAGCTAACTAATTGATTTTAGATTTGGTCTTAGTGTTAAGTTTTTAGCTTTTGGGACTCTGCTCTTTTCATTTGGTCAGCTTTCTTCAGTACTCAGAGAAGAGTACATCGTAAATTAAATGAATAAACAAATCTGAATAAGAGATCTGATATTTTTTTTGCTACCCATTTGTACATATTCAGTGTGCACTTAATGCTTTGCATCTAGAAAAAATTAATGCTATAAAATCATATTCACTAATAGCAAAGACATACAGAAAGGGTACATCATTACCTTATAGCCATGATCATACTTTCCAAGCTGACTTATAGATACATATATATACATATACCCCCCCTCATATTGCCATCTATTTCCTGCCCCGGAAGATATCTCCTGAACTATTTGAACACTCTGTGTGAGCTGGAGGATTCGACCCCTTGACGCTCCTAACCCAAGGGGGCACTGGAACCATGGACCTGAGGCCAGTGGAAGGCGGAGTATGGCCATCTCACTCCTGGATTATCATCTAGTTTTCCTGGTCGGCCTTGTGAGAGGAGAGCCGGCCAGGATACTTCCGGGGGTTGAATTGTATCTGCCTTCCGCTCCATTGCTGTGAGAGGGCAATGGAGCCCGGTGACTTGGACCATGGATCAGAATTCTATCCCTCTATGTTTTTAACATCTGGTGGTCTCTGACCTTGGACTATTCCCCCCCCAAGGGTCTTGATGTACTCAGTATCTGAATTGCTTGCCCTGCGAGATTCCCCCCTCACGCAGGTTTGGCCCTCCACCTTACCAAGGGCCTATCTCGATGACGGACTTTGGAGTCCGGAGAGATGGTATGACGCAAAGAAGGGTGTGTGGGGCTTTTTGGTGAAGTGTTTTAATAAGATTTTAAGGGATCCAGGGAGGGGGGTTTGTAATAATTTTTTAAGGGGAATTGAGAAGACGACCGATGGGGATGGGGGGGGTCATCCTCCATGGTCAGAGCCTAGCCCGGCATGGGGTAACGGTTTGGGGGGTGCAGAACGAGGGATTGGAGGGGGGACAGAGGATCATATTTATGAGGGTTGCACCATCAGCACGGTAGTTGGGAGGGGCAGATATGGCGGGAGCAGGGGACCACATCATGTGTCGGGGGCGCGCACTCGCTATTTGAGAGCGATTGCTCGCCCCGGTCTCCAAAGCTCCACTCGGACACTAGGTAGCACAGATACTCAGGATCTGGGCCTTCAGTTGATGCTGTGCAATGCCAGGTCCGTGGTAAATAAGGCCCCCCTCATCTGTGATCTTATAAAGGAGGGGGGAGCGGACCTGGCAGGTATTACGGAAACCTGGTTGGGTCCAGAGGGAGGGGTCCCTCTGGTTGAGATGTGCCCACCAGGTTTCAGAGCATTCCATCAGCCAAGGGCCCAGGGGAGGGGCGGGGGGGTAGCAGTTATTATTAACGAAGATCTAGGTCCGAGGGAGACCACTGTGCCACAGATTGCCGGATGTGAGTCCCTCCTTATGAAATGGGGTCATGGGGTTCAGTTGGGCTTGCTGCTCACGTACCTGGCTCCCTGCCATGTGGCAACAGCCCTGCCCGAGCTACTCGACGTGATAGCCACGGTGGCAGTGGATACACCCAGGCTCATGGTCATGGGTGATTTCAACTTGCCTTCCGTTGGTGAAACATCTGAGGTGGCTCGGGAGTTCATGGCTTCCATGACGGCCATGGACCTGACCCAATTAGTTCATGGCCCCACTCATAGGGGGGGGCATACTCTGGACATGATTTTTGTCTCTGGCCAGTGGTTGAGTGATCTGGTTATAGGGGGTATAGACATAGAACCCTTGTCATGGTCTGATCACTCTCTCCTTCGCCTAGATCTCCGAACCGCTACACCCCGCCGCAGGGAGGCGGAACCAACTAGATGGGTCCGCTCCAGGCACCTGATGGATCCTGATAGGTTCCAGATGGAGCTTGGGCCGTTTCCTGAGGATCTGGCACACGACTCGGCCGAGGACCTGGTAGCTGCCTGGAATCGGGCGGCTGGTGGAGCCTTGGATCGAGTCGTGCCATTGCGGCCTCTGACCCGGTATGGATCTCGAGCAGCTCCCTGGTTTACCGAGGAGCTGAGAGAGATGAAGCGCCGGAAAAGATGCCTAGAGAGTGGTTGGAGGGCCAGTCTCGCTGAATCTGATCGAACACTGGTAAGGTCGCATATTAAGACCTACCTAGTGGCGATAAAGGCGGCAAAGTTGAACTACTTTTCCACATTTATTGCGTCATCAGGGAATCGTCCGGCCGCCCTGTTCAGGGTGACCCACTCTCTGCTTCACGCGGGAGTGCGGGAGGATCCCTTGGAAGGCAGGGCGGAGGATTTCGGACAATACCTGTATGACAAAATTGCTCAGATTCGGGGGGATTTGGACTCCGACTGGGTAGATCTGGGCGGGGTGACAAGGAATAGTCTTGAGAATGTTATCTGGGAAGAGTTTGACCTTGTGACTCCTGATGATGTGGACAGGATTTTGGGGAGACTTAGTGCGGCCACATGTTTACTGGACCCGTGTCCCTCCTGGTTGGTACTGGCCTCCCGGGAGGTTACACGAGGCTGGCTCCAGGGCATTATCAACGCTTCCTTGAGTGAGGGTCACTTCCCTGCCGCCTTGAAAGAGGTGGTGGTGAGGCCCCTCCTCAAGAAGCCTTCCCTGGACCCGGCAGTATTAGCTAACTATCGTCCTGTCTCCAACCTCCGCTTTATTGCGAAGATTGTTGAGAGTGTGGTTGCGCAACAGTTTCCACAATTCCTGGAGGAAACATCTTATCTGGATCCGTTCCAGTCGGGTTTCAGGTCTGGGCACAGCACAGAGACGGCATTGGTCGCGTTGGTTGATGATCTCTGGAGGGCTCGGGACAGGGGATGTTCCTCTGTCCTAGCCCTATTAGATCTCTCAGCGGCTTTTGATACCATCGACCATGGTATCATGCTGCACCGGCTGGAAGAGTTGGGGGTGGGGGGCACTGTATTACAGTGGTTCTCCTCCTTTCTCTCCGACCGGTCGCAGTTTGTGTTGACAGGGGGGCAGAGGTCGACCTCGAGGCCTCTCGTTTGTGGAGTGCCGCAGGGGTCGGTCCTCTCGCCCCTTTTGTTCAACATTTATGTGAAGCCGCTGGGTGAGATCATCCGTGGCTTTGGGGTGAGATACCATCAGTACGCTGATGACACCCAGCTGTACATCTCCACCCCAGGCCACCCCAATGATGCCCTCGAAGTGATGTCCCAGTGCCTGGAAGCCGTGCGGATCTGGATGGGGAGAAACAAACTCAAGCTCAACCCATCCAAGACGGAGTGGCTGTGGTTCCCGGCATCCCGATATAGTCAGTTGACTCCATCACTGACTATCGGGGGCTAGTCTTTAGCCCCCACAGAAAGGGCTCGCAATCTGGGAGTCCTCCTGGATAGGCAGCTGTCTTTGGAGGAACATCTGACAGCTGTAGCCAGGGGGACCTTTTGTCAGGTTCGCCTGATTCGCCAGTTGCGGCCCTTTCTTGATCGGGATTCCCTGTGCACAGTCACTCACGCCCTTGTCACTTCCCGCCTAGACTACTGTAATGCTCTCTACATGGGGCTCCCCTTGAAGAGCACCCGGAGGCTCCAACTGGTCCAGAATGCGGCCGCGCGGGTAGTGACGGGAGCAGCATGGCGCTCCCACATAACACCGCTCCTGCGCGAGCTGCACTGGCTTCCGGTGGTCTTCCGGGTGCGCTTCAAGGTGTTGGTGATCACCTTTAAAGCGCTCCATGGCATAGGGCCTAGTTATCTCCGAGACCGCCTGCTGTCACCGATGACCTCCCATCGACCCGTGCGCTCCCACAGAGAGGGCCTCCTCAGGGTGCCATCAGCCAAACAATGTAGGCTGGTGACCCCCAGGGGGAGAGCCTTCTCTGTGGGGGCACCCACCCTCTGGAACCAGTTGCCCCCGGAGATTAGGAGAATTCATGACCTTAGTGCCTTCCGCCGTGCCCTAAAAACACATTTTTTCCAACAAGCCGGGCTGGCTTAAGAAGAAATTTTAAATATTTTTAATATTTTAATTGGTCTGTGAGTTTTAAATTTTGTAGCCAAATTATATATATTTTAAATGTCTTAATATTTATATTTTATGTTTTTTATGTCTGGCTGTACACCGCCCTGAGTCCTCAGGGAGAAGGGCGGTATATAAATTGGAAATAAATAAATAAATAAATAAATATATGCATGCACATCTAATAAGGAACATGCTTATAAAAACCATAGCTAAAAATCATAGTTATGCCATATACCAGTATACAAAAGGATAGGTAAATCCTGGGATTTAAATAGATGATAGATGATAGATGATAAGATAATAAGATAGATAGATAGCTAGATAGCTAGATAGATAGATGATAGCTAGATAGATAGATAGATAGATAGATAGATAGATAGATAGATAGATAGATGATACGATAGGATGGATGAATGGAGAGAGAGAGAGAGAGATGATAGCTAGAAAGATAGACAGATAGAGATAGAGAATGATGATAGATTAGAGAGAAATGATAGAAATGTACTTATATAAACAGTCATAGACTCATACATGTGTATTTTAAGATGAATGCTTATTTATAGAGAAAATATTGAAAATGTTTCAATATTTACATATCAAATTGTATAAACATATACAAATAAAATTCATAAATATTCTTTTTTTAAAAAATAACAGATCAATATGGAAACAAAAAAGAAGTATAGGAATAGTAAAAGACTATCTGATTTGTAACATATGTAAGCAAATATTCAGCACATTCCATAAAATGGTACTAGAGTTTTTGGATAGACTTGCAAGATTCTGCTGCTATACTCAGAACAATTAAATGGCATTCTGGAATCCTTGTCTGTTTCTTGACCTGGGTTTCCCTAGAGCAGAGGTGTCAAACTCATGTTGTCATGGTGGCATCACATGACATATCACAATCTTTTCCCCCTTCACTAAACTGGGCATGGTCACGTGACACATCCGACCCACAGGCATGTGACACATCTGGCCCATGGGCCACAAGTTTGACACTCCTGCCCTAGAGGCTTGATACACCACAAAGTCCTGCAGTCCACATAAAATAGAGTTAGAGTTTTGATTGTATAGTTGTGATATCTCTTGATCTTTTCTGAGCTCCCTGTGGACTTCCCAGGACAGTGGAATTCCAATTAACATTAAAAAGACATTTGCCATAGGGATTTACTTAGATGGTTGGACAAAGCTAGCTTGTCTTGCTACAGAATACCTTCCAAGTGATTTATCCAGGGAGAGTGGGAATTAGGTATATTTACTCTTGGTAACAAACAAGGACATGAAGACTAAAAAACCAAGAAGGAAATAAAGTAGAAAGAGTTTGAACTGCCTACCAATCTTCTGGTTGGGATAAAAGAGCTTTGGGAATGGAATGAATTGAAATGAGCATCAACTAGTTATCTTCCCTTAAAGACTAATGTCTTTAGTCTTCTTTTAAAAGCTTTGCTTTTCATTTTGGTCTAAAAGTAGACATTCCATTTAATCTTGGACAGTATCACTTACTGTCCAAAGGGGAAAACCAAAGTACCAAAGCAAAAAATAAAGAAGTAATATGAATATATCCTATTCCTGTGATCGCTAACCTATGGCACAGGTGGCACGCGGAGCCATATCTAAGGGCACACGAGCGTTACCCTAGCTCAGCTCCAGCACACATGTGCCAGCCATCCAGCTGATTTTCGGGCCTTCTGGGCCCACCGGAAGTCGGGAAATGGGCTGTTTCCAGCCTCCAGATGGCCTCCAGGGGGGTTGAGGAAGGCCGTTTTTGCCCTCCCCAGACTCCTAGAAAGCCTCTGGAGCCTGGGGAGAGTGAAAAACAGGCCCACTGTGTCATCATGTGCCAAAAGCGGGGGGAGCATGCACATGTGCGTGGGAGGGTGAGGCACAGGTGGGCATTGAATTATGGGTGTGGGCCCGCACATGCACGATCCCCCCACTCTCCCCCCCTCCCGCTTTTGGCACATGACAGCAAAAAGGTTAGCCATCACTGTCCTATCCATTCCAAAAATCTTATATGTGCCTTACAGGTATCCTAGTTCCTAAGCAGCCCTATAGAAAATATCCTAAGGGAATAGCATGAATAATAGATAAAATTATCCTGTGGAACCCTGAACTTCCAAGGAGTATTAAAATTAAAAATCCAACCCATTTGCAGGGCCCAGTAAGGGATAGGCATGTTTTATATAATATAATTTGATCTGAAATTACTTCAAGTATCTTTTTAATTACTGTTTATGGAGTAGAAGGATGCCATCAACAAGTATAGCTGTGGAGTAATAAATAAGCTTATTAATCTTATTGCCATTACCTAAAGTGAGGTAAAATTTGCTTTGTGATTAAATTTTACCAAATCTGGAACAAAGGCAGATATAGGCTGTATTTTTAAATGAAGGAGCGTATCAAATAATTGATGTTTCCTTACATTTTCTGACAAAACATCAGCTTACATACTGTCCCTCAAGCACACAACCTTGTTCTTTAGGGTGTCAGTAGGGAGAGGCTCGTAAAGTTCAAGATGGCAGCCATGATCATATGATCAACTCCCTGCCTCTTTTGTACATGCACACATTTATGGATACTGTCTTGACTTTGTGGAGCCCCCTATGGACACTCCAATTGGTATTATTCTGGCATGGTTTTACTATATGTAATATCCAAAGCATTGTTTTCCAGCTAGTACTTAATTCCAAGCAATGATTATAGGATCCTCCAGAGTTAAATATCTTTAAGTGCTTGTGCTTTCAACAGAAATCAATGAGACATAAAACTGCTTTTCTTTTGCCGGATTATAGTTCAAGGGGGTAAATTAAGACATGCCATGAGAGACACATAAACAGTCTTGCAACGTTTTTGTCATTGAAATGCAGCCTTGGAATACTATACAATTGTTAGCTGCAGTACGGAGAGAGATAAGACCTTTCCCAAATCAGAATTTTTTTTTTCTCACTGTCATTCTAGAGTGATATTTTTTTTCAAATATAGAGCTGGTTTTCATTGAGCGGCCACTTTGTTTAGTGACCATTCGCAGTTAAGTCTATGATGAAAAAATAACTTTATGACCAATCCTCACATTTACAACTTTTGCAGATCTGTAAAGCAAAGTTGAAGTAAGCTCAGTGGTGGTTTCACTAAAACGACCAAGTTAATGGTCCCAATTGGGGTTGCTAAACTACCTCTCTCTCTCTCTCTCTCTCTCTCTCTCTCTCTCTCTCTCTCTCTCACTCTCACTCTCACTCTCACTCTCACTCTCACTCTCTCTTCTGTGTGTGTGTTTGTGTGCACGCACACATATGCACAAGTTGCTATGGGAGCATGTATATGATCAAAAGCTTATGTTTACCTCGTGATGTCTATATTAGCATGCATATGTCCTGATGAGAAGGTCTCATAATTTCCTTGCTAAAATTCAAGTAACTGAATGGTCAAGCTTCAGGGAACAGCAGTTATTTACTTCCATTATTAACATGTCTTTGTCTCCCTCATGTGTTCATACTTTGAAGAACAGATGATAAAAACCAACATGTGAAAAAGGAATTTAAGCTTTGTTATCAATTACAATGTTTGAAACAAATTACACACGCAGTATTAAGAAATCATATTTAAGTTAAATCTGATGACATCAGAGTCGTAGTGAACTTATTTTAGAAAAAATTATTGTGACACTGAAATACTTCCTGGAAGCCATGAGGGATTTACCAAAAAAAAAAATCCTCAGAAAATAAGCATAATAAATATTTCTGGCTTAATAATAGCTTTTGCTCCTTTTTAGATAGCTAACGTATATGCATTCATGAAGTAAATTATCAAATTACAGGTAGTCCTTGACTTACAACAGTTCGTTTAGTGACCGTTCGAAGTTACAATGGCATTGAAAAAAGTGATTATGACCAGTTTTTCACACTTATGACCGTTGCAGCATCCCCATGGTCACATGAATAAAATTCAGATGCTTGGCAATTGACTCATATTTATGACGATTGCAGTGTCCCACAGTCATGTGATCACCTTTTGCGACCTTCTGATGAGCAAATTCAATGGGGAAACCTTTCTTAAAAACCGTGTTAACTAATTTAACAACTGCAGTGATTCACTTAATAAATGTGTTAAGAAAAGTTGTAAACTGGGGCAAAACTGATTTAACAGCATAAATTTTGGGCTCAATTGTGGTCTACCTGTTTTACAGCATGAAGGAACAATCCCATTGATATTACCAGAAGCAAATTGAAATACTAAGTCTCTTTAAAAATTTTGAATTAGGTATTTGTGAAAGAAAAAAAAATCATACAGGCATAGTGTAATTCAATAATTGACAAGTTTTATATAACTATTGATTGTCATTATTTGCCTCAAGGCAATTTAATTATTTATTTATAATTTTTCTAAATGGATATTAATTATACTGAAATTGGTTAATGATTACCAGTCATTTGACATAGTTACTTCTCGGAGCTTCAGACTGCAGTGCATAGTAATTGAAACTTTGTGGACAATAACAAAACATTGTCATTGCTTCCTTTTGGTCCAGCTGCAATCTCAGTGACAAGATCATCTGATAAACAATTCCCAAATTCATTCAGGTGACAGATGAATTCCATAGATGACTCATACCAGACATAAGGATGGATATAAGAATTCTGGGAGTTGAAGTTCACACATCTTAAAGTTGCCGAGTTTGAGAAACACTGACCTAGATAGATGGAAAGATTACACCATTTGAGATCACACATTGAGAACTATTGTGAGGTCACATTCAAGAACTTTCTAGTTCTCAAATCAGCCTATTGTCAAAGAGCTGGGAAACCCTTCCTAAGGTTTCCCCACTTTGAAAGATGTCTGCCTCCCAAGTCCCAGCTGATCGGGAAGAAATGGGGGTTTTGCAGTAACCTTCCCCTGGATTGGGGAGGGAATGGAGATTTTATAGTATCCTTCCCCTGCCATGCCCATCAAGCCATGTCCACCAAGCCATGCCACCCCCACCAAGCCACCCCCACAGAACCGGTAGTAAAAAAATTTGAAACCCACCACTGCATTGCTGCCCTAAAATTAGTAAGCCAGTGTCTGAACTCAGGTCCCAAATGTACTAAGGGCCCCATCTCTTGGTTTTACTTTTAGATTGGATAATTACCTTAGTTGCTATATGTATTTATTTTTGTACTGTATTTATTGATCGTAAATATTTTATTGTTGTAGAATTGTAAGCTGCCCAGTCACCCAATTAAGATGGAAGACCGTAGAAAATAAATAAATAAACGTATTACTGACAGCGATACATTAGCAAGGTAACACTAAAATGCACGCCTCTCCTTCTACATGGTTACAGTACACTTTTGTATGTATTGTTGACTTCAGTTTTAACCTTTAAACCAGGCGACAACAAAATGATTATCTCAATACTTAGTCCTTATTCACCCTGGCCCAAATCTGAAGTATTGAACTTCTTTCTTCACATTGTCATAACATTTATCTTTGCTACCACAAACTGATCTGGAACAGGAAAAAGGAGAGCCTTTCATAATAGAATTCTTTTTGGCATCTATAGTTTCAGTGTCTGATATTGAACCTAAGATTCTATGAACAAAATATATAACAATTTTCCAGTTTTATCCACAAAAGGGCTGTATCTCAGTTTCTTGAAGGAATCAAAATGGGGAAGCTATCCCCGTCTTAATCATTATTATCTAGCTTAAAATTTAAAAATGGGGATGGCCTGCAAATATATTGGAATTAGAATATAGAGTAAGAGAGTTGGAAGGGACCTCAGAAGTCTTCTAGTCCAACTCCTGCTCAAGCAGGAGACCCTCTACCCGTGATAGCTAACCTTTTTGCCATCGCATGCCAAAACCGGGGGGGGAGCACGGGGGGGTCACGCGCAGTGGTGAAATCTAAAATTTGTTACTACCAGTTCTGTGGGCATGGCTTGGTGGGATGGTGGTAGTGTGACTGGGTGGGCATGGCCAATATTTTTTTTTTTACTTTTAAAACCATTTTTTCTATAACCTCTTTGGCGAAGAGGTTGTTAAAAAATGCTTTCAAAAGGCTCTGACAATCCCAGTTGAGTTTTCTGATCGGCAGAGACTTTTTTTCTTTTAAATGCCTCTGTCGATCAGGCAACTCAGCTTGGATCGTCAGAGGCATTTAAAAGAAAAAAAGGGTTTTTTTCTTTTAAAAGCCTTTGACAATCTGTTGTGTCTTCGGCTCCCGAGCCCGGACCTCCAGAGGAAGAATCCTCCGAAAGTGAAGAGGAGGAGGAGGCAAGGGCCCCCTCCCCTGGCCCGTCTGGTTTGGCACCATCCCAGGCCCCAGCTGAAAGCCCTGTGGAAGAAAGCTCCTCTGAGTCAGACGTTAATGAGGAGAGGGAGTGGATTAATCCCAGGTGGCGACGATCAGAGAGACAGGCTCAGCAAAGGAGTGGGTGGGGCCGAGCACGAGGTGATGAGTCACAAAGCCAATGCCCCACAAGGTATAAAAGGAGCTGACCTTACCTTGTTGGCTTTTGTGACGAACAAAGTTTTAACCTGACTGCTTGTGTCCTGAAATACTGCAGCAGAGAAGTGTTTTCTTTTAAACTCGTATTGGACATAAATACTTGGAGCCTTATCAGGGACTGGCCGTGGCAACTCAAAACAACAGCTGTCGTTATCTCTCTCGGGCTCGCTGCCAGCTTGTTGTTTATGGATGGTAAATAAACAACTTCTGAATACTTCTGTTCGAGTGTGTGTGCTTGTCTGGGCTTCTGAAGCAGGGAGGGGACAGAACACAATCCCAGCTGAGCCACGCAATCATCAGAGGCTTTTTTTTTTACTTTTAAAAGCATTATTTCAGCCGAAGAGGTTGTAGAAAAAATGCTTTTAGAAATAAAAAAAAAGCCTCTGATGATTGTGCGGCTCAGCTGGGCATGGGGGGCGGGCAGGGATTTTTGCTACCAGTTCTCCGAACCACAAGGCTCCATTGCTACCGGATTGGGTGATCTGGTCCAAACCGGGAGCATTTCACCCCTGGTCACACGCATGCGTGCCCACACCCATAATTCTATGGGCCCCACCCCTGCACATGTGCGTGCGACCCCCCTGTGCTCCTCCACTTTTGGCACACAATGGCACAGTGGGGCCTGTAGGCCTGTTTTTCACCCTCCCCAGGCTTCAGAGGCTTTCTAGGAACCTGGGGAGGGCGAAAACAGTCTCCCTGCCCCCTCCCCCCAAGAGGCCTTCCGGAGGCCAGAAATGGCCCATTTGCCGACTTCTTGTGGGACCAGAAGACCCGTTTTTCATTCTTCCCAGGCTCTAGAGCCTTTCTAGGAGCCTGGGGAGAGCAAAAAAACGGGCCTTCCCTACCCCCCTGGAGGCCCTCTGGAGGCCAGCAACAGCCCGATTCCCAACTTCTGGTGGGCCCAGAAGGCCTGAAAATTAGCTGGCTGGCGTGCACATGCGCGCTGGAGCTGAGCTCGCGTGCCCACCGACATGGCACCGTGTGCCACCTGCAGCATGCTTGCCGTAGGTTCGCCATTACGGCCCTATACCATTTCAGACAAATGGTTTCCAGTCTGAAATGGTAGCGAGAGGAAGAGTAAGGAGATTTAGTAAAATCATGTTTTAGGAAAATCGTGCCTGATGAAATGTTCTAAAGAATTTTAAAACCTGCATTCTGTTTGGGGCCATTTTGGATTTACAATGGAATTTTTGTTCAGTTTCAAATTATCAAATTCAATTACTCCAAATCCAAATGCAAATTGTTTCATTTTTTATTTGCCAAGATTATTCTACTTTACATAAGAAACTAAAGGACAGCAAAGCAAACATTATTAAGCTTAGGGTATGTTTAGATTAAAATTTGTAAAACTAAATAATCTGTATTATGGTTTCTTTTTTAAAAAAAAATGTGTTTCAGTAGATCACATACCCTTTTTAAATTACTAAGCATTCTTTCTATGAAAATTATGTAGTTTACCTTTCCTGGGCAGATTCTTTCTTTCTTCTTAAAGGAAAGAATACATTTTTCTTCTGATCCATATAACTACTGGAGAGAAAGAGAGAAATCATTTAAAAAGTATTTACTGTTTTACGAATTATGATTCCATTAGTAACTAGCCTTCCCCCTGCAGTTTTATTTAATTTGGGGCAGAAGAGGTCATCCCAACCTAATTATGTTAGCACCATTATTGTTTGCTTATTTTACTTGGTTAGATATTAACGATGTTTTAGAATACACTGCCATGAAGAACAGCAATGGTAAGATGTTGCATTACATTGTTTAATTGAGCATTTCAATACTCTTAAATCCCATGAAACTCTGAAGAACTTTGGTATGTCTTTTGTCTGCTGGACTGGACAGAACAATTTGTCCCACCCTCAGGAACTTTAAGATGTGGGAATTGAATTCCACACATCTTAAAAGGTTGAGAGACACTGGTATAGAGCTTGGAAATTGCATGCTATCTTCCTGAATAGAGTTCGCTTAGAGTGAATTCTCTCACATGCTTGCTCAGCTCAAATGCAGGGATACCCCATGCCAGTATTATACAAAACTGATACAATACAATTAATATTTCAGTCCTTTGAGGCTGCTGCTAGATAAAACCATTAACTAACTTGGCAAAGTTGACTGAAGTACTAAATTAAAATAATATGTGGGACTAAAAAAAAGTCTATTTATTTAAAAATATGAACAATTCTGATGGCTTCACATTAACCTCTTCATCCTCTGGAAGTTCAGTTCTTGTATGAATCCAAAGGCACAATTTCAGCATCCCTAGAACATTGCAGAAAGGCCAATGAGTTAAGTCCGGCAAACTTCATTACGGATAGTATTCAACTTACAACTACAATTGAGCCCAAAATTTCCATTGCTAAGCAAGACAGTTGTTAACTGAGTTGTACCCATCTTATGACCTTTTTTGGCACAGTTGTTAAGTGAATCATGCAGTTGTTAAGCAAGTCTGCCTTCCCCCATTGACTTTGCTTGTCAGAAGCCATCTGGGAAGGCTACAAATAATGATCACATGATACCAGACACTATTTGTGTCTGGTAATAACTACTTGGGCCTAGGACACAACTGGCATAAAAACATGTCAAGTGCCAAGCGCCCAATTTTTGATCACGTGACAATGGGAATGTTGTAATGGTCATAACTGAAAAACAATCATCAGTCACTTTTTTTCAGTACTGTTTGAACGGTCGCTAAATGAATGGTAGTAAGTCGAGGACTATGCACAGAGAAATCTCATTTGCTCGTGCTATTAATACTTTTCTAGAAGATTGATAATGCTGGGATGGATCTGGTGAGGCCTGATGTTTGTTTGTTCCCTAGCCTTCCCATCCCATTAATATTTCTTCAGAAAGAAAGAAATACTGTACATCAGGTCTGAAGTTACCCTACTTATTGAATTTTTACCGCAATCTATTTAGTCCAGGGGTGTGAAACTCACGTCGTCAGGGCAGTGTCACGGGATGTATCAGGACGTTTTTCCCCCTTTGCTAAACTGGGTGTGGGCGTGGCCAGTGGGTGATGCATCTGGCACATGGGCCAGGAGTTTGACAGTCCTGATTTAGCCTAATCAACCACTGACCCAACCCAATCTTTTTCTTGGTGGGTTTTTTTTTCAGGAGCACAAATTAATTTGATCAAAGGTTGTCAAATCCTTATTTATTTATTTATTTATTTATTTATTTATTTATTTATTTATTTATT
>WNWU01000002.1:12937220-13111324 GCA_012654045.1 Ptyas mucosa | reverse complement strand
TATACTATACTATACTATACTATACTATACTATACTATACTATACTATACTATACTATACTATACTATACATACATATTCATGAGAAGCCATAATGATGTTGTATTGTTGGAGGGAGGGAGGGAAGGAGGGAAGGAAGGATGAATATATGAATATGTATACTATATACTATACATACATATACATATATACACATACACATATACACATAGTTTTGAAATTGAAGGAAGAAACAATAATTATGTTGACTCCAGCCTGATAGCCAGAAATGCAAATGATTTGAATGCTCTAGTGATAAAAAATTAAGGGTCAATGTGAAAATCATGGTGCTAAAATTAAATACAAAAGACCAAACTAATGCCAGCAGGTAGAATCACCAACCTAACAACTGACAATGAAGATATTAAAGTGATGGATAGTAAAGGAACCAGCCCCCAAGAAATATATCACAGATTAGCACTTGGCAGAGTAGCCATGAGACTTTGGGGGGCAAAATTCAAATGCCATAATGTGTCTATACATACAAAGATCAGAATCATACCAGCATGGTATTTCCTGTGACACTCTATGGAAATGAAAGTTGAGTTTGAAGAAGCAAGATAGGAAGAATATTGACATTTTTGAACTTTGGTGTTGGAGAAGACTCCGGAGAATACTATGAACAGCAAAGAAAAAAAATGATGGATTACTGAACAAATCAGCCCAGAGTCCTTCAAAGTACAAATGACCAGGCTCAAATTATTTTATGTCAGATACATTATGTGAAGACCTCTGGAAAAGGCTACAATGCTGACAAAGATGGAAGAAAAGGGAACAAGAGGATGACCACCAGCAAGGTGGATGAACTCAGTTACAGTGGCAATGGGAGCTGAAAGATCAGGTTGGTGACAGATTGTCATGAAGAAAATCTATCTATGTGGTTGCCAAGAGCCAAAACCAACTGGATGGTACATAATCAATCAATCAATCAATCAATCAATCTGAGATAGTATCTTCTTAATACAGTTGAATTTTAGATTGCATCAGTCTCAACAAGTATGACCAATTATGAAAACTGTTAAGTCAAAACACTGGAGATGAAGGGTACTTAATTACCTAATTAGTGAAAAATATGGAATAAGATCTAAACTTTCATCCTGCTATATCGGTATCTATTTCAATGCTTTTCAGACATTCCTGTTACACTTTGCTATCAATATTTGGCTTTAGTGACTTCCGGTTGACATTACGGCAAGAACGGTTTGGAAAATAGTGGGCTCCACTGAGCCCTGCAAAATCTAGCCAGCAACTGCTATGGGGTTAAAGCCGCCTTGTAGGGACGGTGAAGAAAGAAGATGCGCTTCATGGATCACAAGGAACTTGCAATTTCCTCATTAGGTCCGAAGCAAGCTCTTCTGAACAGCAGCAGGAACGACAGTCATTTTTGGCTAGTCGCAAGCTGGGACAACCAGGACCATAAGATTTGTGCTGGAGCGATCCATGGACAGAGCATTGAAGCTGGGTGAGATAATTTCCAACTCTTACTCTAAAGACTTAAATGCAAGAACTTCAAAAAATAATCTCCAGGCTTTAAGGAAGCGGCAATTAGACACACGGAGAAGACTAAAGACTGAAAATTAAAACACGAAAGAAATGCCCAAAGGAAGCTTTAAAATATAGAAAACCTGGAAAAAAGCTTAAACAATCTGAAAGGTGATTTTTGGGAGAAACTGTCTTTCTTATTTGTATCTTTAAACCCTCTGGACTTATCGGATAATAAGCTGTTTTTGACATACTGTTTAATGTTGGGATTTGGAGCAGGAGAACCATCTACTAGAAGAAGAGGAGCACTACAGCGTGAGAACTTTCAATGAAAGTGAGGAATGTCTAATACACATAATAGAAGAAAGTAAACAATACCTGGAAAGATGAAGATGATTGTCGATTTGAAAGTTGGAGTAAACCTAGTGGATTAATTTAGATTTGGTTCATTAATGTTATTTAACAGAACACTCTACAAGGCAAAAGAAGAAAGGTGATAGAAGAAAAGAGAAAAGAAGAAAAGTTAAATAAAACTTTAAAATTTGGACAATTGGGAAGACAAATAACTGGAAAACCAAAAGCCTGTAAAATTTAAAGATTATAAATTTAGGGGATTTGGAGGTATAACTATGGAATTGATTAAATCTTATTAATAATTGGCTCTGTTGGAGTTTTTAATTATTGAGATGTTGGAACCATAAAGGTATATTGAGTAATTTTTATCAAATTGTTACAAAATGAATTATCTGGGGATAATAGAGATATATGAAAAAATAATTTTGATGCTCAAAAGCATGCATGAAACTATAAAGAACAATAAGGAGACGAAGGGATTGTCTAAAGATAAAGATATGAGTATGGTTATTGAGTATCTCAATAACTGGGGGGGGAGATGAATATGATATTCAGAAAATAGATGAGAAATTAGAAGCAATGGAAGAGAAAAAATCAAAATGAGATGCAGGAAGACAAAGATAATGAAGAGAAAGGACTGATAAGTAGGAATCAGATAGATAATTCCTTAAAAGTTTATAATAGAACAGAGGAAAAAAAGAAAGATCTCTTCCAAAAAAAGAAAGATTTATGGATGGGTGCCCAAATGATGCAGCAGAAAGAGACAAAGGGTAACCTGAAGGGAATACACAGTGGGTATAAAATTATCAAAAAAGTTATACAATTCCAAGAGAGGGAAATAAAAGAGTGATTAAAATGTCAACAACATTTGGAGGAGGAGGGAGGAGGAGGAGGGGGGAGGAGGAGGAGGAGACTAAATGGCTGAGGAAACTAAATGCCAGATCCCAAATATGGCCCTCTGGTATTTGGGCACTTTGTAACTGGATGCACAGCCAAAATGTGCTCTTCGTCCTAAAAAAAAAGGTTGAGATTCTCATCCTAAACAAAGTTCAACTTTGTGAGATTATTAAAACATATTTTTCCATGATCTTTATGAAGTTTAAGAAGTTTTATAACCAATGCTAATGATCCTACAAGTCTCAAAGAATTTACATTTACCATGTTCTATATTAAAAGAAAATCAAATCACAACAAGCTATTTTAAGTTTTTTTATTATTATTATTATTATTTTCGATTAATGGTGGAATACAAAAAATAAAACATTGCTATTTTAAAATCAGCATACACACCTTTAAATGGGTACATGGACATCTACTTCAGATCTTATGCCAAGAAATAAACAAGGAATATTATTAAGTATAGTAAAGATGTTTAAATAATGTTAATACTGTACAGAATGGTGCACAATGCAGCTGCTGAATGAATGCTGTGCAATTTTAGTCTTAAACTCAAGGACCCAATTTTTATTTAAAATGTATTTATCCCATTTGTAAAGTTGACTCATTTCATAGTGACTCTGAGCAACATACAATATTAAAAACAAATTAACAACACTGGGAAAATAAAATTGCATATATCTGGAAAGAGTAAAACCCAACACCGCATCAAAGGCACCTGCTACTAAATTTAACTCAAAGCTGGGTGAAATGCCACATTTGAAGAACCAGGTTTGAACAAGACATGTACAAATCTCAGGGAGGGGGATGTTGTTCCAGACGGCAAGCACCACGATATCAGATGACACTTTGTAATAGAAAGACCCAAAGTATATCAACTATCATAATAGGACAGGCAGATACTGTGGAAGACAGAAGATCTCTCAAAATGTAATGCTTTTAAATCCAGATGTGATTGGACAGGTATAACATCTAATGGCATAACCATTAAAAATGGTTGGAATTAAGAAAAATATAGCTTACTCTGCAGATGGACACCTTCCCCACCTTCATAGAATCCTCAATGTTTCTCCCAGGGCACAACATATGGCCTTCTACCCAAATATAATTCTGCACTCATATTGAATGCAATAAAATTCTGCATTCGGTTGGAAGTTCTGTTCCTTAATTTGATAAGGTTCCATTTTAAGGAGATGGAAACTGATCAAACAACCATTTTACGATCCTACTTATAATGTGCTGTTGTTGTTGTTTTTAAAAAAGCAGCTGGGGAGAGTTTGTTCAATGTTATAAATTAACAATATAGTTAATTATGAGGTTCTATGTTTTACTTTTTTTAAGAGAAACATTATTGGACAAGTGAGAGAATTAGATTGAGAGTGTAAATATGGAGAATGTATGAAGATCGCAATATATGAAGATGGCATTCAAAATTAAAGAATATGAGTTTTTTTCACAGGGGACAATTCTCCTAGATGGAGACCCTGCAGGACTGAGGACAGGAACTCTGCAGTGGGAAGGGAGTTGGACTAGATGATCTCCATGGATTCTTCCAATCTTTTAAGTTTGATTTTGTGAATTAAGTGTGTAGAACTTAAGTATGTAGAAGCTTAATGCAGCTGCCTTTTCCGAAAAAGCATAATTATACATCTGACCAAAAGTAATCAATAAAGGGAACCTTGCGGTCGGTTTTATAAAAACATGAAAGTAATGTTGACTTCAAAAGGGAAAAGGATAGGAAAAGAATTTTTACTTTTGTGCTGAGAACATAAGATTGCCAAAATGATTTAAGTGTACTATTTTAAAAGTAAAAAAAAAAAAATCCTCCACCTTGGTGTAGTTAAATATACCTATATAGCTATATACCTATATATAACTATAGCTAACAAATTAGAAAATATGCCTTCAATTCATTAGGCATATTGTTTCAAAATATTTGCCAGATTGAGGCCTGTGGTCGGCATAATTGGCAGCAATTTCTTTAGGCACTTTTAGTGATATGCACTTGGAATGATCAGACATTGAAAAAGTGGCCAGCTCAAGCTTATGGCAGTCTTTCTGAAGATTTAGTCTTTAAATTAAATAAATCAAGGCAGAAACAAACGTCAGGGAAAATGTAACAAAGTATACTTAAATATATTTTATACAAGATTGGATTGTGTGTGGCACCGAGACTGTATGTTTCAGAGAATTCTTGGTACCTTATGACCAATATAATCTGTTTAAAAATTAAAATCTTACCAATTCTTTTGTGGACCACTGAACAGTCACAGAAACAAGCACTGATTTTAGGGTGAAATGTGCAGCTTGGATGCCTTCAAGTAGGCCAAAACTGCTATGCATATTTGACTGGCCAGAAAAAATATCAACATCTTTGTTTCAAAAATACAATGCCATGGAATATTTTGCATTAACTTTTTTCTAGTTACTAATTCTTTGCTGGTTTACTTCAAAAACGGTTCGCCACAACGCCATCTACTTGAGTTTGTTATGAATGCAGCTTCATGAAGCTTTTCATCAATGTTGCCAGCTTCTCAACATCTTCGATCGTCACCGCATTATACAAAGATGCCCGAATTCCTCCCACAGATCTGAAATATGAAGGAAAATGGGGAAGGGAGAGGAGGGCGGTGCATGGTGACTCGGTTTCACTAAGACATTTATTTCTTGGCAAATGCCAAAATAATTTATTTATACCGAAAGCAGGTTTATTCATCCATGATGACTTTTTACTGTTCTGCGAGAATATAAGCATAAAAGGAACCTCCAAGGCAAACCTTCCAGCAATATGAAACTGGGAAGAAAAACACATACAAGAACGTCCCAAAGGTGCTTTTCCAAAAGGAAATTGGAACTTTCTTGGGGTTTTTTCCTTGAAAGCTAAAGAAGCTTCTTGGATGAGAAGCAAAACATTTTTAAGAAAAAAACTGAGGAAGTCCAGTTCCTTTTTGCAAAAGCACCTTTGGACAATCATGACCTGGATGACTGAGAACCTCCACAGACACAGCACAGGAATAGAAGAATGGAGAGTGTACATGTAAGGGATATGTCTATAGATGAGTATATATTTTGAACAAGGATCAGCTGAGTACTGGAACTTGGGCTCTATTAGAGAATACATCTGTATCCTAAAACCTAAAGTAATTGTTAAAAATCTCCAGTTGTCGACATTATACAATTATACATTATACAATCATGAGGTCAGAAACAGAAAAGGGTGTTTTTCATGAGGCTCATTTACCTCAGAACAAAACAATTTGTCATTTTAGACTATTGTCAATAAAAGTGACTAAATTCTGCTTTTCCCCTTCTGAATATGTTTCACTGTCCTTAAAGAAAGAATCCTGAATCACCCATTATGTCTTCAGTATCTGTATTTCATCTTGAAATTATCATATTCATATGATCCAGGACTGTCAAAACTGCTCTGGAACCAGAAATTATTGCTTGAGTGAATTTTATATTTTTAAAAAAGATACATGAGCAAACATTCACTATAACCCTTATTTATATACAACTAAAACTCTTGTGCATGTTCATCTGTTTGTAACTTGCAACTGGACGAAACAGTGCATCATAGGTCAACTGTTTTTGAATCAATGTAACTCAAATGGGCTATCTAACAGAATGTGTCCTAAATCCAGAACCATTATTTCTATGGGATTGAAATTTGGGGAAGTTGTGGCTGTTTCAGCACTACCACACTACCATAGTCAGCTGCAGTCCTGTGACTGTCGTTTCCAATACTCTCTAACAGCTTCCCATAAGTCAATGTTTAAACCCGGTTATGATTTTCAAGCTCCCTGCCTGCTTCTCACTAGCAAATTCATTGGAGAAGCCAGCAGGAAATTGCAAATCCAAGGCCAGCAGGCAGGAAAACTGCTGCTGCTGGATGGGGAGGGAGCAAGGGGATGCGCAAGAGGTGGGGCAAGGGTCATGGAGGGCATGAGGAGTGCCCAAGTGATGTGGTGAAGTCGGAGACGGTGCACAAAGGTGTTTCATGAAGAGAGAGTGTGTATGGATGTGTGAGTGGCTGGCATAAGCGCAGAGGTACTAAGGGAAAGTGAGTGGCTGCAGAGACTTATCCAAGCAACTTGCAGCCTTCCCTGCTGGCTTTTCCACTGACTTTCTCCCTGCAAGTTTATCACAAGCAAATTCAGTGGGGAAGCCAGCAGAAAGTCAGAAATCACTCCCGTTTCCATTAGTTTTTTCCTCGCCTGTGGTCATTCTGTTGATCTGAACAATGACACAACTGAAACAATCACCCAACAGGTTTCAGGTTGTCTACTATGTTACATTTTTGTCCATTAATTCTGAAAACAGAAGGTATTTGTTATTCTTGAATGAATATGCATAGATGCATCCACACATATATGTATAACAGTGGTGGATTGCTCCTAGTTTTGTCCGGTTCTTTAGAACCAGTAGTAAAAGCGGCGAGAGGCTCCGCCCACCCGCCCGGATTGTCATAATTGACAATCTGCGCATGCGCAGAAGTGTGCGTGAGTGCACAAGTGAAGCAAGCACATGCGCTCCCATTGCAAACCAGTAGTAAAGGTAAGTAGAACCCACCCCTGATGTATAAACCACAAGCTTAAGACTCATTTTATCCAAACATATCCTAAAAAGACTGAGACAAAAAAATTTTTAAACAAATCTCTGTCTTACCTGTGACCTTTCAGGGATATCATGTTGTTTTCTACAGCTTTTTCAAGGAATTCTTTTTCTAGAGCTTCATCACCCTTAATGCTGCCAATCCGGAAGGGAACATTCATTCTGCTTCTGCTCTTTTTTTCCACAGGGCATCTGTAAATGTCACAGACGTAGAAGCTATTACCGCCTCACTTTTATTGATTTGTTATAATATATATATATATTAGTTGATGTATTGAATTATTAGTGAGCTAGTTATGTTTCTAAATAGCATGGTATTTGTTCTGTCACAGTCGCTGCTTTTCTCTGCAAAGATCTATTCGAGAGATAATGACATGGCATTTGAAAACTCTGTTCAACAAAAGGACTTTTTTCCAGCAGTTTTCTCCAATTTGGTGTCCACTTGATATGCTGGAGGTCAACTTTCATTATTCTTAGCCAGCCCGACCAGATAAGCACTTCTCATGCAGAGGACATACGTGATCATTATGCACACCAGCTTGCATTGCACTGAACACTTAACATGTTGCGAATCAGAGTCAAAGGCTAATTAATGTGAACAGTCCTTAATTTTTCTTTTAAAAAATCATTAAGCCTTTGAAGCTTTTCTTGAACTAAAGCATAATTCTCATTAGTTAATGTAAGAGCCCTGAGAGACCAGAAGAGAGAGACTAGGCTGAGTCCTACTGATTTTCCCCAGTGTCTAATTTGAAGCAGCGTATCACCTCTGGCTCCAAGAGCAGTATATATAAATGTCATGGCAATTGCCATAAATTCTTGGATTCACGCATGCTCTTAAAGAGATAATTGTTTTATAAGCACCAAACAGTAATTAGTAACTAAATTAGAAGAGTAACATTTTAAAAAGTGGCAACAATTATTCGAAAAACTGTAATCTCTCTAGTCCTTCCAAATAGAAGTTTCAACTAGATTTCCTCACCTAAATAAAAAGGAGGAGGCACTTTATAGGTCCGTGATAGCGAACCTATGGTACACGTGCCAGAAGTGGCAAGCAGAGCCATCTCTCCGGGCACACAAGCCATTACCCACTGCTCTTCCGGGTTCCGGCGCACTGGCCAGCTGGTCTTCACATGTGCGGGAGCGCCGGAAACTGGAAGAGCAGCCGCCTGGTGCATGCGTGCTGAAAAGGTTCGCTAACACTGGTATAGGTGGAAGGACAAGGCCGAATGGCGTAAACTGTAATACTTTCTTGAGACATGATTATGCTTTGTCTTCAGCTCAATGTGTTCAATTTAGAATGAATTTTAAAAATATTTGTACCTAAAGCAACCAACAAACCAAGCATCGAACTGGTAACTGTAAGGCGTGCAGAGTTACCCTATGGTAAGATGGGTGGCCAATACATTTTATAAATAAATATAAATAAATATAAATAAATAAAATATCCCTACAATTAGTGTGATGTGTTAAGCCTAAGACCCTGAAGTTTATCCTTAGACAATCTGTAAGAAACTGTTGTTAAACTGTTCGTTTAACCACATTTCAGAATAAAGATGCTAAAAAAATGAGATGGGAAACAGGCTTGAGAATAAACTGACTCCAAGATGGGAGAGCAACAAGCAAATTTCACTTGAAGATGGCTGATTTTGAAATATGTTTGAACATTAGTATTCAGCATTAATATACTTGAACACGATTTTCTTTAGTGAAAATTTAGTTTTTAATTTTACTTCTTGATCGGAAACTTGGGGAAATAATTTTTTTTAAAATTTGATTTATATGCCGCCCTTCTCCGGAGACTCAGGGCGGCTTACAATGTGCTAAGCAATAGCCTTCATACTTTTGTATATTTATACAAAGTCAGCTTATTGCCCCCACAATCTGGGTCCTCAATTTACCTACCTTAGAAAGGATGGAAGGCTGAGTCAACCTTGAGCCTTGGTGAGATTCGAACCTGCAATAATTGCAGGCAGCTGATGTTAATAACAGGGCTTTAGACCACTGTACTATCCAAGGCTCCTTTTACCTGCCAGTTACCATAGCCTGAAAAAAATGGAACACCCCCCCCCCCCCCCCCACCGGACCATGACACTGTGGTTAAAGCTGAAGTTTCCTAGAGAAATAATGAGACAGTGGATTTCTTCCTCTTCAGAGGTCCAACTGATAAGAAGTAGAACCGGAAGTGGAAGCTCCAGTTACTGCTCCTGCAGTTCCTCTACACTTGGCAGAGCAAATCCTCTGCCACCTTTTGCCTGTAGTTGAACACATGTCTAGGTTCATACATTGCACTAAGCCATCGTAAATTTTAATATGTTGTTTGCGAACCATTTCAAGAAATGTTTCAGGACAGTTTATTAAAAGTTCAAGAAAGTTTATTAGGATTGAGAAGAGATCCAGATTTGAAGGTGAAAGGTGATTCAAGGTACATAATCACACCTGTCAGCCTCTCCTTAAATGAAATAATCGTTTCCTGGATTGTACAAACTTTATGGAATAAACACCCCATTTAGTCCAATCATTTCTTTCCTTTTAAAATCTGGCTTTCTGCAGAAACTTTATATTTATGGATTAGCATGTTCTGGGCATCTGGCCAATTGTGATTCTTCAATCATGGTTTAAGTGCAACATGTTAACCCACCTCTACATTATACAGTAACTATTCCATACATATTTTGCATATTAATTGAAGAAAAGAGGCAACTGTATGGTGAAGCACATTGTTAATCTGCAAGCCTACTAGCCAACTTGTTATTTTACTCTTGAACTGTATTCCTTTCTTTTGCCAAACGGTAGGTCAAACTATAAAAGCGACCAATCTTGATATTAGGACTCATTTATTTACTTTAAAAGTATTTATCTTTTTCTGACCCTTCCTACATCAGACAAAAGTTTTAAATATGTTTCCAAAATATTTCTGTTTTGCACAGTAATGTTTCATGTGCCATTTTCTTCTGTTTGCTATAGTTCATAGTTTTTCTTTTGTGTTTATTGAAAAGGACGCACAAGGCCTCTGATGTGATCATTAACTTCTTTGCTTGCCTCTAACATGTGGAAAAGTTTCAGTGGCAATTTTAAGGGAGCTAATTCCCTCTTTCTTGACATGAACAGACATATTCAGGCATCAAGCCATGCCTTACTATAAGCCCCTTTCTTTACAGTAATCATACTTACACATAGAATCCATTAGATTTGTCGATAATATCATAAATCATTTGTGATTTAATTTGGCTGAGTTTATCCATAGCCATAACACCACCATTATTTTTTATCCACTCCAAGACCAAGCCCATGATGTAGATACTAGAAGCAAGAAGAAAAGACACCAATTACTCATTCAACAAATTCTGCTTCTCCAATATAAAATATTAGGCTTAGGAAATCTAGCATAGAATTGACTCAAAACTATGGAGATTTGAAAGAGCAGGAAAAAGAAAATCTATAACTGTATATCAAAAGAAATTTCCATCATTGGAAATAACCTCATTGGATAATTTTCTGTCATAGAAATTATGGTGAAAACATCTATGTGGAATATTAGTCCCTTTTATGGCCCCACAGTGCATAAAACTTTGGTCGCTAGGATGTAAAAAAATGTGGAGACTCTAGAAAGAGTGCAGAGAAGAGCAACAAAGATGATTAAAGGACTGGAGGCTAAAACATATGAAGAACGGTTACAGGAACTGGGTATGTCTAGTCTGAAAAGAAGGACTGGGGGAGACATGATAGCAATCTTCCAATATCTCAGGGGCTGCCACAAAGAAAGGGAGTCAAGCTATTCTCCAAAGCACCTGAGGGTACGACAAGAAGCAATGGGTGGAAACTAATCAAGGAGAGAAGCAATTTAGAACTAAGGAGAAATTTCCTGACAGTTAGAACAATTAATCAGTGGAACAACTTGCCTCCAGAAGTTGTGAATGCTCCAACACTGGAAATTTTTAAGATGTTGGATAACCATTTGTCTGAAGTGGTGTAAGGTTTCCTGCCTAAGCAGGGGGTTGGACTAGAAGACCTCCAAGGTCCCTTCCAACTCTGTTACTCTATTCTATTCTAAAACCAAAATCTTTGTCCATTTAGTTGCTGTTGCATTTTGAGAACATCTAAAACTTACAGACATTCATTTTGCCTTTGAAAACTCCTGAACACCCTCCTCAAATACACTTTGACCAACTCATTTTTGGAGAAGACCCTTTACATGCAGCAGAAAACCTGACGTGATCTTTACGTCAATGGAAACTGCACAGTCCTGGCAAAATTGCAAAGAAAAGAAATTTTCTGCAAGTGTGGAACATTTAATCTCAGTTCAAACAGAGGAAAGGGAGAGGAACTCGCTAAAAATTGCTGGTGTTATGCATGTAATATCCCCACCTATCCATTCCATCTGTTTCTTTCATGCATATACTGTAGCATGTTTTTGCAAAGCTACTTGCCAACAACAATTACTAGAACACAGTAGCTTTCATGCATTTGTTCGTTACCATTTTCAAAGAAAGTTATTGCCTGGAAATGAAAGCACAAAATGCAAGCAATTCACTTAGTGTGATTTTAGCGATGAAATTGCTGAAGCAGGCGCCTTTCCTTGTGGACTCTGTTTTGCATAATAATAAATTGTGTGCATGTTTGCAATACTTCCAAAAGGTTTTCTTTTGCTATAGTGTTTAATGAATACTTCAAAAGCTATTAGACCAGCATTGTCCAATCTTGGGTCCTTCAGAGGTTGGAATTGCCCTCAAATATTAGCAGTCTCAGAATTTTCACACAATATGTGACTTTTGAATTTGTCTTAAAAGAGCACAAGAAGCCTCCATCCTAAACGCTTTTAATTCATTTGCAGGTAAACTTTCATACATTTCTGAACAACAATGCAAGAGGCTGAAACCAAATAATATTTACCACAATCACTAGTATGACTACTCTACACTAGAGTTTCAAACAATTTCAAGTACCTTTACTCACAAAATCTCTCAACAATCCTTTCAACCCATTTTGAAAGATATTTATTATCCCCTTGCCAAGGTTAATGGTATTCAAAGCCTCTGAATACATTCAGGGCCACGGAAGGCTTTTAACCAAAATACTCCAGCTTCCTAGCTACTATGAGAAGTATTCTGTTCACTGAACTTGAGGGGTATTATTATAAATCAACAGTCTTGGGACCAAACTATTGTCCAGCACTTAATAGTATTAAAGCCAACAGTGTCTTCAGTCTTTCAGTGGCCAGTATAGTCTTACACCTGGCCCAGTCTTTAGAAGCTCTATGCTCAAAAGTTACAATTCTTCACAGAGCAGGTGCACACTAATCCCTGTAAAACTGGTCTCAGAGAATGTGGCCTTTTTCACGGTGAATGCTCCAAAGAAATGTTTAAACTAAACATTTTTTTAAAAAAACAACAATCCACAACAAGAAAAACTGTGATAAAAGAAAGCAAAGATAGTACTGACAGTAATAGGTGCCTTGGGTGCAATTCCAAAACATCTGGAGCACCACTTGAACACCAACGGCATTGACAAAATCACCATCAGTCAATTGCAAAAGGCAGCTTTATTTGGAGCAGCTTACATCCTGCAAGGACACCTTTTATACTATCAAACAACATCTGCCTATCCCATGTCCTTGGGAAAGGCTTGATAGGTGGATAAAAATGCCAAATACGGTCTAAACATCTGGTTTATTATGTGACCAGCAGTAATAGTTTATTAGTGTTCATTAAACTTACATGCTGCCCAACTCTCAACAACTCTGAATGCCTGAAACCATATAAAAATGTACGAGAAGAGAAATATTGCTGTCCCCTAAGATTTTGCTGGCCTTTTGGCTTTTTATTGGCAGAATATAATCTACAAACATTGATGACAACATTCAGTTCATGAGCACTTTTTTTCTGCCTCTCTGTGCACTCTTGCCAAGTCAGATTTGCTTATCCCTGTTGGCCAATGCAGAATCCTTTCTCCACATTGAGCTGAATTTCAACTAAGCTTCCCTATTCCCTAAGCAGATGGGAGGGAGGAGGAGGAAGAGGGGGGAGAGAAGTATAACTGAATGACCCACTTTAAAGCCACACTGCCAGTTTCAGTGCTGTCCCTAAAGCAGGTTTAGTCATAGATTTAAATATCAGGCAAATCCTTGTAGCTAGGAAATGAGATTTCTTCTGGGGAAAAAAGATTATTAATATCTACCCAGAAGATTAATGTCAGGAAGGCAAGTCCGCTATTGACAGGAAGTTAAAATGATCCACACTGCAGGAATTTAATTCAGCGCATCAGTCTGCCAACTCTTGAACATTTAATTCAGGATCTTGGCAACCCATGCTGTCACTAAAAAGGAAGAAAAGTAGTAGGCAGTATTGAAAATATAGCCAATCTCTAGCAACACACACACAGCACGGTGAGTTTGATTTTAAAAATAAACTTGGAATACACATACCCAGCCAATTTACAGGTTAATAATTATCAATTTAGTACATGGTATGTTCTGCAAATATGCTAGTACTATTATATATCTGTGACCAAAATCTTTACCAAACACGTTGAGCTTAGAAATTTGTAGCTGATCAGCCCCAGAAGAAAGAGAGGGCTGTCCTACTGTATTATGTAGCACAAAGAACTGACTGTTCTAGAGTTAACATTTCTTGCAGAACTCAAATTTTCTGAAATGTTCTTCAAAAAGTTTAAGAGTTTCCCCCAAGATTAAGATTAGCACAATAGGTTTTGTATGCTGGTACTAAATGTACTAGATAGGACAATACATCCAACATTCACCAATGGCCAAAAGGGAAACACTAAGCCAGGCTTTACTTGAAATTTGGGGCCACCAGAAAAAATGACTTCCCTTCCCCTTCCCTCTATTTCTTGATAAATCTAAATGAGGAGTAGCAATCTGGCACCATAAAGTCTAAAGCTACTGCATACATAGACTCAGAAAGATTGCAGTCCAATTCTTTGGAGGTTACCAAGTTACTTGATCTTTGGTTGAGTTAAAGTGAAGCTCTACTTATAATGCCATTGGATCCAGAGTTAATGGAACAGGCAGCCACTGTCATATTTGTTTGCTTGCTGGATTCGTATCTCAACATTTCATTTAAGAAATGTTGCATTTCTTGGACTACTGTAATGCTCTCTACATGGGGCTCCCCTTGAGGAGCACCCAGAGGCTCCAACTGGTCCAAAATGCGGCCGCGCGGGTGGTTATGTGGGCGACTCGGCGCTCCCATGTAACACCTCTCCTGCGCGAGCTGCACTGGCTCCCGGTGGTCTTCCGGCTTCAAGGTTTTGGTTACCACCTTTAGAGCGCTCCATGGCTTAGGACCTGGCTATTTACGGGACCGCCTACTACCACAAACAGCCTCCCACCGGCCAGTACGCTCTCATAGAGAGGGGCTCCTCCGGGTGCCGTCAGCCAAACAATGTCGACTGGCAGCCCCCAGGAGGAGGGCCTTCTCTGTGGGGGCACCTACTATCTGGAACGAGCTCCCCTCGGAGATATGGAGGATCCCAGATCTGCGTACTTTCCGCCGTGCTGTTAAGACCCTCCTATTCCAGCCGGCCTGGCCTAACTTTCTCCCCTTTTCTTTCTTTTAAAGATCTTTTAAATTTTCTAAAGTGAAATTTTAATTCGTTTTAAATTATTGGGATTTTTAACTGTTGTGGGCTAAATTGTTTAATTTGGTTTTCATTATGTTTTAACTTTTGTATTTATGTATTTTATCTTGTGCCTGTTCACCGCCCTGAGTCCTTCGGGAGTAGGGCGGTATATAAATCTAATTAAACTAAACTAAACTAAACCTCAGAAGATTGAAAAACCTGCTGTATTTTAGAAGCTCTCCCAACTCAGTACTTGACGTCACATACATTCTCCAACTTCTCTTGAAGTTGTTAGTCCTTTCCACCATAATAATCAAAAAGTAAGTCAATTGTAAGAAACTTCTAAGTAATTAGTTGAATGAAATTAATATTAACTTCAGCAAAAGTACCTGTAGCATGGAGGTGTGTTGTATAATGAAGAGTTTTCTACTTGTACTTTGTAGTCCAACACAATGGGGCACTCTTTCAGAGTATACCCGAGTAAATCCTCACGCACTATTACCACCGTGACTCCAGCACAGCCAATATTTTTTTGGGCACCAGCAAAAATGACACCAAACTTATCATTAGGGGGAAAAATAAAAAGAAGATACATTCATGAGTGCATTTGAAAAACATTTATACAGTTCTAACTGCTCCATTATTGCATGGAACATATTCAAGCTTGTAAATTGAACATGATCAGCCCTCAGTAAGAGTAGCAGAGGCACTGGCCCTGGTGACCTTAAATTTGAGATCATTACATATTGCAAAATGCCTTTTGGAAAGTTACCTTTGAAACATCCACTGGCCTGGAGAGGAAGTTTGATGACATATCACAAACTAAAACTGCTTTTCCGACATCAGGTACAAAGTCAAACTCCACACCATGAACAGTCTCGTTAGCACAATAATAGATATAAGAGGAATCAGGATTAAGGTTCCAGGTGCTTGGGTCAGGGATTTCTGAAAAAGATAAGATGATGGAAAACAATGGTATGTGTTTTTTTTAATTTCAGCCTGTTGGTTGCATTGATATGCCAGGAATGATGACTGCCAAAGGTCAAATGCACTGCCAGCAAAGTAATCTCCTACTTCAGCAAGGAACGTGTCTTTTAAAAAAAAAATATGTAAGCCTCCGCAACCTTGTGCAACTACTTGGAGAAAGCAGAGTCTGATAAACTGGGAGAGGAAAATCCACTTGATATGGAAAGAAAATAATTGACTAGCAATCAAAGTAAGTTTCAGTTTCAAAGTATTTGGGCATTTAAAGGAACATATTTTTTTTTTTAAATACAAAAGCTCCATGTGTGCAATTTACCTGGTATTTCACTCTAGGTTTGAATGTTAATTCTTATTTTGAAAATCATTCAGAAGACATTTTTCAAACTTTACATGGGTAAAGCATTTCTGCTACTCATTAAAGTAGCCTGTTTTTTTTTAAGCCTCTGCATGATCCTGAAAAAAGATTGCAGCTACTGCAAGAATTGCTGTAACTTGAGTCAACTTTTTAAAGCAGTCACACTTTTTAAAGCGCACACAGTAGCCTTAAAAAAAAGGTGGGCTGCTTTAATGAACAGTAGAGAAGTGCTCTGCTGAAAATTTCTTCTAAATTTTTGAAGCAAGTAAATTAATCCTCAATTACTTCTCCAAACGTAGACTATTAATGCTCCTGAATATCAGCAGAATCTTTATAAATAATCATAAAATATGACAACTATGACTTTATACTTTCTCTCTCACTCACACACATACCAAAATTGTTCACCTATTTACTTTGAAATCCATGAATTCCTCATGATTGCCATCTCCCTGCCATCTCAGTCGGGGAATGAGCAAAGGTTGCTGGTTTGCATCAGATTCAAGAGACAGAAGCAAACATTCAATACCTAATATTTGCAGTACCTAAAGAAACCGATTTTGAAACACTGCAGCGAATCCAGAGTAACACAATCCATCTTTTAGAATAGAAAGATGATGGTATGTGTCCACTAGCTCAGTGACAGGAAACAAAAGACCTTCCAGATATTTTAAATTTCTATCAGTCAGTCAATACGGGGGGGGAATGGTTTTATGTGCACATCCGCCGTTTGTGCAAATGGAGCTTCATGCACTCACTCGCCACTTGCATGGTCCGGTTCCCAATGGGCTACAGCAGGGGTGGGTTCTAACCGGCTTTACTACCGGTTCTCTTTGTGCATGCGCTTCATGTGTGATCGCCTTTTCGGTCGCACGCTTTGCACGCGATCGCTGCATGCACACTCACTTTGCTTGTCTGCGCACCAAACTTGCACTTTGCGCAAGCATGTTGCTAATCTGCCCAGCTGAGGTGTGGCAATCCACTCTGCCGCACCTCTCAGCTGGGTGAAAAAAGAAGAAATATGAGATCGGAATAATGCGGGGGTGGGCGGGAGGGCCCAGCTCCCAAAGAAAGAGAACCGGTTCGGTGACGTAATAGCGTCACCGCTTCCGGCTCGGCCGAACCTGGCCGAACCGGGAGCAACCCACCACTGGGCTACAGACCAGGTCCAGGTGATTTAGCAGATTCACAAAGTTGAACACCAACTGAGCTAGTCTAGTCATGATGGAGTCAACATCATACTTGGTTAGTGGAAGAAGCCTGATTCTGTACCTCCTGATGAAGTAGACAGCATCTTTGAGACTGTCAGCCTGGTCACTTGTTTGTTAGATTCTTGTCTATCCTGAGTGCTGAAGTCCTCCCAGGAGGTTGCATGTGGTTAGTTCCATGCAGTGATAGCAGCCTCTTTGGGTATATGTGTGCTTCCACTGGTGTGCCACCTCTTTAAGAGGCTTAACCCAATTGCTTCAGAAAATTTGTATCAGGCCTCCAACCTCCCCTTTCTGTCGAAGTTTATTAAAAAGGTTGCAGTTGTAGAGGGCCCTGAAAGAAACAGATTATCTGGATCTTTTGTAAATGGGTTTTATGCCTAGGCACAATATTTCACCAACATTGATGGCACTTCTCAGGGATATACAGAAAAGGGATGATGTTGCTAACTAGCCTTCCTTGAACTCTCAGTGACTTTTAATGCCATCAATCATAGCATCCTTTTGGACCAGTTGAAGAGAACTGTAGTAGGGAGGAATAAGTGCAGAGAGATACAGGCATAGAAAAGTTGCATATGTACATGCTTCTATAATGTGAAGACTATCAAACAATAGAAAGAAAACAACCTAGTATTTATTTTCATGCAAGTAAGTTAACTTACTTGTGTAACTTGAAAGCTTGGGATGCACAAGGTTCACCTTTGCGTATTTCTCTGCCTCCTTTGCTGCTTTGGCTGACCAACCTCCGGTAACCACGTAATCGGCACACCTGGCTTCTTTAAGCCCAATGAGATTAAGTGGAATGCCACTGAATTGGCCAGATCCACCACCTTGGAGAAATATCACTTTGTAATTGTCTGGTATATTGCTGTGCAAAACAGAAGAAAGGGTTTGAGGAGGGGAAGCGATAATTCATTCATTATGCCTGGTAAAAACAGAAGACGGCATCCAGGTAGAGAAAACTTTACAATACATTACATTACATGAACAATACATTACAATATATTCATGTTTATTTAGAAATAATCACCCCAAATGGTGGCTCAATGCATAATCTTCTTCTGTCAGAGTGATAAATATTATTTGTAAAGTACAATGTATATATTTGTTCATTTTTTTAAACTTGAAGTATCTTGATAATGCCTTATACTGTTTTATTTTTTGTTGGCAGAATGCATAACTATTCTGCTTCTCAAAATGCCGGAATTGAATTTTTGAACAGTCTCAATATTGGATTAATAAGATTTAATTAGCTCTCCTAAAGAGAGATCTTCAAGAAATCAGAACTAATTTTATCAATTGCTCCAATCTAGATACATCACATGCCAACCAGTTTGGAATATGCAAGGTGACAATGTTGAAATCATGCCAGCCTCCAAGTAGAGGCCACATGCAGCCATATTTGGTAGAATCTGGTGTCCACAAAAGACAAAAACTGACAAAAGCAGCCCTTGTTGGACTGAAATCATGTAGAGGGATGCTCCTAAAACTTCAAGGCAATTTTTTAGCCTCTGTTGAAATTAAAGTATGAGCATTCCATCTCTGGAATATATTCTAAGTGGCATACTCAACTATTGGCAGCAACTGTGTTGAGAATGAATCAAAACCCAGTACAGCATATGCCACAGATTGAGGCCTTATTAAAAATGTATATATTCTGCCCTTATTAGCACTCAGGAGCTCCATATGGCAGAAGGAGACATAATGGAAAGTGAAGATACTCCCAATCATGTTATAAGGCAGTCCAGAAAACAAACAGTGTGAAACTCTTGATCCCCCCCAATACATTTTCCTATGCATACTAAACTTTATCAAATAGTTGTATCAAATTGCTTTTGCAGAGCAATGTTGTGCTTCAGTCCCTCATAAGTATTTAATAATACACTTCAATGAAAAAGGGTCAAGTCATACTGATTGGCAGAATAATGTCACATAGCAAAGAGGATCTGCCTTTCTATGAAATTACCCATTACAATAATTCTCAGGACAATTGACAGCTACATCCTCTATGCACCCCTAGCAGAAAAAGGATTTTAAAATTCACTCACCGAATCTCTACTTTAAATTACCCTCTTCCCGATAGTTAATATATTTGTTTAAAAGACTGCATTGGATCTAATTAGTTAAATTTAAATCCTGTTTAGATCAGTGTGAAAAATGCCAACCTGATTTTAACAATGGCTAAATGCAAAGAGTTTTGTTGAGAGCCAACCATTAATGTTAAGTACTATTATAGACATTATATGTAACACATGACTGTTACAAGCGATCATAAAACAGAAATAATAAAAGAACCTTCCTGAAAAAAATGTATAACAATCCATGCCAAAAACAAATCACAAAGTGTCCCATTTTATCTCTGCAGCAAAAAGCCATACACAGATAATGTTTCATTGAAACATCATAAATATACTACACATCCAAAGGAAAAACATATATTGCAGGTACAGTATTTTCAGAAGTCAAGCTTTTAATGGCGTGAATAAACAGGATAACTCACAGGAGTTCACGTAAGCAGTTTTCAGCGGCTTTGATTATTTTTGAAAAATCAGATGTTCTGTGACTCATTTCTAGAGAAAGGAAATCAAAGACATCATGTTATAAAAACAAACATACTGTAGCTTTTCAAATGATTGCATTTTAACTTGGCTTTCTTCAGGCAGCTTAAAAAGCACCTAAGAAACTGTAAAGAGAGCAGATAAATTAGTTTGCTAAACTCCACAAGGATGTCATGGATAAATGGAGCTTAGGCCCAAATGAGGAATTATCTATCACATGCACCAGTGAGCACATTCTACTTACGTATCATATTTCATATACTCAATAGAGGCAAAAGAACTAAGGCTGTAAAAATGGAGCGCATAGATCAGCTCCCGCCACTGAAATAACTTTCAGACACAAGAATGCACGAACATTCCCATGCCCATCAACATGATAAAGAATAAGAATAATATAGTGAAATACAATACATTTTCTTGGTTCAGAAGAAAGAGCTGAAGCACTTGGAACCTCAGTTCATTTCATTAGAGAACTTAAATGGGGAATAGTAACAAGAGTTGGCATTACATACTAGTGTGGGAAAGCTGCAACAGGACGAAAACAATTTGATTACTGCTCGGTCTCTCTAATGATCAAATATTTTTCTTTTTTTTTTTTCTTTCCTCGCTTAGTTGTATTCATTATTTCTTATCTTGTCTTCTCATGCTTTGGAAAATAGGCTGACCCCCTGTTCTTTGTGGCAGTTGTTTCCCTACATTTTTATTTTCGGTAACACCCCAAATAAAGATGAGTTCCTTACCAAGGACGCTAATACCAAGGCCTCTGTAATCCACCAATTCTTTCTGGGCTTCTAATAATACCTGAAAAAAATATTTGACATAATTATGCTCATGTCATAGGCAAATCATATGTTTTATATAGAGATAAAGTCACTTAGATTCATGATTGTTTGCATCTTTACATGTATGCTTTAAAATTTATCCAAGAGTAACTAGTATAATTCTATCAAGATCCTAGACAGGTATTGCCTGATTTGAGTGGTAACAGCTCTGGGTGTTTCTATCAGCTGAGATGCCAAAGTTTGGTCCCAAGAGCTTCCATGTTGTGAAGTACCGGTATGTGCTTTATAATACTGAGAAATCTTCTAGGCTTATTTTATCTGGCCTGCAAAAATCCAGAGGACCACCGGAGGGCAATGAGGAGATAGCAAACTCTTGATCTTTGTTGCCAACTACTGGTCATCTGAAGTTTTACAGTCTGCCATAATAAGCCTACTATAACTGTACAATAATATGGATTCTAACAGGAAAAATAATTTGAAGGATGCATTGGCCTGCATGTTGCATTTAATCAATTTAACTCAAGTGGATCATAAGTCTTTTCCTAGGATTACCTACACAATTCACCTCTTCTTCAAATTTGGATTACTCTGTCTTCTTTTCACATTCCAATATCTATTAGATTCTAAACTGTTCTGGATTATTTAATTTTTTATTATTTTAAATGAGAGTCACTTTGGGAAATCTTTGCTGAAAGACTCACCAACACAAAAATGTCATTTAGATTTTACAAGTAACACGGGGATTTATTACCCAATTGAATCGTAAGCCATCTGTAACTATTTAAATATAAAATCTGTTTTGAAAGCTGGAATTCCCAACAAGATGCCAAGAGATGCCTGTATGCTGTATATACTTTCTGGAGGACTTTGCCAGGTTTTCATTCCCAGCTAATATTTTATCCTTTTTAAATAATAATAATAATAATAATAATAATAATAATAAAGGGAAACTGGCATCCTGCAAAGTAAAGCATCAGCTTTCACCATCTTTATTTCCAAGATTATATAAATAAATATTATTTTGGTTATACATTTTCTTAAGAAGTACAAAAAAATAAGCAGCTGCAACCCTGCAATTATTTTTGAAGTATCCCTACTGCCAGGAAAAAAGATTTTAAGAAAGAAAGCAGATGGACTTGCCCCTCAATCACTAGTACTAATGAAAATGATAAAAGTACATCTTTTCCCCCACACTTCCCCCTTAACAGTTTATATATTTGGATTTTATTTGTATTGATGTTGTTTTATTAATAATTTACATTTCATTTACTATTGTAAGCTACCTTTGTCCAACAGAAAGAAAGGTAGGGTATAAATACCATAATAAATAAATAATAGAACAACAAACAAAACAAGAGCGAGAAGTGGCCAGGAGTTTGTATAAACCAGTGTTTTATAACTGATGAGGACTTCTGTAACAATTATTCTGCAGCTGGACAAGTCCACAATTGCAACTGACATGCTGCAAGGGTTCAAACATGTGAACAAAAATTCCATGAGTGTCTAGCAGCCCATGTTCTAAAGTTTAGCAGACCACAGTAAAATCCTCATTTACACCACTTTTATCTTGGATAAGTAATTCACAAAACAACTTTTATCATTTATCCTTCTCTTTTAGAACATAAAAAAAAAGAACCATTCTCTGTTTCATTAAACTGTAAAGGGTTTTCTAGATCTTCAAAGTTTGCACACTCTTTTGAGTTACTGTGATTTGCCGGCTCTGATAATGGGATTATCAACTATAGATTTGGACTCCATGAAGATATTATCCTTTGGGTTGGCCTATCAAATTAATCATTTAGGCTGTCATTTTCAGAACACTATCTATCTATCTATCCATCCATCCACCCACCCATCCATCCACCCACCCACCCACCCATCCATCCATCCATCCAAACCTGAAAAATAAAGATCCTTTATACAGCCGATTTCACCAGGGCCTTCAGGCGTAAATCTTACTAAACATCAAATCTAATAAAAAGTTCAGCTAGTCCTACTCAATTTCTGAAATAAGGCTCTGATACAGTAATCCTTACTAGCTTATCCCAAAGGTGCTTTTCAAAAGGCGACTGGACTTTCTTGGCTTTTTCCTTGAAAATGTTTTGCTAAGCTTCTTCAGTTCTGACTGAATGGTGGGGAAATGGAAGGATTTAGATTCCTTGCATCATTAGCACCAGGGGTGGTATTCACTTACCTTCGCTACCTGTTTGCAAATGTGAGTGCATGCACCACCTCTGCGCATGCGCAGAGACTTCCGTGCATGCGCAGAATGTCAAAATGGGATGTGGTGTTATCCAGGCAGGTGGGCGGAGCCTCCCACAGCCACCGCTACCAGTTCACCCAAAACAGATGAATGCCACCACTGATTAGCACTTAGGGTCTTGTCAGCACTCTGCTTCGTTGTTGAGGCCACTTGGGGTTTTATCTGTACCCTCAAGGTCACCTGAATCAGAGTTACAAATGGGTATGGAGTGCTGAAAGGACTATGTTGTAGACAAGAGATAGGTGGTATTGTATCTCTTCCCCTCTGTTAAGAGAGGGCTGTTCAGTTTTAACATTGGTGGGCTCTTTGACCCCCCTCAAACCAGTGATCCTCTCTGTCCAGGATGTGGAATTTGATGTCTTTAAAAGATGATTCAGGTTAACCCGATGTACAGATAAACTCCCAAGTGGCCCTAACAACTCTTAAGACAGTTGACTGCAAAGAATATAAATCCTTCCATTCCCCACCATTCAGTCAGAACTGAAGAAGCTTTTTGGATGAGAAATGAAACATTGTCAAGGGAAAAAACTAAAAAAGTCCAGTTGTCTTTTGAAAAGCACTTTGGGACAACCATGACCTGGATGATTGAGAATCTCCATAGACACTCCTTACAAGCTACTTCACATAGAAAATTGTTTCTTTTAAAAGGGAGGGGGCTTTGTCCCAGAAAAAAATGTTAACTAACCCAAATAGATAGCAATGGCACTTTTTTCTCGGCCTCAGTAAGAAACATGGTTATTTTTGAAACTGTTTAGACATGCAGTTCTGCTGGAAAGCTGAAAAACCAGATATAAAGAGCCACACCCTCCAAATGTAATTGGATCAAGATAGCTGCTGATGCAACATTTTGGATTAAATTGAGTTACATACTTGGAAAATAATTCAGTGAGCATGAAGCTGCCTGAAGTTGTACCCTGCTGAATCTATAATTATGTCTGCCCTACACATTCACAAAGAATTTATTCAGCAAGAGAAGACAATGGACTTTTCAAATACTTTCCTCTCTTGAATGCACAAACAAAATGGTTAAGAATTAGATACTCCAGTTTTCCCAAATGGAAAACAGGAGAACCTACTTTTTTGCAAATATTAGAAATTGTGCTCTGGGGCACAACAATAACTTGAACGACATGCACTGTTCTTAAAGCCATGAGCAATACGTTTTTGCTGCTATGCCAGAAATACAACTTGTTATCCCTACCATGATTGAAATAAAATGAAATGAAAATGCCTAACAAGTTGGAGGTCCGATTGGGTCATGCTAATGCTAAGAATTAAAGAGGGGGTAAATACGAAGACAAAATATCCTGCAATCCTGCAATGTGGGCAGTTGCTTTGTAAATATATCTTTGAAAGAAAAATATACTATTTTTCCATTTAGCAATGTCTGATTTGCAAACGTTAATGTTCTAGGTTTGGTTTTTTTGGACTGCATCAGATATAGAAAGGTAAAACACCAAAATGCAAAGTTTCTATTACTTTAAACCAGGATTAAAAGATAAAAGTCAATACTATGCTAAGCTTACTAGGAAACTTAGTTAATCGAGTAAAATCAGCAATCTTGAAGAATATAACGGAGATCCCTAACACGGAGTTTCCAGGACAACCATGTCAACAGGGGCACCGTTTCCTGCCTTTTTTTTGCATCCAAAAAATTCGTTAAAAACGAAAATAAAATTAGCCCGATGCAAAGGCTAGAAGTATCTCCCCCATCGTCTCTTTCCAAGCACAGTCCCACAAAGTTTTGCAAGCATCCTTCCAAAAGTTGCTCTCTTAAGATGGGCACTTAAGAGAGCAACGCTAGGCATTCAAGTTTTAAAGTAATCCCTATTTAAACCTAGGTTTACTCGGTAGCAACGCTTACTCTCCAGGCATAGCGGCACCACCGCCTCAGGGCAAATTTCCGCAATTAAACAGCGCGGAGCATCCCTCCCGCTCCGCTTGTAGGACATCCTCCCAGATGCCTTCGATAATTCCGAGTACCTACCGATCGCGGGAGTTTCGCCGGTCCGGCGCCGAAATTGGCTACGTGTTTCTTAGCGTCCATGGTTGCCAACAGGAGAGCTCCTCTGCCTGACTCGACGCGCGTCTCTCTATCTTCTACTTAGCTCTCTCGAACTCAGAAGCTCCCTAAACAGCAGGGCTCCTCCGAGGTTCTGCTTTTCTATTGGTTTCTTTCTCAGGGGGTATGGCAATTGCTCACGATCCGATTGGTCCGCGCTTCGCAGCCGGCCCAGTTATTGACCAGTGGCCACGAGCAGGCGGCGAGATTGTCCCGTCCTTCAGTGCAAAGCAGGGAAGAGATTGCAACATCCGATCCACCGAGCCGCAGAGGCGACTGAGCTTGCCGAGTCAGCGGCAGCCTTTGGACGAGCCTCCCCCTCCGGCAGCGTTGTGTGCTGAAGCTGGAGTTGTTGGATCTTGCTGTGAAGAGTAACAACCTCCATTCAGGAGGGCTGGCTTCCACTGGAGATGTCTTATTAGCACGATCCTGTGTCATAAACTAAGGCACAGCTAGAAAGAGGATGTTTCACAACAACGATGGATGCCCTCGGAGCATGGTGGGATTCAGCCAGTTCGCACCACTTCGGGAGAACCGGTTGTTAACTTTCTGGGCAGTTTGGTGAACTGGTTGTTGGAAGAAATCATTAGGGCAGAGAACCGGTTGTTACATTATTTGAATCCCACCACTGCCTCGGAGTATTGGACGGGACAGATGAAATCGTTCCCGTTTTCTGCCAGCCGTCTTTAACTTCAGCTGAGCAAATTGGGGTGGGATGCCTGCCTTGTGTGGTCGCTAAGAGTCGACACCAACTTGATGGGACACAATCAGTGCCTATTATTATTATTATTATTATCATTATTATTATTTTCAGCACACTGCCCAAATTGTCCAGCTGCTCAATTTGTTCTATATGTTTGATGATATAGGTCCGTGATGGCGAACCTATGGCACACGTGCTAGAGGTGGCGCACAGCACCGTCTCTGATGGCACATGAGCCGTCGCCCCAGTTCAGCTCTGCTGTGCATGTGCACGCGCCTCCTGCCAGTCAGCTGGTCTTCGGGTCTCTGTCACGCATGTGTGGGGGGCAGGGCACGTGCGGTGGGATGCACATGCAAGGGGACGGGCCGCGCACGCATTGTATTTTGGGGGTTCAGGCCTGCTTTGGGCACTCGGTCTGGAAAAGCTTAGCCATCACTGATATAGGTCCTTATCCTAAATATAAAGATACCTTTATCTGAAACATCGGAGTCAAACAATAGGGGCGATAGTAAGACTAATGATTCAATTCAGTGGTTGGGCATCTATGTTCATCCTGTTTCACAAACTTAACTCATTGCAAGTTAACTTTCAAGAAAGAATCTTGGAATTTCAATATAATGCTAGGAATTTAACAATTTCTTTTATGCCGGTTAAGGTCCAATTACACAAGGATATATGTGGTGTAATTCTCAACTCACTAAAAATGATGAGGTATAAGGATCAGGAAAGCCACTGATTTTTGAGCTATGTGGATTGCATTCACAGCATATTTCATGATTACAAAACGGGCAAACTGATGTCATACTGAAAGAACAAATGTTCTCATTTGTGATAAAGGAATCTGGCAAAAACTTTTATCAATTGTTGCAGATGACCTTCCAGAAAGTACACTACAGAAAAGTTGCATATGAAAAACTGTCCAAGAACCAATCTAAGCAAATTAGAACAGAACAGAACAGAAGCTGAAAGATGAAAAATCCAAATGAGTGTTCCTTATCTTCTGATTAGTTATGCAACAAAAAAGGTCAGTATATTGATTTAAACTCTTTGACCCTCAAACCTAAAGCACCCAAGAGTAAAACGTTAACCATCATGTGTGGCTTTCTTTTCCTCCAGTGCAATGATAACGAAAAGTCACATTATGCTTTTCTATGCTTTTCTTTTAAGCTACATATGCTGATAGCAAATTAAATACTGATTTTATAAGAAAGATTTAAAATAAAAGCCTAAACTATTACAATGCAAAGCACTTCATAGTAACTTGATTAATTTTGATGTTTTACAATTGATAAAAAGTAGCTTTACTAATTATCCTTGTGGAAAACAAGGCATGCTTTTGTGTTGTTTTTTTTAGTGAACGCTTTTAATAGTAAGTGTTTTCATGGAACTGTAGGAAGCCCCCATCCCCAGATTAAAATATTATTTGTTCTTAATATTAAAAAGAGGCAGGATAAAATATTTCCCCAAAAGGAGAAAAGGAGGAAACAAAGGCAGATAGCAAGCCGTTTTCCTGCCATAGAAAAACAGCTTCAAACTAAGAAACTTGAAGAGGCTACACCTTAGAATGCAGATTTTGCATCCATTCATAAAGACTAGACCAGTGATGGCAAACTTTTTCAGCAC
Organism: Ptyas mucosa; assembly: GCA_012654045.1. NCBI lineage: Eukaryota > Metazoa > Chordata > Lepidosauria > Squamata > Colubridae > Ptyas > Ptyas mucosa. The sequence goes on along the minus strand of WNWU01000002.1, from coordinate 13,083,823 downwards.
TGAATGCCCAAACCGGAACATGCGCATGTGAAGGTGCACACGTGCACTGGAGACCAGGTGGCCAGTGCATACGTGCGTGCCGGAAACTAGAAGAGCAGCTGGCGATGTCACACGTGCCCACAGAGAGGGTACTGTGTGCCACCTCTGGCACACATACCATAGCTTCTTTATCTTTATTAAATTTTTATACCGCCCTTCTCCCGAGGGACTCAGGGCGGTGCACAGTCACAATAAAACACATATATCCATAAAATTTAAGAACAGTTTAAAATATATTAAATAATTTGGCCCTTATATTAAAAACAGGAACACCCATTAAAATTCGTTATTTAAGCCAGCCCAGCCTGTTGAAACAGTAAAGTCTTAAGGGCACGGCGAAAGGTGCGTAGGTCAGGGACCATACGTGTCTCTGGGGGCAATTCATTCAAGAGTGCGGGTGCCCCCACAGAGAAGGCTCTCCCCCTGGGGGTCGCCAGTCGACATTGTTTGACCGACAGCACCCTGAGGAGTCCTTCTCTGTGGGAGCATATTGGCCAGTGGGAGGCTATCGGTGGCAGAAGGCGATCTCGTAAGTACCCAGGTCCTAAGCCATGGAGCGCTTTAAAGATGGTGACCAACACCGTGAATCACACCCGGAAGACCACTGGGAGCCAGTGCAGCTCGCGCAGGAGAGGTGTTACATGGGTGCACCGTGTCACTCCCATAATCACCCGCGCGGCCGCATTCTGGACCAGTTGGAGCCTTCGAGTGTTCTTCAAGGGAGCCCCGTGTAGAGAGCATTACAGTAGTCCAGATGGGAAGTGACGAGGGCATGTGTGACCGTGCGCAAGGTGTCCTGGTCCAGAAAGGGACGCAACTGGTAAATCAGGCGAACCTGATAAAAAGCCCCCCTGGCCACAGCCGTCACATACTCTTCTAAAGACAGCCGTGCATCCAGGAGGACACCCAAGTTGCGCCATAGGTTCGCCATCACAGGACTAGGCCATCCTATTCATAAACAAAATGCCTTCAGTCACAGCTCCCCCAGGCTGGAGCTGATGGGATTAAGAATTTACATTCCCCATTAGGACATAGCAGTGTTGGAAGAAAAATTCAAGTCCAGTTCCAAGCTGAGAATTAAAATGGAAGCTGCTTAAGAAAGAAGGTCGGTTTATAGATGAGCAGAACCAACGCACACACGGCATGCAGTTCTGGGACAGCTGACAAATTAGCTTGATCTGTGCAAGATTTTTTATAGAATTTCTGAAATACTGCTGGGGTTTTTGCAATGTCTGAAATGCCTTTAGGGGTTGTGCAATGTAGTGAGCTCTGTGTCTTTTGCTGAATGGTAGTGGGTTAATCCTATTATGTCCTAAAGGGTCATGTCCTGTTCTTAGAATTTTGGTGGAAGAGAATGTAAATTTTAATCCTATCACTGGAGATGAAGGTCGTTTGTTTATGAATAGATTGGCCGGATTTCTTAATGGGCACGAAATATCTGCTGGGGCCTATTAAGAAAGACTGAGTCTGCTTTCTGTCTTTGAGATAAGGTGACCAGATTTTAACATTGGTAAAGAGGGACACCATTGACTCGGGGGGGGGGGGGGGTTGTTCTAATTTTTTTTACTACCGGTTCTGTGGGCGTGGCTTATTTTGTGGGGGTGGATTGTGGGGGTGATGTGACTGGGTGGGCGTGGCCAACTTTTTTTTTACTTTTAAAAAGATTTTTTTCTACAACCTTAAGAGGTTGCAGGAAAAAATGCAAAAACTATCCATAGATATGCTCAGAAGACATAAACAGACTTCCAAAGTCTGTACTTCTAGTAGGAAGTGAGTTGAACTAACAATATGACACTTCTGGGTGTAAACATTAAAAAGTTCAAACTCTTATTTCTCAACTCCTATGGTTATAACCCAACCCTTTAGAGCTAGTCCTAGAAATTAAGGCAGGTGCTCCCCAGTCAGAATGAAACTAAGAATATATTAATACCTTCTGCTAAAAAGGCTTCAGCTTGGTTGAATCAGCACCTACATGTATTTTATACACTCCTCAGTTACTGGAGTCTAATAATTTTCTCCCCAAATCCCCCTGTCTCAAACATACATTTTTAATCACCCATTCTAGTTGTTCTTTCTATCATACATAATAACAAGTCCTTTTATTATTTAAAATATGTGAAAAGTAAGAACATCATAGATTCTATGGAATTAACCCAATGTCAGTATCACTTTCTTCTTTTTCAGTGTAGAAAAATATTGTCTAAACATCCCTGTTGTGATTGGGCTTATTTGTCATTATCCAAGAAAAGCCACTTTTATCCAATCCAAGTTTTGGATGCACTGGTATAATATCTAGGCATTCACGTCATATTACCACAGAAGTGAGTCTCTGGCCACAAATAAGATCAGTGCCACCTCTCTTGGACTCATAGAGATTGCTTTTTTATATGGCTGTGTCCATATTCATTTTTTAAAAAATGGACTCTTTTTAAAATTGTAAGCTGATATTTTGAGTCAGGTACCTTGAAATTCGCGGGACAAAGGAAGACTCTGACTGACATTCAGCTTTTTAATAGAGATCCCTAAGGTCCTCCGGAGAGGCAGGTGTGCTGGGCAAAGGAAACATTTTATAGCATCCAGGAACCCAGCTCTCCTTCAAGCCCCCCAAAACGAGCCTTCTGTTCTCCTCTCCACGAGTGGAGAATCTCTTGAAGTCTGCTCCACGTTGCTATCCCCGCCCATCCCGCTCCCCCTCTATGGCGCGAGCAAAGGTACTCCCAGAGAGCGAGGAGGCACAGCAGCAGCTCCAGATCAGGAGGCGAATCAGGGCGTGCCAGCTGACCGTGCGGGGGAGGGGGGAAAGTCCCGTGCGCCTCTCCGCAGGGATCCACCAGCCACACTTTCATCTCTGTACCTGAAACTCAGCGAAGTCCACACAATTTAGAGCCGAGCCGGGCGCTGCCATGTTGGAAGGTCTCAACGCAGCCAATTGGAAGACGTGACGGAGGCAGGCCTGCCCCCTCCTGCTCCTTCGCCGCGCCAAGAGCAGGCTTCCACAGGATCCCCGAGGCGGGTCCCCGAGGATCCCGGAAGTCGTGGGGTGTTTGTTGCGCTGCGCATTTGGCTGCTCATGGTTCAGTTGGCCAAGAGCACCGGGGTGCAGATGGTTAGAGCTCTTGACCTTGTCACGTAGTGCTTGAGATAAGGTAACCAGATTTTAACATTGGTAAAGCGGGACTTTTTTAAAACGCCGCAGGACGCGGGACAAATTGTTCAAAATCGGGACGTCTGGTCACCTTACTTTAAGAGCATGTTTCTCCATTTCTCCTTTGGGGAAATATAATATTCTGTCTCTTTTAATGTTCCCCAAAATATTTCATTCTTCTGGGGGGGGGGGATTCCCACAATAGGATTAACCCACCACCATTGGAATAGTAAAAGGCACATGGCTCACTACATTGCATAGCCCCCTGGAGCATCTCAATCACAAAATCCCAGAACCCTATAAAGATCCATCCTCCATTGAGTTTTTTTTCTCCCAGCTTGGAACCAGGCTGGATTTTTCTTCCAACAAAATTTTATCTCCTTCTCTCTCTTGTTTGCCTGAATCAATTGTGTTTTGCCTGAATCAATTGTGTAATTTCAGCATAAAAAAAGAGCAATTTTTAACCCAAATGATTAGATTTTTGCTTAAAACTTTACATTGAGACTGATTAGGACTAATGTAATAAGTCTGTTCAATTAGTGTGGGAGACAAAAACAAAGCAGGTATATCAATGATAGGGAACTCAATGACTTTTCACTTCAAAATAAACTGTAAATAAACAAACTGTTTATGCCAACTCAGTCATTGAGAATTAGGCAGGAAACAAATGAGAGGTAACCCAAAAATGAAGTCATTAAGCAGGAAGCAGCAGGAGTCCCAGGTAAGGAGTATGGGATGGAGTAGCCAGAAAGGCCCTGGGAGGCCAGAGGGAATAACATAGTAACAAAGACAGTAAATACATCAGGACAAGATTCAGCAGTCTATCTGCATTTAAAAAACAAAAGTCATTCTTTTGAAGGCAGCAAAGTACACATTCTGGATAGAGGACCATTGGTTTGAAAGGGGGGTAAAAGAGGCCTTTTATATTAACACTGAGCAGCCATCTCTCAACCAAGGGGGAGGGATACACCACTTATATCCTGTCTACAACATAGTCCTTTTGGCGGTTCCAAGAAGATTCTACCCCATTTGCAGTCTGATACAGGTGACCTGAGGGCATACATAACCCCCAGGTAGCCTCAAGAACTTTCAGGGAGAGTATTAAGATCAGATGACTGCTCTACTTCTGACAGCATGGGGCCCCATGCTGTCAGAAGTAGAGGGTAGGGTAGGGTAGGGTAGGGTAGGGTAGGGTAGGGTAGAGTAGAGTAAACAGAGTGGAAGGGTCCTTGGAGGTCTTCTAGTCCAACCCCCTGCTCAGAGAGGAAACCCTATACCAACTAATCCCTCTATACACTATGACCATTCAGTGGCACAGAAAAAAAATGACTTATGACTAGTTTTCCTTAGACAGGGGATCAAACTTTGGGTGCTTGGTAACTGGCAGGTATTTTCGGTGGCTGCAGCATTCCAGGATCCTGGGATAGGCATTTGCAACCTTCCTAGGGAGTTTCCGACAAGCAAAGTCAATTGGAGAAGTCAGATTCACTTAATGACTGCATGATTCACTGAACAACTTCAGTGATTTGCTTAGCAACGGGCAAAAAAGGTCATAAATAGAGCATGACTAACTGAACAACTGTACTGCTTATCAACATAAATTTTGGGCTCAATTGTGATCATTAAGTCAAGGACTGTTTGCAATTTCTATTTTGTTCAAATTTAAACATTATGTATTTTTATTATGACAAGGAAATAGATAGGTTGAGATTGATGGTTTTTTTAAAATGTATTTGGGATTTGGCGTAATCAGTGGCTGTGCATTGTATCAGGATGTGTTGGGTTTTATCTTATTTAAAGTTTGCATTTAGTAATGGCTTAATGAAATGCAGAGATATAAAATCTAGTTATTAATGCAAACCTGTTCCACATACAAACTGGAGATATAGGTTCCTTGTTAGAAGAAAATTATTTATGTGAAACAAATTGTTTTTAATAGCCAAATTATTAAATTTTAAAAAACCTTAAAGTATTCAAGCTGTCATTTAAAACAAGTTATATTTCTGACCAAAAAAGCACCAAAGCTTTTTTTTTAATCCTTTTAATTTTAGTTGCTTCACAACAGTAATGAAACTTAATTTGAGAATGAATAAAATTTGGCATTAACCAGATCACCAAAATGAATAAAAATAACAAACAAAAATCCTTTTTTACTTAGAATCATATAAAAACTTTATTTACATTATAATTATGAGAATTTGAATCACACCAGATTCTTTATAAAACCATATAAAAACCAAAATGCGCAATCAATCTTTTGGAATACTGGCAACAAAGTTCTTAAGACTCACACAGCAAAAAAGATAGGTATAAAAAAGCAAATCTTTACATGCAAAAATGAGGAAATTCTGATGTTCCAGATTATTGCTAAATTACAACTCTCAGCAGTTCCAACCAATATGACCAATCATATGGGATACTGGAATTGTTATTCACCAGCATCTGGTCACTGCTTCTCTACTTTTGCCACCATATGTAAATTATTGCATAATAATTTTGGATAACACCAAAGATTTATGCAGTAAATTGATTTCAGTGAACAATCCAGTGGATTCCTCAAGCACTTCCTACAGAATGGATGCTTTCTTGTATTTCGGAATCAGATTCCACTCTGTCATTTCTAGAAAGGTCAGGCTGTTGTAGATTTTTATCTTCCGTAGTAAAGCCTGTGGTGTAAGAAAGTTTTTTTGAGGAAACTTTACTATTTTCAACAATAGGAGCACCAAATTTGTTACCAAGCACATTGATAATGGGTTCAGAGACTGAAAGTCGAGCGGTAAGTATTTGCCTCACAGAGGAATCCCTTGTTTCCAATTCTAGAGGCTGGCTGTTCTTCTCAGATGCTGTCTGGGCAGGTTTTGATTCATGATCTTCTATTCTCCAACTATCTATTTTAGCTTCAATGTCTTGCCACAAGCTTTGCTGGGATGGACCAACACCTTGAAGGTCTTGAGTTTTTGCTGTTGCAGGTAGGTCACTATTTACTGCTTGACATGAATCAAAGTCTTTCTGGAAAGTGAGAGGACTCAGAAAAGAGGTAGAGCCAGCATTCTAGGAAGAAAAATTAAGAATTAAAAAATGACTGAAATAATTTTGTAATGTCTTAAGTGTAATCCATTTGCAAACCTACCAGATATTTTGGCAGGAAATTCCACTGATAAAACATATCATGATGCACAGACTATCATTGTTGTTTGCTGCATAAAAGAGAAACTTAACTGTGAGAACAATTAACCAGTGGAATAGCTTGCCTTCAGAAATCATAGGCACTCCATCACTGAAAGTTTTTAAGAGATTAGACAGTCACTTATCTGAAATATAGGTTATCTTGCTTGAGCAGGGGGCTGGACTAGAAGACCACCAAGGTCCCTTACATATTCTATTCTATTCTATTCTATCCTATCCTAACCTTTCCTATCCTATCCTTTTCTATTCTCTTTCCCATTCTATTCTCTTTCCTATTTTTTCCTATTCTTTCCTATTCTGTTCTGTTCTATTCTATTCAATCCTATCCTATCCTTTTCTATTCTCTTTCCTATTCTACTCTACTCTACTCTACTCTACTCTTTCCTATTCTATTCAAAACAAATAGCTGGAAAGTACAGGGAAACATGGAAAGCTCACAAAACCTTCCAAAGGTGTACTTAATAATTGCTTCCAGTATCTTCCTTTTTGTAATGGTTTAGCCATAGTTAGCTATGCTGCTAATGGCATATGCTACCATTAGTCACAAGAATGACAATTCCTATAAACCGAATAAGTCACTTCACAATTTAACAGTGCCACTTCATATGTCTGAACTATTAGTTTAACATATTCAGCATCTTGAAAAACTACCATAACTCAGTTCAATTAGGATATAAACCTGTTCATTCCATGGTTCCTGTTTCAGAACTATCTCAGTATGAAGATGTAAAGATAAAATATAACATAGAAGCATTTTGAGGCCTTATCATGTTTTTTAGAATTAAAACATAAAGCACATCACACATTGCTTAACAATATATACATACATACACACACCATGTTTCCACAAAAATAAGACCCTGTCTTATATTTTTTTGAACCCTAAATAAGCGCTTGGCCTTATTGCCATGTGCTCAAAAGCCCAATTAGGCTTATTATTAGGGGATGTCTTATTTTCGAAAACCACTCATGCCGTAATCATGAAATCTCCAGAACCATAAAGCCCACAAACTTGAAATTTGCCATGTATGTTCCTCTTGGCTTCTAGGTGCTCACTAAGAAAGGATTTTTCGAAATGACCATTAGAGCATTAGTATTTCCTATATTATTATTAACACGCTCTGATGCTAAGGAATTCTACCCCATTCCCACCTGAAAAGAAATCTGTTCTAAATGCATAACACAAGCAGAGGACAGTTGTTTCACTTTCAGTTTTACTTTCACAGCAGGAAGCAGCTTTAATACAGAACATGAGCTAAGCCAAGCCAGGCTCCTTCCTGTCTCCTTCTTGCTCAAACAGCAAATACTGTTTCACTTTCCAAACAGCCCTCTGATGCTAAAGAGTTCTACTCCCACTCCCCACCTGAAAAGAAATCTGTTCCAAATGCAAAACACAAGCAGAAGACGAGTTTCACTTTCAGTTTTACTTTCACAGCAGCAAGAAGCTTTACTACAGAACAGTTGAGCTAAGCCACACCCAGCCTCCTTCCTGTCTCCTCCTTGCTCACACAGCAAATACTGTTTGAGTTTCCAAATAACCCTCAACTCTCTCACACACTGACAGGATGCTAGCCAAATGAATACCTATGGATGCTGCGGGCTGGGACATTCTACTCCCCCTCTCCATCTGTTCCAACTGCCAGTATAATGCCAATGGCCTTTCATTAGCAGGTATTTTGAGAAACTGAATGAAGTCACTCTATGTAAAGTGCTTGAAACACAAATTATTGTGTTAAATGTTTAGTTATCAGTGGTAGCTACGAATTATGAGGAAATGACTCATAATATGCAGCGAGCACCATTCATCTTCAATTTGCTACACAGAAATACAACAAATGATAAAAGGGCAGAGAGCACGTTCTAATTTCTCTCTGTGAGCCCATAACAGGCTAGTAAAAAATTAGTAACAGAATTCTTTGAATACATGTTATAGAAATGCTAGTAGTAATAACAATATCTGGTACATTGTGCTTCAGGTATCTATTGGTCTATTTTAAAATCCCACAGTATCTTCATCTTTCTAAGATTTTTTTTTCAAATATGCGGTCTCAGTAGCTTTTGTTTATAGTAAAGCTAAACTTTCTATATAAATTCCAGTGCATAAGTTTTATCATGGCAGTGCTTTTAATAATTTTGAAATAGCCATTAATGAAAATATCTATGGTTTTATCTTTGAACTTGCACAGTAATACAGACCAACAGACACCTGAATCAAACACAGCAATGTTCAGCATCATCATGATCAAAACGAATAAAATGTGGTTCATAGAGACAGCAATAAACAATAAAAAACAATAAATTTGACAAAAAACAAATCGAAAAAGTAACAAATATTGAGATTCAAACTTGAAGGACTTTGGAAGAAAGTTTACTATAATACTAATAGTAATTGGAGCTCAAAACAAACAAAATATTGAAAAAAAGATGTATTAAAACAAAGGAAACCCCCCACACACACACACGTATTATTCCCCCCCCCCAGTTGAATTACTATAATATTGATTTCCCACCTCTTTCAAAACAGGCCCAGAAAAATTTAGTAATTGGAGCTCTTGAAGCCATGCCATTTTCTATTTCTTAAACTACAGGGAGTCCTTAACTTACAACCATTTGTTTGGTGACCGTTCGAAGTTACCACAACACTGAAAAGAGTGACTTATGACCATTTTTCACACTTATGACCATTGCAGCATCCCCATGGTCATGTGATCAAATTGGATGCTTAGTAAGCAGTTCATATTTATGACAATTGCATTGTTCTGGGGTCACGTGATCACCTTTTGCGACGTTCTAGCAAGCAAAGTCCATGGGGAAACCGAATTCACTTAATAACCATGTTACTAACTTAATGACTACAATAATTCACTTAACAACTGTGACAAGGTAGGTCACAAAATGGGGCCAAAGTCACTTAACTGTCTCACTTAGCAACAGAAATTTTGGCCTCAATTGTGGTCATAAATCAAGGACTAACTATACCTGGAATTATATTGGAATTGGTGGCCTCTAAATCAACCAAGTTATAAAATTAATAGATTCACTAAATATTTGAAAATTTAATAAACTTGACACCATTGACTTGGCAAAAAAAATGCTTAAAATTTCTTACATACTATGAATCCTACGCTCTTAGTTAGAACCCAAATAATCAGACTACAACATAGTTGAGACACTATGATCGTCGTTGAATGAATAGTTATTTCTATTATTTTCATTATTATTTACAAGGTTGTTCAAGAGTAGCAGAGGAGAGACAGAAATGCAAAAGAGAACTATGTGAAAATTTTGTAGATAAAAGCAAGCAAAGTTTTTAAAAAAATACAAATTATGTATTGTGGGCAGTGAGTTAACAAGCTTACTTTAAAATTCTGCATGTGTTCTTGTCTTTCTTCTTCAAATGACTTCTCCCTTTCTATCAGAGTTGGCTTTACAGTAGAAGTCATTTGGGGATGATGTAATACGCCAAAATCTGATTGATCTATACCAGCCATTGTTGCAAGCTGTCCAAGGCTGCAAAATATGAAAATATGACAATTGCACTTAAAAAATAGTGAAACTATAAATTTTTAATTTTATTATTTATATAATGAAGCTCTGAAATGGTAGAAGAAACTAAATTACTATTTTATTGCGAACAAGAGAATCCCAAGTACCAGCCATCCTCTAAAATTATAAGGAAATGTAAATTGTCTTCAGATATATTTTAAATATATATATTTAAATATATCACAACTGGAAGAAAAATAAATACAATACAATAAAAACTCCAGAAAAAGGACAGAGATACCAGTTATGAAATACACAATTTCTTTCTTATTTTTGCCCCATAATCTTGTTCCAATAAAAGGGTGTGCTGAAGGTTTTCTGAACTGGACTTGTTCTGCCCAGCAATTTCTTTAAAACCACAGGAAAAAGCCTTCAACAAATCAGTTTTTGCTTTTCAAGAATGATTGGGTAATTTTGATATTTTAAAAGATAAAGCACTGCTATTCTTTAACCCTTTTATACACAGACATACAGCATCAAGGATCATTCAAAAGGCAATCAATGGCTTCTCTTACCCAGCATCTTTAAGAAGATCTAAAAAAGCATGAAACTTTTGAAAAGAATTCTCAATGCTACCAAGCACTCCTTCGTCTTCTAGTATTGTGCTTGCTACTGACTGTGCATGGACAACTTCTGAGAGAGAGCAATTTATATTCCGTAATTGAGTGTTTTCCAATTCCAACTAGAATAAATAATGAAACAAAATTGTAATACTGCAAATACCTTTTATCCAATAAAGATTTTTGGAATGAAATGCTATCATTTCCTTTAGATGCTCCCCTTCCTTTCTGGTATCTCAGATTAAAGATGAAATAAGAAACACACTTGAGCGCAGTAAGAAAGAAATGCAGCAATGATGGCCATCTAAATAAATAAATATTCATCAACTAGCTTGAGAATTCATCTGCAACTTGCTGTTCCATACGGAAAAGGACAAAAAGAGATCAAAACTAGTGTTCTGTTTCTTCTTATTTGAGGAAGAAAAATGTTTTGCTACTATGGTATCAAAATTATGCAATTTATCGGAAATCACCTGGTGCATTATGAAAACTGTAAAACGCCCATTTGTTTATACAGGTCCCTGAAACCAAATATACCTAGATATATTAAAAGGGGGAAGGGAGAAAAATCAAAGGAGGGGGTTTCCCAGCAGATACTGCAGTGGTTACCTGACAATTCAGTGACTATATAATGTTAATGTTCCTGTAGGTTTCATATTTGGCCCTCATGCCAGGTAAATTTGGGCTCTTGCCAATTCTTATCTAACAATATTACATAGCATGGAAACTATTTTTTTATAAAGTGGAGGTCAAACACCTTGAAGAAAAATATTGTATCCTATTGCATGTTGGTATCCAAAAAAGAAAATGATTGTTACCTCCATGATCCGTTCTTCAGCAATCATTCTTGCTTTTCGTTCTTCTTTTAGTCTTAAGTGACATTCTTCATACTCCATCTGTCAAAATGCAGACTGTGATCCTCTGAAGCATTTAACAATGCTATTTTAAAGACAATGCACTTAAAACAGTCTTATTTTAGAATTTTGAAATTTCTGAATTTCCTTGGTTGAAGCGTACATTCTGATCTTAAAGTGAAAGATTTTAACATTTAAAAAATCAAATTATCTTAAACAAAAATGCGGCTTTCCTAATTAGTTAAAAACCTAAGCAATACAACTGAAACATTTACTAGACTCATGCAAATCTAGATGTCTGCAGTAATATATTCCTTTATTTTATTTTAATAAAAATAAAAATCTTTAGATTTGAACATTAAGTAATAATACCTCAATTACTGGAATAACCTTGCTTGGATGTAAATTTGTTTTAAAATACTTATCTCAAAAGCACTAGTTACAATTCTGCAGTTTTTATAAACTGGTCCTGTAATAATGATTTTTAAAAAGTTGATTCCTTCTAGTTAACTTTGTTTGACACAACATTTATTCTAGAAGAGATAACATCTATTAATCAAAAGGCACTGAAAAGTTATATAAAAGCTTCCACTTCCATATGCTAGTCCTCAAATGAAAATGTGTACATTTGTGAATTTGATGGCATCAGGTATTATTCTTTCATTTTTCAATAATTCTAGAACCAGTCTTCAGCTAAGAACAACAACAAAAGGCAATAGCTTAAAAATAATGGACTGGCTCGCATTATGCTAAGCCATGATTTTAACCATAATTTGTTGAATATGCCATATTATGCAAGCTAAAACCAAAGTATACTTTAAAAGTATTGTGAACCACTTATCATACAAAAAGAAGAAGCTCAGTGGTAAAGTCTTCTTTATTTGTACAGAGGTCCCAGGTGCAACCTTGAAAAATATTTCAAGTATTGAGTTAAAACCTCCCACATACTAAGGAGATTGACTGTCAGCAGAGAAAACTAAATAGATCAGTAACTTAATAAAAAGTAATTTTAAAGACTATAAGTGTGTATTTAAATATCAAGACATAGATTCTAAAAAGGATATGCATAAACAAGAGGGACTACAGACCAGACTTTTATCAAAATGACAAAAGCAAGGCTGCACCCTGCCTGTTTTATTTATACATGTAATGTTATAGAAAACATAGAGAAAGGGTGAAGATAAAACAATGCTGATCTCAACACAAGCCTCTATGGAAAACTCTACAGTTCCCGCTTAATGCCCATTCACTCAGCAACTATTCAAAGTTTTAACGGTTTATGAGCAGTCCTCAGAGTTCCACCTATAGTAGCACCCCTAAGGTCATATTAACAAAGTTCAGGCCCATCTATCTTTTGGCCGCCTGCTTCCCACTGCTACCAGCTGCCCCCACCATCTGATTCTGCCCATATTGCACGCAAGAACTGACCCCGCAGGAGTCTTCTTTCATGCCACTTTTTTTGCGTTTGTGCAGGTGGAGCCGGAGTCTCCATTCATGCCCCACCCAGGCCTTCTTTCTCTTTCCTAGGCAGCATCTCTTCCCCTTTTCCCCCAAAGTCATCCACAAGTTCCATTACAATGAGTTTTGACAATCCGGGGTGGAAAAAAATCATATTTCTTTGCCTAGCAATTAAGCAGTACGTACATGTGTATTCTTTCACTTAAAATGTCACAGAAAAAACTGACACTATTCTAAATTGTGTAACTTTGTAATCCCTCACCAAGATTAAGTGAAATGAAAATATTAATCTTTATTAAACATCTACACTTCATTTAAGATCCATATTTTTAAAAAAGGGTATTGCAATCTTATTGGGATAATTTCCATAATATTGCTATTAATTTAGTAATTGCTTTATAAATTGTTAAGCCATACCTGTAACTGATGCCATTGTTTTAAATTGGTTAATTTGGAGGATTCTGTGGCATCCTTTCTGCAAATCATATTGTCCATGGCACCCTCTGTCTCAGTTTCAGATGCAGAAGCAGAAGCACTTTCTACAGTCACTGTCACAGGAATACCTGTCTGAGTATATAGAGCAAATATAACTGTATTAGCTCTAATTCTATTGTCCCACTTTATAAATAAATGGTATAATATTTGGCAAAGTTGACAATAAGTCAATGGTCAAAATACTTGTTAAAATATTTCTGAAGTACTGTTCAAAAATTCAATTATAAAAGTTTAATTTGTTGATTAGAATTCATTTTACTTACCTGTATCTGCAGTGGAAATTCATGGGTATTTTTTGCAGATGAAGCCCTAAAACAAAAAAAATGTTTTGAAAAGATCTAAAAATAAAATACATTTGCAGTAGCCAAAGATTTAAATCTATCAATACAATAAAGTAAATCCTATTTTCTCATAAGACTTTGATCATGGATATATTTCAATACCTATAAGTTAACCTCTCACCTTTAGCATCACCATCCTATCTACTATAAATGCAGATCTCTACAATAAAGACATACAATTTTTTTAAAAATCCTTAGCTATAGAATGCAATGTAAACAAGAAGCCACACGTCTTAAACATCAGAATGTCAAGAACTTGGTAACGATGATGAAGTATGGATCATGAAAGACTATTATTTCTTTTTCTTCAGCAGACTGCCATTTATCCCTACTATTTCCAGCAAGAATCATAGAAGCAACATCCTTATCAACTGAATGTCAAATGACCCAATGTCAAATCTACTGTACCAAAATTGGATGCTGTTATTCCGGTGGGAAAAGAGAAGTGACTGAGTGAATTTGGGTGAAAGAATTAAAAGACTTTGAACATAAGTGGCTCAATTTTAAGAGATATGACATACAGAAAATGATTTACATATTTTATAAAGATAAACAATTGCATTGCATTTCCTTTTCAAGCAATTCAGATCTATTCTGTTAGCTGACCAGAATGACTGTTTTTTTTGAATGTAGACAAAGTCTGTTTCATTGTCCATTAAAATCACAATGACCTAATATCACATCAACTATATAGCTATTTATTTTTTATTATTTCTTTTATTTTGTATGGTGTAAACTTTTATTTTGCTTTTAGAGAAACTCTGGCAAATGACTGCAATAAAATCTGTTTTAGGATTTAGGGTTTTTATAACTACGTAAGTTTTCACTGTGTTTGTAAAAATATTGTGGTTTATATTGATGTAGTTTCTTTTGTGTGGTTTTAATAGATGTTTAATTCTTATCTGTTAATTTTTTATAGTTTTGCTGGACTATATTTCAGGAATGTAATTTTTAATTCCTTTGATTGAGTGCATATACTCTCAATATTGTGCTGCAGTTTAGGGTCTAGCTACAATCTGTGAAACTACCCTGTTTCCCCCAAAATAAGTCCTCCCTGGATAATAAGACCAATCAGGCTTTTGAGTGCATGCGCTAAAATAAGCCCCCCCCAAAAAAATAAGCCCTCCCCGAAAATATTAAAATGCATGTGCAGCTGGTCTCTGCCATTTCCTCTGGTTAGGTTATGGAGACAGAGCTTGAAATCAGGTAAGACGGCAAGAGGAGCCCCGTCTTACTCCACACTCCCCAAAATAAGACCGCCCTGAAAATAAGTCCAAGCGCTTATTTCGGGGTTCAAAAAATATATGACAGGGTCTTATTTTCAGGGTAACACGGTATTACTTAGATGTATTTTGTGAATTTAGTTTTTCAAAACCTCAACTATATATGTGGGGACACACACACACACACACACACATTTAACACTTTCAGTACACATTACCTATGGTGCTTTGCACGTTCAGCAGTACGCCAGGGCAGGAAGCCATGTGTCCCTGGAGGTAATGGCTTTGGAGCATAGTTGTCTTGATCCCATGAAGTTGTCTTACCAGAACTGGGTGATTTTTTTGATGAAAACCCTGCGCCAAGCAAAAGAAAGAATATTTTCAAATAACCTACATAAACAAGTGTTGAATTTTTAGGTTAGAGAATATGGATGTCACTGAATTTCTACTGTAAACCCAGTTTAAAGAAGGTATTCAATCTACCAAGAAACTATTTCATTCTACAAACTCTAGTTTTAATATTCAACAATTGGAAGCTACCACCATATAATTTTAGCTGTAGAAATGATAATACAATTATCTTCTTGATACATAATTCTTCCCAGTGACCCAAACTGGTACTCTCCACATGTCAGTACATCTGGGAGGTACCAGATTGGACAAGGCTGAAAAAGCAATTTGATTTTGTAGAATTTTATATTAATTTGCTTAAGGTTTCTTTTCATGCTTCTAATCTGTAAAATACAGGATAAACTAAATTCAAACCATTTTTTCCCAGAGAAAATGTTACTGCACTTAGGAACATTCAAGGTCATATGTCAAATGAGTAAGGCATCTTTTAGAAGAAAATGATAACCTGTTTGAATATTAATGTAATTTATCTAATAAATTGTCTATGGAGCCTGATTTTTCATGCATCCTGTATATTGCAAAAGAAAAGGATATTTTTTATATGTTTTATTTATTATTAGACTTGTATGCAATCCATCTCACCAGTGGTGATTCCAAATAGCTTACAGATATATAGTATAAGATACATTAAAATACCGAGGAACAAGTAACATCACATCTTACAGCAACTATAAACAATATTTTATCCAGAGTCTAACAAATGTTATTAGAAAGCATAATAATTTTTCTAACTATTTTTCCTACTAAAACTTTTATGAAAGGGCAGGGTACTTCATTTTCTGCTTTCAAAGACTAATGATGTTTTAAATACAGCTGCAATATATACTATAGTCACTAGAACATGGTAATGTGATTCTAAACTCCCAATAAAAACAATGCACACACATGTTTTCAGCCTATTATAATCAGGATATGCAAAATGCTTCATTTCAAACTTTTTCAGGTGTGAAACTTCATGAAGTGGAACATTTCAGGCATTATGAAATGTTATGAGCTTGAAACACTCTGATGCTCAGGACAATATTTCACATTTGATAGTGACAATACAATAAATAACATGCAGAATTACAGAAGAGATATGTCCAATTAGTTTCATGTCAAAATGAATACAGGACTGCAGTTTTAGCTCCAAAAATCTCATTTTGTATGCTTACCTCTGTGTCTCCAAATTACTGAAGCGAAAGCAGAAAAAATAGCCAAACAGGAAAAATCAACCAAGAAAGCATAGTCTAGATACCTTTCTATTTATAACATGAAATTTGTGACTAACTTGCTAAGACTTCTTGAATGAAGCTAATACAAACTATGCGAAGCAACTCAGTACTTTCAGTAGAGAGTAGAGGCATTACAAGGCTTGTTTTTCCTTTGTAAATTTGAATCAAACTTGTCTTATAAAATTTAGAATTGTAAATTAGAAAACCCAAATATACATATACACAATGAAAGCTATATGTATTAATGTTTATCAATGTATACAGATACTTGGGCTTCAGAACAATATTGAAATGCTTCCGTTATCAGATGACAAGTTGATATTTAATATACATATAATTCAACATATACCCAAACTATGGTTAAAATGGAACATTTTATAAAATTCTTAAGAATAGTTAGCATTTGAGATTCACACACAAAAACGGGCTTTGTGGTTGACAGGGACACAAATGTAGCATCTCTCCACGCAGTTTTAAAGTGCTTTTCACAGAATCATTTGCAGCTGATGAGAGCAACCATGCCATCCCAAGAAATCAGGTAGCTGCTTTAAAAAGTTACCCACAAATATTACATTCAGATTCCTTCATACTTTGAACTTTCTTTTTGGAATTCACTCTGAAATGCCAGAGATCTAGTCTCCAGTTTAATAGACAGCTTCATCTATTCTACAGAATGGAAAGGTCAGAGCCAGATAAAACAACAACATAGTTGGACTTACTTCCAAGTAAATTTGCACTCTTATACTGAAGGGAAAGGATCCTTGGTAAATTGAGTAAAACAAGCATTCATTGCACATTTAAAATCTAGTCAAATTTGTTAGCCTTATAAAGGTATAAGGAAATTAATGTATGTATGACTAGAAATGCCACCAAAAGCCTATAACTGGATTGTTTGTTCCTATTTAGTATATATGAAAAGTATTCATATTTCTGTTCAGGTTGACCACAATTATCATATGATAGAACAAAATTCAAATTTAAACACTTTTAATGGTATTTTGTAAATTTTGGAGCTTTAAAAATACATTAGCTCTCTTGGTTGAGATAGTTTTGTACCTTCACAGAAAGATATGAGAGCTGACTTTTTATTTGGTTGAAACACACTGACTAATTGCTTAACGCAATTGCTTAACGCAAAGGCTATTGCTTAATGCACTGTAAGCCACCCTGAGTCTCCGGAGAAGGGCGGCATATAAATCAAATAAAAATAAAATAAATAAATAAATAAAATAATGAGATTAATCATAACACAATTAGATCATGTTTTTCTTGTGATTTCTAAATGTTAAAAGATCAGGTAATCAAATTACCTATATCAAATAATTATTGTCAGTTTATTTGGGCGTTAAGAAACTTCTCACTTGTTTAATTTGTTTTTAAATTGTTATACATGCATAAAAAAACACTGGTGATGTTACCTAGTTAGATCATGAAATGTCTGCAAATAAACAACCAACCTCAGAGAGCACCAAGGACACCACAGTTCAACTATTCTCTTCTACTGGTATAAGACAGTGGCCCCCATCTTTTGAGCACCAGGGACCATTTCCGTGGAGAGAGGATTTTCCACGGATTGGAGGGGGCATGGTTTCATGTGGTGCCTGCATCCTGTGGATGGGGCTTCGCTTGTTTGTGTGGCCCAGTTTCTGGCATGCTGTGGCCTGGTGCTGGTCCACGGACCGGGGATTGGGGCACTCTAGTATAAGAGAATAGCAACTCGCTGATATAATAAAAAGAATTTATATATCAACTCATACAAAAACAAGTAAAATAATTACCAATACGTATAGTAGCTTTTCCTTTTCTGCCATTTCCCAAGACAACTGTTCTTTTTTTGGGTTTGTTTTTAACATCTTTTGAGAGTGGAGAAGGAAGCCACTTGTACTAGAATACCAGGGGTGGAAAACAGCAGATATTTTGGTTTAGTAGTAGTTACTTCCAACTTCCAAGTAATATGCAATTACACATACTAAAGAGGCTTTAGGATAGCACTAATTTTTTTAATTAAATAGATACCTTTTTCTTTATTAATAAAATTGTTTCTTTAATAGTTTGGGTGGAATGGCTAATACTATAAAAACAGACAAAAATTCAAAATAATCTTGATAGATAAAAGAAATGTGCTAAAACAGAATTAAATGTAAAAGAGGGAAACGTTCTTCATTTAGGTAAAGAATTATACAGTTGTAGAGTAGGGAATCTCTGGCTGGTAACATGTATCAAAAGGATCTTACAGTTGATCAGAAGCTTCATCAGTCAGTCAAATGCAATTTTAGGCTACATCAATAATAGATTATAGAAAATAGTATTTCTACTATTTTGCATCGATTAGACTCAATTTAAGGACTGTATCCTTTTCTACAAAACATTCTCCACTAGTAAATTATCCATTTAAGCACAATCAAATACCAGTATATTTAGACTAAACTGTTGTCTAAATACTTGCATGAATGAGGCAAACACTATCTGACCTATTTTGATTACTTTGCAGACAACCCACAAGAGGTTCCTTCACCTACTATTTCCATGACTACTACTTTGCAGAAAAATAGTAATAAGAAGTTTGGTGAAACTCTAAACTTGTCGTTATACTGTCATCACATAATTTGAATTTTAGTCTGACCCGCAATAGTTATTTTGCCTACTGACGAACATGAACTAGTAAGATAGCAGGTGGAAAAACCATGTCAGATGCCAGATGCAATTCTTTTACGTAAAGTTTTGTAAATAGCAAGTTGCTGAGAATATTACTTTCATACTATGGAATTCACAGGTTTCCTACAGTACCAATATTACATAAATCTATATTGAGACCAATGGATGACATCATGCTGTGCTTTAGGACTTTGGAACAACTTTGATTCCCAATCTTGAATCACAGACTGAAAAATTGGAAACTAGATAACAGAACTGATATTGATTGAAAATACTCAATATCTATACAAAATTTACTTGAATTGAAGTAACTGTCTCAAACATATCAGGAAAAATGCACCCTTGAACAAACTGAAAAATAAAGTTCTTATACAGGTGGTCCTCGTTTAATGGCCACTCAAAGTTGCAATAGACCCCCAAAAGATACTTACAACCCAATTTTGAAGTTACAACAGCCATACTTCACCCTGCAATCAGATTATTGTGTTTTGGTTGCTTGGCATTCGGCTTGCCTTTATAGCTGTTTGCAGTGTCCCGTGATCATGTGACTGCAATTTTCAATGTTTGTTGCAGGTTTCTGGCCTTTATTTCTGACAAAGAATGCTCAGTGGCTACAACAGATTTGCTTAATGACTGTTGCAAAAAAGATAGTAAAATTGGGCAGTCTCGTGATGACTCATTTAATGACTGCAACAAATTACAACCATAATTCTGGCTCAATTCTGGACAGAAATTGAAGACTACATGTAAGAGTTCCTCTGTAAAAAACATAGAGGAACCTACAACAATTTCAACAAGAGCAAAGGCTAGCAGAAACATGTTGCATTATTTTATGTTCATTACATTATTAATGTAATAATGAAGAATATTTAGCTTATACCTCCACGTTAGTGCCATTGGCATTCATGAGAACCTTTTCAATTATTTTTTTCATTAATGCATGATCTGCAAAGATAGAATAAAAAGTTATTGCTCGTATCATATAATTCCAAAAAAGGAAAGAAATTTCTATGTGACTTATTGATCATTGCTTTTTTCTGCTCTTAGTTACAACTAAGTTACAACCAGAACAGAGCCTACCCACTATGGTTGCAAGTCATAATGATTGTTAAGTGAAGCACCTACATGAACACCTCGCTTAACAATTCTCACTCCACCCTCTCCCCCCAATGCAGTCATTAAGCATTAAGCAGAGTATAGCACTGTACATCTCCCTAAAGCACCTGATGCTCCACTTCCCACCCCTTAGCATCCCTGCAGATCACATGGTGCTGTCCCAGAAATGGGCACAACTTTTAGAGAAGCTATAATTCATTGTAGCTTCTCCAAAAATGGTGCCCACTTCTGGGACAAAGCCACATGGCCTAGGCATACTTAGGGGCAGAATGGCCTGCTTTCCTTCCCCAACACAAGTACTAGAGCTCTACAAAAGGTAAGTGAACAATTAGTGACAGGAAAGTGGAGGAGGCTGTAAGACCCAGTAAAGTGGGAAGCAGGCACATGGTCTACAGGATGAGGGAGAGAGACAATAAGTGAAGGGGCCACTGCAGCATCCTTGAATGGTAAGGGCAAATTTTCTTCATGTGATCATGGGGCACTGCAGAAACCGTAACTTTTAAACCTTTTAAATAGCTTTTAAGGGTCTGTTATAACTTCAATCACTAAGTGACCAGTCGTAAGTCAAAGACTACCTATATTATTGTAGTATAATACAGGTAGTCTATTCATACATAATTAGTTAATTCTTATACATAGTTTAGATTCAAAATGTAATATATTAATGCTTAGATTTCAAAAGAAATTAGTTTTTAAACAACAGTGCAAGAAAAGATAAGCCATATTTACTGCCTTCAGTAGTTTTGTACTAAACAAAATTCCAGGGTTCATTAAGGTAATGTTTGTTTATTCTCTTATTATTAAATGTTTATTTCCTCCTTTTTTCTTTTACATTAGGTAGAATATCATGCATGTATTTGAGTTCAATGCTGTTCTGGCTATCTAAGGAAAAGAGGTTAACCCACATACCAGTTTTGAATCAATTTTTCACAACCAATTATGATAACAATCAATTCTTGCTGTCAGAAAACATACAGCATAAATTTATTGTGACAGACAAGTCAGATGTGGGCTCCTCATATCTTTCTCTAGAAAGCTGTGTAGCATATGAGGCTTATAAACATATAATGTTGACTGCAGTTCCTCAAATCAAATGTTATCTTCTCCCGGGATTGCACTGTAGCCAAGTGATCTTGGGAAATGATTCTGGTGAATTTATGCATTGCAGACAGGCGCTAAAAAGCAACTTTGCATTTTGTTTTTAAGTCTGAAACACTATACAGTACAGCCCTATAGAAGCCAGCAATAGAAATCCATAAGAAAGTACTTTGGGAGAAAAGAGTTGGAAGCCTAATAAAAATGGGTTGTCATTAAAAGTAGCAATCATGCTTCTTCAACCCTGTTTAAATTATGACCCTCTGCTAAATTTTGGGCTTTGTTTGGCACTGTATTTTTCTATGCATATTTGAAGTCATCTTCTGATGTTGCTTTTCAAAAAGAAAAGTTATAAACGATGCCCTGATTTTTCTTATACTGAAATTGAAGGAAAATGTAAAAAAAAAATAAAAAACAGAGTATACAAAACTAAAAATATGTTTGTTCTGAATCTGAAAGAAACCATCGTATTCTGAAAGTTCTAAAGTAACTGCAGCTTGTAAGAACCAAACTAAAAGCTAGGATGAACTCAGAGTAAATGGTGTAAGTACAGTAAGTCTAGTATACATTTCTCCCTCTTTCCTTCTTCTCCACACAATCTGTGCATTGTTCCATTCCCCCCCAACCTCATATTCTCAATACCTTCCCTTCCCAACCCACCTTTCTCCTCAGTTCCCCTCCCCTCACCATTACCAATGTGGAAGTGAGGTACTGTATATCTCATAAATCTGCCTATCCTCCATCATTCCAATTCCCTCTTTCCCTGCTGCCACTAGGAATGTTTATATATGCAATTGCCAAGGAAATCCTCACTTCACTTTTTCCTTCTTTCCCCTTATCTAATCACTTTGCTCCAGAACAAAAGTTTTAGTATATTCTGAAAATAAATGGTATAGAACGGTTTTCTGAGAACATCAGAAATGTGTGCCAGACTACCCAAAACCAACTGTGCATGAAACTATTTATGCATAGAATGATTTGCACATCCCCATGGAAATGACATTATTTTATAATAAAGGAAATGCTGCGTGCATTATAAATTCCAGGTAAAATGGAATTTCAACTTTAATCCTTTAAACCTTCAGAAAAAGAAATAGAAGCAGACATACCTACTAATGGATTTTTTCTGATGTCCAGAACCACCAATGTTCTGTTAGTTTTAAATGAATCCAAAAGTGATTTTGCCCCTTCATTGCTAATTCCACATTGCTGCAAATCAAGTGCTTGAATAATAGAGAGCTGACATTAATACACCGCATGGTCTATGAATATTTAAGCACCAATGTCTATAAAACAAATATATTATTTCTGCCATCATCTATCAACACATAATTACAATTCAAAGAAAAAATAAACTACTTTAATACTATAATCGTCAGTCTCCATCAATCAATAATAATTTGTCAATTTCATGGTTGCATATGACTTTCACATAGCATTGTTTGACAATAGTTTCCCGATTAATTTTATTTAAGGCTCTCTTAAGATTGATGATGCACTCTTTATAATGATACAACCCGGAATGGTCAGTATTGACCTCACATGGATTTTATGATGGTGCATAGGTTTAAAGCACACTGACAAGAACTCACTATATGTTTCCATTTCACGAACAATAGAAACACTTTTCCTCACAGCAATTTCACCAAATGTAGCGTAAGAACAGATGCTAAAAAAACACCAGAGCTTCAAGTATATCAATAGTGCTAACAGTTGGCAACTTGTAACACTGGAGATATTACTTTCCATTCACGTCTTGTTGTAACAGTACATAAATCCACTATGTAAATAACCCACCTCAGAAGAAAAGTCTTTTAGACTTATAATCTTCAACACATAACACATACGTTACTTGCAGGTGAGGACAAACCCTTTAGAATTCAGTTTTTATATAGTCTTTAAAAAATTAGAAAAGATAGCAATTGTGTTAAGCTACATTTAAAAAAGCAGTCCACATAAATCTGAGAGCTCGAAAATGTCATTAAAAAACATACAATAAACTTGAATTATATTAAAAGAATCATATTACATCTTTAAATAACTTGGAAAAGCAGCAGTTTGACATTTTAAAATTTGAATTACTGATCAGTAAAACACAAAAATAAATGAACACATTCAGAACTAAATCTACAAAACATACCTTTTAGCCACAGATCTTCTGCAAGGCAATCAGCTAAAACAGCAGCACCTCGATCACCAATAAGCGCATTGCAGTTGAGAGTGATGCGCCTCAAGCCAGCCATACAATCAAAATCAGGTCTCCTATAGCGGAGACTTTCAGCCCAAGCTTCACCATGTCTTTTCATTGCCTGATGCTGTAAAATACCATAATAAACATAGCTATTGAAAAGGTGAGTTAGATGTTAGCTTTTTAGGAAAAAATAAAAGCGGAACTCAAAAATAAGTTATTAAAAACAGATATAATGGGCAAGAAATGTTAAGCACATACAGAATTAGAGAAGTGGAAAGGATGTGGAAAATAAATATGAAATTGACAGTATCAATTGCATACAAGGAAAATCAGATGAAAATGTTTCATAGATGGCATCTTCCGCCAGCTAGAATAGCAAAGATGGACCCCGGTAATTCACCGAAATGTTGGAAATGCAAGAATAATTATGGAATATACTCTCACCTCTGGTGGACGTATCCGGTGGCAAAACAATTTTGGACTAAAGTTAAAAAACTATTAAAGGATATAATACAGAAACCAGTAAAGGGAGAGCCAGAGCAATTCCTATTAGGGATTCCAACAGAAAACTACACAAAAGAAATTCAATATTTAATATTACATATATTAACAGCAGCCCACATAATTTACGCCCAAAACTGGAAGAAGGAATGTCCACCAACAGAAGAGGATTTAATTAAAAAAATCCTCGAATGCGCAGAAATGAACAAGCCTACAAAGGAACTTAAGGAAAGGGAGGATTCAGATTACTATAGAGTATGGTATAGATGGTATGATTGGTGTGAGAAAAGGAAAAATGAAAAAAAAAAGAATAAAGGAAAAAAAGGGGGAACTAAAATAATACCCTATTGTTTATTCTTGTGATAATAGGGCTTAAATGTGTTGAAGATCAAAGTAAAGAGAAATCAACACAAAGGAAATTAGATTATCTAAGTAGATTTAAGATAAAGTTAGAAAATATGTAAATAATAAGGATCACCTTAAACAAGCTGTTAACAACAGAAAAATGATATGTATATATGTGTTGTTTGTATTGTTTGTTTTAATGTGTTTAAAATAAAAAACTTTAAAAAAAGATATAAAATATTTTATTTCAAATTATTTCCTCTGAGAATAGAGTTTTATCTTATATGAATTTTATCCTATTATGAACCTGAGAAAGATAGATGAGTGTTTATAAGTACATTCATAAATTATGCAATCCTATACCACATCCTCAGAAAAAAGTATAATTTGGCTAACAGGCTCATTAACAAAAAAGACTGCAGTGTAAGACTATATTGTAAGCATAAATATTTTATAACCTCCATAAATACTATTTATTTAAAAAATGTTTTGTCCAGAAATAAGTGTTGCCATTCTAAATACTTTAAACCAACTCTTCCCAACCCAGTATCCTCCATATTTCTGGGGTTGTTTTGCATGTATCTGATTATAACTATTATTCAAAATGACTGAAATGGATGATGACTGTAGTCTGAAAGAGAGGATGGGAAAATCTGCTGAAATTTAAGAAGCATGCAGATAGAGCAAAATTCAACATATCTACAAACAAGCTAAAACATAAACAAACATATGGCACAGAAAGGAAGAAGAGAAAATTTAAGAATTGTTTCAACAACTGCTTGGAATGGAAACAGACTCCACATTAGGCCCAGATTCACTGCTGTTTAAAATTTTTAACCAGTTCAAAGGTTCTCTAGGGAGCTTACAATACATTCAAACTTATGAGCTGCAGAAAAAAAGAACTATTAAGTAGTAAACTACATTTCTTAAATATTTTGAAACAACTACAACCCACAAACATCTTAGGCAGAGAAATTATTAGCGTTATCTTCACAAATTGAAAGCAAGTAGAAATAGATCACTCAAATAGTAAAGGTGGTCCTTGACTTACAACCGTTCGTTAATAACAGTTCAGTTATGTTGGCCTTGGAAGTGATTTAAGACCTTTCTTCAAGTTACAACATCATACCACCCCACCAATACGTACTTGCCATTCAGGGGCTTGGCAACCAGGTCACATTTACATTGGTCGCAGAGTCTTGTGGTCACATGATCACAATTTACAACCTTCCTAGCCGTTTTCCAACAAGCAAAGTCAATTGGGGAAGATAGATTCATTTAATGATCTCATGATTCACTTAACAACTGTGTGATTTGATTTACCACAATAAAAATAATAAAACTGAGTTATCACATGATGACTCACTTTACAACCACACTGATTTACCAAATAAATTCTAGTCCTAATTGTGGTTGTAAGTCAATGACTACCTGTAATCAAACTTTAAATGAGTTTTATACAAAGTTTTTTTTTTTACTTTCAGGATGCTGGCCATGTGTTCCGTTCCTCGCCAGGTTAAACTGCATCCTGTAAAATCTACAGATTTGATGCAAGCTGAATTCTTCACACTCTGACAAATTACTGAAAACAAAAAAAAAACTTCCATTATTCATCTTAAATGTATTTTTTAAAAAACAAAATGATAGTACTTCATTTAAAGACTCTAATGGTTCACTTTGGCTGGTAGAACATTCTTCTATCACTGGAAGAGGGAAGCTCCCTCCTCCAGTATCCCCACCCATGCCTTTAACATCTAGTCTGGAAGGATGGGTGGTAGTACAAGTGGGAAGAACGTATTTCTACATAAAAACATTATATTTGGTTTACACTTATAATCTCAGATTTAGCTACTTACATTTCACATCATATAGCAAACTGGAATTTTAAAAGCCCTATTGAACAGCAACTTTTGTTCTTGCATGTAAAAAATGAATCCGATTTATATGAACCACATATGCCAGACAACATGGCATAGACAGAGCCTGTAGTACAGTGGTTTAAAGCACCCTGTTATTAACATCTATTAACATCTGTGGCTTGCAATTATTGCAAGTTCGAATCCCACCGGGCTCAAGGTTGACTCAGCCTTCCATCCTTTCTAAGGTGGGTAAAATGAGGACCCAGATTGTGGGGGCAATAAGCTGACTTTGTATAAATATACAAAAGTATGAAGGCTATTGCTTAATGCACTGTAAGCCGCCCTGAGTCTCCGGAGAAGGGCGGCATATAAATCAAATTTAAAAAAAACCATGCATATCATGCAATATGGAGAATTAAAGCATTACTTCTACATCCAATATGTCTTTTTTTATTCCCTACGGAATAGTATTTCTCCATCCCCTAAAAAAATAGTATATAGCAGTTACTCAGATGTATATGGCAAATATGGGTGGCAAATCTGTTACTAAAATTAAGCTTATGAATAAATAGGAGAGTTTACAAACAAGACAAAAATCAACTGATCAAACTCTCCTATTTACCTAGGCAAAATTGATCTGAAGCGTATGGTTCAAATCATACAGACAACTTAGGTATGAATAGCAAATTTACTGCCACAATAGGAAGAGAATGGTGAAATCAGTGAATTTTTAACAGCACTGATAAGATTTGGTATGTATGATAACCCTGTTCCCTTAATATCTTTAAACATGAAAGGGAAAACCTGAAAAATATTATATAGCAATAGCACTTAGACTTATATACCGCTTCATAGTGCTTTTACAGCCCTCTCTAAGCGGTTTACAGAATCAGCATATTGCCCCCAACAATCTGGGTCCTCATTTTACCCACCTCGAAAGGATGGAAGGCTGAGTCAACCTTGACCTGGTGAGATTTGAACTGCTGAACTGCAGCTAGCAGTCAGCTGAAGTAGCCTGCAGTACTGCACTCTAACCACTTTGCCACGTAGGCTCTATATAGAAGTTATGTTAGCATCAACCACTAACAAGATGCTGTCAAAGAAACATTTATTTTCCTTACATATTAGTTTATTTATATCTCAGTATTTACTATTTTAACCAATATAATATTTTAACTATCAACAGATCATTGACCAAAAAGAAATGTAAAAGGCCTTATCCTGCCAATGAAATAAAACAAGGTTAAAAACAAAGTATTAAATTAAATGTACATCTTACAGCTTTTTAACAGTTAACAGTTTCCTGGCTAGCAGGTAGCTATGTAAAATGAACAAATAAATAGACACTTAACAAATATATGGGATTTACCCCAAACAGTGCTATTTTGAGAATATATTTTTCAGTCATATATTTTTCTTTAGAAAAAGCAAAACTTACTTTCCAAACCTCCATCACCTATTGGTGAGTGGGCTAAAGATAGTCTCTCCAAAGATGATGTATCAGCCAACCCCTTTTAAAAAAAAGACTATTAATAATTTTTTAAAGCAAGTACAACTTGAAATCAAAAATATGTTGCAATTTAATAATCTTACTTTTGTCAATAATATTAAGTCCTTTTCCCTCAAAAGCAACCCATGTAGTTCTAGATTTCCCAGGGCCTTTGATATCATCAGGCAACCTTTGATAGCTTTACACAATTGTCCAGTTAAGTCTTTGGATCGAATGGCTGGAATTCTTCTTCTTATAACTGTTCCCTGTTTTTCAAGACCTAGCAAACAAAAATAGCTTAAATATTAGTAAATAGAAAATTAATAGATACAAGAACAGCTTAATATTAGTAAACACACAATGTGTCAAGAGACAAACTATTCATATAGTATATGAACTATGTGCCACCTATTGACTTTATAATTAGATCAGATTTCCTCTGTATTAGATAATGCTAATAAAGACATTTCAAATTAAGTAGAAGTTAAAAAGACATTGCTCTCCCTCTTTAGATAACATAGACTAAGAACAAATTCCAGCCAAAATGTTGAATAGGGAAATTATGCAGTTACAAAAGAAATTCAATTAGAAAATAAAAAACAAACAACCACATTCTTAAGCTCAATTGTTTTTTTAACAAAACAAGATGATGCTTAATATGTTTTAACACTGCCTACCAAAGCTCTAAGAAGAAAGCCTTGTTAAATTCTAAATTTGTGATAAAAATTGGTATTTTCTCAAGCTTTAAGGATAGAATAGCATAATGAAAGGCTAATTACCTGAGTCCCAAGGACCCTGATGGTGACAGCTCTTTATTGCAATAAAAGTTAACGTCTTGTTATGTCTGACTGCACGTAGTAGAGGTATCCAATCAGCTGCTTTAATACGATCCGCATTGATATCAAGAATATTGTAAAGTTTTTTGGCTTTCACAGATGTTAAAGGGGCACAGCCTTCTAAAGCACAAAGCTGCTCATAATGAGCATAAAAATCCATACTGCACTGTCTCCTTACTTTGACAGAATCAATCATTTTCAGTTACATACTGAGCTATGATCCAGAGCTACAAAAAGAAAAAATATGATTTTTTTGTTAACAGCTACACATAATCTAACCAATTAAAATTTATCAAAACTATAGCCCTATTATGCCTATTTTTTCTTTCAAGATCAAATCCCAGACTGTAAAGAGGACTTGGCTTCCAATGCTATGTTCCTGCAGAAGCCAATATACATTCTACCTTGTAAAATGGATTCAACTATGGATAATCTCAATGGATAGACAGCTGAAATAAAGGCAAAATAGATTACAAATACAGAATCCATTCACAACATTTAACTGGTTGTGACTCTTTATCTTTAAATACAATAATTTAATGAATAGGTATACATACCGTGTTTCCCCGAAAATAAGATCCTTATATTTTTTGAACGCTGAAATAAGCGCTTGGCCTTATTGCCATGCGCTCAAAACCCCGATTGGCCTTATTATCAGGGGATGTCTTCTTTGGGGGGAAACGGTACATAAAAGATGTTTTACAAAACTACTGTCCTAAATATTCCATTTTTAAAAAAGTAATCATTTCAAAGGACAAACTAAAATGATATATGGAAAAGTGACTTCTAAATGCATAGAAATGCTCGAACAGGGGGTTGGACTAGATGACCTTCCAACTCTGTTATTCTATGAAGAGTTTTTCTGTACTTAGTTTTCGTACAATGGATCATTTTTAGAAATTTAGCCTGAAAAATTAAAAAAAAACCACCCAGGAACTATTCATTTTGGAGGATTACAGCTATAGACTAAGTAACTAGTTTCTTTGATCACTCAAAGAATAGATTCGGTATTACCATAAATATACATATTTTAAAGGCAGAAAACCAATCCTTTGAAACTTGCTGCTCAGTTTTAGAATTTCTGTGTTTAACCAGTCGTTTTCTTTTTGCAGTTTTAAAGTATAATTTTAGAACTTTATTATGACTATGTGTATTAATTTTGAAATATTATCAATACTGATAATACCTATGCATTTTCTTCTGTTAATTCATTTTATATTTAAATGAAAAATTAAATCTTTCCAATTAATTTAGAAGCAGACAACAAAGCAAATACTCAAGTGTTCCTGGCTTATTAACCATCAAAAAACAACTTCTTACTTTAAAGCTCATTCCATTTCTTTAAATGCACTATTTCTTTCTAAAGGTTGTAATATTCTCATTTATCTCTTTTAAAGATACTGCTTTGCCCATTAAAAATACAAGGTATTCATATATCTTATTACAAAAGCAAATATACATGACATTTTATCCCCTTAAGTTTATAAAGTTGTCAAAAAGAAAATGTTTACTATTTGTTAAGGAATGCAAAAAAAAATTATATAAACCTTGTATAAAGAAAGAAAACTTTAAACAGAAATCTGGAATCTAACCAATCTATATTCCTTAACTATAAGAAGTACTGGCCTAGAAATCATAAGACTGTGAATTTTAGGTCTCTGGACATATTTTTCAGCCCAACCAATTTCACAGGGGTAGTTGTAGAGAAAATAGAAGACAGCAGTATTAGGTATGTTCACCATCTTGAGTTTTATATATATACTAGCTGATCACCCAGCACTGCCCATGTATTTTTTCATCCTAATCCCCCCCCGCCTCCCGCGCATGTGTGCCCCACCCCACCCCACCCCGGGCCCATTTTGGTAGGCCTAGTAGGCCTCCCTGCAGCCTCCTGTGAGCCAAAACGGACTGTGGGAGGTTAGAGTAAGTCATCTGTGTACCAAGTTTGGTTGAAATTGCTCGAGGTGTTCCAGAGTTATGCTGGAACACACACACGCACACACACATATAAACATAATCCTTTTTTTAATATATAGAAGATAAATATTAAGATAAAAATCTAATTATCATGAGGGTCCTTGTTGGTGCTCTCTGAGCTTGCTTGTTTTCTTGCAGACATTTCATTACCCTAACTAGGTAACATCATCTGTTCTATCAATGTGGGTGGGGGTGGTCTTGGAGATTCATTGGTATCCATCCCCATGCCCAGACAGGCAAGTCACCAGAATATAAACTCACAGCAAACAGCTGTCCTTATTAGCACAGATGTTACCTAGTTAGGGTAATGAAAACATCTGCAAGAAAACAAGCAAGCTCAAAGAGCACCAAGGACCCCTCATTTCAACCCTGAACTACAAATATTCTCCTTTATTGGTATCTAATTATCGTCTTTATATCAGATACTATTTAGACTTTTTGCTCTTTGTAATGTTCTATTGTTTATAACTGAATTGCTACCAAAGATATTTAAATCTTTATCATTTACTATTCTACCAGACATCTCTAGTACATAGTTGGACACGGAAAGTGGCACAGAAATAGATTTGGAGGCAGTAATATAGAGGTGATAAATCATTTTTTCTTTTATATTGGCTATGTTTCTTTTATCAGAACCATCCTAAAATAGAAATTGAATGTTACAGCCAAAAACATTTATTTGTTAAACGATCATGAATAAAATTATTTTATGAATAAGAAAGAATCTTACTGTAGGAAGGAAGTCTTCTAGCTGTAATAAAAGTGAGAACTTTCTGCAAATATTCAGGTTTTCTAAAAACAAAAAATAAGGATAAAAAGCCAAGTGATTAGAAACAAAATCCAGAGAAACTGTAGCATCAACAAAGAATTATACCGTGGAATATACAAACAAACTAATAAGGAAACTGGATATAATGCTGAAGGTACATGACTGCAAGAAAAAACCCAAGCCCCAGGCGATGGCCCAGTCCTGTACCACGGCCCATTGGGAACCAGGCCATGCAAGCACAGGGTGAGCACACAAAACTGCATTTGTGCAAGTGGCACACACACATGCAACTGTGACCATCAAATGTACTAAAAATTTTATTGTGTTTATTTTAACAATACATTTTAGAGCAATTCTGTTTTTAAATTAGAAATATTAAGTCTTAATTTCCATTCATCAGCTAGAAATGCAAAAGCTGTTAGTGCATATACATTTTCAAAGCAACCAGGCCATCTGTCCAATTAGATGATGTTGACAAGATTATGGAAGAACTAGTATCTGAGTTTAATTCCTCTCCTCTTTCCTGACTCCCATTTATTTTGCTTTTGTTTTGAATCCACTTGACCTTGCAGACAGAAATATCTTATTTTCTAACAACTGCTCCAGATTATTTAGACATTTTAGGAACTGTTGAGGCCAATACCAAGAATAAACTTTTACTTCTTTCCAAAGCAATTGTCTGTAGGGATTCTCAGATATCCAAGTCATAGTTGTCTCAAAGGTCTTTTTCAAAAGGCTACTGGACTGTTTTTTTCCCTCAGGAAGAAAAATACATTTCACTTCTCATCCAAGCTTCAACTCATTCTTCAAGTCATTAAGCTTTTTGGATGAAAGCAAAACAACATCTTCTTCAAGAAAAAAACAGTCCAGCTGCCTTTTGAAAAAACATCTTTGACGTTTCCAGGCAATTCAGCAACATAAAATAAAGATTAGACTAGCAGTTCACAATCTTTCCTTTTATATGAATATTTTATTATCAAATGGTTTTGAGAACTACATATATTAAGAGTAACTATACAACAGTATTTGGAACCACCAAAAACAACAGTGCCCCCTCAAAGCGTACTTGAGTCCAAAGGAATTTATATTAAAGCTATTCCTACAGTATTAAATGGCAGAGACTACATGAGGTCACCAAATTTCACAAAGAAAAATTCTACCATATGGCATTATATTTTGTAATAACAACATTTTGCAAAAGATATTATTTTGCAATAATAGTTTGCACCATTTATGCAAAAATTGTGCAAAATAGATCTTTTTCATTTATTATACATTTTAATACTGTGTCTGTTTTAGAACTTATGTTTTTTATACACCCTATCATTGAGTTTACTAGAGAACTAAATAATCAAGTTTTTCCAGCAAAATCGTTTTGCTACCAGTAACAATTGCCCATGCCCACGATGCACAAAATGCCTATTTGGCAGCCTGAGATAAGATACTCAGAAATCATTGTTTCCTATCTCCTATGTGCAAACACTTATTGTTATGTATATGTAACAATGCCGCCCATCCACCACCCACTCTTTAACCCGTGACGTTTAAAAGCCAAGACTAAAAGAAATATCTGTGAGCAAACTTATACCTACTGAACGTGGCTTTGGGCGGCGTACAAGCAATAAAAATTAAGACATTAAACCAGCCATGAAAACAACCATACGTAGATTAAACCACCCCCTTCGTTTGCCTTTGGGAATCCAGCGCTCTGTACAACCCAGGACCCCATTTCCCTCACTCTTTTCACTCGCCTTCCTATTTACCTTGGACTCACCACGCAGCTATCCGAAACGAAGATCCACGCTCAAAAGTCGGTCATTCACTTCAGAAAAATCAGAGGCTCAGTGGGAAGCCAGTTGTTGGGGGGGGGGGGGGGGGTTAGCTTTATTTGTTCAACCTATCCCACCATTAGGCACCTCAGAAAAAGGGGGAGGTTGATACGGCCGGACAAGAAACAGAGCGGCGGGACGACGCGCGAAGGGAAGCAAGAAAGGCAACTCTTAACACTCTCACACAAAGCCCCTCACCTGCCGCGCGTGCTCGGTCCCGGCCCCGCCCTCTCACCGCTTCACTCCCGCTAACCGTTTCCTTGGTTTCCCAACCGTCTTTTCCACACAAACTTCCCTCACGTGGCCCCACCAGCGAGCTCTCTTATTGGCCCACCGCTCCAAGCAGCGGTAGTTGTCAACGTCGCCCCTCTTTCCATATTGGTAATGTTCTCTCTGTTTGGGCGTTTATTAGTTATAGGATTTTCGGGCAAGGCGGAGCATTGAGGATACCCGGAAAGATGGGAAAAGGTTGCCGCGCTCACCCACGCCTGCGAGCACCCTAGTCCTAACCCGCCGTTCTTCTTAATGCCGAGCAATCCTACTCTTCCGTGAAACACGCCCCCCCCCCCCTTTAAAAGGCCTTTGCGTGGCCTTCCTCCGGCTGCACAGTACTTCGCGCGCAGGCGCACTTTCCTGTTTTCGTTTTCACAGAAGCGAAGGGAACCTTTCCCCGTTCAGGGGTCGATTCCTCTTTTCTCCTTTCCAGAGGGCGTTTCTCCCGGGACTGTATTTAGCCCTCTTTTTTTTTTTACGACTTGAGGAAAAGCGTAACGCGGATTTCTCGACCTGAAGAATAGTTTGAATTGGCGGAGACTCGGGTGCATGTGTGTGAGGGGAGTCTTCCCGCAATGCAAACTATTGAAACGGCTAGCAGGATTTGGTCGCGCGAGAGAAAGGGGGGGGGAGTGTTAACGGCGAAAAGTAAGAGCTGGAGACTTCAAGAAAAGTTGTAATAACCTCGAAGGCGGCCGGGTACCGCCTTGGAGGAGATAGGAGCCCGGGAGGACTATCTAATAGGGCAGTTGACTATAGAAGGAAGCGAAGTAAAGTGCCCGGAGCTTCTTGTTTCGGACACTTATGGGCGAAGAAGGTCCACCTGAGGAACCAACGGTAGCTGAGGACAACCAGTGGGATGATGGGGATGGGTGGAGGCTGGTCCTGTTTTATCGGGCGCAAAGAGGGCGGCTGTTGGCAATTTCGATGAAAGGGACGGAGTTGAAGCCCCCGGTGAGAGAAAAGGAGCCTCCCTTTAGTCTGCTGGTGGCTCAGCAGACTAAAAAGCGGTGACATTAACTTATTAAAATCAGCTGCCTGCAATTACTGCAAGTTCAAATCCCACCAGGCTCAAGGCTGACTCAGCCTTCCATCCTTTCTAAGGTAGGTAAAATGAGGACACAGATTGTGGGGGCAATAAGCTGACTTTGTATAAAAATATACAAAAGTATGAAGGCTGTTGCTTAACGCATTATAAGCCGCCCTGAGTCTCCGGAGAAGGGCGGCATATAAATCAAATTAAAAATTAAAAAAAAATTATCTTTCAGTGTTGGAGAAAAGGGCTGGGAGAAACTACAGCAGGTAGGGAACTATGGCCCTTTTTGACTTGTGGACTTCAGTTCCCAGAATTCCCGAGCCAGCCATGCTGGTTTGGGAATTCTGGGAGTTGAAGTATGCAAAAGGGCCATAGTTCCCCACCTCTGGTCTACAAGGAAGTGCTCCAGTGGGCAGGAGACGAATAGGAAGTCAGAGGAGGAAGGTAGGAATTGGAGGGGGACCATTTGGGGCGACTTGCAACATGGTGGCACTGATGGAAGGATGGGGCCTTAGGCGGCAGATCAGAGTCGAAGTCTTATTTTGAAAGCTTTGCAGGCAACTAATCTGTAGCAAAGCACTTAAAACATACTAAAGTTATTTTTATTTCTACCTTTCAGGTTCAACAGAATAGCATGAAGGTGGAGCTCCTTAATAAGCTATAGAGCAGTGCTTCTCAACTATTGTTTCTTCTGTAGAGGAAGACTTGTTTCCTCAGTAGCAGTGTTTCAGCATCTTTAAGATATGTTCCCCATGCTGGC
Organism: Ptyas mucosa; assembly: GCA_012654045.1. NCBI lineage: Eukaryota > Metazoa > Chordata > Lepidosauria > Squamata > Colubridae > Ptyas > Ptyas mucosa. The sequence goes on along the minus strand of WNWU01000002.1, from coordinate 13,048,620 downwards.
TAAGGAATTCTGGGAGCCGATGTCAACACACCTTAAAAGTTGCTGAGGTTCGGAAATGCTGCTGTAGAGGAAATGAGGCTTCCTAATGGGACCTAAGACCATAGAAGAACAGCAAGAGATGGCCCAGAAAATGTAGAAGGAATTTCAGGACTTTACAATAAAAACAAATCTGACTCCTATTACATATTTCTCTACCCACAAGGAGGAAAGTTCATATGCTATGTGATGCAAATGTGTAGCAGCTACACAATTGTCAGTCAAAGAGCTAATAAAATTTAAATTCATGGCCCAGCTAGCCAACCAGGTATATTATCTGATCAAATCTAATGGGACTAAGCACTGTAGAAAGTGATGGATTCCAGACCTCGGGCAGTGCAAATATATCAGCATGACCGCAATGTATTTTTGAAATAGAAGGAAACCCATCCAGTCAGGGTTAACCCAGGGACTGCAGTGAGTAAAGCACCAGCCAAGCCATGTGAAGTACCACCCAGCTTCCCACCAATGCACATACCTTTTGGCAAACTAGCTTCCAAATGCTTCAAATATGGAAACACATATACCCTAAAAAAGATTCCCAAAATGAAAGCCCAAATAAATGAGTTTGAATCTTAAAGTCATGGACCAGAGGAACTTCCTATTCCATACTACCAATGTGTTGAGTGAATGTGTTAATAAATAGCCACCTCACTGGGCATTTCTCCATCAATGACTAATATCTTTACCAGGTACAAAGAGTATAAATGCCGCTTGTCAAGACCCTAGTTAAAAACCCTTGGGTATGGGAAATGGGAATTTGCGGTAATGGAGGATCATATCACTGCTGTGCCATTTGGAAAAAGTTATGGCAGAATGTACATGAGAGACCCTCCCACCAGGAGAGGTTTAGAGTCAGTAAAGATGATACCTCTAATCCTGACCACAAAAGTCATTCAAATACTTTGGAAACCAGGGACATACCTACAAGAGCGAAATCTGGTTGAAGTCTCAGTTCCTTCTCAGAAGGCAACTATAGAACACACACATCTTTTGGCCAGGAAAATTGGGGAGAGGGAGACCCATGTCAAACAGAAGACGTTGTGCGAGTCACATGCCAGGAAACACATTTTTGAATGGTTCAATGTAATTTACATCACCAGGAACCAGTTTGGGAAGCTCATGCTACAGTAAAAGCAGATTGGGACAGGTAATTACAGGTACAGTAGTTGCAAGTGAACTACATTGCAGTTTCCAGGAATTAGGTTCAAATCTAGATTACAGCATGTGAACACTATCGCTTTGGGGAGCAAATGGTATTTAATCTCATCAGGGATCTGTAGAGAGCATGAGGGATTGGGAGTTTGCCATCGTGGTACAATAGGGAAAAAAATCCCAATGCTCCTCTCCTGGCACCCAAACAAATGGAGAATACTAGGCAATTATGCCCAAAGTATGCTTAGACAATATACTAACCTGACCGCCTTCACTTAGAGATATGGAAGAGTAAGCCAGTGTATCTTGGCTTGCCTCATGGCAATATCAGATTATTGTGAAGGCAGTTAAGGTGATGCAAGCAATGTATATAATTATTGTATATCCAAGAGTACTGCAAACCTGAGAGATATCCAAACCTGGTCTGCAAACCATTTTTGTGTGGTTTATACCGAAAATAAGAGTGGAACTGGCTCCCTTATGTCTTGATAATTGCACTCCATGTTAACTATTGACACTCCAGAGAGATACACTGGAGCAATTGTGATGGACCAAGCTCTTCATTTGGAATAATCTCCCCCCAAAAGTCTCGTTGGTTTCTGACAGAAAATTTATTATGCCATTATGCTGTTTAGAAGCTGTAGCATTAATTGTGGGACCATCAAGTTGAACTCAGAACCATCCATAGAACACAGAAAAATATCTGCATGCTGGGGTTTAGCATTGGATGAGTTTGATGTTAAGAATGAATATGTTCAAGGGAAGATATGTCTAATAGTGGATATTATTTTGAAGACTCGAGAATTTCTCCCAGGCAAAATATAGTTTTGTTTTTGTTTTGTAAAAAAAAAAGTCTGAAGAACTGGGAGAAAAATGGTCGCCTATAGTTTCTGAGAGATTTTGGGAATCCCCAAGTGGTTGAAGAAGTTCATAAAGTGAAGCATAAAACTACTGCTTCAGGGATTCTAGGGTTTCTGTAGAAATGGGTAACAGAGTCAGAATTTGTGCTACATTTTCGCATTTCTATGTGTGGTATTAAGTCTCATTTTCTTTGTCATAGCTTGTAGGAATAAATGTTCAATTTCAGCCTTCACTTATATTTCATATTGAGGGCTTTGCATATTATCTTTCTGGGAAAAAACATTTTATTCTACTTAAGTCCTGAAAGTTTGATTTTACTGTGAATAAGGGAAATGGCTAAATCCTATAATCCTAGTGCCTCTACACGAAATAGCCAGCAGATGGCACTATAGAATTTTTTTGTATTTTGAGCTTTTACTTATTGAATGGCAATGCAGACTATGAAAGCCCCATCTCTTCTGCATACTGGGGTTAGAAGTTAGATGCTAGGTAAAATACACTCTCTCCCCAGAGGATAGGTGGGACATTGTGAACTGCCTGCAATTTGGCAGTTCAGATCTCACCAAGCTCAAGGTTGACTCAGCCTTCCATCATTCCAAGGTGGGTAAAATGAGGACCCAAATTGTTGGGGGCAATATGCTGACTCTGTAAACCACTTAGGACTGTAAAGCACTGTAAAGCAGTATGTAAATCTAAGTGCTATTGCTATTGTTATTGTTATTGCCAGGCTACCCGGGATGCTACTGTATCTACTCTGTTCCAGATATTCCCAATTCTCTTTTCCAGTTATTAGATTAGATGAGATTAGATATTTATCTTAAAGCAGTGAAAACATTATCTAAATATGTAAAATGTTATATTCAGTCCTTTGCCATTTCCTGATTCACTTAAATCATTTATTAAACCAGGCAACTCCAGGGTAGATAAACCCATTAAGCTTAAGCATTCTGCCTTAAGCACCTTATGGACCCTGCTGAAGTCCAGCATAATTTCTTCAGCAATTTGGAAGGCAATTCTATTGTGAATGCCTGGTAGATTTTTGTAATACATAAATCTAAAAGAACATTGACAAAATGCTCCCCAATGAAATTTCACTACCACACAGATCCTGGAAGTGAGCACTTTTGTTTTTTGATAGAGCTTTAGGAAAGAAAGACATGGGTGGATTAGAATATGAGTGGATTAAGGCCAGAAGTTAACCTTATCACACTGGCATGATATCATATTTAAGCCTAAAGTGTGGTGTTAAAGGTTAAAATATTTGTGATCAGCACCTCATTGGAAAAGGAACTGATACTTACCAGTACCACCAGAAAAGAAATTGTGGTATATCTGCTCATCAAAAGAACATTCAAAACTATTTGTGCTGAATAATTATCATCCAGGTTCCAAGTTTCTCCTTGATGGGGAGAAATGTTAAGAAAATGGAGGGGCTCCAATTCTAGAGCATCCTGAAAGGAAGCAGATAATTTGAACTTTTTAAAATTAGATTTTAGTCCAAGGCATGGGACAGACTGCATTAGTCATACTTGTTTATTTTTCTCGGGACTTCATGGAAGGAAATGCACCCTTTCTGGCTCTTTTATTTTTTTAACCTCTCAGAGCTATTCAATATTATCAATCATGATAGCTTTCTGGACTGCCTGGAAGGGTTAGAAATTGAAGTACTGCTTCTTCCTGAGTAAGCTATTCCATTGGGGAAGGAGAGGTTAGCTTGCCAAAGCATTCTTTTCTTTTCCCCCTATTTTGTAACATTTCCATGAAACCACTGGGAGAGTTCATACATCAGTAGGCTGGTCATACCCTAATATATATTATCCAGATCTTTTTAGTGGCTACCCTGGATAGGGTAGAACTCTTGAATAAACAGTTCAACAACTTGGAGGTCATTCTCAGTTTATAACTATAGGATTAAGGTAGGATGGGCAAACAGAGGCCATAACTAAAAGTTATACCTAAAAGTTATACCAGCTATGACTGGTATTTCAGTTGCCATTTTCCTGGAGAAGGAACGTTGTGCTTACCTGAACGCTAGTTCTATGTGCACAGCGTGAGAGCCCAAGCAATGGGTGATAACCTTGTCTGATTGGCCAGAGACTGAGTTGTAATTTCTTTGTTTTGTCACGCCTCTTCCTTCCTGTTTAGACTCAATTTGTTAACGATAGTCTGGATCTGGAGAAGACATAACCTGTAATGAGAAAAAAAAAACACTCTCCCGGTCCTGGATCTTGTCCAGAGGTTTAGGGCAGGATTGGACTCTCACGCAGTGCACATAGAACAAATGTTCAGGTAAGCACAACGTTCCTTCTCCTGTGTGCTGCTTAGATAGCAATGGGATATGCCCAAGCTAAGTATCCCTAGGGTGGGAATTAGAATCGTCCAGGGGGCCGGTCAACCGGAAGAACCGGTTGCAAGACTCGTCTCCTAAAGGCAGCCTCAGCCGAGGCAAACATGTCCAGTTTGTAGTTTCTGATGAAGGGAGAAGGCGATGCCCAAGTGGCTGCCCTGCAGATCTCTAAGATAGAAGCTTGAGTAGCCCATGCTTCCATGGTGGCTGCGCTTTGTGTAGAATGGGCCATATTGCGTCCAGGAATTGGTCGAGCCTGACGATCGTAAGCCAGAGGAATACAGGCCTTGAGCCAACAATCAATGGTGGATGAAGTCACCTTCGTGCCCAGGGACCTGGGCTGGAATGAGATGAATAACATCTCTGTCTTCTGGAATGGCGCTGTTCTAGAGATGTATGTGCGTAGGGCTCTGCAGACATCTAAGGTGTGCCATCAGCATTCACTGGGAAGTTTGAATGTGGACAAAAATCTGGTAATATAACCTCCTGGGCCCTGTGGAACCGAGTTGATTTTTGGAATGAATGTCGGGTCAAGGCAGAGGACAACTCTGTCTGGATGGATAATACACAAGCCTTTTCTTATTTAAGACAGCTGCCAGTTCTGAGATTCGCCGAGCAGATGTGATGTCGATGAGAAAGGCGACCTTAAAGGCCAGAAGTCTGAGAGGTGCGAACTCAATAGCTTGAACGGAGCAGATGTGAGAGCCTGCAATACGAGGTGCAGATCCCAAGAAGGGTTATCTGTGAACTGGTGGGGGGCGTAGATTGGCAGCCCCTTTCAGAAAGCTACGAACCCTTGGGTATTGAGAGAAGGTTGAAACTCCTTCGCAGGAAAGAATGGTTGCTAAAGCGGCAATGTGCCTGTGAAGAGTATTAATGGCTAGGCCAGCATCGAGCCCGTCTTGAAGGAATTCCAATATCTGAGGAACAGAAGTTGATGTTGCGATCAGACCTTTCTTGCTGCACCAGCGACCAAAGGACTTCCAAGTGGCGTCATATATACGGGTTGTAGATTGATGTCTCGAGGCTAGGATGGTAGAGATTACCTTCCTAGAGAATCTGTCCTTCCTCAGGATCTTCCTTTCAAGTGCCAGATGGCCAATTGGAGCCACTGAGGTTCCAGGAAAGGGACATCGATAGATTCACGAGATCTGCGAACCAGTCTGTCAGGGCCAATGGGGGCCACAAGAAGGACTTCTGCGCCTTCCGGTAGGATTTTCCTGATGACCCTCAGTATTAGAGGGGTCAGGGGAAATGCATACAATAGGCCCTGGGGCCATGGGCAGTGGAGGATGTCTGCCCCTTCAGCTCCTGGGGTCTGGAATCTGGTGTAAAACCATGGAAGTTGCTCATTCGCTGGGGTGGCAAAAAGATCCATGAGGGGGGGCCCAAATTTTGTCACCAAATGGTTGAACAGGTCGGGATGTAGTTTCCATTCTTCCCGATCGATGGTGGTCCTACTTAACCAGTTTGCCTGGGTGTTGGACAGTCCTGATATGTGCTCTGCTCGCAGTGATAGCAGGTCTTTCTCAGCCTAGAGACTGATCGTAGAAGCCTTGTGCATCAGGACCCTGAAGCGAGTGCCCTGCTGGTGGTTCACATGTGCTGTGACATTGTCCGTCAGTAACAACATGTGGTGGCCTGATAATTGAGATTGGAAATGGCGGAGCACCAAATGAGTGACTCTTAGCTCCAGCTAATTAATGTCATTGCTGAGGTCAGATGGAGACCAACAACCCTAGGTCACTTGTGATTGCAAATGAGTGCCCCAGCCGAAGAGGCTGGCGTCTATGGTCAGGGTGAGATGGGAGTGCTTCTTGAAGGAACATCCCCATTCCAAGATGGTAAGGTTGGTAGCCAGCCCCTTGAAAGGGACGTCTATTCTGTGGCTGTCTGGAGCGATCCCGAAAGGAAGGCCTGTTCTGCGGCCTATCTGCAGTTGGTGGAAGGGCCTTTGGTAGATCGGACTTTGAAACCCTGTGTCAGATGCATGAAAGTGTTGTCTGTGGTAAGGCTATCCAAATCGTCTGTCTATTTGACGGTAGACATGAGGGAGGACTTTCATCTTTACCCTCCACCAGGACAGGATCTACAGCTTCCCCAAAGAGGGAGCTGCAGCTAGTTGCCATTTTGTTTTCATGTCGGCCTGCTAGTGCCTCAGCCATAGGAGGTATCTGGAGATGACATCAGACGCTAAGGCTGGAGAAGCAAACTTAGCTGAGGTGAGGGTAGCATCTACTGAATATTTTGCAGCAGCAATTAGTTTATTTAAGTCCTGATGCAAGTGGATGTCCTCAGGTGACACCCTGGCTTGCATTTGACAAAGCCAAATTAGGGAAGTCTGAGAAAAAAAGGATGCACTGTGGCAGAATGAATGGCCCAGGCGGCTGCTTGGTGGGTCTTACAAGCAGCAAACTCCACCCTTCAGTCTCCTGTCTTCAGGCCCTCAGCTGAATCAGAAGGGAGGATGTTAGAGGATGCCAAACTAGCCATCGGAACAGCAATAGTTGGAAGTTTGAGGAGATCCTCAAGTTCTTGTTCCACCGTATACATTTTCTGATCCATGCTACTAGGAGCAGAGATGGACCCAGGCTGATTCCATTGTCATTGTATGATGTCTACAAAGAATTTAGTGGATGGGACCACCTCTTACTTTGTAACAGGCTTGGTAAAAAGAAGAGCCATGGGATCTTGGGGGTCCGAGGATCCCTCAGGTTGCCCAATAAGTGCCCCCATATTGGCTGTTGTCTTTGCCTTGTACAATAGCGTTTTAAATAGGTCATGACGAAACAGACCTGTGACGGGGCTTATCAGGAATGACCTTTTCATCCTCAGAAAAATTATAATCCAGCACCTCCTCTTCTTCGCTGTGAAATGACATGTCACTTTGCTGCGAAGGTGAAGGAGAGTCTAGAATGTACTCTCTGTCTGAATGACCCACAGGTGCAATAGCTCTTGGATTCGGGTCTGTTGCTGTCAGTGGGGCTAAAAGTCCCCATTGCATAAGAGCAGCATCAATGCCCTTAGTAATAGTTTGGGCAATCATATTGCACAAATCTTGTGACAGTGCAGTGCTCTGGCCTTCCTCCAGGTGGAGCCCCACCACGGTAGGCATAAAGGTAGCAGAGGCACAGGAGCCCCTGTGCTGCTGAGAGGATCCTGGCTCAGGAATGGCTATACTAGTGATGGCTAACCTTTTTGCTGTCGCGTGCCAAAAGTGGGGATCATGCGGGGTGGGTCGTGCATGCGTGTGCCCATACCCATAATTCAATGTGCCCCACCCCCTGCACATGCATGCGTGACACACACACACCCGCACTGCCCCCACTTTTGGCACAGTGGGCCCGGTAGGCCTGTTTTCTGCCCTCCCCAGGCTCCCCAGGCTTTCTTGGAGCCAGGGAAGGGTGAAAACAGCCTTCCCTCCCCCACCTGGGAGGCCCTCCAGAGGCCGGAAACAGCCCATTTCCCGACTTCAGGTGGGCTTGGAAGGCCTGAAAATTAGCTGGCCGGCGTGCATATGCGCGCTGGAGCTGAGTAGGGCAACACTCGCGTGCCCACAGATATGGCTCCACATGCCACCTGTGGCAGCCGTGCCATAGGTTCACCATCACGGGGCTATACCCAAGGGAGCATCCATATCTGCTGTCTGCAGTTGCTAGTGGAGCAGTGGGAGACCAACCAAACTGACCCGGCTGGGATTTCAGAGCCAGAGGTTCCTTGTTTAATGAATCAGTTGTTTCCCTGCTGCAAGCAGAAGTGGAAGGAGCTTTGCTAGTCTCCACCCTTTTCTTGGCCATATCAAACTGTTTATCTAAAACACGGTGTCACCTCATGGCATCCTTATCAGATGCAGATGAAGTTGAGGCTTGAACAGAGGACTGGGATCTGGTAACTGGTACCTTGGATCTAGATTTCCCCTTTTTGGTAACTGAAGCCTCCAAGGCTTGATGCCTAATGGACGGAGAGGCAGAGGAATGAGAAGGAGATCTACTGCGAGACGCCATTTTGAAAGGCATGAGGTAACTTGTGAATCAGCCAAATAAAATTCCTCTCTTGTAAAACCTCCAGTAACAGTTGTCAATTGCCTTGAAATTACCTCCCTGGTATACAAAAACCCAGTATGGAGGACAGTTAAGGGCTTCAATTACATCAAGCCGACACCACAGTTTGAAAGCAGAGTAGAATAAAGGCTGCAGTGGGGCGCTGAGCCTACACCAAGCCTTTAAGCGCAAATTCTAATGCAGCCTGCCCAGGGAGCTAGAATCCGACACCACGGATCCTTGCCCAGCTAACAGAGGCGCAGAGCTGACATCACGGCTCTCCCCATGCTAATCCACTGCCAAAACTCACGATACCAGCTCCAGAACGATCAAGGATAAGCCTGGAGGCTCCACACACCACACAGGCCTCTCTGCAAGAAAAAACGCTGCTGTGGAGCTCTGCAGCTCAGCTGATCGGCACTTGGCTGGGCGTGGTGCCAAAAACTGCTTCCCAGACAAAACGAAGCCGTTTACAAAGAATTCTTCTGCTGTGCATTTCTAAAGCAGTCCAAGCAATGGAGATATTCAGAATATGTTTCTCTAGGCCAAATGAGTTAGCAAACTGAGCCTAAACAGGAAGGAGGAGGCATGAGCAAACAAACAAATTACAACTCAGTCTCTGGCCAATCAGACAAGGTTATCACCCATTGCTTGGAGTCTCTAAGCAGCGCACATGAGAAAGAGACCTTCACAAAAATGATCTACCCCTTTGTCACATCCTATATAAATTACTATAATGCAGTCTACATGAAGCCGCCTTTGAAGACTGTTTAGAAAGTTCCAACTGGTACAAAATACAACAATCCCTTTTTTCAGTGAGAGCTCCTTTTTATATACAACACTGGTACTTCAGGCTTTGAAATGGTGACCAATAGGTTTCCAAGTATTATTCAACTTACTGTTTTCAACCTATAAAGCCCTCTATGGCTTGACATTCAGATACTTTCCAGAATATATGCTTCAAATGGTATCTGTACATCCTACATTGGTGTCACAAAGCAATGCTTTTTAGTGGCAGCCCCTAATTCTGGAACCATCCTGCCAGTACTTAGATTAGTGGTGAAAAAAGAATGTTTAAATGAAATTGTTAAGAGGAACCTATAATAGGCCTAGGGCAATTGCAGCTGATCTGGTGGTTTCCCTAATACGTCTGATGAACTTATTAATCTAATTTTTGGCTGGATTTGATGGATACTATTTGATATACAATTACAAAGTCACTCGGGGGTTTTTTTTATATAAAGAAGCAATTTTTATTTAGGTGGGTAGACGCAAATGAAGACATTCTACATGCTGTTGGAAGATGTGAATATAAGAAGATTAACAATTGGTTTAATCTAGTATGAAGAATTTAAATGTTTGATATAGCTATTAAATGATGTTTTTAGTTGATTTGTTAATATGTACTGATAAATTAATAAGAGGTTTGATTACTACTTTTTAGTTAGAAAATATTTTTTAAGTGTTTTAACTATAATTGGACCTTAATGATTTAAAAGTGGAGGACGGAAAAGTTTATATAATATTTTACTTTAAATTTGGGGTTTTTGAATGAGGTTTTTTTTGTTTTCAATGAAAGAAGTTATAAAATATCTTGTTAAACTATATAGATTTAATAATCTGCTAAGTATGTATTAGTTAAATTGAGTAACGATAGGTTTGATTAGGTAATATTTAACTGTTTTATTAACTGCTGCAATTATAAATGGATACTAATTCTGTTAGACTAGATGGAATAAGAAGAAAGAAGACTTGCTTTCTTTTTATTTATTTGTTTAATGATTATGATAAGTGAGAGATGGAGTTGAATTTAGGGGATTTAAGCTGTATTTTGTATTTTGTATTCGCTCTGGGAAGTCGGGGGGGGTGGTTGGGGAGGGGGGAAAATGTATGTAAAACTTTTAAAACTTTTTCAATAAAAAAAAGAGGAACCTATAATAGTATAATTTTGTTATTTTAAGTCATGTTATAATTTTACATTATGTTTTTGTTTTTTTTATACTGTACACTGCCAGGACTACATTGAAAACGTGTGATAGATAAAGAACTTTCTGGAATGTCCTTGGAGCAACTATAGATCATTACTGGAAGCAGGTAAAAATAATGATTATGGACAATAATGACTATGGAGTCACCAAGATTCAAACATTGCTCTATTGTACCATAACTAACAATGTTTTGTAAGGGGAGAGTATGGCAGGCCTTCCAGACAACATAAGATAGGATATTAAATTTGGATGATGATTCTGTCTCTCATCAAGTCTTTGTATTATAACTACCATTTTTCAGGAAGGTTGCTAACTCTTTCTATAAAGGTTTTTAGGTCTGAATAATTATTGCTGAAATACTTTACTACTAAAGTAATATATTAACCAAAACCTTTTTTCTGGTCACCATTAAAATTGCATGTCCAGAAAGTTTAAAATATGTGACTTTAAAATGAATATAGTATTGTGGTTTTATAGTGCTATACCTTCTGTTCAAATTAAGAAACCAGAAAGGATTTAAATTTCACAATGGTATAAAACTGTCATTTTTGTAGTAATTGTTAAAGTCATATGGTGGAGGGGAGAGAGATACTTAATTAAATATTTAACTGCAGTTCTGTGCCTCATTAAAAAGGAAAACTGGAAAAATATATTGGCAATAATTAAATTCCTGGTAAAACTGGGTAATAAAATGGCTCCCATTCTGAAAATAAAATTAATCTATGTTGATGTCAGATGATCCAATCTACACAGCTATGACATTAACATGGACAGAATATAGCCGCACGGACACATAATTTGTAATACTCTTAACATATGAAAAATAAATTGTATTGCAATTTTGCTGCTTATTACAATGAGACAGCAATGTTTAGGTGTGCTAAGTACCACCCTCTAGAAACAGCTGTATGTGTGTGTTTAGAGAGAGACCACACACACAAGTACAGATTTCCTGGGGTTTTTTCTCGTTCATTCTGAGATGTTTTTTAGACTAATGGTAAACAGCATGTATGCGAACTTATTTGCAAATATTCTTATGTTTGAAGACATTTTATATAAGAAAAGGCAATATTGTTGATGATTACGTACATTGGATCTGAGTTACTTCACAGGAAGGCATTTTGCTGTCAGCTTCCTGTCAACTGAAATGAGCTGGAATTGTACAGATGAATTATAAACCCCAGCAGTATTATTGCTGAATGTGTTTCAAGAAATGACCTCAGTATTTATTTCATATGTTCTGCTTTTTCATAGTAATCTGACCATATTTTGAAAAACAAATTGAACAGTCAGGCCAAATTGCTTACAAAAAATAGGGAATGATGAGACTAAAGATGTAAGAAGCAATTATTCTCAAAAAATTCTACTTAATACAATGCATTAGCTTCTATGAAGCATGAATAGTATATGGCTTAAGAACTAGATCAGTGATGGCTAACCTTTTTGCCATCGCGTGCCAAAAGTGGGGGGAGCGCGGTGGGGTCACACGCACATGTGCCCACATCCATAATTCTATGTGCCCTGTCCCCCCACCGTGCTCTCCCCACTTTTGGCACATGATGGCATGGTGGGCCCAGTCGGCCCGTTTTTTGCTGTCCCCAGGCTCCAGAGCCTTTCTAGGAGCCTGGGGAGGGGAAAAACAGCCTTCCCCACCCCACCTAGAGGCCCTCTGGAGGCCGGAAACAGTGTGTTTTCTGACTTCTGGTGGGCTCAGAAGGCCCAAAAATCAGCTGGCTGGCACATGCATGCGTGCTGGAGCTGAGCTCGTGTGCCCACCGATATGGCTCCACGTGCCACCTGTGGCACCCGTGCCATAGGTTCGCCATCACGGAACTAGATGGATAATAGTCATTTTTCACTCCAAATTATTTACAAAACTTTAATTGTACAACATCCTAATCTTTTCTAACTATTTGCTCACACACATGTTCAGAAATACAACTCTTCCCAAATAGGAAATTTTACTCTGAATTTTATTTTCAGTAGCTACAGAATATGTATTTCAATTACTGTTGTGCCTCTGTCTAAGAGCATGGAATCAGGAATATTAAGATGTTAGAAAGGAGGCAAATTAAATATAAGTAGTCCACCAGTTACAACCATTTGTTTAGTGACTGCTCAAAATTACAGTGACACTGAAAAAAGGGACGTATGACCATTTTTCACACAACCGTTGCAGCATCCCATCATCATGAGAGTTATAGCATCCCCATGGTCATGAGATCAAAGTTTGGATGCTTGACAACTGGCATGTATTTATGACGGATGCAGTGTTCTGGGGTCATGAGATCACCTTTTGTGACCTGACAGGCAAAATCAATGGGGAAGCCAGATTTACTTAACAGCCATGTTACTAATTTAACTGCAGTGATTCACTTAACCGCTGTAGCAAGAAACATAAAACGGGGCAAAACTAAGCATTGTCTTGCTTAGCAATGTAAATTTTGGGCTCAATTGTGGTCGTAAGTTGAGGACTACCTGTACAATTTAGCTACAGTCACTCAAAACTAATGAGATACTGAATTATATTGGTCAGTCTTATTCAATATTATCTACTATAGCTGTGCAGCACTTCATTCAATAAGAAAAGAAAATATTCAGAGTATAGTTGAATTCCACAGCTACAGCACAATTTAATTTGATTTAATTTAATTTAAAACTTATATACCGCCCTTCTCCCTGAGGACTCAGGGCGGTGTACAGCCAAAATTAAAAGACACAGAATATAAACATTAAAAACAATTAATATATATATATAAATTTGGCCCCAATTTAAAAGTGACAAACCAGTTAAAAAGACATTTAAAAATATTTTAAGCCAGCCCGGCTTGCTGGAAAAAAGCACCGAGGTCTTGGATTCTTCTTATCTCCAGGGGCAGCTGATTCCAGAGGGTAGGTGCCCTCACAGAGAAGACTCTCCCCCTGGGGGTCACCAGCCTACATTGTTTGGCTGGTGGCACCCTGAGGAGGCCCTCTCTGTGGGAGCGCACAGGTTGATGGGAGGACGTCGGTAGCAGCAGGCGGTCTTGGAGATAACTAGGCCCTATGCCATGGAACGCTTTAAAGGTGATAACCAAAACCTTGAAGCGCACCCGGAAGACCACCGGAAGGCAGTGCAGCTCGCGCAGGAACGGTGTTATATGGGAGCACCATGCTGCTCCCGTCACTACCCGTGCGGCTGTGTTCTGGACCAGTTGGAGCCTCCGAGTGCTCTTCAAGGGGAGCCCCATGTAGAGAGCATTATAGTAGTCTAGGCGAGAGGTGACAATCCCAAGAAAAGATTTTTACAGGAGTTGCATGCATCCATACATGCTCCAAAGAACCTTTTTCTTTTTGAGTCTGAAGTATTGTGCACACTAGCTCTGCAGGTTTTGGACAAAAGTTTTTACTTACTAGGAAATTAACTTTGAGCATTTCTATGCAAAGCATGTAGTCAATTACCGAGCTTGATTTTCCCCTCTTGCAAGTTAGTTGATTCCCACTTGATGCTTAGATAAAAACCTCTGATCTTTAATGTTACCATTACTGGAGTAATGCCATAGGATGTCCCTCAGATTTATTCTTCAGCTTTTAAAATGGTAAAACCCATTTGGTCAAGGTGACCTTCAAGATAAAGAGTGAACACAAGTCTTATAAATCTCCTTTTTGTAGCCATTCCAATGTAGAGCAAAGATGTTTTCCAAGATGCAGACTCTTGTCTTCAGTCATAGGAAGACATGATGAGCCATAGACTTAAAGGCTGAAAAGAATTTCATATTTCATCCTTAAAATTTAACCCTCACAATATTTGTGCATATGTGAAAATAATAATATAGTTTTTACAATTTACAAAGTAAAAAGTAAAAATTACAAAGTAATTTTACTGTAAGTAATCTCTGGGAACAGTTACCAACGATTTCCTCTCCCCCCCCCCCCATACCATCACCACCTTTCTTTCTGCTTTAAGCCCTGATGAATGTATATAAAAAATAAAATCTAGAAGGGAAATTTTTTCTCCACTATAAAAGGTAGAATTCTTCATATGGAACTTGACTCCTGTGGATATTTTATCTGGAAACAACATGGGAGAGGTTTATTGTATACTTTTTGACTTCTCAGTCTAGCTCTAAAATTTCATACTCGTCCTGTATTAAAGAATTAAAAGGTCTGATCCTCTTTAACTATTAAGATCAACTAAAATCATCACATAATGTAAAGATCTAGCTCTCTGGAGAAGTCTATAATGCTGGGGACAAGTGGAAGCAAAATGTAGTAGATTGCTAGAAGCAAAGTGAATGGATTCAATTACAGCAGTGATGGATGCACTATTGGAAACCCTGAAGGACAAAAATGGGCAATAGTACTGTAGAAAATCTATCCATGTGGTCACTAAGAGTTAATACTGACCTGATGGCACATAATCAGTCAATCAAGATTAGGTGCTAACATCCCCAAAAAATTATCAGGAGCAAGCTTCTGCTTTTTGGTTTTGCTAGCATATACTCTCTTCCAGTATAAGGGAGCTGCCATATCATGTTTCTTGAGAATTAATAAAACCAGAAAAGTCTCTCTGGATATCCATATATCCAGAAGGGGAGTTCCCATTATCCACAGCAAATCTTTTTATTTTCTGTGTTCTTTGTAAGCCTGGAATCCCTGTATGTGCAGAAAAGCAATACTAATCCAGCTTTCCATTTTTAAAAAAACCTGCTTTGTGTGTGTGTGTGTGTGTTTCCTGGTGGAACATGTTATTAAATTTCAATAGCATATCTTTATAGAAAACAAAATAACCTGACCATGTTTTTTCAATATGCCTACAGTAGTTTAGAAAAACATAATAGCCCCAACCAATCTGTTTCTTTTTCAGTCTCAGCACAATCATGTGCATGCAGGTTTTCTATAAATGATCTCATACCACATGGCTGGAGGCTGCACATTGAGTAAAGGTACCACATTGCACAATTAAATACTGTAGCTCTCTATGCCTGAAATGTTCCATGTCTGTAAGCCCAAGCAAAATGGTGAACTCTCCTTTGAGCCAAATTGGAACTCAAACTACATGTCGTGTAATTTTCTTGGCAATATGGAATTGTATTCCATTACCTTCCACGGTGTTTGTTTGTTTTTAATCTTTCTAGTCTCGGCTATAGCCCTGGACTTCCCTGCTAGTTTCCCATCCAGGAAGAAATCATATCTCTTGGACAACTCAAGCAACTGCTTGAAAGGTTATCTCTGACTGTTTGAAGATATGGATATATACAAAGCCATTTCACTTCTCTAGCACTCCCACGGAAAAGAGAGTAGCTTGCAAAGCAGCTGTGTGAGCCTTCCAGAGTAGGTGGTTGCATTAATGGCTCAAAAAGGGGTATTTTGTTCATGATAATATGCTTTCTTATGCACCTCTTTTAAACACCTCTAATATTGATATCCAGTTAAGTAAAGACTGTATGACTCAATGTACAGGTTTTTTTATTTACTTAATTGGAAATGTTTATACTGGCAAAACTCTTTATGGCTGTTTACTCTTAAAATGCAATGAAAAAGATCCAGAAAATACAGTATATGATTCTTAATGTTTTGCTGATAATCTGCTCTTAATATCATATACCAGCCATCATTCCTTTAGGTCCGTGATGGCGAACTTACGGCACGCGTGCCAGAAGTGGCATGCAGAGCCATTTTTCCAGGCATGCCAGCCATCACCCATTGATCTTCTGGGCTCCGGCACACACCTGCATGTCGGTCAGCTGGTCTTTGCACGCCCATGCACATCAGAAACCGGAAGACCAAGTACCGTATTTTCCGGCGTATAAGACGACTGGGAGTATAAGACGACCCCCAACATTTCCTGTTAAAATATAGGGTTTGGGCTATACTTGCCGTATAAGACTACCCCTCTTCCAACTCACACCAAATAAAAATTTAAAAACATCAACTGGCTCACCCACAATGTAAAAGCAGCTGTGCTAGACCCAAATTGGCCCCTGCAACAAGCAGGAACCTCACACAGCCACAAAAAGCCCAAAACAACAACTTTCACACTTTACACACACAAAATTCCACATAATCATGTGAGATTTTGTGTGTTTGTGTAGTTAGAGTGAAACACTACAGAAACACACTAAATCTCAGAATGCTGCACAAATATTATTTTATTTTATTTTTATTTTTATATGAAAACTAAATTTAAAACTTCCTAAAGCTCCCAAAGGGGAAAAAAACTTACCCAATAGAACAGGGGTCTCCAAGCTTGGCAACTTTAAGACTTGTAGACTTCAACTCCCAGAATTCCTCAGCCAGCTTTGCTTTGCTGGCTGAGGAATTCTGGGAGTTGAAGTCCACAACTCCCTGCCTGCTTGGTTGCTCAGCTGGGATCGCCAGAGCTATTTCTAAGGGAAAAACTTTTTTCCTTTTACTCTGACAATCCAAGCCGAGTCACCTGATTAGCAGGCAACTCAGCTGGGATCGCCAGAGCCATTTAAGGCTTGTCAGAGCCTTTCAGGCTGGTCCGCCTGGTTACAGGAGAAGGACACCCAGCGTATAAGACGACCCCGGACTTTTGAGAAGATTTTCATGTGTTAAAAAGTCGTCTTATACGCCAGAAAATACGGTACCAAAAGCTCAGCTCAACTGCTCTTCCAGTTTCTGGCACTCCCCCGCATACCCGCTGGGGAACTGCTTTTCCGGTTTCTGGCACTCCCCTGCATACGCACGCTTCCGTTTCAGCACTTGGTGCCGAAAAGGCTCGCCAACACTGCTTTAGGTGCAGTTGAGAGAAAGAATAGCCATAACATTTTCTGTTTTAAAAGTCTAGTTCCTTTTAATTTTAGTTTTAGTTCCTCAGATTGAATAATTTGTTGAGTTCCTCCTATTGCAACGCAAGTAGTACAAAGATTGTGCATAATTGTTCTAAAATATCATAAAATAATTAAATACTTTATTATGACATGTATTCCCTTTCCTCAAAGTATACTTTGAAACTCTGAAATAATTTATGGTTTTTATGAGCAAAGGTTCATAACCCAATGTCCACTTAAACTATTGTTACAAGTCCTTTTGTGTACATTTTTGGCAATATTGCAAGGCCTGAGAACAACTGAATATTGTCTTTTATAATAATAGGCACATCTATTCAGAAAGTCTTTCTAGAATCCAACAGGATACACATACAAATAGCAGAGCCTGGGAAAATACTACAGTAACTTTAGTTACTAAAGCAACTTAACTTTTCTCATTGTTATTTTATATTTCTGATATTTCCATTCAGAATTACTTGATTTTAACAATCATAGGATAGAAAGAAACATGAGACAATGGAATGACCAATATATTATCTTTATCTCCACATTATTAATGAATCCCTCACATATAACCACCTTTCCAATTTTCCTTCTCTAACAATGCAAATGCACAGATATATGTCTTGATGTGTCTATCATAGTGAAAGTGTCTATTGGTGTCTACAAATACTACAAAGAGGTGTTTCAGAATATCCAAGAGCATACAAATAATATGGTTCAGATGGCTTGAACAGAATCATTCAGGACATTAAAGAACCTTTTAATGAGCCATAGACCTCTGCATGGACCATCTCTATATACTTTAAAGTATGTGGCAACATACTTTAAACTGTTGGCATCAATTATTTAAAATATAATATGAACTATTTTAGAAAACAACAAACTTTCTGACCTTAAGCAGACTCATTATCCACTCCTCCAAAATTAATTTTGTTACTCCTAAAATGTAAGGCATTGGATGAACAGAAAATCTCTTCAGTCTAAGCTAGGATGAAATCACTTTTCTTTCTACAGACTGGTGGGAAACAGCCCTCATCCACTTTATGTGAGCAAAATTTTTTGGAAATGGCAGACATGTTCCACTGGAAAATTTAATAAGTATTAATACTTTTGGTATATTCAATGACAAAAATGCATTGGGGATTATTTGTTATGAATTTCAGCATATACAGCATTGTTACTCCAAAAAGAGAGCAATTCTTAAATATAGTTTATAGTGTTATTTAGGAAAAAGTTTTTTTTTTTATAATCTTGGTATATATAGTTAACAGACATGGCAATATGGAATGGAAACACCAACTTTTAAAATCTGTTTACACTAATATGAGTCATTATTCTTCTGAACTTGAGCCTTTGGGTCCTTGATACAGCAAAAAGGCAATGACTTTTATCCAAAAATATTTCTCGGCATCAGGCACATATTTCCCTCTACAATACACAGATTTCTAAAAGCCCACTGCCAGTACACTTGATCATGATGATCTGGGGACAAATAAGCAGTTCATGTAAAGAAACATAGATCATTTCCAGCAGTGGAAAACATTTAGAAAAATTGAATTTCAGAGCATCTCATTGTCCTTATGTGAAATCTGTATACAGGCCTGAAAGCTAAAATATTGAAATATCAGACTGAGCTATGCTGATGAAACTATTCTAATAGTCAAAAATATAAAAGAATTTGCAAGTACTAATAATAAAAATCAAGAAGCTGTATTCTGCAAAACCTGGGTGAAGCAGCCATTACTCCCACCCCCACCCCCAAGTACAACAAGAAGTATGATTCTTTCAGGTCTTCTCTACAAGCTCCTTTTTTGTGCTGTAACTTTGAAGTCCAATTTCTTCGCCTATTTTTCCTCTAGGCTCTTGCACAGCACCTTTCCTTTTAAAGTCTGTTTCCAAAGAGAAATTGGTTTGCTATTTCTCCCTAGTGCTCTTCTAAAAGCCAGCTGGCACAGAATACTAAATGGAAAATGCACAAAGGCACAACTTCCACAAGCATTTGGAATTGTTCTAGGAACTCCTGAAGCTGTTCTTCAGAGCTTTTTACCGGGAGATCTTGAAGGGTAGGTTGGGCTGCTACTAGACGGCTATTACTTCTCTGCTAAGAGATCCTCAAAGAGCCTGAAAATATATAATGCCTGTTCAAATAATTATTTGATTGCATTAGCATTCTTATGTGGTTCAACCTACTTTTGCCTGTCACACAATAGTGATACTCCTTAGTAATTCTACTGGATCATAGTGGAACAATGGCAAGAAGAGTACATAAAGGCATAGTAAAACCACAAACTACTATAAACATTCAGAAGAGCCTATGGTACCAGACCCTTGATGTTTTCTACCAAAAATTCTCTCCCCCCCCCTTTTAAAAAAAATTGCTAAACATGCAACTGCTAGCATAAAACCTTTTTAAAAAGTAAGCTCAAAATTTCCATAATTCAAGATACAGTTTAGAATACACTTTCAAATGGAAAATCTATTTATGTAATGTAAAACTAGAAATAGCAGTTGAAAGATGTTTTAGTTAGAAAGAAGCTAGCAGAAATGCTAAGCAATCGCAATAGCATTAGGCTTATATACTGCTTCACCATGCTTTACAGCCCTCTCTAAACAGTTTACAGAGTCAGCATATTTCCCCCAACAATCTGGGTCCTCATTTTACTGACCTCGGAAGGATGGAAGGCTGAGTCAACCTTAATAACAATAAGGCAAGTGCCCATTATAAATTAACAAATACAGATTTAAAGAACTGCTCTCCT
Source organism: Ptyas mucosa (assembly GCA_012654045.1). Lineage (NCBI taxonomy): Eukaryota > Metazoa > Chordata > Lepidosauria > Squamata > Colubridae > Ptyas > Ptyas mucosa. The sequence continues at coordinate 13,028,655 of WNWU01000002.1, read as the reverse complement.
TATCAATTAAGGTTTTCCAGGGGGCTTCTTATATAATATACCGTATATACTCGAATATAAGCCGAGTTTTTCAGCACGTTTTTCAGGCTGAAAAAGCCCCCCTTGGCTTATATTCGAGTCACGAAAAAATGCCTTTTTAAAAGAAAACAAATGAGTAGACCCCTGTCTGCAAAAATAGAAAAAACAGCCCTTTCAGCTTCAGTATAGGTTAATTACCATAAGTTGTTTTGAACAGCCTCCTCGACTCTCAGCTGATTTGCAAAGAGGTGCAGATTTTTCCCCCCCCAAGCCATGCTGAAACGTGAAACTGAAAGTAAAGCAGGGTCTTTGCTGCAACGTGACAAAATGAGGCAGAGAGAGATTTCTTTTTCTTTTTCCTCACCAAAAAAGGTAGGTGGAAAACTGCAAACAATGGGAAATTTAGGGCAAAAGAGGAGGTTCAAGATTTTAAAACACAAAAGAAAAAAAAGCTCTATTTAACTAGGGAATTGTAATAATTGAGATATTATTAATTGTATATTGTGTTGAAAGCAGAAATGGTTAAGTTGTGGTTTGGAAGAATATATGGGGGAAATTATTTGGTTTATTATTATTGGTAAATATAATTACCGGTAATTGATTTGTAAGAAATTGGATTGCATGGAAATAATTGGAATATTCATGTTCATATTGATTAATATACAAAAAAGATAGTTATATAACTAATTGATTTATATTAAAATGTTGAATTTGTATTAAATAACTGTATTACATAATTACATAATTAACCAATGTGAGGATGGATATAAAAATAGATGACAATGGGAAGGGGTATAATATAGAAGGGAAAAATTGAAATTGGTTAAGATTAGAGATGAGGATGAAGGGTAATATTGGTTTTTTTAAAAAATAGATGAGGAATAAATATGGCAAAAAGGAAATATAGAAATTGTAAATTTAAGTGAAATGACTAAACACTGTTTAAATTTGTGAACCGGGCAAATACTCTGTTCAAAGAAAATACATTGTATGTTTGTATGTGTGTTTCTAATTATTGCTATTTATTCATATTTGTTCTCTTTTATTCTTTAAAGTTTAACAATTCATTCTTTATCTTGATAGCTTTATATTTGTTTGGGGTTGGTTTTCTTCCCTTTCATCTTTTTTATTGTACAGCAATCTTTCTCCTCAAACCTACCACCTCTCTCTTTGAGAAAGGGGGCAGAATGAGAGAGAGTGTGGGGGAGAGAGAGAGAGAGAAAGAGGGGGAGAGAGAAAGAATGAGAAAGAGTGGGGGAGAGAGAAATGGTGATAAGATAGGGCAAAAACGTAAAATGTGAGGACAGTCGTAAGTTCAAGGACTGGTCACAAGTGCGAGGACCAGTCAAAAATTACTTTTTCAGCCCTCTGAGTAGTCCATATGCACAAAAGGACTACCCAGAGGGCTGAAAAAAGTGATTTCTGACAGGTCCTCGCACTTTTGACCAGTCTTTTTTTATTTTGAAATTTACTAGTAGCCGCTGCATTTCCCACCCCCGGCTTATACTCGAGTCACTAAGTTTTCCCAGTTTTTTGTGGTAAAATTGGGGGCCTCAGCTTATATTTGGGTCGGCTTATACTCAAGTATATATGGTAAATTTAACATTAAAATACTAAACTATAGATTTTATAGTTAAAGGATTGGTGTTTAACAGATTTAATAAGATCGATTTCAAATGCAATACATTATTCCAAAATTAGCAAAACTTTTCACAGATGACTAGAAACTACTGCATAAATGTCTAGAATATATTACGATGTAATTAAAATATTACTAAAGATAATCAGGAAAACTATAGATGTTTAGATTAATGATGGTGCTAAGGAGAAGGTAATATTTCCCCATTTTTAAAATAAAACCTATGACACTATTTTTAATAATATTTTAATTACAACTAAGAAATTTGATTTTGATTGGAAAAATAGCTATAGATGTTTTCAGAGGTTTTAAAATTATTTATTAATAGACAGGTGTATCCATTATATTATTACAATAGACCATGCAACCCCACCCCCAATGTTCTATGCAATTTGGTACTTACTATATGTTTGTAAAAAAAATTATGTATTCCACACTCCAAACCAGCCCTTAAGATAATTATAAGAATTTGGTAACTTAAGTCAAAAGAAACCTGCAGTGTGAAGAATGTGTAATGAAATTAACTGTTTAATTGCTTTCCTTAAAATTTTGGCCCATATTCACTCCACTGTTTTATATTTTAAAATATATTAAAGGCTTCACACATAGCTTGTCTTCCGGTTAAATGTGTAGTCTCTCCTACCCAAATCAGTTTAAAAGACTGGAGTATGTTATGCATATTTGTTGTGTAATATCAGGTTTGTTGTTCATTCTACCTTCATTTACATATAGGCTGTCCTTGACTTACAACCATTTATTCAGAGACTGTTCAAAGTTGCAATGATGCTAAATGGATTTATTGACAGGTTCCTGAAGTAATGGCCATTGCAGCACTCTTGTGTCACATGATTGTGATCTGGGCAGTTGGCAACCCATTCACGTTTATTATTGGTTGCCAAGTGTCCCATGATCATGTGACCACCATTTTCAAACTTCTCTGCCGGCTTCCAGAGAAAATCAATGGGGAAGCTGGCAAGGAAAGTTGCATGCTGTTGTTGCCTATTGAGGGCGTGGCTGAAAAACGATTTTGGCACTGGGAATTTTTAGCTTTCCTCGTGGATTTCAGCATGGAGCTTTTTCAGCCAGACCCAAGATGAGAAGGAGTCTTCTTGACCCTGCGGTGGCTGAAAATACTCCATTCCAAAATTCTGATTAGATTTCAGCACAGAATTTTTTCAGCCAGTCCCCACAATCAAGAGGCTTTCCTCTCCATTCTGGAGCTGGCTGAAATTGTTCTGTGCTGAAATCCAATCAGAATTTTTAGCTATGGAAAATTTTCAGCCCCAGAATAGAGAGGTTTCAGAAACATTTTAGCTCTGGGACTGAAAATCCAAGCAGTTCTCAGGCTCTTAGGTATCCTCCTCAACTCTCCCACACATTCTCAAGCACCTCCTTATTTCCTTCCCCATCTGGCAGGGTCTGAGACTTGCAACTTCCTAATGGTTTCCCCATTGACTTGATTATGGGAAGCAGCAGGAAGTTACTTCACCTAATGACCAGAGCATTCACTTAATAACAGCAACTCAGACAGTCTGGATTGCAAAGCAGTCATTTTACGACCAAATAAATTAGCAACGACAATTATGCTCCCAATTGCTGTCATAAGTCAAGGACTACCTGTACATAGTGTACAGTGTACAATTACAGTATAACTTCAGATTTTTGCAATCCAGATCTGATAGATCTAGCTCATCAACCCCTAGACTGCAGTACATGCTGTGACAAGAGTTTACACAATTTGAATGGTAGACTAATTGGGAAAACATATCTAAGGCTTTAGTATTTGTACTATTAAGATGAAATATATTATCTAGATCCAAATGTCACTTATTTGTAACACTAATCCGTCATGCCTCTTGGTGGAGACCTCATTAATTTGTGCCTCATGGTTGCATGTTAAGAAGGTATATACAGTATTTTATCTTTTCTTCTATCCATTTTTTCATCCTGTACTTATTTAAGGTTCACAAATATAATATTTTGTCTGGAAAGGCAGGTAAAAATAAAAATATATAACCTCCACCAGTAGAGGGTGGCATATTAGCTGCTGATGGTGGCTTTTTGATCACAGAATAGGGAAATGTAACTAGTTGTCTAGGTCTAGATACAGTTGTCTGATTTGTTCTTCTAGTTAAAGTCACAATTAATTGCCAGCTTACAACTACAACTGGAATCTCAATTTCTGTCATTAAGCAATGCAGTCCTAAACCATCACTTAACAACAGCAATTCCAGCACTCCCCATTGCCATTGTTAAGTGAATTCCACTGGTTATTAGCCAAGGACCCATCCCAAGTTTGGACTTGGTCTCTCCCAGCCCTGAGGTTTGTTTGTTTTTTTAATTTTATTTATATGCCGCCCTTCTCCGGAGACTCAGGGCGGCTTACAATGCATTAAGCAATAGCCTTCATACTTTTGTATATTTTATACAAAGTCAGCTTATTGCCCCCACAATCTGGGTCCTCATTTCACCTACCTTAGGAAGGATGGAAGGCTGAGTCAACCTTGAGCCTGGTGAGATTCGAACTTACAGTAATTGCAGACAGCTGGATGTTAAATGCTGCCTTTTAGTAGGAGGCATTAGCCTGCTATGCCTCTCAGGCTCCACTTAGTGTCAGTTTTTCCAAGGTAAAGGAATGTCTCCCTTTCAGCGCCCCCAACTGCCTATTGCCTTCACCCCTCACCCATCCCCATTTTTCCTCTTTTGGCTTCCTTGCATCCTGTTTTTCAGAGTGGCAAGCAGTCTCCAAACCGCATGATTCCAAGCCAGCTTGCCGTGCTGCAGCTTGGGGTTCTTGGCACACTGTGTTCCTAGGGCTGAAAAGAAGTATCTGAGCTGCAACATACCATATTTTTCGGAGTATAAGACGCACCTCCCCACCTAAAAAAAGGTGAAAATTTGGGTGCATCTTATACACCAAACATAACCCCGCCCTCCCACCCTTTCAGAGCTTTTGAAGGCTGTAAATGCAGCTCCCAAATGGAGAGCCTCTCAAGCAGAATTTTTTTTTCTTATTTTCCTCCCTCCAAAATAAGGTGCGTCTTATACTCCGGAGCATCTTATACTCCAAAAAATACGGGTAGCATGAAGCTGCAGCTGCCTCTGAAAACCTCAGCAAGGCCAGCAGCGTGGTGCAAATCCTCTGTATCTGGGAAACCCCAACAGTGCTGCACAAAGCCATAGCTTCTTGGAAAGCTCCAGCCACTTCAGTAGTGCAATGCAAAGTCACAGTGCCCCAAGAAGCCCCAGCCATCCTGGAAATCTCAGTTGCCCCAGCCTAGTCCCACTACCCTCACCACCATCTATTCTCAATGCCCTGTGCTACACCACCACATCATCTTCTTGCTCCTGTTGCTGACGGGCCATGCCCACCCTGATTCTTCATGAGGCACCAACTGGTCACATGAAGTCATATTCCCCAGATCTTACAAGAAAACCACCATGCACAACTTTGGGAAGGAACCCTCATGTGACCAGCAGCTGTAAAAGTCAGCTTGGGCAGCAGGGACCAAAAGATCCTGGAGGGAGGAAATAAGTGAATTGAAGCCCCTCTGTGGCTGTAAGTGTAGATGGGTTGCCAAGTGATCAAATTTTGATTATATGACTATGGGAAGACTACAACAGTCAGAACTTCCATAAATCCCTTTATTCCACATCTCTGTAACTTCAAACAGGTGCTGAATGAATGGTTGTTAAGTCAAGAACTATTGTAGTATAGCCAGTGCTCTGGACTTATGGAAGAAGCTTACTCAAGAGCCTTAGGTTACACATTCGAAATTGGTATAACTATCTACTTTTCCATTTTTAGATGCTGAACCATCTATACAATTGTTTTTCACTGTTCCCTGCTTTTTTATATTATATTATAGGAGCTGGGAAGCATAATCCACATGGAGATTTACTTTTGACTGGCCTTAGAAACTGAAATTACAATAAATAACAACACTGCACCCTTTTCTCCATCTGAAGGCTTATTAATGTATTTATTTCCTTTGTCCTATGCCAAAGCTCACATAATCAATTAAAAAACAACCATTTAATATATGAACCAAAATACCTAGCTACAACAGTATTTAACTGCTTACAGAAAATGGGTGTTGGTCTTACCTGAGATGCCCTTTCTCTGTATTGGGGGGAACGGCAGTCAGGCACGGGTTAACTCTGTCTGTCAGCCATTAGGACCAAGTCTGCTAATCTTTTTAGTCCTGCCTCTTCCTGTGACTCTCCAGTTTATCAGTGAGAACCTTGATGCAGACTGATGTGTCCTCTGTAATGAAAAACAATTAGAAACCGCCCTCCCCGACACCCCAGGGATGACTACACCAGGGTGGGGCTAACTGCCATTCCCCTCTATACAGAGAAAGGGTGTCTCAGGTAAGACCAACGCCCATTCTCCTGCTCGGTGGGAATGGCAGTCAGGCATGGCACATACCAAAGCTTGACGTCCTATTGGGAGGGAGCAGTCGGACCCCGCAGACAATGTTCCACATGGACTCCTTGTAAAACTCTTCTGCCAAAGGCAACATCCACTGCCACATAGTAGTCCCAACGATAATGGTGAATAAACGGAGTTGGGGAGGACCAGGTAGCTGCCTTGCACACCTCCTCCAAGGGCGCTAAAGTGGACCAGGCTGCTGACATGGCCACACTCCTGGTAGAGTGGGCTGTGATGTTGTGAGGAATCGACAAGGACTGAACCTCATAGGCTGTGAAAATGGTTGCCCTGATCCAGAGCCCCAAGGCTGGGGCCGTCACTCTGGAACCCATGGAGGCCGGTTGGAAGGCCATGAAAAGGGCCTCAGTCTGTCAAAAGGAAGCTGTGCAAGAGAGGTAAATCTTGAGGGCCCTGCGGACATCCAACATACACCAAGCCCTCTCCAGGCAATGTCTTGGGGAGGGGCAGAAATTGGGAAGCACAAGTCTTGTGATCTGTGAAAAAGAGTGTTGACTTTCGGGAGGAAGGTTGGATCCAGCCTCAACACAACTGTCGTTATGGAAGATGCAGAGGTCTTGACAGATGGACAGAGCTGCCATCTCTGAAATACAGTGTGCCGAGGTGACGGTGACAAGAAAGGCCATCTTAAAAGAGAGAAATCGAAGGCCCATCTCTCGTAGTGGTTCAGAAAGGGCTGAGGTCAAAGCTGACAAGACCTTGTTGAGGTCCCAGGTTGGAAAACAATGGACTATGTGGGACGGAGGTTAGTAGCGCTCCTCAAAAAGTCACGGATCAGAAGATCCCTGGAAATCGAGTCCTGTTAGCCACATCACAAGGTAGAAGAAATGGCGGCCAACTACCGGTGGAGAGTGTTGGGAGCTAGACCACCATCCAAGCCATCCAAGTCCAATATCTGAACTATGGAGGTAGAAGTAGGAGCAAGGCCTTGTCGTCAGCACCAGGAGATGAAAGCCTGCCTAGTAGCGTCGTAGATGCATGTAGTGGAAGCTCTGCGTGAGGCTTGGATGGTTTTAATGACCTTGGAGGAAATGTTGGCCCCCATTAGGAGGCGCCGCTCAACCTCCAGGAGGTTAATTGATATCATTGGGGCTCCGGATGAAGTAACGCTCCTTGGACGAGAATGATCCTGTCATCGGAAATCCTCCAGGGCCTTGCCATGGACAGGGACACCAAATCGACAAACCAAGGCTGCTTGGGCCAATGGGGAGCGAGAAGAATCAGCTCTGCTTCCTCTTCCAACAGTTTCCTGATGACCCTGGCTATCAATGGTAGTGGAGGGAAGGCATAGAGAAAAAACCGAGCCGCCGCTCAAGCCGCAAGTCACTAGCCGTCCGGCTATTGCGCAGCTAAAAAAGGCACGGGATGGATTGTCACACCGATTGTGGCTGCTGAGCAAAGGGTCTAAATGCAGCTGCCTCTACCCATTGCCAATGGTCTGCAATGGGGAGGTCTCTATCAGTGCGTTGGAGAGAACTCGTGTGCACCGCCAGTTGGAGCTGCCAGCCGGCAGTCCGATGCCGCCACACGGCCCTCAGTGGAATAAGGCAAAGGCCTTTCACGCTGGGAGACAATGTCCACCGATGTCTAGGCAGAACAAATGCCAGTTGAATCCCAAAAACACAAAAAAACTGAAGGATAATATCTCTAGCTGAGAGGGAGAGACACATCTGTCCAAGCTAGACCGAGTCGATAAACTGGAGAGTCACAGGAAGAGGCAGGACTAAAATGATCAGCAGACTCAGTCCTAATGGTTGACAGACAGAGTTAACCCATGCCTGGCTGCCGTTCCCACCGAGCAGGAGAATAGAGTCAGCCAGAATTAGAACAAAAATAGAACAAAGAATTGTTGTTTGTATATATTGTTACTGCTAATTTAAACCATGCATTTAAAAGATAAATGCAAATTTCTTATGAGAAAAAGTAAATAAACTTCATATAGTTTTTTTTCCTGTTTTAGCATATGCGGGCATATAAATATTTATTTTTCCTCAATTAGTATATAAAGGTAAAGGTGATGCACTTGAATAAAAAGAAATGAAAAATTGGGAATATTAAAGTTACTGAGGCTGATGAACACTGAACTAAACTAACAAGAGGATGCTAGGCTACTTTATTAAAACTTCATTTACTTTATGTACACAACACTAACTGGAAATCTCATCAGTTTTAAGGTAAGTGAATTTGTGGCGAGTACTGTGAAGCTCTTCACTAAATGAATAAAAGTGCAAAAATTATATGCCTCATTATTTACAAAGTGCATTCCATTCTGAACATAAGCTTGCTAAAGCACATTCGTGATTCCATTTATAGGATCCTACAATTTGTCTTTCTAATTTGTTCCATTTAAAAGTCATGATAAATGTTATCCGTCTCTTCAATACTAAAAAAATGGGAGAATAACTTTTGCTTTAGGTTGTTATGTTGTGAATTCATTAATGGAAAATCTTGGTGAATTTTCCTCAGAAAGCTCAGAAATGTAAGCAATACAAAAGAAAGATAAGAAAAAGAGGCCTTTAATTTGCAGTTTTTGGGAAAATAAAAGTTATATATGTAGGATTTTGCCATATAATGTTGTTAATCAGCATTTCAAGAATAAGAATGAAATGATGAATATATATTTCCTAAGCAAAACACTCTCCCAAAGATTTCATACTTTGTTACTTTATTTTGCTTTAATTTGAAGAAGAAGAAACTAATTCAGTACTAATTCAGTACTCTAGGTCTTGTGCACTGTTACTCATTTCCTTAGAACAAATGAGCTTTGATGTTTTGAAATATAGGAGATTCACCTATGATTAGGATCTGTCCATGCTTAAATTTACTTCCAACCAGATAAACAGCATTTCAAAGGGAACGTTAGTCTACACCTTTTTAAGATTCATAACTTTTGCAGGATTCAATAATGTAACCCCACCATGTGCACTCTTGAAATGTATAATCCAGTTATCACTCAGTCTACTATATGGATACCTTCACCTCAACTAGGCATTGCAAAAGAAGAACAGTTATGGGGGATGATTCTTTTCAGCATCTTGTATAATATCACCCTTTATTCTCCTTCCAAAATCTCAAGCATTCCTCAGACTGTAAGAGGTCTGGTGTTTCCAAACATTGGAGAATCAGTTTTGATAAGGATCAAACCCATATGAAAAGTCCATCCATCCCCAATCTGCCCCCATCTAAATGTGCTGGGACTGCAATCCACAGAACTACACAATCCAGTAAATAGGAACTGATTTTCCAAGACTAGAGAGCTTTGGGTTAGGAAAATCTGCTTTGATCAATGGCAGACAGACATGATATGCACACAAATTCATGTTAATATTAAATTCTTCAAAATTAACTGAGTTAAAGATGAAACCAAAATATTATTTACTATAATTTTTAAATCAAATGTGAGTCATTTGATTTAATGAACAACTTTATTATTGCTGAACAAAAACATTATTTAATCATGGTCATAAAATATGGGTAGAATTAGACAAATGATTTCAAATACTGCAAGCAAAGAGAAAGAGGACTGAAAGTACTTTGAGTGTAATAATAAAGCCAATTAGTCCTACTACACTAAAGAAGTAGTTTGACTTTAACAATACAGACAGTAGTTTGTTCTCCAATCTCTATCAACCACATTCCATTTCAACTGGTGACTAAAACAATTGTTATCTTGTCACTTCCAATTACAGAGGAAGGACAACGCTTTCCAGTTTGAACGATTCTGCTGGCTTTGGAAATACATTTATCATCCAGTATCATCAAGTCTAACTCCAATCATTAAATCCACTGAGAGGCATTCACAAGAAAACTATATTTTCTCAGTCTGGAGCCACAAACAAAACAAATACTCTGTTATCTTCAGCATAGACTTTGAAAAATCAAGAGTGCATATTTGTATCCTATCTCATTATGTGATTCACTAAAATGGACAGTATTTTCCACACATATACTTTATATTAGCATAAGTTTACAAATGATTTTTTTCCTTCCTGCATCTAAATTCACCTCAATCCAATTTACATTTTTCTTACAATTCTGTTCTGATTTAAATAACCAAGCTCTACAGGCCTTTATGATATGTGCCAGCAAATTCCAATTTATGTGGCAGCCAACCAGCCAAATCAAGTGCTAATATCAAAGGTGCTGTCTGGGTGGATGCAATCAGCCAATTCACACATTAAAAAATTGTATTCTACTTGGTAATCTCCAGATGAACCATATGTAGTTTCCATAATTTCCAATCAGCATCAATTTGTGAACAGATACATCAAATTCACACGGGAAGATGTTAAGGAAAATAATCTAGCCTTCCTGGACTGTGCAGAACACATTAAGAAAGACAGAAGCCTTAACACTTCTGTCTTCCAACAAGAGCCTTGGATAGTACAGTGGTCTAAAGCACCCTGTTATTAACATCAGCTGCCTGCAATTATTGCAGGTTCGAATCTCACCAAGGCTCAAGGTTGACTCAGCCTTCCATCTTTTCTAAGGTAGGTAAACTGAGGACCCAGTTTGTGGGGGCAATAAGCTGACTTTGTATAAATATACAAAAGTATGAAGGCTATTGCTTAACGCATTGTAAGCCACCCTGAGTCTCCGGAGAAGGGCGGCATATAAATCAAATTAAAACAAAACAAAACAAAACACTGAAGTTTACAGAAAACCCATTCACAGAGATCAATATTTACATTTTTATTACCACCACCCACTGGAGCACAAAATGGAAGTCATCAGAACCTTACATCGCTGAGCTGAAGGTCTGCCTACTACCAAAGATGAGAAAGAAAAAGAACATAAACACATCAAGGAAGCCCTCAGAATGTGTGGCTATCCCAAGTGGGTCTTCATCAAATCTCAAAAAAGACCCTACAGGAGCTCTTCTGTAACAGACAATGTTGAGAACAATAAACAAAGCAACATTGTCATTCCGTACATTACAGGCATATCAGAAAAGCTCAGAGAATCTTCAGCCAACATAACATATATCAGGTGAAATGCTCCCGGTTCGGACCGGATCACCCGATCCGGTAGTGATGGAGGCGGGTGGTTCGGAGAACCGGTAGCAAAAATCCCTGCCACCCCCCATGCCCAGCTGAGCCGCACAATCATCAGAGACTTTTTTTAACTTTTAAAAACATTTTTTCTACAACTACAGCCGAAAAAATGCTTTTAAAAGTAAAAAGAAAAGCCTCTAATGACCTCATGGCTCAGCTGGGATTGTCAAAGACTTTTAAAAGAAAAAAAAACCCCTTTTTTTCTTTTAAATGCCTCTGACAATCCAAACTGAGTTGCCTGATCGTCAGAGGAATTTAAAAGAAAAAAAGTCTCTGCCAATCAGGCAACTCAGCTGGGATCGTCAGAGCCTTTTGAAAGCATTTTTTTACAACCTCTTCACCGAAGAGGTAGTAGAAAAAATGGTTTTAAAAGTTTTTTAAAAATGGCCACGTCCACCCAGTCACATTACCCCCCCCCACCAAGCCACGCCTACAGAACTGGTAGTAACAAATTTTAGATTTCACCACTGACATACATGCACACTTCAAACCCAAGAATACACTAAGGCAGAAGCTTGTCCACCCCAAGGATAAAACACCCAGATAGAAACTGAGCAACGTTATATATGCAGTACAATGCAGTGAGCCATGTGCAGATCTGTACATTGGGGAAATGAAACAACCACTTCATAAACATGGCACAACATAGAGAACAAACACCTCAGGACTAGATTCAGCAGTCCATCTGCATTTAAAAGATACAGGCCACTCTTTTGAAGACAACAAAGTACATGTTTTGGACAGAGAGGATCTCTGGTTCGAAAGAGGGGTCAAAGAGGCCATTTATGTCAAAACTGAACAGCCCTCTCTCAACAGAGGGGGTGGGAGATGACATCATCTATTTCCAACCTACAACACAATCCTTTCAACAGTTCCAAGAAGGCTCCACACCAGTTTGCACCACTCAGGTGACTGATGACACAGATAAACCTCCAGGTGACCTTAATTACCTGCTAAAAGAATGCAAATGACCAGCTGCCTACAAGGAGTATCAATCCTTCCATTCCCCACAAAAGCTTCTTGGATGAGAAGTGAAACGTCTTCAAAGAAAAACCAGAAAGTCTAGTTGAAAAAAAGCACCTTTGGGACAACCTGGATGACTGAGAATCTCCATAGACACTGAAAAAGTAATGTTACTATTGGTCATTGCATTTGCATCCATTGCAACATCCCTGAAGCCGTATGATTAATATTTGAGCACTTTGCAACGGAGGGTATCTGCAGTATCCCCATGGTTATATGATTGTCATTTGAACATTTCACAATCAGCTTCTAACAAGCAAAGTCAATGGAGAAGCCAGTAGTAAAATTGCAAGTTTTGATCACAATGCCTCATTTAGCAACCTGAGATGACTCACAATGACTGAATAGAAAGTGATGTTGTAAGTCCATCACAGTCACATGATGTTTCACTTAGCAATCATGTTGCTTAGCAACAGAGTTCCTGGTCCTAATTGTGATCGCTATGTACAGTCTACCTATAGGCAGAAACAAAAACAGTTTCATTTTTGATAAAAAAAATTATCCTCACAACAGACCACAGATTACTCACTATCTTTCTATCAGGATTTATTTGATTTTTATCCCACCTTCATTACTTTGTAAATAATTCAAAGCAGGAGACATGCACAATACTCCTTTCTCTTCTAATTTCCCTATACAAGAACAACCCTGTAACTGAGTTGCACTGAGAGAGTGTGACTAGCTCAAAGCACATCCACATATTTTAAAATTTCTCCATCTCTAGAAACATTCTATCAAGGTACACAAATTCATCAACCTTTTCTTGTTTCCACAATTTATGAAAAAACAGCTTTATAATCATTCATTTTTAATCAAACAAAACTATTATGATTACATTAATTTTCAGATTCAAAATTGTACCATACAAGGAATCTAACATTCACTGCAAAGTATTTGGGTTCTCAGCCAACCACACAGTATTATCTGCATACATAATAAATATACCTTCACATCCTCAACTAATGTGTCTCTAATGTCACTGAAAGCATTCCTTTTCAATGATGCAGAAATATATTAAACAATCAAGGGAACATCTTTATCTTTCTCCCTGCTCAACACAGAATCATTTTTAAATCATTCTATTCTAATTCATGCTTCTATAATAAATCATGTTTCTCACATTTAGCAACGAATTTTCAACTGCATATTTGTGCAAAGCCTTCCATAATTTAAATGTATTAACTTTTGCACTTGTGTTTTCTCTAAATCCACAAATGTCCAATAAAAATTCCTCCATATGAATATTTCTGTTACTTGATAACAGACAAAAATCTGGTCTGCAAACCCCATGCCTGACATGAAGCCACAGTACAAGTCCAAAAGTTTGTTGTTGTCAACCTTTGGTCAGAATTCTGCTGAACATCTTACCAGGCAATCTTAAAATATTGTTTTTTGTAGCCTCTCTTACTAGCTTTTTCTTTACATAGGAAAACAATAATAGCAATCTTCCAAACATCAAGCACAAATGCATCTTAACACAACATTAAATACTCATTTCACAGCACAACCAGTGATGGGATTCTGCCGGTTCTAGGTGGTTCGGCCAAACCGTTTGTTAAATTGTTGGCTCGCCCCGCCCCTCACCCCTCGCCCCGCCCCTCCGCACCACTATTTATTGCCAATAAATAGTGGTGGGCGGGGCGGGGAGAGGGGTGGGCGAGCCAGCAATTTAACAAATGGTTCGGTGTTTTTTTGTAATTTATTGGCCTCGCAGCACACCGAACCGTTTGTTAAATTGCTGGCTCGCCCCGCCCCGCCTCCCACCCGCGTGGTGCCAGCCTACCCTATCCCACCCAGTCGCTGGGGGAGACGCGTGACTTTTCTGTGCCCGGAACACTGGCTGCCCAGACTGTAGCTGACGCTCCGCATCGTAATGGGTTCCAGGAGGAGGAGGGGCGCCGTCTGCTCCATTGCGAAGTTCAGTAAGAGCAGCCAGAGCTGGCTACAGGTGCACGCACAGTGGGGCACAGATTTAAGGTGCCACCTCCAAGCCGAGGGGCGACCCGATGGTGCGATAGGTGCACTGCCGCTGCCACCCAAATGGGAGAGGAGAAAGAGATGGAGAGAAAGAGAGATGAAGGAGAGAAAGGTGGGGGAAAGAGAGATGGGGAGAAAGAGATGGGGAGAAAGGGGGGGAGAGAGATGGAGAGGAAGAGAGATGAAGGAGAGAAGGGGGAGAAAGAGAGATGGAGAGAAAGAGAGATGAAGGAGAGAAAGGGGGAGAAAGAGAAGGAGAGAAAGAGAGATGGAGAGAAAGGGGGAGAAAGAAATGGAGAGAAAGATGAAGGAGAGAAAGAGGGGGGAGAGAAAGATGGAGAGAAAGCGATGAAGGAGAGAAAGAGATGAAGGAGAGAGGGGGGAGAAAGAGAAATTGAGAGAAAGAGAGATGAAGGAGAGAAAGGGGGGAGAAAGAGATGAGAGAGATGAAAGAAACACACACAGATACCTGTTTAAAAGAAAATACTGGGAGCCACAAAACCTGGTGGGAGTATATGATATGGAGTTGGCAATGCCCACCCAGGTTTAAGGTTGTGTTGAAGTGTTTATATGTGTTTAAGGTTGAGTGTTTAAAGTTGCAGACCCCTGACCTACTCCATCCGATCGCTTCACCCTGCAGTCAGTCCTGTAGGCCTGTGCCCGCCTCCCACCTGGGCAGCAGCAGCCTACCTATCCCTGTTGTATCACCTTGCCCTGCAGCCAGCCCGAACGCCCGCCTCGGACTGCCTCCGACCACTCCAGCAGGTCATTTTTATTTAATTAATTTAATTAAGAATGCTGCAATGGGCATAAATGATGACCGGTCAAAACTGTGTGGACCTGTCAGAAATCACTTTTTTCAGCCCTCTGGGTAGTCCCTATGTGCATATGGACTACTCAGAGGGCTGAAAAAGTTATTTTTGACAGGTCCTCACACTTTTGACCAATCCTTGCACTTATGACTGTCTTCATATTTTACGTTTCCGCCCTATCTTCTCACCGTGATGAAGAGAACTAGTTGTGAAACAACTGACACGGTTGTTAAGAATACTGCAACGGGCAGAAATGTGAGGATGGTCATAAGTGTGAGGACCAGTCAAAAGTGCGAGGACCGGTCAGAAATGACTTTTTTCAGCCCTCTGAGTAATCCCTATGCACATAGCCACGCCTACCCAGTCACATGACCACCAAGCCACACTCCCAACTAAGCCACGCCCACAGAACCGGTTGTTAAAAAAATTGAATCCCACCACTGAGCACAACCATTCATACTCATATCTAAAATTTTACCCCCATCTGCACCCTTACCACTGCAATATTCTCCTAGCATTTATGAATTCTTTGCATCCATTTTTTTCTTGTACACTAATATTTAGTGGTTTTCAATTACATTCTTCAATATAACATTTACCATTCCCATAAACATCTATAAATTATTTCTTCCAGTATCTCAAATTATGTCACCACTTTTATCTTTAATTCCATTTAATGCTGGATGCATCTTGTTTAGCATCTTGTTTATCCCTTCATTCATTTCTAAATCAATCTTTTATTTTTATTAAAATTACTCTGCCTCTTGTAATCTCAAATATTTCTTATTCCTTCTGATTCTTTCCGAAACCTTTTCGCCCTGTATACATTACTTTTTCTCTCATATTTATTTTTCACATTCTCAAATGTGCAATTTTTTCATCCATACTTTAATAATTTACCAAGCATATTTCCTACTTAGCACAATTCTGCATTTTTTTCATGATGTTCCAAGTTTTCAGATCCTCCTTCCTTACAACCATTTTCCATTTATTCTGGTTGCCATCCTACTTTCACCACCACCACCACCCCCGGTTTTTCATGTTCACTCTTTTCCAAGGGGGGGGGGAAATCACTTTTCATCCTACCCCAAATAGTTTGTTCCTTATTCAGAATTGTTCCCCATCTCTGCATTCTTCACCAATTCTCTCAAACGTTCGTTATAAACAAGATATTTTTCTAAATAGATATTCATTAAACAGTACCTTTCCATTCATTCATGGGTCGCCAAATGGCCCGGCCATCTTTTCTACACTCTTTTATTTTGTTTCCAGCTATCCATTCATGTCGGTTACCAGAATAAGTTTTTCCCTTTGGTTGCATTCAATAAGAAATATAAACACATTTTTTTCCAACATTCATCTCTGGTGCTTCTATTGTGGTTCACTAGAACAGGGGTGTCAAACTCAATTTCATTGAGGGCTGCATCAGGATTGACCTTGGGGGGCCGGCAGTGGTGGGTTCCTCCCAGTTCGGCCTGGTTCGGCCGAACCGGTAGCAGTGACAATATGACGTCAGTGAACCGGTTCTCTTTGTTCAGGAGCTGGGCCCTCCTACCCTGCCCATGTTATTCTTACCTTTTATTTGGCCCTGGCCCCAATCTATTCGCTGCCTCCCAAGTCCCAGCTGATGGCTAGAAAGAAAAAAACTGTTTAAACTCTTGCCGCGGGGCTTCAAAGGGCCACCCTACAGCTGATCAGTGTTAAAAGGTGGTAGACTGGTGCCTTGAAAAACAAATGGGTAGACTGGGATACTCGAAAAACAAATGGGTAGACTGGGACTCTCCAAGAACAAATGGGTAGACCAGTACGCTCCAAGAACAAATGGGTACACCAGGATACTTGAAAAACAAGTGGGTAGACCGGGACTCTTTAAGAACAAACGGGTAGACCAGAACGCTCCAAGAACAAATGGATAGACCGGTACAGCTCTGCAAGCAGTTAAAAGCCTAGTAGACCAGTACCTCTGCTAAATCCTAAAGAATTGTCACATGACCATCAAGCTACGCCCACAAAATAAGCCACACCCACAGACCCGGTAGTAAAAAAATTTAGAACCCACCCCTGGGGCCGGGCTGGTGTGGCCAACTGGGTGGGTGTGGCCGACTGAGTGGGCATGGCCAGTTTGACGCCACTCCCCAAACTGCTGGCATGTTTCCTCTTCGCACTGGGTAGACTGGACCGAAGCTGCATTGGGTAGACCGGGCCGAAGCCACGCTGCCCGATGTTTCCCTGATTATGCCATATAAAGCTCTCACTTCTTCCCTAAAAGTAAGCTGGGTTAACATCAGAGCAATCTAATTCTAACTAAGTTTGAACACAAAGTAATTTCCATCTGAAATGTATTACTTCACTGTATTAAACATAGTAATCTAAAAATTGTTGAATACTATAGAATTCTACTCAAGAAAATGTTTTACTATGAAATGAACCTTAGCACTATGAGATTATAAAACTAGCATGTAGTAATTAGAATTCTACTGGGTTATCACAATTTTAAAACAAATAAATCACAATAAGTTATGTATGCCTGTTTAATAAAATGTTCAGTATCTCTGAAGTTTAAATAGGGAAAACATTATAGTCTCAGATATTTGATTGACCTCAGACCATTTATGACTAAATACAAGGCTATCTGTTGTGAATAATCTCATTTATTGCAATTGGATTATTCAATACTAGGGCTAGATTTAGTAGAATTGCTCATTTTAGTAAGTATCCATCTTACGAACAATTAAAGTAAGAAGAAAGCTAGCATATTAAACAATACAATGTAAAATTGGTCAGAAATTAAACCAGATGCAAAAATGTTATTTTTTTAAAAAAATTGATTTATATGCCGCCCTTCTCTGGAGACTCAGGGTGGCTTACAATGCATTAAGCAATAGCCTTCATACTTTTGTATATTTATACAAAGTCAGCTTATTGCCCCCACAATCTGGGTCCTCATTTTACCTACCTTAGAAAGGATGGAAGGACCTTGAGCCTGGTGGGATTTGAACTTGCAGTAATTGCAGGCAGCTGGAAACTTAAGTGCTATTTATATTGTTTATTTCTTTACATTTAGAGGCTGCCCTAATGAAAAGTTTGTATTATAATGTAACACATTATTACATTAGAAAATTTAAAAAAAACAGTAATATCCCAAAGAAAAAGCAAACCTGAACACCCAGAAAGTGTTGTGTCTTCGGCTCCCGAGCCCGGACCTTCGGAGGAAGAACCCTCCGAAAGTGAAGAGGAGGAGGAGGCAAGGCCCCCCTCTCCTGGCCCGTCTGGTTTGGCACCACCCCAGGCCCCAGCTGAAAGCCCTGAGGAGGAAAGCTCCTCTGAGTCAGACGTTAATGAGGAGAGGGAGTGGATTAATCCCAGGTGGCGACGATCAGAGAGACGGGCTCAGCAAAGGAGTGGGTGGGGCCGAGCACGAGGTGATGAGTCACAAAGCCAACGCCCCACAAGGTATAAAAGGAGCTGACCTTACCTTGTTGGCTTTTGTGACGAACAAATTATTAACTTGGCTGCTTGTTTCCTGAAGTACTGCATCAAATAGTGTTTGCTAACCTTAAGACTGTTTGTTTTTGGACATGCCGGAGAGCCTTATCAGGGACTGGCCGTGGCAACTCAAAATAACAGCTGTCTTTATCTCTCCCGGGCTCGCTGCCAGCTTGTTGTTTATGAATGGTGAATAAACGACTTTCGTACACTTCTGTTTGTGTGTGTGCTTGTCTGGGCTCCTGAAGCAGGGAGGGGACAGAACAGAAGGACAAACATAACAACCCAAAAAGTATCCATCCCAAAACACTGCAAAGAACTCACCCCCAGGACAATCCAGATCAATCTACTCCAGGATAAAGAGCTGTCCTTTGGAATGTCCATTATCTACAACTGGTCCAATGGGGGTTGATACACAGGTGTTTTTGATTTCCCAGTGTAAAGTTAAGATAGACTGACTAGCCCAAAATCACCTAGCCAACTTTGTGCCTAAGGAAGGCTCTTCTTATTCATAGTCCAGCACTGTAACTACTAATATACTGGATCTCTGACTTAAACCACATACACATCAAACCATACACATCAAGCAGGAAAAAATCTATGTGATAATGTGTAAATAGTAGCACCAAAATGCAAAATATCAGATTGCTGATATTTATATGCATGCCCAGATGAGCAAACATTAACGTAACTGCTTTATCAATATTTAAAATGTTGTATTTAAATCTGATCAGTGTGTGTTATACTTAGAAATATCAATGAAAGAATGACACATATCATTTGTTGATCTTAAAGAAAAAAAATGAAAAAAGCAATTATTAAGATTATATGTCTTTATGAAAAAGGACTGAAAAGAGTCTAAGAAAAATTGAAAGAAATATTCCTGGAACAAATAGGTTTTAAAGCAGTCTGTTTGATGTTCTGTGAACTGATGGGGAGTGCTTTGCAGCTACTGGCATATGATTTTTTTTCTGGATACATTATATATGTGTTGAAATATATATATATATATGATATATATGATATATATGATATATAATACAATTCTCATAAAAATATACTCAAAAACCTAATGTGCTATTTTGTTAATTTCTATTGAGTTCTTCAGCTCTGAATATATCTTTGAAAAAGATGCAATTATGAGTTAAATATGGGATCTTGAATTAGAACATTATGCATATCTTTTGAGAAATTTTGGACACCTCCACTTAATGCAAATTTTCATCCAGGATCCTTTTAGAATTCTCATATATAATACTTTTAATTAATTGGACTCTTTTGGGTTCAAAATATAATAGATTTACTATTTCTTTTATTATTAAAACTGCAGTATATTATTTCAGAGAATGTGTACTTTAATGGCTTTTCTTATGTTAAATTGATGGTGATAGAAGTAGTCCATAAATTAAAGTTTATTAAAAATTATATAATAGATGCTGGGACCCTTACATTAGTGAATGAATGATAAGAATGAATTTTTATTATTTGCTATGTTAAAAGATAAGTGCTGGCTATTCCCACTAGTATTGTTTACGTTAACAAAATTTAATGACATCTTGATTTGCATCAGCAGCATTTGATACATATCAGAAGAGATAATTAAATCTTATGAAATCAAAAAATCCATAGCTTTATAATTATTTGTTATCAATAAATTCGGTATGCAAATTTTAAAAAGTAACCAGAATAAGAAACTGGAGATATCTGTTTTCCATTGGAGAATTCCCTGAACATCATGAGATTTTAGATTGCAGCTTATACAACAAATACATTAGCATTATTAGGCTCCATTTTGTTTGTATAGAAAAGTAATTACATCATCATGCTGTTGGAAATGCATCAAAATAGCACTTTAGTAAAACACATGTTTTTGCAATGTGGTAAAGTTACTATATTCTAGGAAGAATTAGTGATATGGATCAATTTCACTTTGAGACAAAGTTTAATATTTTCAGACACATACGGTCCTTTTATTTACTATATGGAAACTGATAACTGGATGATGGAAGGATTCTCAGTGCTCTCATAATTGGCAATTGGAAAGACAAGTTTTATGACCCTAATTACCGAGTAGATTGAAGATCTGGTGTTATTTACACTTAATGAATGAATTGCCTATATATTTAGGTTATACATGGATGATTACAATGGAATATTGCTAGCTTTTACCAAAGCATGTAGAATAGTTTTTATTTAATACATGAACAATGTCTGTAGGAAGCAACATGCTTCAGAAATGTATGGAGTGGTCACAGAGGCAGGGTGATTTAATGCATATCAGATTTACAAAAGTTGCTTTCTTAGCTTTTGGTTAATAGTTGGGGCGATTTGGGTTTATTCCGCAGCTTTCAGTAATCTTATTGTGTTTTAGGTGGAAAATTCCTATTTTTGGCAGTTGTGCCACTATAATTTGACAGTGCAAGTAGAGACTCTACAAAGCTATAAAGAGTAGAAGGCTTATGTTTCACATCTCTGCTTCACTGCTGAAGTACTAGATAACATATTGCCTCTTAAGTACTGTATAGGAAAGTAAACTATAGGTACTGCAATGGCAATCAGAAAAGTATAAGCAGTCTGACCATGCAATGAAGTAATCTTACCTATTAAATACTTCTCTATGTCCAAAAAAACCTCTGATTTTTTTCCCCCTGGAACCAAGGCTATCAACCCCGTCATAAATAAAAGCCAATACTTTATTATGTGTCTAGCCAAAATGGGCATGTAAGAGTACAACTACCAGGACCTGTCTTAAGACCTTGTTCAGTGCTATTGCAACTTCAAACAGTTGCTGACTGAGTAGATCTTAAATGAGAACTACGTGCAAATAAATATTGTCATGATCTTTTGTGTACTTCTTGGGCCATAAAATGGATTTATGGGTATCACAGATAATTCTGGGGCCATAAATTATCTATATATGAATCAGTGTACATTGTGATCCTTTATTTATTCTTCTTGTTGCACTGTCTATAGCCTGAATCATCTCCCATGTATTGTACATGGGATTACCCTTGAAGAGCATTCAGAAGCAGCAACTAGTCCAGAAGCCATCAATGCATGACATTTTGGGTATGCTGAAGTTTTCATATACAATTCAAGGTGTAGTCATATTTTGTGTTACATTGTTGGCATGTTTTTAATATTGTTAGACACTCTAATATTACTAGAATCTCTATGCTGAGGTGAAATAATCACCTAAATCATATGCGTATGTGTATTTAATTACAACATATTTAGTTAACCCAAATGAAATAGCACACAAAGCCATTGACCATTTGCTCCTTCAGTATGTACTTTTATGAATGAGTTTTAAAATGCATGATGAACCATGTCTGAGCTACATTCAATGCTAATAGTGGATATATAACTTAAAGATATCTGCCATTTTACACATGCCTAAATTTATTGTATTGAATATAAATTAGTTATCTAATTTCTACATAAATCACTGTCATGACTAAGGTTCTTTTGTTTTCAATCGAACTTTATTGTACCTACCTTACTCTAGTGCAGTGTGTTTCAAATTTGGCAACTTTATGATGTATGGGCTTCATCTCCCAGAATTTACCAGCTATGAAGTCCACACATCATAAAGCTGCTATGTTTGAAAAATCCTTTTGATTTAACATGCTAAATTCTAATCTGCATATACAGATAGTATTTGACTTATGACCACAATTGAGCCCAAAATTCCTGTTGAGATATTTGTTAAGTGACTTTTGCTCCATTTTATGACATTTCTTGCCACAAGTTGTTAAGTGAATCTCTGATGTTATTAAGTTAGTAACCTGGTTGTTAAGTAAATCTGGCTTCTTCATTGACTTTGCTTATCAGATCACAAAAGGTGATCATATGTCTCTGGGACATTGCAACCGTCATAAATATGAACCAGTTGCCAAGCGTCTGATCCAGCAGTGAAATCCACTTACCTTCGCTACTGTTTCGGGAACGGGAGTGCGCGGGAGCGTGGACTATGCATGTGCCCCTTCTGCGTATGCGTAGAGGGTCAAAAACGGGATGTAATGATGTCCCGGCAGGTGGGCGGAGCTTCCCACCTCTGGCGCTACCAGTTCGCGCAATCCGCATAGATCTGGCCAGAGTTCACTGCTGGGCTGATCATATGACCCTGAGGGTGCTGCAAAGGTTATAACTGTGAAAAATGGTCATTAGTCACTTTATTCAGTGCTGTTGTAACTTTGAATGGTCACTAAATGAACTGTTGTAAGTCGAGGACTACCTGTATTGCAGCCTTCTTGAAGTGACTGGGTTTTTCTGTTACTTGTCTTTCTACTTCCAGCATTTCATTTCAATGAACAGCTGTGTGTCTGAGCCAGCAGTACAATGTGATTTCCAGCAAAACACAAAAAGTCCCTTATCGTACAGTGTTATTTCCTGTGGGTTTCATGCTTTCAATTTCACATTATAGCACTAAATTGATGGAATTATGCAACTATGGAAAATCACCATTTGGGACCTTTTGTAAGCAATCTCCTCACTAGCTGCAGCTCCTCTACTGTAAACATCTTATTGCCTACTTTCATCCCAGCTTTCTTAAAAGTATGAGTAGAAACCTTTCCCATAATTTATTGTTCATTAATTATGACCCTCTTTTTTTAAAAAAAAGATGTTAAAATTGATAATGTTGAACTATTGATTTCTGTCTTATGTAAAGACAGAAATGTATGTATGCAATCTTATGTATTGCTTTCTTTCTTATGTAAAATTCATCTGGAATTCATTCACATGAACTCAGTTTGGTATTAATGATCATAATTAAAACCAGAATCACAGGCACTGAGTGAGGCAGTTGTTAAATGAGACTACACACCTGGCACTCCCACTTGTGGTCATTAAGCGATCTCCCAGGTCATTAAGCAGCCAGAATGAAGGGCCTGCCCACTGAAGGATTTCAGCTCTGCACCTGAAATCCTCCTGGCTATTAGTGAGTAAAAAGATTACCTGCCAGAGGGTTCCCATGCATGGAAGGGAAATCCTTTGTCAGGCTGCCAGTTCTGGTCCTGCAGCCTGACAAAGGATTGTCCCTCCTCTCCATGCAAGGAAAGGAAATCCTTGATAGGGGCTGCAGGATTTCGGCTCCCTTCTGATCTAAGACCATAAGTATGACTACTTGTAAGGACTATTTGTATTTGTACATTCTATAATTACCTTTTGCATTCCAATTATGGGCATATTTAGAACAATAAAGAACAAACTTAGTTCTTAAGAGCCTACCACTTTGCAACACAGCCTATCCATTCATTACGCAACAGTAAAGACCTTCTTTATGTCCCAATGGTCCCATTGTTCAGTGGTGAAATCCAAATTTTTTTACTACCAGTTCTGTGGGCTTGGCTTGGTGGGCGTGGTATGGCTTGAGGGCGTGGCAGGGGAAGGATACTGTAAAATCTCCATTCCCATCCCACTTCAGGGGAAGGATACTGCAAAATCCCCATTCCCATCCCACTCCAGGGGTAGGATACTGCAAAATCTCCATTCCCATCCCACTCCAGGGGTAGGATACTGCAAAATCTCCATTCCCACTCCACTCCAGGGGAAGGATACTGCAAAATCTCCATTCCCACCCCACTCTGGGGCCAGCCAGAGGTGGTATTTGCAGGTTCTCCAAACTACTCAAAATTTCTGCTACCAGTTCTCCAGAACCTGTCAGAACCTGCTGGATTTCATCCCTGCCATTGTCCCATCTAAAGAAACATGACTTGCTGAAAGGAAATTTAGAACTGTCCCCATGTCTTCATTAATATTTTTAACAGGTTGTCCTACTAAAAGATTTTATCTGTTATCTGCTTTTGCTGGCATGCAAATCAGGCTTAATTAAGAATTTTTACTTACTAGGTTAGCAATAACAATAAAATTGTAATTCCCTATTGTGATTTAGTTATAATAAACTGTCCTGAGTAGATATATATTTGAGAAAAGCAGAATACAAATCTTATGAATAAAGAGAGAAATTCCAGAAACCTATCTCACAAAGAAGTTCCTATTCTATCTAGTGTCAGAGCATACCAAAATGGAGTGAAGATGAGGACACTTTTTCCAGATAAGTCTAGTAGGCTACACTTTACTTGCAAATTCAGTTAGGATGAGTAATAGAGGCAGTCCTGGCTTGGATCTTCTTGTCATCTGAAATATAGTCTAAAAACATCTCCATCTTTAGGGCCATCAGTTGGTTCTGTTTAGACATCATGTTCTATAATCAAACAAACCACATTATAGTTTGGTGAACTGTAATGTGCAGAGCCAACTACAGTTTTGAAACCCATATGAATAAAAATCAAATGGGAAAACAGAAAAGTAGGCAATAGCCCAAATCTTTCAGAAACACCAACTGATGTTTCAGTAGATTAATGACCATTTTTTTTTTAATTTGATTTATATGCCGCCCTTCTCCGGAGACTCAGGGCGGCTTACAATGCGCTAAGCAATAGCCTTCATACTTTTGTATATTTATACAAAGTCAGCTTATTGCCCCCACAAACTGGGTCCTCAATTTACCTACCTTAGAAAGGATGGAAGGCTGAGTCAACCTTGAGCCTTGGTGAGATTCGAACCTGCAATAATTGCAGGCAGCTGATGTTAATAACAGGGCTTTAGACCACTGTACTATCCAAGGCGCTTGGATACAGGTGGTTCTCACTTACTGACCACTCCTAGAGACTATTCAAGGTTGGGAAAGTTCGCAGATCACAAATAGTGACCACATGATGACGTCACAACATGTACATAGTGATTCACTTAATGATGACAAACCATTGTTTCTATAGTTTAGTTTCTTAATAAAGAAAAGTGGACTAAATTGCCTTCCAACTGTACTACTAAAAGAATACATGTTTCCCTTCTCTCAGTGACCAATGCAGGTATGGGTATTCATGTTCCTGTAACTGAGAGATTACAAACATTTGTGCAGCTATTCTTTGTGATTCCACTGAACTCTTCCATTAAAAGACAATGGCCAAGTTCACATCTCAATGCTAAACTATAATCTGGGAACCCAACTATTATTACAGTTTAGCATGTGATGTGACATATTCAGGAAGCCATGCTTAAACAATTCTAGCCATGTCAAGCCATTTTAGAAGACTAAGGTTTGAAAATTTATTATTAAGTAAATGTCACATTAGTCAATCTTGAAAATGAATGAGTATATCCACCATTTGTACAAAAACACAATTATTCTTCCTTGGGAGAAGGCCCTTGGTACACACTCTTAGGGAGTTTGTGTAATTGAGTTCACAACATATCTGGTGTTCAGTTCAATAATATAAAGCTCAGTGGGTTTAGCAAATTGGAAGAAAAGTGACATAATATAACGAAAATAGGCATCATTGTATGTTCCCATCATATCTAAAGAACTTTGCATGAAAAGCAATACCTTAAAACAAATTATTCTTTAACAATGGGCAAATCTTCTCTGTAATATGAATATATTAATCTACACCTCACATTAGCTTTTTACCCTTAAGTGGTACAAATCAGCCCAAAGAGAATGTCTTACAGCTCTTGCCGGGAAATGGAAAAAAACAAATCCAGAGTGTGCCTTGCCTCACGTATCTGGCTAGTTATTAGTGGAGATATCTCTATGGTTGTCATGGAGGCCATGCAGTCCCAAGCTGACCCTAAAGGAAGAGTTAGTCTTGGCATAAATGGTAAGGCTGTTTCTAAACAACAAGCTATTACATGATAGCTGCCAATACTGTGTGAAAACACATTTATATGAGTCCCCTGAAAAAACTTAATACTCTTAATGAAGATAACTACAGGAATAAATAATACTTTACAATCAGTCTGCATAGTACCTAAGAAGTGCACAAACAAAAAAAAAGGGCATAGAGGATTTTTATCTGGAACAGAAAATGAAGAAAATGAGAAGAGGAAGAATGGCAAATATAGGGAATAAATGTAAAATGGGTCACAGCGGGATTCATAGAAAAGAACTACACAACAAAACTGAGTCCAGAAAATGTTTTTTGGATTCATCCCATTAGGAACTTTATAGAAATCACATTTCTTTTGAACTAAGCTAAATATGGTTACAGCTTCTATCTTACTAGAGAAAGTGAACCAACCTAATTGTTTCTTACAAATATATGCTACTAAGATCATTAAGTGATGTTTTATTTTTTTATACAATGAAAATAAGTGTTGCTTATAAATATCCCACATTAAGTTGCTATCACAAACAAAACCATCAATGCTAGTTGAAAAGTTGAAGATCAAAACAATTGTGTGTGTCTGTGTGTATATATGTATATTGTTCTGACCTAGGCTTCCTTAGAAAGTAAACAGCACAAACTTAATCCCTGCAAACCTCTCTAATTCATATGGCTGTGAATTATTGTCATTCCCAGTCTGAAAGGCTTCTTAAACAGTCTTGCAGGAGAGTGTTTACACTCACCTTATTTCCCTTGGAATGCTGCCAGAGAACTAATTGCCTCATGCAGGGCAAGGCCAAACTTAGCACAGAGTCAAAAAAACTTTTCCACAGCTTTTACCGACCAGATGAACTAATTGCTTCCTGCAAAACCTCACATCCCCTTCGCTTCTCTTTTATGTCTTATGGGAGGGGCCAATCATCTCCAAGCCTTACTCCCAAGTTGACCCATTTTCTTAATTGTTCCTGTCTCTTGGCAGCTATATACCGTATTTTTTTGGAGTATAACACACAGTTTTTCCCCCTCTAAGAGGCTGAAAATTTGGATTTGTCTTATACTCGGAAGCTTTCTTCAACCCTAACAAGGCGCTAGCGAGTGAAGTGATCTTCTGTGCTTCGCCTGTTTTTCTCAGTGCTTCTCTCTCCAAAGATCAGCTGTGCTTTAAAAGCTGTTTTTTATGCGCGCACGCTCAAAACCAGCAAAATAATGTGCTGAAGCTGGCCGTACTAAGGACTCTAGCCAGATGAATACCTGGTAGGCAGATTTTTTTTCTTATTTTCCTCCCCAAAAACTAAGATGCATCTTATATTCCGGTGCATCTTATACTCTGAAAAATACGGTGTGTGTTTGTGTACACACGTACACACACACACACACACACACACACACACACACACACGGAGAGGGAGGGAGGGGGAGAGGGAGAGATCTCCAATCTCATTCCAATCTCCCTGCAGGTATTAATTTGGAGGTCCTAGATTTGAGAAGATGCCTTAAGAACTGATACTTCAATCAAAAGGAAGAACTTAAAAATACTAAATATTTGTATATGTTATCATTAGATTGTTCTTTTAAGGCCAAACCTTAATGAATCTAGATTCTGGATGTTTTCTCTCATTGTGATTAAATGAGTGAACTTTAGCCAACCAATCATAAATATATGTAACAAATTTTAAAATGGTAAAGGTCTTCTTTTCATATTGTTGGTTTCCCATTCTCATCAGCTCCCACCAGCAGAGCTACTGTAATGACCAGGAACCAAGCTGCAATGGGCAGAACAAGAATGAGGACAGATCATATCAAGATATAATCAATCATGAGTCTACATAAACATGTAAGCATTCTATTTCCTTGTTCTGTGCCCTTTTAAGAGGTCCACAATAAACCATCTATTTTTTCAAGCTTTTTACT
The DNA here is from genome assembly GCA_012654045.1 of Ptyas mucosa. Taxonomy (NCBI): domain Eukaryota; kingdom Metazoa; phylum Chordata; class Lepidosauria; order Squamata; family Colubridae; genus Ptyas; species Ptyas mucosa. The sequence continues at coordinate 13,000,612 of WNWU01000002.1, read as the reverse complement.
AGAAGAGGCTCAATTCTTATATGTGTATATATACCGTATATAGTATGTAACCCATACTACCCATTTCCCAAACAAAAATATGAAATATTTTCATAACTTGCTCAGGATTCCACAATTTGACATAGAAGATACTTTTTATCATTAGTTTTATTACTACTGTTCTAATGCTGTTCATCACCACTGCTGCATTGCTAATCTTTATGTTCCAGTTTGTTATAATTCATCAGGGTAGTGATAAGTGAAGCCTAAATTTGTTGAACCTTTATTCCAGCATAATGTGGGAATGGTTTATACTTAAGTTTGGCACTTAAACATGGAAGATAAAATGTAAACTTGTAATCTTTGTTGAATTTTTGTCAGTAAATATATATATGAATTGATTCTCTAACTGCATGGCAGTAAATTTTATTTCAATAAAATTGTTTTGGCAGGTAGTCATGGAAATTCTCATATAGGTTCAGGTTGTAATGTCACCCTGAAATTATGCAAGTGTTTCCTTAAACCTGCTCTTTCAAAAAAATATATTGGTATTGGACATTTTTTTTCTTACCAAAAAAAAAAAAGATATAACCTATGGACTAACTCTAGAGTCTAAGAATAGTAGCAGGTCACTTAGAGAACAGACCTAAAGTGGCAGCTCTACACTGATGTTGCCCAGCAACAGCACAAATCAAGGAAAGCTTGATCAATTTCTTATAGGTACAAAACAAAAAATCTTGCATGTCCCATTTTATATATTTTGTAAATACATGTTCATCTCATGCTTTTCTTACCTTTAAACCAAATAAAGTTATGAAATTGTTAATTAACGGAGTCCAGTTTGCTCATTATAATTATATAATATCTGGAAAGCTAAGTAAGAAGTGAAGGTAAAATATCCTATTGAGCTCAACTCCTTCCAATTTCATGGACCCATCTGTACTGCATCTTCACATGAAAGTAGTGGTGTAATTCACTTGCAAAAATTGGCTGTGTGAGAATCACTTTCTCGCATAGGGCTGTCAAATTTTTGATTGCTGTGCCTATACTGTAACAATATTAAGTGTTGACAATGGTGAGGGTTTTAAGATTATTCTAATGTCTCTAATTTTTGCAGACCAAGATTTTGGAGATCAAAACAGCTACAACTCTTTCTGGCGCCATAATCTTCAAGTAAGCATTTGTATACTCTGATTCTCTTCATTCAGTCATTTGCAGGATTCTAGTTCCAAGAGAAAAAAGTAAAGCAGATTAGGTCCACCCAGTAGTAATTTATGTTTGTCAATCCCAGACTATTTATTTTATTATGATTTTTTTACACAGGAACCTATCGTAACTGCATACAGAGTAGGCCTTAGCTACAACTTTGGACCTCAGCGACAGTCCCCTGTAGAGGGAAACAGATATGGAAATGGTCTGGCTTAAACTTTCACCATCTGGCAAGTGGACTGATTTAAAGATAATAAACTCGGTTTTACTCAGCGGAAATATAATAAATAATGAACCAATGTGTTCAATTACTGTCATTCCCAACATTGAGGAAAAATCTGTGCTCAGACCAAGTAACCTTGGGTCACTCAGTTTCCCAACCAACCTACCTCACAGGGTTGTTGTCAGGAAACCTCGTAGGAGTGCTAGCCATACTGCCTGAAGCAGGAAAGGCAGGATATAAATCTAACAAATATAAAAATAATAGCAGGAATTAAGCACGCAATTCTCTTGGTGACGCTCCTCTAGCCTCAGACATAATATTTCTGAAGAACCGGATTTACCCCCACGCAATTCATCTCAGCTTCGCCTGATCCATTAAGCCTCCTTTCTCCCAACAGCGTCCCAGATCCTTTTAAAAATAGGAGAAAGCGAAGGTTCGCCATACACCCGATGTCGTGGAAAGGGCAGAGAAAGGAATACAGAGCTGAAGAAGGGGAGGCGAGATTTAAAACTGTAAAATTCGAAGGTTTTCAGTTTTCTCAAGCGGCAGCCCCCTGCCCTTAAGAGAATAATAGCGACGCCCATAGTAATGCATTACTTGCAGCCCCTCGCGGGGGTGGGGAGAAAGGGCTCGGTCCTCCCTCTGTGACTGCGGGCGCTGCAGTGCGAAGCGGCGGGTGTGAAGCTTCCACTTCCCTGGGATTTCATTTCGGGGGGGTGCGCGCAGAACAGAAAGCAAGAGAAAAGATCCGCCATATTCCTGCCTTACCACGCCCGGAGAGCTGAGCTACTGAAATCCGTCTGGCTGTACAGTATATGCACCAGTCTCTGCCTCCCCCCACCCCACCCCACCCCGCCTCCCGCGGTACCCACCCCCGTTTCTTACACCAAAGGAAAGGCGGAACCGAGAAAGGAAGAGCTGGCCCTCCCTGGCTGTCGCTGCCGCCGCCGCCGCCTTCGAAGACAAGCAAGCGCAGCCATCTCTCCCTCTCTCTGGCTCTCTCTTTTTTCCCCCCTCTCTCTTTCTTTCTCTCTCTCTCCCCCTCCCTATCTCTTCGCCCTCAGGCTCCCTAGCGAGGGAAGTTGACTTTCCAAGAAGCAGTCCGGAGGGTTTCTCGGGGTCAGGGCAGAAGCCGTGTCTCCTACGCGGGACGCTTGGGGGCCGCCGCGTTCGGGAAAAGGCAGCGGGGGGGAAGCGGGGAGAAAGCGAAGGAAATGGACGGGCTCGGAGCGGAGGGCGGCTTCGGGCGCAGCCGTTAGGGCTTCCAGGCGGAGAAGGGAAGAGCCGCGCGGTTTGCCAGAGGGCCGGGAGGGGAAGCCGAGAGGCGGCGGCAACGCAGGAATAGAGGGAGGGGTAGGAAAGCGGGGTTGTTTGCAAGCAGGACGCTTTTGCTTTCTGCCGGGCAGCGCGCTTGCTGCTGCTGCTGCTGCTTCTGCCTGGGCGGATGTTTCTCCGCGGTTTGGCGCAGGATTGAAGGGAGAGGAGGACTCGGAAGCAGCGAGGGTTTCCAAAGGCAGGCTTGGGGGTGAGGGGGTTGTAGGTGGGGGATACCTGCCCTGGGCGGGGGGCACGTCGCGGAGGTGCCCGGGCGTCTCCGCGTGTTAGCAGCCAGGGTTCTCCCCGGGGCTCGCCTTGCCTTTGCCCGCGCCTGCCGACGGGAGGGGCGCTCCGACTGAGGAGCGGGAGGGCTTTCTGGCGCTCGCGGCTTTGTGGCTCGGGGTCTGCGTGTTTTCGGGGGGGGGGGGGGCTGCGCCTGAACCAGCTCGGAAGAATGACTCTGGAGTCCATCATGGCGTGCTGCCTGAGCGAGGAAGCCAAGGAAGCCAGGCGGATCAACGATGAGATCGAGAGGCAGCTCCGCCGAGACAAGCGGGACGCCCGCCGAGAACTCAAGCTGCTGCTGCTGGGTAAGACTTAGCCCCCGGCGCCGTCACCCCATTTTGGGAAACTGCTTCCCCCCCCTTCCCCTTCCCCCCCCCCCCCCCGTGCCAATCTTGCTTCGTCCCAGACGAAAGAGGGGGACGGCATAAATGCGCCGGAGGAGCTTAGGAGCCCTAGAAGAAAGGGGTGATCCTGGGTGTGCTGATGCGTGTGTGTATGTGTGTGCACACGGATAGTTGCCGTATGGTATTTGGATTTATTCCCGTGCAGTTGTGCACGTTGTGGTTGCAGCCAAGCCAGCAGTAGGAAATGCTGTAGGAAATCAGAACTTGGGTCTGTTGGCGTGAAAGGTGTATTCAAATGGCAGGCTGATGAGGGACCGTAAGGGGAGAATTGCAACCCCTTGCCGCTTGTTTGATTTTTTTTTCCTATGTTTAATTTTGCAATGGGATTGTGCCATCTCCATCCATAACGAGATGCGTTATCCTGGGTGTAGGAGCGAGGTGTGTAGATGCCGGGATGCCTTGCCTTAGCAGCCTTGGCCCTTTTCCTCTCCTGGCGTTTGCCCGCCGTCTCCTCTTGCCTTTCCTAGCAAGCAGCGTGTCTGCAGCGAGTCGAATGGCTGCTTGTGCTTGCTGTGGGTGGTTTCGTGTGGAGTGGACGCCTTCCCGAAAATGGAGAGAAAGAGGCGAGGTTGGGTGAAAAGGGAGAGAGGAGAAGTAGAGCAAGATGCCGAGCTTCAGGCAGAGATGGGCGGCAAACGCCTGTTGTGGGAATGCGAACAGACCAAGGAGGGAAAAACACAACCCCCAACCCGCCTTTGGCAAGCCTGACCCGAAATAATGAGCTGGACCGAAGGAGCTGCCTTCTAGGATTGATGGGGACATGATTTGAGGCTGCAGGATTCTGAGTATGTGCTCCCACCTCAGGAAGGCTGGAGTCCTTCCTTCCTCTGCCCCGGGAGCTGTGGCTTTTCTTGAAAGGCAGCAGGATCAGAACACAGATTAGGTGGAAGGCAAGCAAGAGTCTGTATCCAGTTTTCTGCCAGAGGCTGACTGAACTGGGAATCTTTTATTGGTACAGAAGATGAAGGTTTTAGATCAGGAACACCTATAATTGGTGAGCTAGATAGGTATGAGAACAGGAACCTGTGGAGCTGTTGCCATTTGGGGATTCAAGCCACCTCCTAAATTAAAGACACATGGGAGATAGAAATACCTTGTCCATTTGGTGAGGGTATGTATGTCATGCTGTGGCATCGTAATTAATTCAAAGGGGGAGGCTGTGACTAGGAATAATGGCTTGCAAAAAAAATGTCTGCAGCACTGTTTGCTTGGAAGGCGTGGTGTTATAAAACTGACTGCCATGTGTGAACCTCACAAAGAGCTTGTGGCTTTATTGAATCTTGCCTCTATTTTGTACCCAGAAATGATTCTTCAGTCTTAGGGACGTTTTCCATTAAGAAAAATTAAAAATGGTGGGTAGCCAAGAAAACAGATTGTATATTCAGGAGCTGCTCAGCAACATAAATGTCTTTTCTTATGTAAGTTCTGCTGTGTAGTTCATATTGTTATGTATAGAAAAAGAATAGTGCAAAGAAAAGGGTCTTTGCTCTTTGGGCTCCATTGACTCAGTCTTGTCAAGAGCAAGCAGACTTAAATAAAGAAGTTGAACTTTTCTTTGTATTGTCACAAAAAGATCCAGAAAGAATATAACACCTTTGGGGCAAGTTACTGCTCTACTCTTTACCAGTCCACACCAGCCTTTTCAGAGCTGATGCCTTCAGTTGTGACGACACTACAACTCTCAAAATTGGTTGGGTGTCTGTGGATTTTGGACATTACAATCCCAACATGTGTGGAGGATGCCAAGTTCAGGAATGCAGATCAGTATTATCAGATAATTTATTCTTTGGTTGTAGATTTATTAAAATATAGTCTTTAGGTACAATTTCAGATTCGAGAAAAAGGGGATGTGTAGAAAGTCCATTTGGAAACTGGTTAACTTCCTTATGAGTGTTAATGTTTACCCATAGCTGAGGAATTAACCCATACCATATATATGTCAAGGATGTCTTATAACAAAATCAGATGTCTCTGAGTGTCTGTTTTTTATTATTAATAAACTCAGATGATTTGATATATAAATAGATTTTTTGTTTTCATTGTGAACATAAGGAGTTTTGTTCTTTAGAATAATATCCATATTGCTATGCTAGTTAAAAAGTTGACTCTATAATAGTGTGCTTCATTTAGAAATATATCAGTTGCCACTAGGAATGGGTCTTAAAACAGATGCATGCAGCCAAATTCTTATAGTATATTAGTTTTCTTGGGGGTTTTTCTAAAAGCTGACAAATGCACTGTTCAAACCCACCAACCTTCCTATGAGCATTTCAATTATGTGTGTACAGAGCTTTCCAATTAAGCTTTCCAAAGGTTGGTAGATTAAGACTATCGTCAGCAAACTGTTAGTTACAAAAATGGAGTTGACATTCAATAAGTTACAAGTAAATTTAGAACTGCAATGGGCTCCTTTAAAAACTCAGAAATCTCTGTAAGATTTTTTGTGAGGAACAGAAAATTTGAATTTTTTCTTGAGGGTTTCTTCAAACATCTGAAAACATTTTGGCCTGCTGGATTTAAAACAGAACATACAATATTCACTCTGTTTTTGGCCTGTGTGTCAGAATGATTCTAGACATGTTAATCTGAGAACAACTTTGCAGAAATTAAAAAAGGCTTCCCTCAACTCCAAGTAGATGTTCTAGGATTGGAGAGTAAGCCAAAATTACCCTTTCCTTAATGTTATTTATCTGCTACATTTGACATGGATTTTATTCACTATATTCCAGTTATCATTTAATAAAGGTATGTTTATTTATCATTTGTTTCCAATATTTATTTTCTCGTTCGACTTACTGAAGCTAAATGGTAGCACCTAACTGACCCTGGGCAGTCTTAACAAGCTAAGTGGGATCAAACCTAGTCCATTAATTGGATGGGGAGCTACCAAGCAATAGCAGAACTATAAAGTAAAGGGGGGAGTTGAAACAACACTTTAAAAAAATGCTTTCTATTTATATCGTGATCCACATTCAGAAGGAACATAGATCATAAAAAGAAAGGAAAGCCATTTTATTGAGTCTATTATACTCTTCATTGTTAAAAAAATGATTTTATTTAGTCAGATTCTACTCATGATGTTATGTGAACATATCCATGTTTTTTCCCCTTGACAATAGTATGGAAGTTATGTTGCACTGTATTGTCATCTTGAATTATTTTTACTCCCCAGATTAGCCTATAGCCCTGGGATTTCCTGGTAGTCTCTCACCTCTGAATACAAGCAAAGTCTGCTTTAAGTTTTTTTACATCAGCCAAAGTCAGGTGGTACTGCACCCAACAGATTTTATATACATGGAACCATAACTTGAAATGAAGTTTTTATAAAACAGGTACCCAGTTTCTTGAAAGCATCTGATCATTGAAAGTAAAGGCTATTGAACTGTATGTTTTTTATTCTTTTTTTTAAAAGTAATCCATGATAAGGGGAATGGCCTTTGGCCTTTATTAAGCCAAATAGAGTTTGCAAAGTAATATGCAAATCTTCCAGTATACAAAAACATAAGAAAGGTCAGCTTGAAATTCAGGACAAAATAAACAGAAAAATGTGGCTAATGTTTCAGAGATGACAGCAGTCTGGAGACTCGCAACTGAAATATTAAGAATCCAAGAATGATGGTCTGAGAGCAGCTTGTACAGTAATAGATCTTTGTTGAAGCTGAACTGGCGTAGATCCTTAATGTGAAAAGCACCATTAGAGCCCCATTTAAAATGCATTATATGAATCCTATAATCTGAATAGTTAGTTTATTAATATTTTGGAATCTTTTTGCCAAGAACACCAAACCATAGTATAAATAATTTGAAATAAAACTTTGATATTAGAACACTAGAATTTAAATATTATTTAAAAGGAACATTAGTGGCATGTCTTACCACTAAAAGATTCCTGGATGAAATACATTTTGTACTTGGAGAACAACATAAGAGAAAAGCTCTGGACAAATGGGTTCAGTGAGTATTTGGAAAACCTTTTAGGAATTTTTTAAAAATCAGATGAGATACTGTAATAACAATAATAATATTAGAAGAAGAAAGCAACAGTCAGATTCTTGGATAGTCAAATCCTAACTTCAAGGGTTTTAAAAGTTAAATTTAAGTTTCAGGCAGCTGCCATCAAACCTAATTTTGTAGGATATCAAGTATTTTATTGTGCAAAACAAAAAAATTAGGCCCTACAAATGAAGAAATAAATAACTTGTTTAATTTCTTTACATTTCTGGTTGTAACATTTCTGGATGAAACATGTCAGTTCAAAGCCATCGGGGTGCAGTGGTTAAAATGTGATATTGCAAGCTAATTCTGCCCACAGCCAGGAGTTCGATCCTGACTGACGCAAGGTTGAGTTAGCCTTTTGTCCTTCTGAGGTTGGTAAAATGAAATCCCAGATTGTTGGGGGAAATATGCTGACACCGTAAACTACTCAGTGCTGTAAAGCACTATGGAGAGGAATATAAATCAAAGTGCTTTTGTTAATATATAGTTAGACTCGAGTTACAGAAATCTTTTACTAGTATTCCAATCAGAAAAAAACAGTGTTGTACCCTATATTAATGCAGGCTTTTGCCATTGGATTATTGGACACATTCAGGATACTTTTTGTATTGATGAAAATAAAAAAGATTTCTTGACGAAATTCTTTGATTTATTGACTCCATTCATTCTGGTAACTCATATTGTCAATTTAGGAGATATCTACATCTTCCAGTTCCATAACTTTTGGTTTACAAATAGATATTTGCCCTTCATTATTTACCTCATAATTCCACCTTGACACCTTCCCAAATAATAGAATAATGAGCCAGCCTTCAGGAACCACAGCTAATGGCTTGTTTCAAAAGCTGTCTGTAAATCAGCTCTTTTCCAATCTCTTGAGCCCCAGATATATAGACTACAATTTCTACAATTCCTTGCTAATACAACAATTTGAAAAGGCTACATCACCTTGTTCAGCAAAGGAGACAGCTGTTCTGCAACTAATGTATTTATTGCTGCTATTCCAATTTCGTTTATGGTGATTTTTTTTACATTGGGCATACTCCTGAACTGTTGGTAGGTGCATCCCTGTTTCAGGATTGCATTATTGAAATTTATTTGGAAAATGGAAAAAATTTATAGTATAACTAATTGCAGGAACTGGAGAAATACAGAACTCCTTCTCCCCTTTATTAAGAAAAGGAACAAATTGGCCCTGTCTGCATGAATGATCCATAAAACCATGCTCTGAGAGTCTCACTTTTTGTAAATACAAGTATTCCTCAACTTACAACTACAATTGAGCCAAAATTTCAATTGATAAGTGAGACAATTGTTAAATGAATTTTGCCCCCTTTTATAACCTTGGTTGCCACAATTGTTCAGTAAATCACTACATTTATTAAGTAAGTAACGTGGTGGTTAAGTGAATGTAGCATTTCCCATTGACTTTGCTTGGAAGAAGGTCACAAAAGGCAATCAAATGACCCCAGGACTGCACCATCATAAATAAGATGGTGTATTTCAGTTTTGATCACATGACCATGGAGATGCTACAATGGTTGTAAGTGTGAAAAACAGTCATCGATCACTTTTTACATTGCCATTGTAACTTTGAATGGTCAGTAAATGAACTGTTGTAAGTAGAGGACTACTTGTAAAAACTATTTATTTATTTATTCAATTTATATGCCACCCCTCTCCGAAGACTCAGGGTGGCTCACAATACATTTAAAATCCTAATAAAAAACATTTAAACATTAAAAACATTAAAACTCATTCATACCATTCATGGCCGGATCTCGCCAGATCGCAAGAGCGAGATCAACAGCCCCAGGCCTGCCGGAAAAGCCAGGTCTTCACCGCTTTTTGGAAGGCCAATAGGGTGGGGATGGTCTGGACCTCAGGAGGTAACTGGTTCCAGAGAGCTGGGACAGCCACAGAGAAGGCACTCTCCCGCGGGCCTGCCAGCCGGCATTGTTTAGCTGACAGGACCCGGAGGAGACCAACTCTGTGGGATCTTACCGGTCTCTGGGAGCTATGCGGTAAAAGGCGGTCTCGAAGATAACCTGGCCTTGAGCCATGTAGGGCTTTAAAGATAATAACCAACACCTTGAATTGTGACCAGAGACCAATAGGGAGCCAGTGCAGCTCACGGAGAATTGGTGTAATGTGGGTGTACCTAGGTGCATCCACAACAGCTCATGCGGCTGCATTCTGGACCAACTGTAGTCTCCGAATACTTTTCAAGGGTAGCCCCATGTAGAGCGCGTTGCAATAATCTAACTGTGAGGTGAGAAGGGCATGAGTGACCGTGAGGAGAGCCTCCCAATCCAAGTAGGGTCGCAATTGGTGCACCTATGATAAAACAACAAAAATACCCTGTCCTATATTGCCAAATAATCAAGTAAGAACTACCAAACAATGAAATAAAATCAATATTAGACCTAGAATATTCAGTTTCATTTTTTTAATTTTATGGCACTTAGGAAATAACAGTAGATATTTACAACATCTTTTGATTCCACCAAATAATAGAATGTTAATTTTTAAAAAAATACATAAATTACTTTGCAACAGTTCTTTATATTGATACAAGTCCTGACATACAATCTAGTGATCAGATGATATTACAATATTCTTAGTATTTTCTTCTTTAAAATGGTCTGAGTAGACACTTAGAGCAATATCTTCCAGGGCTAGTAATAACTAGTAAATAGTTACTCTTACCCTTACTCATATAATAAATATATTCTAATTACAATACGTTAAAGTATCTATACACGTTCAAGTATACATTATAGATCTCAGTAAGAGAAAAAAACCAATTATTCATTTGCAAACAAAGATATCACCTTAATTTCTTTTAACTTTCTTTGCATTAGACAGATTCACTGTTGAATAAATAATAGAATATCAGGTTATATTTTCTGTGTTATTATCAAATGCTTTTATATTTTGATTGAAGAGTTGTAGAAATATTTGGTTGGTCCCTATAAGGAACCCCATATTGGATTAAAGGGACATTTGATTTGATTTGATTTAGCTGAACTCTTAACACATAGTAGTGAATTATTTGCAGTAGAAGTGAACCCTAATTTAAATATCCAGGGGAAACTGCATTAAGAATAAAACATACATGATTTTTTTTGCCTAATAAAAACTTTTAAAAATTAGTTAATGTCAGGCATGAAAGACCAATTCAATTCAAACCTTTATGCACAACGTGTACATTGAGATTGGATGAGCCTCCCTTAGTGCATCCCCCCCCAACACAAAATACATCTCAATGACTCATAAGAGAAAGAAGAAGAAAAAAACCCCTAACCTAATAGATCATACTAATAGACACACAATCCTTTATACATATATGTGCATAACATAACATTATATTACACCAGTGTAGACATGTTGCATGTTGTGCTGGCCCTGCAAGTCTATCATACTAAGTATTTACAGTGTTATGTTGTATTCAGAAGTCTTGACAGTCCATGGATAGAAGCTATTTTTCAGCCTATTCGTTCAACTGGCTATGCTTCTATATCTCCTGCCCAATGGTAGAAGAAGTGCTGACTAGGGTGTGAATCGTTCCTAAGGATTTTCCTCGTCCTGTTAAGACATCGAGTCCTAGCGATTTCATCTAGTGAGGTCAGGAGACAGCCCATGATATTTTGTGCTGTTCTCATCACCAGCTCTGATTTATTGCTAAGGGCCTATGCACAGGAACCTTCTCAACTAGCGGTCAGTACTTGGGGCTCAGTGACACTTCAAAGGGGGATTGGAGTTGTGGCCACACAGGTATACTAGGCTGCTCCATCTTGTCACTCCATCCCCAGCTTCTGCCATTCCTTACCCTACATTTGATTTATTTCAGCATGTTATGTTCCATCATCTTAAAAGACTTGAATCTTGAACCAAGATTCTGGGATGTTACAAATCTCCCTAGCTTTGTGTAATCCACAGATTGTATGAGCATCCTTTGTATTCTCTTATTTAAATAATGCTGAAGAGTATTGATCCCAAGATAGAACTTTTCTGTGATATTCCACTGCTTACCTCCCTCGCTGTGGACATAGACTCATTAAGGACTATGTATTGGCTACAGTTGTTCAGCCAACTGTGAATCTATCTGATACTGACATAATCCATCCCATATTATTTAAGTTTTATATCAAGGAGGCTATCACTTACTTTATCAAATGCCTTACTGAAGTCTTAAGTATACTACATCCATAGCAATCCCTTGGTCCACTAATCTAGTCACACTGTCACACACATACACAAAGAATAAGAAAGTAATAATTGTCCACCAACTTGGAACACAGTCCAAAGTGAATTCTATATGTATGTCAGAGTAGGATGGGAAAAGCATAAATGTAGATACAGAATGGGCTGAAATTTGAAGAAGCAATAGATATTTAGTTGTGGATAAAGATTAATTGGTTTTAGAAAAAATAGAGATTTTAGAACTAGCCTGCTCAAGATCAATGATGATCAGAAAATCACTTGGAACTTGGCTGCATTTTGGAAATTGATTGGAAAGGATTACAGTAGAAAAGTTTTCTTCTTTGTTCATAAACTATATGAAATTTCAGAAAGATAGTTTGCTAAGGGTTGCGCAAAAGTAATCTTTAAAATTGGGGCAAGCACTGAATGAGAAATTTGGGGAGGAGGTGTAGAGGTTCTATTTGGCTAAAGTAAAGTTTTGTAACTGAAATATATATATACAAAATAAAACATTGTTCAAATCTCATCTCAGAAAGTTCAGGTTTCTACATAATTACATGTTTGATATTTAAGAAGTTAATGTAATATTCAGTATAGGAGGAATAAACAATTGTAGGTTATTTTTTGTAGATTTGTAAGAAAGCTTTTAGGGATGTGGTGGCTCAGTGGCTAAGATGCTTAGCTTGTCTATCGAAAGGTCAGCAATTCAGCAGTTTGAATCCCTAGTACCACATAACAGGGTGAGCCCCCGTTACTTGTCCCAGCTTCTGCCAACCTAGCAGTTCAAAAGCACGTAAAAAATGCAAATAGAAAACTAGGGACCACCTTTGATGGGACGGTAACAAACAGCGTTCCGTGCGCCTTTGGTGTTTAGTCATGCTGGCCACATGACTACAGAGACGTCTTTGGATAGCGTTGGCTCTTTGGCTTTGAAACGGAGATGAGCACCTAGAGTTGGGAACGACTAGCACATGTACGAGGGGAACCTTTACCTTTAAGAAAGCTTTACGAGTTCACAGTTTACACATTACATTGTTGGTTACTGGGAGCTTTATCATAAATCCCTGTTTTTTACAATATGCATCTGAAAATGCATGTTGACTATGAGTGTTTATGTTTTTTAAAGTCTTACTAAAAGAAAAAGGTATTTTTAATGTGCTAGTAAGACTGAAAGATGTGTATCCATGCCCTTCGGATTTCAGTAAAGATGTATCAATTTTCCCCAAATAGTTGATAAAAAATCTCATGAAGAATCTTATTAGGATCTGTAGATCGCATTCCTACTTTTAGAGTCAATAAATAACTTAGGTAATGTCCATTATTTCCAATGATTTTTCCATAAATATTATGGTTCTGTGTAATCTTGGGATACAAATTCACTGTAAAGGATTACATTGTTCATTCAAAAACCCTTAGAGTTATACTATGTATCAGCAACATTTCCTCTTAAACTATTTTGTGTTGATAAAACTGAGTCAGTAACAAGGCAATGTGTGCTGACGTTTCATCGTGTTTCTCAGCTAAATCTTTTATATTGTTTCATTTCCTTTCTCTTGTCTCATATATCTGCATAAATAAATACAGCAGTCCATGGTTTAACTGAGTTTCATTTTATTTCCATCACTCTTCCATATTTTGCATGTAATATGAAGTGGCAAATTTTTTTACATGCACCTAATCTAGTTAAATTTAGAACAGCATAAAATCCTCAACTTCATGATTCCTTGTATTGGAGTTCAAAATGCATAATACCCGATTAGGTCATGGGTGTTGAGGATTATATCTGACAAAGATCATATTTGGAAAGAATGCCTGGAAACTACATTGGCTGTAGAAATTTATTTCTACAACTGAGAGCATTCATATATATGCCTGGCAATAATACACCAATAAGTTAATGTTTTGAAGCGCCAGTAGTGGTTAAGGCCAAAGGCTTAGAAACTAAAAGATCATGAGTTCTAGTTTCTAGAACTAGTTGACATAAAGCCAGCTCAGTGTCTGTGGATCAGTCATTCTTGCTCAGCCTGGGAAGAAAGTAGTGGCAAACCACTTCTGAAAATTTTGTCAAAAAAACCTCTCTAGGGACATGTCCAGGCGTCATCAGGAGTCAAGAGTGATTCAAAGGGACAAAAAATGTTAGTATTATTTACTATAAGTTAGTGTGCACAAAAGAAATAAAGAATCTACTGTATACTGTATTTGTACCAAGAAAGCATAAAGATCAAGGGTGTCAAACATGAGTTCATTGAGGGCCGCATCAGGGTTGTGTTTGACCTCAGAAGGGCCAGGTTCAGCATGGCCAGGATAGGCATGGCCAGCTTGACGTCACTCGTGTTGGGGGGCCCTGTGGTGGCTTGAGCGCTCTGCCAGCGGAAACAGGCTCCTGAGCTCCATTATTGGCTGCGACAGCCTCCTGCAACCCTCTGCCAGTGAAAATGGATCTCAGGAGGGCCGCCTGTGGAACCTCCTGAGCTCTGTTTTTGCTGGCAGAGGCACTGGGGTCCTTTACTGTTTCCAGGGTGGCCCCACAGGCCAGATCTAAGCACCCCGCGGGCCAGATTTGGCCCGCAGGCCTTGAGTTTGACATCCCTGATATAGATGATATTAGGGAGAGATTTTTGGTTATAGTATGCACCACTGAGGACTTCAACTCCACTTGTGTATTTCAACACCCCAAATCCTCAGCCAGAATTCTGAGAATTGAAGTCCATGAGTTTTGAAGTTGCCAAAATTGGGCACTTCTGCATTAAACTATAAGGCCAATGTTAAAGTAAATATTAAACCTTGCAAAGATGCAATCATTTCTGGGGTGGGGGTTGGGAATAGTCAGTATAAAATAATATAGTTTTCATGAACCAAGAATATTCTTATTTGATAAAGGCAATACTTCTATATAATTTAGGTTTGTCTTTAATGAAATTATATCTTACGATACATGGTGTTAACAGAGCAGGTAATTGAAGATCAGTTGAAGTCAAATAATAAAGTTTATGTATATTCAGCAAAGTAGGCATTTTTGTATTCAAGTCCTGCCAGGTGCTATTGGGTCAGGAGGAAGAAAAAATAATGCTTTATTTCATTTTTAGATGTCTTGAAAGAAGTTTAGGCTGGTGTACCTTTCACAGACTTTGGAATTAATATTTCATTTGGGAGGAGGGGGGTTGCATTTGTAGAAAAATTATTAATATGTTAATATTTTATTAATAATTTGTTATAAAATTAGTTTCTGTATTGTGGCCATTACTGAATTTATTTTATCATATATTTCTAAAGATGAAGTATACTGTAATTCCTATTATGCATTAACTTCGATTGATTATCCTATCACATTTTTATGCTTATTGTGATTGATCACACAGTGAGCCAGATCTTTAGATTGGATTTGGCATTTTACCCCCTTATTGAGTGTCTTTGCAGTAGACATATATTGCTTGATGATGTTGATTGCAGATTCTTCCAAGTAAAGATGCCTTTTGTAATTAATTGATGGTGATTTTGTTAATGTTGATGGTGCTTCAGGTGTTTTGGGATTGCATCCAAGGCACCTTCAGTATTACTATTGGTACTACCTTTGCTTTCTTTTGTTACAGTTGTTCTACTTCTATTTTCAGGTCTTTGCGTTTTGTGATTTTGTTCTACTTTCTCCAGGCACTGCCATGTCCACTATCCAGACTTTATCTTATTAAGTCTGGGGTGTTATGTGGCAGGTGCTTGTCTGTTTTAATTATAAAGCCCCAGAGCATCTTTGCTTCTTCATATTCTATTACTTTATCTATTTTGTGATCCCACCAGTTCTTGCTTGCAGGCAAATGGTATTTCTTTAAGATCTTCCAGTGCACCATTATTACTACTTTGTTATGACATTGTTTGTAATCAGTTTGTGTGATCTTCTTGCAGCAGCTAACCAGGTGGTCCACTGTTTCTTCAACTTCTTTGCAGAGTCAGCATTTGTGGTCTGTTGCTGTCTTTTCAATTCTGGCTTTGTATGCATTTGTCCTTAAAACTTGGTATTGTGCAGCCAGAATTAACCCCTCTGCTTCTCTCTTCAACTTTCCTGCTGTTAACTATTGCCAAGTCTTGTTATCTGCTTTGCCTCTAAGTTTTTGTTTTGATTTTTTAATGTACTTTGCCATATCTCTTTTATATTCCTCATTTGGTCTTACTTACAGGCCAGTTTGGTCTTTTTGGTATTCATAAATCTTCTTCGGTGCCTTCAGTTATTCTTCCAATTCCCTTTTTTCTTCTTCAACTGCCTGGTATATTTGGAACATTCCACACCCACCTGTGCTCCTTGGTAAATAGAGTACTGGTATATCATTGTCACTGTGTGGATGAAGGGCATGATTTATTGTCATTATTTTTTTGGTCTTCCTATCCAGGGCTTTTAGTTCTGCTTGAGTCCAGTTCACTATTCCAGCTGTATATCTAATACCACTTCCCAGTGCTTTACAGCCCTTTCTAAGCAGTTTACAGAGTCAGCATATTGCTCCCAACAGTCTGGGTCCTCATTTTGTGGAAGGATGGAAGACTGAGTCAACCTTGAGCGGGTAAGACTTGAACTGCTGGCAGTTGGCAGTCAGCAGAAGTAGCCCGCAGTACTGCATTCTAACCACTGCGCCACCACAGCTCTTACCCAGGTGTTCATTCCTTGGTGGTATTTCCACCACTGAGTTTGAATTTTAAGATCATCTTCCCTCTCATGACCAACTTTCTTCTTGACTTCAGTGTGCTTGATCTTGTCAGCTTGAAGGATGCCCAAGTGTTTGAGGTAATCATCTTCATCCAAACTCTTGATATTATTTCCATTGAGCCATCTTGATTCCTTCCATTTTCTCTCTCTCTCTCTCTCTCTCTCTCTCTCACACACACACACACACACACACATTGATGGTAAGGATAGCACATTTGCCCTATCCTAAATCCATTGCAGTATTTTGGCTGTATATACTAATGGCGTTGATGGAACTATTTCACATGGTGTTTTCCTTTCAGCTTCATATTATCCATGTAAAAGAGGTGGAATAGCTTGGCAAGCTTTTAAAAAAATAGTATTAGTATTATTCTACTGTTTATTATATTTAGATT
Source organism: Ptyas mucosa (assembly GCA_012654045.1). Lineage (NCBI taxonomy): Eukaryota > Metazoa > Chordata > Lepidosauria > Squamata > Colubridae > Ptyas > Ptyas mucosa. Next base: position 12,983,908 of record WNWU01000002.1, on the reverse strand, counting down.
GTTATGTTTTGGCATGTTACTTTATTTTGCTTCCTTTGTGCAGATTTGCAGTTCTACCCTGTAAACAGTGGATTAGTTTATAGTTACAGTTTGAAGATTTTGCTGTAAAACAAATTATTATCCTATCAGCTACGAATCCACAAAAATGAAACAGCAAGTGTCATCCAGAAATTTAAATTGGTGCCATGGTTTTGAAGATTTTTCATCTACAGAATAGGAAGCAGAGATCATTGTTTTCACAGCAGCACAGCGGGTGGTGTCAGATGACGAACTGTAACATACTGTAGTTGCTTGATTTAAAACAGTGGGATTGGTCTAAGTGCTCAAACAGGAAAGATTCCACTTTGATCCACGCTTGAAAAAGCTTTGCTTGGCAGGACATACAAAAGGAAGTGCAACAGAAAACAGAAAGCTGAGGCTTACTAACTCCTGGAAACCATGATTAGTTACTAAACATGCCTACTGGAGTGTGCCTCCTTGTTCACCCTTTACCAAAGAATAGCTTTTTAATGGAGCATTAATTTGTTTGGTGATATTTAATGACACATTTGCTTTTGAAATCTGCTAAATCAGAAACCGGTCCAAAGATATTCTATTTACATGGCTGCTAAAAGTTGACGTGGACCAGCATATAAACCAAATCAGAACACTGTAATTCATGACTTTACTGCATATGGTTCCCATTTCCACCTGTATTCTATGTAGCTATGTAGGTTTGAGGGAAGAAATCACAAAGTGCTGTCGAATTTATATGTGAAATTGTAGGAAATATTCCATGTAATATCTTGCCATTATATGTTAGAAAGGAAAATGTATTAGTGATAATCTTTTTTCATTGGAAATACGGAATAAGAATTCTTGTAGTATATAAATTAATGAAATTACATTGCACACATTGTTAACAAAGATGGATAATTTAGCAACACGTATACACTCATACATTTCCTCTCAGCCCTAGGGAGAAGGCAAACTACTTTCAAAATTTTTGCCAAGAAAAATGCATGGACCTAATCGTTAACCAGGAATCAAAATTGAATTGAAGGACCATAACACATATACAAGTTAAACAAAGTTAGGAACACTGCACATTCTTGTTTTACTTTTTTTCTGTATTCTAAACACTGTTTCTTCAAAGTCGATTTTGTTAGTTTCTTGTTTATTTAGAAGATTTTTCAGAAGAATGACTAAACTTTCTGGTGTATCCCTTAACTGGAATATGTCTCACATTTTGGCAATATCTGTATATCCAAGGAATCGTTTACAGTCAACGAAGTAATGTCTTTGTATCCTCCTCTCTCATTATCTGTTTAACTGTTTCATCGCATTACAGCCATTTGTAGCACTTTGCAGTCATGTGATCACAATTTTCAGTGTTTTTGCCTGTTTCTGGTATTTACTTCCAGTTTTTGGCAAAAAAAAAAAACCCCTTTGGGGAAAATAAACTTGCAAATGACTACACATTTGCTTAACAACTACCACAAAAAGTGTCATAAAATTTAGCAGGATTGTGTGGTGAACTATTTAATGACACAATTTATGGCCATAATTTTAGGTTGTTATGGTCATAAGTCAAGAACTACTGTATTAAAGGCCAATATTAGACAAAATACAGTGTTTTAAAATTGACATTTCAAGAGTGTTTAACCATTGTCCTGTAAGACATAACATGCAGGGCTATTTAGAAGGTGAACTAGGTTTTGTGGAAAGAGATATAGATAATTTAGAATCTTATAGAGATATAGATAATTTTAAATCTTAGAAAGATTTAAAAAATCTAATTCTCAATTTTTAAATATAATAATAGCAAAATGTTCTTAAATAGCACATTCAGTGATACTATTATCATGAAAAGGAATCATGGAAGAAATATAGAAATATATTTATATTTATTTATGTATAGAAATTAAATTCCTTTTAATTTTGCTATTCTAAACAAATTCCTGCTCATAAGCAACTTTAATTCAATGTAATTTTCAAGCTAGGTATATTTCTGAAGTAATTTCAGGCCTGATTTAGGCACTGTATAATAACAAACATTATTACATTACCCTCTCTCTACAACTTGATCTAGTGCAAAAAAAAATGCCTCAAATATAGCAAATTTGACATGAAATTATTTTTCATCAAATTATATTACATTGGATGCATTATTTAAACAAAGGACATTGGTTTTGTACAAAAGTAATGTCTATGGACCACCTTGAAACTGAACATTTCAAATCATTGTTTGTATCCAGTAATGACCATAAGGGTTAATTATTTTTATTGGTATCAGTTATAGTCATATCCAGACTTTGTTTGCCAGCTACACAATTGCTGAACTATCAGCTCTGTGACCAAACGTTTTGCTAAATAAGATTCCCATAGTTTTGTAAATGTTGATAAGAAAGTAGACTCAGAGTCTAATTTTAGAGCTTTTGTGGAAAAGTCTTCCTCCTTTTGTGTTGATCTTAGCGAACTGAGTTGCATGTGTTTTAAAGCAGTGGTATACAACCTTTTTAATGGTAAAGGTTGAATAGAGCCTTTGACTGATATACCAGTCACCAAAAAATGAGTAAAGCCAAGACAGCAATATTTTCACATAGTGTGATCTGGGCAGTCATGTAGATAGCTTTAATTAATTAATTAATTAATTTAAAACATATAATTAAAATAAATTAAATATACATTTATTAAATCCAGTGAACATACTTCCTCCCCATACATTTAATAATTTTGCTGCTCTGACACATTAACACTGTATTTCCCAACCTTGTCAACTTTAAGCTGTATGGACTTCAACTCATACAATTCCACACATCTTCAAATTGGCAGGGTTGAGAAATACTGCATTAAAAACTCACTGGGTAGCAAATGAAGCAAAGCTGTTCAGAGGTACATGCGATCCTGAGGGCATCATGTTAAATTATATAAAAGGAGCAATAGACTACCAAGAGAAATCAAGTTCCGAAGAGTTTGGTCAACCCTTCGAGGCCAGGTTAGGAAAAAGAGAGATTACAACGATGGCTTGAACTCTTTTGCTGCAAACATTAACATTATCTCCCCACCCTCCCTACAATGCAGAATCCGTATGCGGTTATTTTGAGTCTCTTTCTCATGCTTCCTCCTTTCCCAGGACAGGAGTCTGTTAACAGATTTGCTCATGATTCTTGCATTCCTTCAGCAATGCAAGAATCATGAGCAAATCCTTTAGCTATATTACCTCTGCATTCCTCCATACCCCTTCCCCCAGCAGAACCCATCTCCCCACCTACATGCAAAGACATTCCAGGCACGTTGCCATGGGAATGATTGCAGACTCACTTCCTCCACCCTCACTTGGCATTTCCCAGAGTCAACCGACAAGTTTGCTACGCAGTCAGATGGAGTTGGAAGGTCCTCCCCCCCCCACTTTGATTGGAGGCAGAAGGTCCTCCTCATCCTGGGGTTCCCTGTCTATTGATACTGGGCAGCAGGTCACAGGAATGCCCCAGTGCCTCTAGATGGGGAAAAAACAACTCCAGTTTAATCCTACCGCTGCTATTCTCAATTATACTCCTGCACAAACTAGTGTCTATGAAATGTTTGCTTTTCACTAAAACAGGATGAAATTAAATTTATAAACTAGCTTCAACCTTTATGAAGGGATACCTCCTGTCATATTCCAGCCTGTGTACATGAATATGTACTGCACTTTCCAAAAGAGATAGGAAAGAGTTTGTTTACAAGGCCAAAAGACAGCAGACAAATATGCCCAATGATATATTACTTTTTAATGTAATAAATATAACTATCTCAACAAACTTTAATTAAAAATGATATCTTAACATATATCTTAATAAATATTAGTATTTACACAAGTAAAAAAAATAGAAGATAGTAAATTATTTGTGAGAGGTATTAATGAAGAAAACGAGAAAAAACAAACTTTGAAAATATTGTCTTTGTACAAAATAGAAAATTAGAGTACGTTATAAAAAGGAGGAAGGAAAGGAAGGGACAGAGAAATTGAATGAACAAGCCAAAGGAAACTTACTTTGGATGGTTGTGTACAAGAAATAGCATTACTAGAAATACAACCACATAGTAATACATTACTGGACAAAATAAAAGAAATTGCATTCACATTATATGTGCATCAATATAGTAGTATGGTGCAAGTGTGTAAACATTTTGAATTGCCACAGCTTACCTACTGCTATTAAAATATACTTTGCCTTCCCACAGCTGGGTGGATATGAGATTTATTTTGCAGTAGAAGTAAACTCTACTAGCAGTAGCTTTTAAATAACTTTAAGAGCAATGTGCTACAGAAATTGATCTTTAAGTTACAGAAGTATGGATGACAGTAGCTAGATCCTTTTCTTCTAGATAGTCATTGTTGCTATATCAGCTGTTACTTGATACAGAAATAAACATGATGTAATCACTGTGTTGAAAAATTTATGGTGATAAGCAGTTCTAAGTTGAAAATAAACCTCGATGCCAAAATATTGGGTATACCATCACTTGTGTATTGTGTTGTGTATTGTACATACTGTATTGCTTGGCCTTTATAAAACAGTTAAGCGATTTACTTCTGGAAAAAAATTTCAATGTAATTTATATTAACTAAACAGAGAGATGTTTAGGAATGAAATTCAAAGTCCCTTACACAAGTTCTTTCTATTTCATATAAATTTCAGAAGCAATATTTTATTGCAGGATAATCAGATTGATTATTGGCATCAAATTAGGAAGGGGGACTTTTATATTTTTACCTGGCATGGTTTCTGCTTTCTTAAAATATCCAAATCATGCTTTATATGATCACATACATATTATAAATATGACATAATTATCATTTTGTCTTGATTATAATATAATTATTTATATTTATGTTTACAATTATACTTATATTATTATAGGTTGTTTATAATATATATTTATAATATATACTCTGTGTGTGTGTGTGTGATAAACACTACATCTCAAAATATCACTATATACTTTCTAAGACTTAATAAAATATAGTAAGCTCCTGTCCATGGCCTGTTTAATATATTCTTGACTGATCCAAAAAGGATATTCTTCTTTACCTATGCACTGCTGATCTCAGACATGCATAGGTTTCATAATTAACTAGTAATTTGAACACACTTACATAGCATTGGCAGATGTTTTCTCATTAAAAAATACACTTTTCAACCTCCCATTTTGTCTTGCAGGTTTTAATAGAAACTCGTGAAATTTTCAGGGAGTGGTTTAATCTGCTGTGCAAAAAGCCATGGAAATTGTTCAGTTCTGTAATTGATTTCTTATCCCTTGTATTGGAAGCGCATTGCTGGCAGATTAGATGGGTTCACTGGGTAGCCGAGCAAACTGCTTTGCCAGTGTTTGACCCAGTTATTTTTTTCCCCTCCACTCCTCATTCCACAAGAGTAGTGAGGGAGATTATTTAATATGCATAGCAGCATTTTCTAGCCAGTTGTATGCCAGGTGAGAGGTTATACCATAGAAAGAGAAAGGACAGAGAGGCAGCTTGTGAAGAAATGCAATGCATGAATTGATTAGTTCAAAGGAAGAAAAGGAAATCAGAAGCAGCTGAGTTGTGAAGCAGCTGCAATTCCTTATCTTTAAATCTTTTGGAATGTTAGTTTTGTGTCACTGACATGATATCTTGTAACACAACCAGTCAGACTATTTGCTGTTTTAATTTTAATATAGTACAGAATCACACTTCATGGTCCATCAGGTTATACTTGCTGATCTTGGGAAGTAAAAAAGAATTTAAAGCTATTCTATTTCCTTTAGGATTTGATTCCCAACAATTATATTGCTATATACCGGTAATACATAGCATGGTATTGGGTAGTCTAGGAGATCATCTTCCAAAAAATTCTGCACAAGCCTGATTGATAGTTGATTTTCAGTAGCTTCATTCCTTTTACTGATGAATTACTGATGCAGTCATTGGTTACCATATTTTTGTTATTTATTTGTATAATGGTTAAGCTGTTGGACCAGGACCAGCATATTCTGGGTTCGAGTCCATTCTCAGCCATGGAAACTTACTGGAGATCCCATTCTCTCAGGCCAGTCAACCTCACAGCATTGCAGTTGTGGATATAAAATAAAATATTTTTGAAGCTACCACAAATTCATGAGGTAAAATGGAGTTATAAGGTAGCAAACAAACAAATAAGCAAGCAAGCAAAACTAATGACAGCAGCCACCATAGCATATTCTTAAAAAGCTTTCCAGTCCTCATTTGTCTTGTCTTTGAAATTCAAATTAATCTAAAATCAGATTTTGTAAACTTCCAGCATTTAGTTAGCGTTAAAAACTTAGTACTGGCAGTGGTGCAAATGTTTCAGTTCCATAAAGATCTACTTTAATGTGTCTGTACTAAATTCTTTCATGCAATTTTTTAGTGTTGGAAGTAGGGGATTGCATCTTTCCAAACTAGTGCTTTCCAGATGTATTGAACTGTAGCTCACAGAATACGCTGTAACTATGGTGAATAGTTAGGAATCTAGGTTACAGTCAAACACATCTGGAGGACACCAAGCTTATTTAAATCTATGATTTATTGTTGTAAACTTCTGGTACTTCCTGGCAAAATTAGTGTTATACAAATGGAAAAAATAATCTTCTAGAAGACAGTTTTTAATGAAGCTGGTTTTAGATTATTTCTAGGCTTCATCCAGTTTTATTCTTGATGTTTTCATGTACATTGTTCAGTAGATGGACTTTCCATGGGGATGCAAAGAACAGATAAATTCCAACTAATAGCTTACATTACCATACAGTGAATTCTGTTGCTGCTGCAGATATTAGGTCCTTGATCTCTACTCTTAGTCAACTAATTTGGATCAGATTTTTGATTTATTTTTAAAATAACACTATCATAGAAGTAAAACTTACCAAGATTCCATATAATTGTGACCCAGAAAGATGTTGATAAATGAGAATCTTTCATTAGAACTAGATGACATATATAGTATTGTTGTATTTTTAAACTATTATACAGAAATGAATTCTGTGAAAGTGTGTTGATGTTTTAAAGAGATTCCTAATTCCAGTTAATCTAACAGCTGTCTCTGAAGCCACATTTTGTACCAGCTGAAGCATCCAGGTAGTTTTCAAGGATATCCCCAGGTAGAGCACATTGCATAGTCCAAATGGGAGATGACAGGGAGTATGAGTGACTGAGTCATCTCCCATTTGGACAATTGCAATGCACTTTACATGGACCTACCCTTGAAGAGTTTCCAGAAGCTTCAGCTGGTACCAAATGTGGCTGTACAAGCAATCTTGGCACCCAAAGAATGGCACATGTAACACGTCTACTATGCAAGCTGCATTGGGTACTGGTCTGCTTCCAGGTCCAATTAAAGGTATGACCTATAAAGCCCTACATGGCATTGGCCCAGATTACCTAAAGAACTGTCTTTGTCCCATTATATCAGCCTGTCCCACCTGGTCAGGCAGGAAAGGTATGTTGTGGACCCCATCAGCCAAAGAATTCTGATGGCTGCCTTTTCCCCCGCCCTGTAAAACCTCTGCCCCCGGAAGTGTGACAGGGCTGCACTCTCTTGGCCTTCCATTAAGGTGTAAAACATGGTTCAATGGCCTTGCTTGGGACATGCAAAGGAGCATGCAGCCATGTGGCTGCTTAACCCCCGAGAGTCCTCCCCCAGCTTTTTTAAAGATTCCTTGCCGCTTTTAAATTTTTACATACTGTTTTTATGCTTTTATCTTTTATTATAATTAGTTATAGAATAGAACATTGCAACCAGACTGCCTTTGATAGAAGACATGTGTATTGTGTCGGTCAAAAGGAGGGCTGAGAAAATATCTGCAGACCCCTCACATCCTGGACATAGACTATTTCAACTCCTCCCTTCGGGATCTCACTACAGAGCATTGCAGGCCAAAACAACTAGACACATTTTCGTTGTTGTTTTTTCTCATGCTCTCACTCTGCTGAACACCTAATTCTCACAGTGTTGTGACTGCTGTCTAATGTCTATGTATTTACCCATGTAGTATGGCTGTAGTATTATTATTTATCCTTCTTATTATCTTTCTTACTCCCCCCTCTTATTGGTATTACATATTACACTTATGATTCTGCTGCTTTGCGTGTACACTGAGAGGTTCTGCACCGGAGACAAATTTCTTGTGTGTCTAATCATACTTGGTAAAATAAAGTATTAAATTCAATATTGTACACAAAGCCCCCCTGTGAAGGAAATGGGCAGTTCTTCAATATAATGGACGGATGGATGGATGGACGGATGATAGATAGACAGACAGACAGACAGACAGACATATTCTGTTTGGATAGAGAAAACTTTCCAGTTAAAACTGTTAGTTTTAACCTGTAAAACTGTGCATGGTTTGGCCTTTAGGTATCTATCTCCATGACTGTCTTTTTCAAGTTGAATAAGCCCACCATATTTACTTGACTGGGGAGTAAAGGCTGTGGCTCCCTACCTTCACAAGATTGCTTTTGGGGAAGTTTGTAGGCAAACATTTTGGTGATGGCATCTACTCTTTGGAACAGTTTTCTCTCAGATGTAAGATGCCAATTACTCTGCTAACTTGAAAAAGTACTAATGGTTTTATGGAACTTTTGGCCTAACAGCAGTTGGATTCACCTGATGTGTTCGATACTATCAGCTGAGGTGCGCTGGTTTTATGTTATTAAAATTTTAATTGATCTTCAAATATTTAAGGGTTTTTAAGCTTCTATTTTTTATTTATGTGTTGTGAGCTGCTGGGATTAAAATGGGATAGAACAAATCATAAAAACTGTAAATAACTATTGGTTATATTTTTCCACTCTGATTGGTTATTCACAGTGGTAGTTAACTATGGAGAATACTTCTGGTTTGCTTCTATATTTTTGTTTATTTTTTATATAAGTTCTATTCTTATCAAAATAAGAGCTCATCCTAATACAGAGATAGAATTTTGCCTAACAGCAAATGTGTCATTTTGAAAAACCCTGATACTAGCAGCTAATTCTGAATGTTCAAAAGTATTTTTTTGACCTAAAAGAACAAAAATTACTATACTGTAAGATTGCAAGATGTATGTCTGGCCAGTATCACAACATTTAGAGTGTCAGATTTTCTTCTGAAGATTTATAGCACAGTTGATCAAAATTTGAAGGACCACAACTAGCATTATGGCCTTCCAAAAACATGGGCCATCCAACAGGGTGGGGACTTCTTATCTGCTTGTGTTTTTTTTTTTTGTTTTGTTAAGGTTTTAATAATAGGGATAGGAGCTGGAGACCTGTGTTTGACAAAATCTCTATTCCTCCGCTTTAAACTCTTAAAAATGGCCCCAAATCGTCCTTTGTTTTGAAGACGCACTCAGTATAATTCAAAAGATTGCTGCCAGTATTTTAAGGTGATTAGTTTACTTTTGTTGGCTTTTAAATAGTAGAACTCCAGCACTAGTCATTTTTCATATTGATAAGAGCAGTGTGGCACTTTTACAACCTGTAGACTTCAACTCCCAGAATTCCTGAGCCAGTTACCCCTGGATAAGACGAGTAAGTAAGCTATTTTGAAGATCTGCATAGCCAGGGAATTTTGACCTCTGGTGTAACTGGTGTAACCTCTGGTGTAGTGATAAAAGTAGTAAATATATCTAGCAGATTATATGTAAACAGATACATCTAAGAGGAAAGGATGGAAACTATCAAACATTTAACTTCTCTGGAATTGTTGGAGAAAGGGAAACTACTAAAATGTGTTTAAGTGTGCTGTACATCTTTTAGTTAGGATAATGAATGTGTGTGTAAGTGTATGTAAGTAGGACTTCTATTACTACAACACACAATGTCTGCATCTAATTAGCCATTTTGTATTACAGCTTAACAATATTCTTGCTGTTACAAATGACTAGTGTTTTCATGCATTTGCTTAAATGCTTTGCAGCAAAATAAATCAGTGTTTGTCTCACTTCTCCATGCAGCGACTGGGTGCTAACTGTTGGGAAAGAGTTGGAAATGAAACACACATTATTGTCAACTTGATGTTATAGAACATTGTGTGTAAGAAGAATGATAACTTAATTTGTTTCACTGGTAAATTTTGTAAAAATAATACCTGCTATTATTTGGAAGGAAGAAGACAGTGAAGTTCTAAGAATGGGGTTTGCCTGTGAGAAATTGTGGTTGTTAAAATAGAACGACATTTGATGTTGGATCTTTGCCTTTGGAGTATTTTATCTGTTAGAGTACTTGGCATAATAGTACTACTAATGTATTCAAGTTCCCAGGAAACAGGCTTTTTACAAAATCGTTCCTTTTATACTAAATCCCTCTCCCTCCTCTTCGTTTTGGAGAAACAGCTTCTCCCCGCCCCGCACCACCATAATATCGCCTTCTGTACTCTTAACGATGTCACATAAGGCCAGAGAGAGATACGTGCATCTCATGCATGACATCAGTTGAGTTGTGTGCTGCCTTTGCGGGCTGTGTGTGTGTGTGTTTGTTTGTGTATGTATTTTATTTATTTATTTAGAAAATTATTCACACCAACTCTTTATCTATATATGTATACATATGTGTGTGATCTTTAATTGGGCAAAATAAGCATCATAGGGCAACAATTTTTGAACCACAGTACCTCAAATGGGCTTAGAAAATATGTCCAAAATCCAGGACAGAAAGAAATTTGGAAAAGGTGTGGCTGCTTCAGTGTTACTGGCTGTTGCTACACTGCTGAACTGACTGCATGATCTTCATTTACAGTGTTCTATAACAGTTTCCCAGCCAGTCTCTCAATCCTGGGCTCCCGCCCCCATCCAGTAGCAGCCACTTACCTATCTGCTAGAAAGGGAAGGGAAGGGAAAGGAAAGGAAAGGAAAAGAAAGAAAGAAAGAAAGAAAGAAAGAATTTTCCAATGCTACCTGCCAGATTCCCTCAAGAAAATGTAATCACCTTTTGTGACCTTCTGACAATCAAAGTCAGTGGGGAAGCCATTGGGAAATGGGAAATAGCTCCTGGTTCCACTGTTTTTTTGTGCATCTTTGGTCATTCTGTTTTTTTGTTTAGGTAAGGAAATACCCCAAAATTTCTATTGCTAAGTGAGACAATAGTTAAGTGAGTTTTGCCCCATTTTACAACCTTTCTTGCACAGTTGTTAAATGAATCACTGCAGTTCTTAAGTTGGCAATATGGTTGTTAAGTGAACCTGGCTTCCCCATTGACTTTGATTGTCAGAAGGTCACAAAAGGTGATTACATGAAACAGCAACCATTATAAATATGAGCTAGTTTACCGCATCCCAATTTTGGTTACGCGGGGATGCTGCAACGGTTGTATGAAAAATGGTCCTGTCACTTTTTTCAGTGCCATTGTAACTTCAAATGGTCACTAAATGAATGGTTGTAAGCCAAGGGGCCTGTACACAAAAACTGTGGGCATGTCGTGAATTGGTACACATTTTAGTTCACTTGGGGAAATTGATGGTGAAACAACTTTGTCCTTATATGGCTTTCTTTCCTCCACTATAAATGTTAACTTCAATGGGAATGAAAATGCTGATATTAGCCCTTGACCAGGTGAAAAAAGTTTGGGATAATAAGACATGATTATGGTTCATATCAGCTCAATATCTGCCCTTCAGAGTAGATCAAATCATAGGAACAAGAATCAGAGGAATATTACTTTATTATTGTAGAGCATAACAACTTAATTATGAAAGCCTACCTTTGTCTCCTCTCATAGCAACAGAGTCAAGTGCCATTATTTTGAGTTTCTTTCTCACACTTTCCCTTTCCAGGACTAAGTTTTATTTTATCCTTCTCTCTTAGTGCATATCTGCATATCTATATCTAGATTATCTCCACATTCCTCTACATTCTACCACATCTAACTTGTTCTTGATAAAATATGTATAATAAGTATTACCTGCTATGTAATTGTAATCTAAACAATGACATAATTTGGCTTTTGAAATATAAACTGAGTACAATCCAGAGTAGTGAAGTATACTATTGCTTACTATATTCTTTGACAACTACTGATGAACTGGTAAGGTTTCAGAAGAATGGAGGAATGTAAATGTTGCCTCTGTATTCAAAAAAAGAGAGAAAGGAGGACAATGCAGGAAATTACAGACTGATCAGTTTGACAGCAGCATGGGACAAAGTCCTTCAGCAGATTATTAAGCATCAAGTTTATGAACACTTTGATAGGAATGCAAAGTTAATAAGAGCAAGCATAGGTTTGACACAAGGAAGTCCTGGCAAAATACCTTTTTTTCCTCGGTACTTGTTATTGGCTTTATTTCAACTTTGATTGGAAGATTGAGACAAGTATTGTATGCATTGCCCTGATGACACATAATTTTTTTAAAAAATGTTGTTATAGTTTGTCACATAGCTAGATGTTTGGATTGTTTTTGGCATCTTTTATCTACTGATCAACTCCTCAAGGACCTGGGATAGGCAGATGTTCTTTGTAGGTATTAAAGTGTTGTCTCATGATGTAAGCTATTCCAAGCAAAGCAGTTGACTGATGGTGATTTTGTCAATGCTGATGGTAGCATTGTGGTCAGATGTTTTGGGATTGTTCCCAAAGGGCCTTTACTATTGGTAGTACCTTTGCTTTGTTTTCCACAATAGTTCTACTTCTAAATACATTATAGATAAACTTCATCAGTGGACCCAAGCAGAATGAAGTTTAACAGGGAAAAATGAAAGGCACAAGTATAGGATGGAGGAGAACTGGCTTGAGAGTAGTACATATGAAAAACATCTAGATGTTCTAATAGAAGAAAAGTTGAATATAGGCCCATAGTATCATGTGGCTGTTAAAACAGTCAGTGCTATTTTGGGATAGAGTCAGGAAGTAATTGTTCAATATGAGCCGTGGTGGCGCAGTGGTTAGAGTGCAGTACTACAGGCTACTTCTGCTGATCACCGGCTGCCAGCAGTTTGGCAGATCAAATCTCACCAGGCTCAAGGTTGACTCAGCCTTCCATCCTTCCAAGATCAGTAAAATGATGACCCAGATTGTTGGGGGCAATAGGCTGACTCTGTAAAACCTCTTAGAGAGGGCTGTAAAGCACTGTGAAGCGGTATATAAGTCTTAGCTGCTATTGCTATTGCAATTTACACTGCCTTGGTCAAAACCCTCTTGGAATACTGTGTCCGGCTCTGGGCACTGCAGTGTAAAAGGGCATCAACAAATTGGACTGAGTTGGTAATGGAACTGGAAATGAACTCCTATGAGGAACAATTTAATTAAGTTTAGCTTGCAGAAAATAGAACAGAGAGAGAGAAAGAGAGAGAGAGAGAGATTATAGTAGCCTTCAAATATCTAAAAGATTGTCACAGAGAGGAGAATGGGCTTGGTTTTTTGTTATCCCCAGGGCCAGGATCAATATAATAGGTTAAAACTACTGGGAAGGAAGTAGAGTCATTAAGAATGGTTGGACATTAGAAAGAAGGCAAGGCAAGTAGTGGCCTTCAAAGAGAGGCTGGGTAGCCATTTCCCTGAAGTGCTTTGGCAGATGCTGGGTTGAGCTGGAGGTTCTAACATTTGAGGTCATTTTTTGTTCAACTCTGATTAGGCTGAATAGATCCAATGAAATTGGTGAAATAATGTGGTCATGACAGACCACTAAGCCTGAATTCACTGTATGACAATTGCAAAGCAAAACTCAGTTCAGTGAACTCCACAAGTTTCATCTGACACATAGAAAGCATAAAGGTTCAACAGAGTTTTTCTGCTATTGTATATGTAATAGGCCACTTAGAGTTTTCATGCCTGTTAATGAACTTGAAGAAGCAAGTTAATCAACAACTCCTTTATCTTACTGACACTTCGTCTTTAGATAGATGGTACAAAGTTTGCTGCAATTCATTGTTGATGAACTTTAGACCAGAAACATTTTCAAAGAAAATCTGCCAGTTTCCTTTCACTCCATCTTAAAACAAAGAGCTGGGTTACATTGGGTCAACTATTTATTTATGTTATTAATCACATTTATATACCACCCATCTCACTGTCTCTGAGCAGTTTACAAATATTTATAATAGCAGTTTAATGTTAAAATATGCTGGAATTCCAAAATAATATACCAGTATCCCAAAGTTATCGTTTTCCAGGATTTATACTTATAGCCAACATGGTGATTTCTGTTGGTATAGATTTTTAATGCCAAAAAAAAAATCATCAAAGAACAGAACCCCAGATCTGTTGAGGATTTAAATTACTTTTAAAATACAGAACAAAGAAAACAGTATATGGGAAATAATTGTACCATTTTTCCCTTCCAGAATTGAAAAAAATGATAGTATATTGTGCCAGCTTGGTATTATTCACTGGTGTTCAAAATAAACTATGAATTGGATTTTCCAAATTTTCTCCTCATGTTTAACAAATACATTGAGAGTCTTACAATGCAATCTTACATTTGTCAATGAAAAAGTAAATTTGATTAAGTTGAGTGACCTACTCCTTCTTTTAAGTTCACTTGTTGGAGTGGTTCTTTTAGACTACAACAACAATTTTTTTGTCTTTTATGCTGTATTGCTTTGTAAATCAGCAATGTGTTTGAATTCAAATAAAATTCAAATACAATCCAGCTTTCTTCATTCCATTCAAGCATCCTTCACTATAAGGGAGAAGGCTGATTGTAATCTACCAACAGCTAGCATTGCCTACATGTGATATAAATGGCCCATCTTGGCTGAACTGCAAACAAGATGGTTAATAATTCCTTATTAGACAGTTTATGAAAATAACACTAAGAATCATGTTCTATAGTATCAGTGGCAGGTATGTGGAACTTCAAGGATTAGAGAACCATATCATATCAAAATAATGCTGAGGGTACAGAAACTGCAAAATTGTTAAAAGGCACCAATTTCATTATGTAGGGATAAATTTCTTTTTCCTGCTATGTGCCTGGTCACAGTTTAGATGTTCTCATTTTTCTAATTTTCATCCTGGATATAAAAAAAATAGTTGAATGGTGGCAGGCAGATATATAGAATTGTCTTCCTTGGGGCATCTACATTAAACATCTAGAGTGAAATCAGGAGATGAATACGAGTTTCAATTTTTTTAGTGCATGAACTTGTTCATTGTGACACAAAAATAGAAGCATTGCCTCTCTGCTGTTATGTCATGTATATAGGGTCTTCTATATTTTGTATGTTTGTAAAATGTTTTCTTGTAGAAAAGGACAAGGGTCCCTTATAGGAAAGGGGAAAGGGCGCATAAAACTTCCAAATGCAAAATTAAAACTAATTCTAAAGTGTAAACAGAGTTGGGGAATTTTGAGCGAAATGCTTTTAAAATTGATTGAGGGGGTCTAAAGCTACTTTGTGATGATATGGATATTTTTCTGTATTTCATTATCACATAAGGTTCTAGTGGTACTGTGATGAAGTAGCTAATTACTTGATTATTAGTGACAGAGAATATTCTCACTTGGAAAATGAGATTTAAAATGTATATAAAATGTTTAATTGTTAGGTGCAAATTACTTCTTCTTCATGTGACAACAAGGCAGAGATTAAGTAACGCTTATAGTGACAAAGGTTTTAGGTTTGATTTAATTCATTAACCTAGTATTCTGAAATGGAATAAGTTAATTGTTAGGGTTTATATTCTTTTATTAGTTTAATTCTTAAAATAGGCAAGTAAAGCTGTGGAGCTGATGCTTTTTCTACAACCATTGTAACCTAATGATGCATCTCTTTTCAAATGTTTTGCAGGTACAGGAGAAAGTGGCAAAAGCACATTTATCAAACAAATGAGAATCATTCATGGTTCAGGATATTCTGATGAAGACAAAAGAGGGTTCACAAAGCTCGTGTATCAGAATATATTTACAGCAATACAGTCTATGATCAGAGCTATGGATACACTCAGAATCCCATACAATTATGAGCATAATAAGGTAGGCTATCTATTTTAAATATATCGGAAGTTATTTTCCAATTATTGTAATGGATGGCTTTGAATTTATAGCTTTACAGTTCTGGAAAATAAAAGACTCTTCTCATCTAGTGTAAAAAGTAATAGAAAGATATATCCTGTGACATTTACAGCATATTGATAAAAAATATTAAGTCTCTATTAAGTACTACTCTGTTGGATGTTTTATCTTCCTTAGTTTTTCTAATAATAGAAATAATACTAGTAGATATGTATGCATAGAATTATGGACTATTAAATGGGAAGTCACATGACTAATCACTCTTCCTTTCACATAGAAAATCATTCTTATCTCTCTCTTTATCTAACCCTAACATGCTTGCTTTGTATGTGACTTTGTATGTCTTTTTCTGTAGAGTCATATTGAATCATATGATCTCCTATTTGTATGCCAAATTGCTATACTGTAGCACCCAAATATTTTTACAACCTAGGTGAAAAATTAGGAAATCTGTATAATCTATACTTATAAAACAGAACAGGATTTCATAGATAAAGTACAAAATGTCTGGAAGGAAATCTTAATTTTTAAGTATTTATTGTCATTATCTCCAGCAAGTAAGAGAAAGCTGAATGAGTCTTTTGCTGTCTTCTTATCGAAAATGGCTTCAGCAGGTCATAAGAATAGTTCCACCAAAGGAGAATGTCTACTGTTTACTTAATATAAAAAGATACAAGAAGTGGTGCCAGATTCACAGTTTATGGTATCATAGTATGCCAAAGATTGAGGAAATTAAAAACAACCAATCTGTGCTTGAAGGAACACATCCTAAAAATAACTTAACAAATATAAGCTGCATGGAAGCACATCAAGAATTTTGCCCTTAGGCAGCATGAAATCTGCTCATTGATGATATAAGGTCATGGATTATATTCAGAATATTGTCTTGATTCCACCTTATCTCCCCTAAATTTTTAATGAAATGTGCTTGGAAAAATTGTGTCTATTTTTTTTTCCTGATGTTGTAATTATCTGCAGGAGAAATAATACTGGGCATTTCCTGCTAAGTTATTCAAAATAATTTTCAAAATTCTAAGGATAGGTAGTCCTCAACCTAAAATAGTTCATTTAGTGACCATTCAAAGTTAAAATGGCACTGAAAAAATTGACTCATTAGCGTTTTTCACACAGCCATTGCGGCATCCCCATGGTCATGTGATCAAAATTCATACACTTGGCAACCGACTCACATTTATGACAGTTGCAGTGTCCAGGGGTCAGGTGGCCACCTTTTGTGACCTTTTGACAAGCAAAGTCAATGGGGAAGCCAGATTCACTGAACAACCATGCTACTAATTTAACAACTGCAGTGATTCACTTAACAACTGTGTCAAGAAAAGTCATAAAATGGGAAACATTCAGTTAACAACTGTCTTGCTTAGCAACAGAAATTCTGGGCTCAGTTGTGGTCATAATTTGAGGACTATCTGTAACTTGAGTCTGAAGGAAATAGAGGAGTGCTAACTTTGAAAAATATTGGAGGTTTATATGCCAACGCTTAGAGCAGGGGTGTCAAACTCGCGACCTGTGGGCCAAATGCATCACGCATTGGCCACACCCACCCTTGGTTTAGCGAAGGGAAAAAAAAGTTGCGATACATCACGTGATGATGCGAGTTTGATATCCCTGGCTTAGAGTAAGGAAAAGTTTATCCCCTCTTGCCATGAGTCTAATTAAAGCCTATCACTTGTCAGCTGCTGAAGATAATAAATGAGAAAAGCGGCCTACCTTTCCATTGTGATTAAATGTAATTCTGGTTTGCTGGATGATTGCTTCTCTTGCAAATGGAATGGGGTTGGAGAACAGAAAGTAAGAATAGTCAAAAAGAAATCAGAAATGGTACGTTGTCCACTTCAACTCCTTTTGTCAGAACAACACTATTACTGCTAAGGCAGACTGGACCCCCTGCAACCTCTTGGCCTTTTTCAGAAGTCCTCTGCTAGGGATGAAAGCAGACTTCTGGCACCAGCTATTTGCAGTGTGCTATGGTTAAGAGGAAGAAAAGAATGAAAAGAGTATCTCTAAAAGACAGAAGTGAAAAAAAGGATCTAAAGGGGGGGGGGGCACAGGCGGTCCTACTCCCTTTGCCTTGACATATGATGCAACTTCCAACAAATGTTTTTGGTGGGAACTGTTGCTTTTAAACAGAAAAAGTGGTTGCTCAATCCTGATGTATGGCATCACAAAAGGGAAACCGGTATCAGAGAATATATTCTGGGAACAACTTGAAGAAACAATGGCAACAGAGCAGATTAGAGTAGCCTTGTTCGAGAGGCATTTTTATAATGCTTATTATAAACCACCCAGAGAGTGGTGTAAAACAGTATGGGGCAGTATATAAGCCTAAAGGCTATTGCTATTTTAGGTAGATTGTACCAGAGATGGGTTCTACTTATCTTTACTACCAGTTCGCAACGGGACCGTGTGTGTGTGCTCGCTTCACTCTCTCTCACGTGTGCTGTTCTGCGCATGTGCAGAAACTTCCTGATGATGTCCGGCTCAGTGTGCAGAGCCTCCCGCCGGTTTTACTACCAGTTCTTGTGAACCGGTCTGAACTGGGGTCAACCTACCAGTAGATTGTACTATAAACTGGCGGCATAGATGAAATTCATGAATCTTTATAGGCTGATCTGGGAAGAGTTTGTATATATAGTAATAGTGCTGTTTCCTTAGATCCATATGAAAAGTCCTGATTTTGTTAATAAGGTTTGACCAAGACAAAGGGTAATAAATGTCACAATATTATGCATATGCTTGCGTCCTTAGAATTCCTAAGTAAAGAAAAAAGAATGGGAGGAGAAATCCAATCAAAACCATTTGATTTATCCCAAGTTGCAGTTATTTTTTAAGTCCAATTGTTAAATTAAGTTGATGATTATATAACTTGGAAGAATTTTAATAAAATAAAATAACTTTTGTGATTATTGTTAATATTGTTACATGCTGACTTTATTCTAGGTGTTTTATACTCATTAGCAGTACAGCTTCTTTTTAAATATGCCTGCTTTTTTAATTGACCATTATGTGTCTTTTAGCAATTCATTTGTTCAGAAATATCGATTGTAAAAGCAATTGGGTACATGTGTGATTGGATGGTTAAATCTGAGGAAACTAGGAAAAATGTAGCATTTGCTTTCTAAAACAAAACATTACGCAATAATATTTTTGGTGTGTATCAGTTTCTTCTGGGATGAAATGAAAGCATGTGCATGAGAGATCTGTTGGGGGGGATTTACTTTTGGCTCTCGCTTAGGTAATTCACTATAGCATTTCTCACTTTGTAGGGTGTTATTTGTGCACAACAGCACAGTGAATGAGCAAAGCAATTCTTGACTTTGGTCACATAGTGGAAATTACAGGGCTGGCTGATGAGATTGGTAAGGTTCCATGAAACAAACAAAGGTTCATATGATCTGAGGGAGAAATATGTCTTTGCAATATGCTTTCAGCAATAAGAAAATATCAACTGAATAAGGAATACCCCGGCCTGTTCATTGTCAGTGAACAATATCATTATCGGTGTTCATTATCAGTGGAACATGTTTGTGTGAAAAATGATATTTCTGCACTTGAGAATGGCCAAAAACTGTAGTGGACTGCATATACTCGCCCAAGACCACACCATTAAAATTATACCATTTAGTTGACAAATTGTAGTGGCACAATTTTGGATCTTTCAGGATTTAAGGATGGTAACAGAATGGGTTTGCTTCTTTGAGGCAACCTTCTTGCATACCCTTATCCCATCTGAAAAGCCACAAAATAATAATAATAATTTTTAAAAACCTGGATTTTATGTATTCACTTTTGGAGGGAAAATTAAGCGGAAAAACCCTTGTTGTTGATTGGCCAGCACCCTGGCCTAGAAACTATATAAAGGGAGCTGTCAACTGTGTTCGTTGCTGAATTTGTCACTGTGAAATAAAGAGCTGTTGTTCACATAGACCTGGCTCCTCACTCGCCCAACTTAACACTGGTGATGAGGGTGGGATTGAGGTAGACAGGTAGCACCAAAAAGAGCTGACAACCAATAATCCAGCCAGGCAGAAAGTCTGCCTGAGCCGAGCATGACAACCATGACGTCCGCCTTTGCTCCGTCATCACCATTCGATCCCGTGAAGGAAAAGGGATCATGCATGACACGGTTCGAATGCTTCTTCGAAGCTAATGATCTACAAGGGCTATCCGATAATCGGAAGCGAGCCCTCTTCCTAAGCCACTGCGGCCCAGAAGTCTTCGACATGGCGGAGTCACTTTCTGAACTGACGTACCGTGGCAGATCTTACAGACCACGCTGAAGTCACATTATGCTCCCCGTACCATCTAAATTTGTACAACAATACGAGTTCCGGCAGTGGCTACAGCGAGAGAAAGAACCAATCAGCGTTTACATGGCCGTTCTGCGCAAGGCCGCAATGCACTGCGAATACCGAGATCTCGATGATGCACTCCTAGAGCAACTCATCTGCGGCGTTAAGAGATATTCACCTCCAGAGACGATTGCTAGCTAAAACCATCCTGACCCTGCACATCGCGTTAGACGAGGCTAGAGCTCATGAGTCGTCCAACAAAGCCACCGAGACAGTGCAGCGACCAGCGCAGCCCCAGACGACACCAAAATCACTCCCTGTACACAGAGAAGCGGCCCAGATTGACAGCGAAGACAAGACAGACAAAGGTGTCTTCAAGACAGAGAAGCACAAGCGCGATGAGTGAGACCAAAAAGACGTTTGCACTAGCTGTGGGGGACCCCATCAACGGCAAATGTGTCGCTTCAGAGAAGCCATTTGCCGGCGCTGCGGCAGAAAAGAACACTTGGCACCGGTGTGCAGGGCAATCCAGCCAAAAGCAAAGAGCTCTCACTAATCATGCCGGCCAGCAACAGCCCATAAGAAGAGACCGGAGCAGCCAGCCCAAGAAAGGCGCGTATTTTAAGGCTCCGGAGACCTTTCAAACCCACATCGGCCAAGCGACCACCACGCCAGAAAAGAAGCTGCACATCAGTTTTCCACCTTCTGGAGGCCAAAATTGGGATGTTCAGAGTTTTTGGGTGGCAGAGTGGTTCTGGAGGCCAAAAAAAAGGGACGTGTTGAGGCCAAGGAGGCCAAAAATGGGCCTGTTTTTGGCCTCCCTGGCCTCCCGAGAGAGAGGGGGGAGAGAGGAAGGGAGAGGACGTACACACACACACACACACACACACACACACTTTTAAAAAATATCTATGAATTATATAACATAACCTAGTGAAGCTTCATTCCAAAAAAGCATGTTTAGGACTGAAGCCTAATTCAGTGGATAAGAAACAGGTGGAACGTTGACAGTGGTGGAAGTTAAAGGAGATATATTTTTGGATTTGCTTTCCTTTTGTACTTGCTTTTTAGTTCCTGCGTTTTTACGTTTGTCTTGATTTGTTGCTTATATATCATTGTAGCAGATTCAAAAGAAGCTTAAAATAATGTGTTTTTTTTTAAAGGAAAGAGTAAAGCACTGGTAAAATTTCCTTCTGGATTATTTGTAACCATCTAAGAAAAAATATATGGCTCTTGAAAGACAGCTACTGTCCCTGTAAAACACTGGAACAGTTTCTTTCTTATGGGACTTATAGTGGCTTATTTTATAACGAGTGTCTCTCTGTCACTTTTTGTTTTGTTTTGAACTGTAATGTGCATAGAGATAAGGATCGCCCCAGAATTTCACAAAGCCAGTAGACAGATGATCAAAAATATCTTCTTGCACATCAGAGAGAACAGGTAGGTTTTTACATTAGGCTGAAAAAATTGTGTCCCTTCTTATATAAATGAAGGAATGGAAAGGGGCAAGCCCCTGACACTGTATCAGGCCAGTGTAGCAGTGTAGTTCTTTAGGTAGCGAATGAACAAACAGGACGTTTGAAAGTCTCCACTAATTTTTATCATCAACAGAAACATCGTCCCAAAACTACACTGAAGTAGGGAGTTTTAGTAATGTCTCCTGTGCTTTTGGTGAACCTCACATTTACTGCTTCTAGAATGGAAGGGTAAAGCAAGACCAGTTCTCTGGATATTGTGTTTTGGAAAAAGATATCAGAAGAAATTAGATAGGTTTTTGCCATTTTGTGGACCCTTTTAGTCTTGGACAGATTGCACAGGTGGTATTTTTTTCTTTTTCCTCTTTTTCTGGACTTACCTGAAATGTTTAAGAAAGTTTTGAATTTGTTTCTCTCACGTGCTTACAGGATCTCGCCTTTTGTAGATGTCTTTGTTTTGGACCATGTCTATCTTTTCTAGAAGACAAGTACATTGCTTATGTGTGTATTGGATAGATGTCTGGATGGATAGACGGAGAGACAGATAGACATGTGTCTTCCATTTATGATAGAATACAAATCAAATTTGAGTTCATATTATGAAAATGGTTGATCTAAAGATCTTATTAGCCTGGTCCTTTGGGGAAGCATATTTACTTGAACTTTTAAGTGTTTTTTTGCTTAACTATTTGAAGAAATTGTTCATATTTTTCTATTTGAAGAAATACGGCAGCAGAAATTATATAGAGTCCCATCAAGGATCACTTGAACAAGAATTGGTGGAATACTAAATAAGCTTTCAACAATCATTACTCGCCTTCAGGCTCATGTTGTAATATATCACATGGCGCCCCAGATAGCTCACAGTTCAGAGAAGTTGGTTTTTAGTTTAGTAATAGATCCTCTGATAAAAAATAAAATGCTTGCATATACAGCTTAAGGAAATGTCAGTTTAATAGCTCACCTTTTTAATAGCTCACCTCACTTAAAAGGGATGACTTTTGAGATAATAAAAAAGATCAGTCACTTAAAAATACACAGATACTAAGATCTCTGACATATTTATGGCATGGAGCTACTCATCATTTCTGTGTGCATTATGGACATGAATATTTGTCATTTTCCTCTTTGCCAAAATTGTCATCAAGAAAAGATTGATTCCATATTAGAAAAAATACCATGCTCAGCAACAGCAGTGACAGGAAGTGAACCATGTGTTGCTATTGATAATCCTGCAGTACTGTGATTCACAATAAGATCAGAACTTCATCTAAGTTAATAAGGACATTTTCCAGAACGCTGCTACTACACTCCAGCATTGGGTTCAATCCTCTTTTCTGACAGCAACTGAGAGAACTTTTAGTTAATTTAACCTCCTACTCTGTGCTCTCACCACACCCACTTTGCACTTGGCTCCCCAGTCTTTCTCTCAGTTGCTGACAGACTGAGAGGGTTTTCTCTGTGCTCTGGAGTATTGCGTTAGGCCTTTGGTTATTTTTGATTAGCCCCCCCTTTTTTTTCCGGTGGAGATTCGATGGATTTTGTATTTTTTACCTGGTTTTTTTGCTTCTTTTGCTTTCTGCCTGTCAGCTTTCTGTCGGCTTTGTGTCCGGTGAGCCGGGCTGTTCTGACTTTTCACGCCCAGAGCACTCACAGCTGCCGATTTCTGTCCCTGTGGGGGTGGATCCAACTGTATTTCTGCTGCTGGTGGGATAGGGGCTGGGCGGTTTGCCGTCACTCCCCGACACCATGTCATCCTTGGAGCAAAGCGTAAGACGGCGGCGGGTTGAAGATGCCGGAGGGTCAGCGGTGAGCAGTTTGCCGCCACAGCTTCCATCCGGCGACCGTTCCGTCAGGTTTCTGTGGGCGGCGGCGCCATTATCGGCCCAATCGCCATCCCAGTGAGCCGGCAAGAGTGAGTGGGCGTTGGGAAGGTTCGGCATGGCTGTCTTTTGCTCGCCGCCTTCCCGCTTCATATCCTTCTGCTTTGATACCTCCACCGCGTGGCGACCAGAGGAGCAGTGCCAGGGGAGGTTAAGGATCAATCCATGAGGCGTTTGGAGGGCCTGCCATTTCTTGCTGTGCCATCGGCTCGCGGCCACTATTTTGGTCTCCCGGGCGGCCACCATTTTTAAATATCACCGTGCGCACTCGCTTCTGCAGCTGCCGCTCACCAATTTTGTGACTCATCATTACTGTGGCTTAGTGCCGTGCCAGAAGGAGGCACTATAGGAAAAAAGGGGGGATCTTCACAGGCTCCCTCTTGCCCTTCTTCAATATTCTTCTGGCTGTGGCGTGTGGGCTATTTGTCATTGCGTTGATCCTGCCTACACCATTTTGGCAGAGCGCAGAGCTTACAAGCAATTCTACTTAGCTGGGAGCTGTTCCGCAGTTCCGTTTCTGGCCATTGTGAGCTATCCTCCCTTCTGGGGAGATTGGCATAGTTCTGATTTAAAAAAAAACCAACCCCCCCAATTTGCATAAAGGACTGGCACGTGCCACCCAACATGGCAGATTCTTCATTTTCATCAGATCTTGAACAGGAGGCCAGCCCTGTCAGATCTGCCAAGTCCCGCAAGAAGCAGTCGGGCAAACGTTCTGCTTCCAGCAGCCATAAGTCCCGCCTCTCCAAGACCTCTGCCTCAGCCTACAAGGACGCTCTCAGACATCATAAAGCATTGGAGCGGCAGTGTGAGAAGGCCAAACAAGCAATGGCCTCATCCTCCAGCCAGGATGTGGGGTCCCTACAGCCATCACCCTCTGCAACCGAGGGGCCACTTGCCGGACACCGTGATTGGTACAATTCAGGCGGCCCGCAGACCATCCACAACTAGGATCTACGAGGCTTCGTGGAGGGCCTTTTGTCACTGGTGTGCCGGATCTCATGTTGACCCGACGTCTGCGACAATACAAGATGCTTTGGGCTTTCGCCAATCGGGGTTGGACAAAGGTCTGGCTCCGGCTACCTTGCAGCGTCAGGTGGCTGCTTTGGCCACAGTGCTCTCCTTTCCACCGTACACTTCTTTGTCTCATCATCCGTGGGTGCGAGGATTTCTTCATGGAGCTATGAACCTGTGGCCGCCCACCGTGCATCGTTATCCTTCTTGGGACTTGCCGTTGGTTTTGCAGGCTCTTACTGTTTCGCCGATCAAGCCCCTTGGTTCTATTTCTCTCAAATTTCTTTCGTTTAAAGTCGCTTTCCTTTTAGCGATCACGTTGGCCAGGCAAATTTCTGAGCTTGCGGCATTGTCCGTCCAGAAAGACTTGTGCATCTTTCATGCTAACACCGTGGTGCTTCATCCTGATCCGGCATTTACACCCAAGGTTAATTTGTGGTTTCACCGCTCACAGGAGCTTGTAATTCCGGATTTTTGTCTGTCCCCCAGACATCACCGTGAGGTTCTGTGGCACACACTCGACATCCGCAGGGCCCTGAGGCATTATATCCATAGGACTGCATCGTTTCGGAGGATGGAGGCGCTTTTCGTCTCATTCCATCCAGCTACGATGGGTCAGAAAGTGTCTTCAGCCACGATAGGTCATTGGATCAAGGCCTTCATTTCTTCTGCGTATGAGAGACAAGCGTGCCCTGTTCCGGTGAGGATTCTTCCTCATTCCACTAGGAGTACGGCTACATCGGCAGCCTGGACGACTCAGGCTTCAGTGCTGGACATCTGTAGGGCGGCTACTTGGACATCGTTGTTGCCATTCATTAGACACTATCGTATTGACGCTTACACTTCTGCCGAGGCGTCTTTTGGGTGATGAGTTCTACAGAGTGTTGTCTCTGGGTCTTCTGAGGGGAACAGTCAGTTGCCCGGCCCTGGAAGTTAGGCTTGGATATGTCCCAATGCTGGAGTGTAGTAGCAGCATTCTGGAAAATGGACGTTGACTTACCTGAATGTCCTTTTTCGGAATGCTGCGGATACACTCCATTCCCTCCCCTTTTGTTTGTGGTGTTCTGCTCCATTGTTTTTCATGGTTGCTGTTGTGGTTGTGTTAATAAAATTTTCTTTGCTGTTCATGTGCTGTGCCTTCGTTCAAGACTGGGGATCCGAGTGCAAAGGGGGTGTGGTGAGAGCACAGAGTAGGAGGTTAAATTAACTAAAAGTTCTCTCAGTTGCTGTCAGAAAAGAAGATTGAACCCAGTGCTGGAGTGTATCCGCAGCGTTCCGAAAAAGGACGTTCAGGTAAGTTAACGTCCATTTTGGTTAAACAAACAGTATTCCAAGAAGCATTGTGTATTATGTTGCTCCAACATTCACCGTAGGATAATCAACTTTCCTAAGGGAGTAAGTTGAATCAAATGTTCCAATAAATGAGACAGTAATCAGATTTGAAAATGTAAGTCCCTCTCCTAAAAAAAATACAGAATGTATTGATTGCTCCATTGGAGATCACTCTGTAGAAGTGAATGAGGCAGACCCCCCAAAAAGGGTACTTGATAGTTGCAAGGTTGGAAAGAGCAAGAAAACTGTCACAAAAGATTTTGGTATCCATCAGATCATGATCAGACAGATAATGGAGAAAATGTAATGCTATTGTTAATTTTCCCAGAAGCAATCATCCAGTGAAAATCACCCCAGAAAAATACATACTGTTCCAATATATTTCCCATATGACAGGAAACCCAGGGTAAAAACAAAGGATTAACAGATCACTTTTGTATTATATATTACGGTATGTCCATTATAAGAAAGGCACTGAACAAGAATGATAGGTGTGAGAAAGATAGTGTGGAAGAAAGCACTGTTTGTGAGCTGAAACTTAAATTAATGTGGGTTATGCTGCAGGGCAATAATTGTGCAGGGAGTATTGTATAAGACTGTCTTAGTTAGCAACTGCTCACAGTTATGATGTCGATGAAAAATATATATCCACATATGAAATGATGGCTGCCTGGGACATACATAGGAAGTTAAGAAACTGAGAACAACTTTTTTTTTGTCTTATGAGATACATTTTGCTATCGAGTTCCTCCCCCACTTATTGTGTTCCATAAATTTCAATCAGCAAGATGCAACATCTATTGCCATTTTAGGCAATTAATTAAATACCCTATTTTTCGGAGTATAAGACGCACCGAAGTATAAGACACACCTACCTTTTTTGTTTGTTTTTTTAATAAAAAGTTTTATTTATTTTTTAGACAAACACACATACAAACATACAATTTTCTTTGAACAGAGTATTTTCTTTGAACAGAGTATTTGGCCGGTTCACAAATTTAAACAGTGTTTAGTCATTTCAATTAAATTTATAATTTCTATATTTCCTTTTTGCCATATTTATTCCTCATCTATTTTTTTTTAAAAAACCCAATATTACCCTTCATCCTCATCTCTAATCTTAATCAAATTCAATTTTTCCCTTCTATTCTATATTATACCCCTTCCCATTGTCATCTGTTTTTATATCCATCCTCACATTGGTTAATTATGTAATATTACAATTGTTTAATACAAATTCAACATTTTAATATAAATCAATTAGTTGTATAACTTTTTTTGTGTATTAATCAATATGAACATGAATATTCCAATTATTTCCATGCAATCTAATTGCTTACAAATCAATTAAACGATTAATTATATTTACCAATAATAATAAACCAACTAATTTTCCCCATATATTCCTCCAAACCACAACTTAACCATTTCTGCTTTCAACACAATATACAATTAATAGTATCTCAATTATTACAATTCCCTAGTTAAATAGAGCTTTCCCCTTATGTTACTCATTTTCACATCTTAAACTCTCCCAATAACCCAAATAGTTTTGCCCATATAATCTTCCAAATCAGAATTTAATCATTTCTACTTTCATCACAATATATAATTAAAAATATTTTAATCGTTACAATTTTCCTAATTAAAATTTTAAAATGTTCTAGCTGTTATCCAAGCTACAACTTAATCCTTTTTACTTTCACCACCATATACCATTAAAGGTATTTCAATTGTTACAGTTTATACTTATTCATATTTCTAAAAAAAAAAACCTTATTGTCTAGATTTCAAAAATACAAAGACAAATATTCCAATTATTATTCATTTCATTTTTACAATCATGATTTCCCATTTATTTCTTACTACTATTCATATTTCAATTCTAAATATGTATAACATCTTTCTCTTTCATTTCTTTTTCTTTTTCTCCCTTCCCATTTTTATTTTTGCCTTTTTCTTTCTCCTTTTTTCCTTTTGTGTTTTAAATCTTGAACTCTCCTCTTTTGCCCTAAATTTCCCATTGTTTGCACCTACCTTTTTTGGTGAGGAAAAAGAAGAAAAAGAAATCTGCCTCTGCTGCTGCCTCTGAGCAATTTTGCCTTGTTGCAGCAAACAGCCAACAGCCTGCTTTACTTTCATTTTCGTTTTCAGCATAACTTTATTAGCAAAAGGGGAAAAAAAATCTGCTCCAGCAATTTACCTCTTTGCAGCAAGCAGCAGAGCCCTGCACAAAACAGCTGAGAGCAAATCAACTGAGAGTCGGGAGGCCAATCCAATCAACTTGTGCTAATTAGGCTGTGCTGAAGCTGAAAGGAACTGTTTTTTCTTGCTGTTTGCTTGCAAGGAGGTAACTGCTGCGAGACAGAGGCCAAAGGGTGGGGGCCAGTGGGTGGGTGGGGCTACATTCGGTGTATAAGACACATCTAAATTTTCACCCCCTTTTGGGGGAGGGGAAGTGCATCTTATATGCCAAAAAATACGGTACTTTTTTCCCTTTCTAGTTTTTATTTAAAAGGACATTTTTAAAAAGAATTCTGTAGCAAGCAACTTAGCCATCTCTGTGCTTTTTTCCTTCGCCTTCCAGAAATAACTGTGTAGCCTCGTTTGGCCCTTCTGAAGTTTTAAGTCCAATCTAGTAGTGCATCCTTCTTTGCTGTCTTCCTGTCGGGCTTCCTGTGCTCCTGTGTACATTGATGATACTATGTGATTCAGCACTGTGTCTGGCGGCTTGTCCATTTGACAGTAGATAATGTTAAAAACGACAGTGTTTACTGTATAATAGTTTCTTTCTTCAAATCAGTTTGTTCCAGATGACATAAAATAAATTATCTTTTATTCACAGAGAATGTGTGTGTGTTTATGTAAATGTGTGTGTCCCATGTATGCATTTTCAACCAAGTAGGATTTTTTGAGGTACAGTTTCTGCCCATTGACATAGTAATAGGGTTAGGGTTAAAAGGACCCCTTTTAATGTGCATCTTATGCCAACCACTACTTCACAGAAAAATTGCATTGGTGTTCAGATGGTAAAATGACTTGCATTATTGTCCTAGGAGACTAACTTACTGTAGTTGAAGTTCTTTAACTGCACCATAATGTAATTATGATTCTTTAAAATTGGGAGATGACATCCCATTTTAGATAGCCAGTTCCCATTAAAGGTAAGCAAGAGATAGCCTTAAACCAGAAGTCAATTGGCTTAAAGAGGGAGTTAATCACATTAATATTATATTTAGTTCCATTTCAGTCTTTCCAATACTACTAATCGGCATTGCCGTGGAGGTGTTAATTTTAATGTTACATTAAAAATATAAAAGAATTTTATTTATTCATTCATTATTTTATTTATTTATTGGCCACCCATCTTACAGAATGAAATGAGTTGGCAAGTTATCGACAGAATTTTAAATGGGAAAAAAGAAAATTGTTCATTCTTTTGGGGATTGTTGACAGTAGAAGTAAATATGCCATTCTTATTGCTAAGAAACAGGTGCTTCAGCAGCACAAACCTACAGTTATAATGCCAAATATTAAATAAATTGAATGTCTGATGTTACTTGCAACTTGTTTAAAAATTTGGATGATGTTTGGACAATTAAAATAAAATACAGTAATCTTTTATA
Source organism: Ptyas mucosa (assembly GCA_012654045.1). Taxonomy (NCBI): domain Eukaryota; kingdom Metazoa; phylum Chordata; class Lepidosauria; order Squamata; family Colubridae; genus Ptyas; species Ptyas mucosa. The sequence continues at coordinate 12,954,327 of WNWU01000002.1, read as the reverse complement.
GAAGCTATGGTGTAAAACTTTCTATATTTACATATATGGACAAAAAGCCTTAGTATTTATTTTGCTGTTACCATTTTGCTTCTTTCATTTTCTTGTTCTTTTGTTGCTGTTGTTCTATTTAATTACATAAAGCAAAAAATTGTGGTTTTTTTTCCTTCTTCCCCAACACAGTGAGTTATGTGAACACAATGTACTTGGTTAGCTTATGTTTCAATGTACTGTATGACACTTTCATATACAAGAATGTTATCTGAGTATAGTTATTATATAGTAGAGAAATTTCAATGTGAAGACTGATAAGATTAATTCTGTAAACTGATCATATCTAGTAAAGTTTCTTTTATCATATGAAATTATGTTTATCATTAATTTGTTCAAATACTGTGCAATTATTATTCAATGAGAAGCCATAGGAAATTCTTTGCATTCATTCATTAATTATTTTATTTTATTTTATTTTATTTTATTTTTTTAGTCAGTCAAATTTAGAGACTGCTCATAGAGCAGCGTACAATGCACCTTTTTTCTCCTTTTTTAATTGATGGCCGTTGTAAAGTATTTCAGAATTTATAGATTATTCTTTCTTTATCTCTCTTCATCTTTTTGTAATTGTTTATTTGTTGGAGAAATAATAGATTTAAATGAACAAAAGTCTTGCTGTCCAAAGACAAAAGAGAGATAATCAGGGCCTCCCAAATGATGGCGTTTCTGTCAGCTTCTAACTTCTGAACAGTTCCAGACTATGGGTTAATTTATTTGTATGCCTGAATTCTATATTCTACAGACTTATATATTACTGAAAAGAGTTATATGTCAGCGGTTCTGGTTGCATATTTAATCCATAAATTCATAATATGAAGACGGTAAACTTGAGAAAAAATAATTCACTAGAAGCATATTCTTGAATGAGGTCATAAATTAGTAGTAAGACAGTAGTTACTGAAAGTAACTTCTGCTTTGTCTAAAATATAACTGTAACAGAAATCTTGTTTTGTATTCTCTTTTATATACTATACCTTTTAACAATACATGATTTAAAGAGAATATTTGGGTTTTTTTCACCTCAATTGCTCCTACCAGGACTGCTAGAATAATCCCTTTTATAAACAATAGAGATTTTGTCCTCAAAAGAAACTCCAGTTTCATGAGATTTCTGGCAAGCTTGGACTAGCTTTTAGGTCAGAGCAGACAGCCAAGCTGGGAGCCCTTTAATGCAAAATGCAGCATTAAAAGATGGTGAAAGGATATAGATTTAGACATTTAGAAGACATTTGCCAACTCTAGGAAAAAAAGATCTTGCTGTTTAGAAAACAGATTTTGTTTCTTTAAATAGTAATTTATGTCTCTGCCTGTGCAGTGTTTTTCTATACATATGTGTCTGTGCAACACAATACATATATACACAATCCTTCAGGCAAAATCCAATCAGAGTTAAACAGGAACATTTATTAGTTTCTTTTCAGGTATTTCTTAGAGTGTGGCATTTTCCCAAGCATATGCCTTACCTTTTTGGGAGGTTTGATTATATGCATGTGTATATATATGCACCCTGGTCTGATCACGTTGTAAAATACAGGTAGTCCTCTACTTACAATCACAATTGAGCCCCAAATTTCTGTGGCTAAGCGAGACAGATGTTAAGTGAGTTTTGCCTCATTTTACAACCTTTCTTGCCACAGTTGTTAAGTGAATCACTGCAGTTATTAAGTTAGTAACACACTTGTTGAACAAATCTGGCTTCCCCATTAATTTCCTTGTCAGATGGTTGCAAAAGGGGAATATATGACTCTGGAATATTACAACTATCATAAATACAAGTCAAATATAATTTGAATTTTGATCATATAACCATGGGGATGCCGCAGTGGTCATAAGTGTGAAAAACGGTCATGCCACTTTTTTCAGTGCCACTTCGATGGTCATTGAATGAACTGTTGTAAGTCAAGGATTACCTGTAATTGTATCACAGATTTTGTAGAGTTAGATATGTAGCAATAAAGACTTAATTGATGAACAGGAAAATACAGAACACAGAATGGGTATATGTGCTCATATTTAGTAAATTCTGTGTCAGAACAATTCTCTGCCTAATGGGGATAGCACCTAGCAAGTATTGAGAGAAAACTCTTTTAAAACTGATTTGCACTGGAAGGTCAAGTGCCCAAATCTTACATCTCCATTAAACAGTACATTTCACATTTGAAATTCACCATTCGCCTTACCCAGAGGCCTGCTATTGTCTTGGATCCTAATATGGGGATAATAACTTTAATTGTCTACTTCCCAGATACAGTCTTGTGCTGCTTCTCTCTAAGGACCTTTCCACATGAGGATTCTGTGCCAGTTTGAAAGCAACTCTGGGCCTCTGTATTCCCATGATGTCAACTGAGTGGGAAAACTAAGCTGATTTATTTTCAGCCTAGCTTGAAAGGGTGGGGAGGATTCTATTTACTTTAAGTTACTTGTTTGTTTTGTTTTTGAGATGCTGTAGCTCCCTTCTCTCATTAGGGGAATTCTTGCCTCATATCTTCATTTGGTTCCCTTGAGATTCTATAAGGGGAAAACCTACCCCAGTGGCTTTGCTGCTACCCATCATCCCCAAGTAACCAAGGTGGGGAGGGAAAGATGCAAAACTGGCAAAATGTGAAGTTGTCTTTAGCCCTGTGCTTTTCCTGTCCTGTCCTCTGGAGTAAGGATGAGCGATTTTTTTTTCTTAGTGCAGAACTTGAAGTAAACCAATTTGTGTTGCTTGATCTCACCATTTCAAATCGATAGAAATAAAGACTAAAGATACCCCTTCCAAATGTTTCTAAGGATTTGGGTAGCAATGTGAAAGGGTTCTGACTTTTGGCTAAATATTGCTAATTTGATATTTCCTGAAGATAATAATCTCTCTGAGCATGCAATAAGAATATCTTTGGGATACTCGTTTCAGTCAAATACCTGAATTATATTGCTACATGTTCTGAAGCCATCTATTTTAACCTTACACAGATAAATTTGATTACTTTCTAGGAGACAGTGATGGATCACGATAACAATTAAGATTTGATCTTAAGCTTGTTTTAGCGCCTATCTAGTTAAGCTCTATTCCTTAGAAGAGAGCAAAAGGAATTTTAAATTGAAAAGGAATGAAAAACAGATTAGATATCTTCAAAATAGAAATCAAAGGCAAACCCTCTATTTAACCTCCAAGCCATCACTTAATTGAGTTTTGTTCACACCAAGAATTATTGAGTGGCATATGAAATCCATCCAAAATTTCAGTACATGGATACACCTAAACCAGTCCCCGCTGACACATTTGAAGAATGTATTTCCTCCCATCTGCATCATTGACCTTGATATCTTACATGCCAAGCCTCAATTTAACATGCAAGTTATTCAGGTTTTTACGTGACTGTATTAGACAGGCTCAGGTAGGAACAGCATTCTCTGTCCATATGTTTGAACTGAGAAAACCAAATAAGCTTGAACCTGGTCAGTATTTCTGCACTCTGTGTTCTTCAGTGTTAAGCTTGGTTTCTGGTGACTTCATGGTGAAGCCCATGTAGTTCTCTTGGAAACAATATGGAAATAATTTGTCATTTCCTTCTTCTGGAATGGTTTTCCTTTTGCAAGTAGTCCTTGAGTTACAACAGTTCATTTAGTGACAGTTCAACATTACAACAGCACTGAAAAAAATGACTTATGACCAGTTTTCACACTTACAACCTCTGTAGCATCCCCATGATAATGTGATAAAAGTTCAGATGCTTGGCAACTGGTTCATACTTATGACTGCTACTGTGTCTCATGCTCATTTGATCACCTTTTGCAACTTTTGGACAAATCAATGGGGAAGCCAGATTCACTTAACAACTGTTTTTATTAACTTATCAACTGCAGTAATTCACTTAACAATTGTGGCAAGAGATGTCACCAAATGGGTCAAAATATACTTAACAAATGTCTCCCTTAGCAACAAATTTTGGGCTCAATTGTGGTCATAAATTGAGGACTATCTATATTTTTTAAGGCCCCTGGATTTCTTGAAGATCCCATCAAGCTCAACTTGAAGGACACCAAAGGACAGAATGTGCAGAACTAGCACAAGCATTTTCCCACAGAGGAATTAAGTAGCTGAGCAATCAATTAAGTCATCTATTTTCTCATTATCCTGCACAATCTAATTCAGGCTAAGTTTGTGCCCACTAGACAATTGGAAGCCAGAACTGATCTTTCAGTGCAAGCATCATATATAGTAATCCCTGTGTCTTGCACTGGTAAGCTACCATAATACATACCAATTGCAACTTTAAGAGTATTTCCAATGGTAGCCTCACAAAAAGCATATTACAGTAGCAATGCCAGATTGTAATCAAGGCATAGATAACTATGATATCGCCAAGCCAGCCATGGAATGGCCCCTGTTAGCATATTAACTGTAGTTGTACAACACGCCCCTTGTCACAGCTGCAAATCCAGCAACAGCTGCGAGTCAAGGAACACTCCTAAACTAAACTTATTTTTGCTGGGCGCAAGCCCATCCCAAACAGGATTCACTTCAATTCTCAAGTCCAATTTCCTCTTTACCAATAGCGCTCCTGTTTTATCTGAATATAATTTCATCTTGTTCTCTCTCATCAAGCCATTTACAAGCTCAGCCAAAATTCAAGGATGCCAAGTGGAATTAGAGAGTAGGATGCTGTAGTGCTCTTATTAGCATTCTGAATACACCTCATTCCAAAACTCTCAGTGATCTCTCCCAGCAATGTCACTATTAGATAGCAGGGACTGCAAAGATCAGTAACCTGAGTGCTGAAAAATGTACCTCCAGCAACACCTTTTGAACTCAACTTTATAGGACAGAACACAATCGCTATAAAACTGCCCCAATACTCAACTCTGCCAGTAGTCCCCAAAGGATATCATGGTGAGTGGTATTGAAGTCCTGGAAGTTTATTAGAGTTGCATTCCTCCCCTCCCCTCCCCTTTCCAATCTCTTTTCTTGCATAAATAATCTACCAAGGTGGGTACATGGACTACCAATATTTAAAATATGGGATTGGCTTTAAATGTATATTGTTATGAAAGCCCCATACTAGGTATGCTAGACACATTACATAGAAATATCCTCTGTGTGTGTGAGAAAGAGAGGGAAGGAGGGAGGGTGGGAGACGGATGATCAGGGTTACATAAATTTGCCTCTTTTCCAGCAATGATTATCACCCCCCTTAGCCAGCAAGCAAAGGAAAAGCTGTACTGAAGCAAGACAGTACCCTGTCTTACTGGAGAAAAGACATTCAGCTTTTGCAGAAAGTACAATTAGTGTCTTTCTGGCATTGCCTTCAGCAGTTGTTGGCATGAAGAGAAAGAATCTGTTTCTTTGCATTTGTGTTCATTCTTACATGAGCAAAATGACAGTGCTGACACAGAAGCATAATTCACCAAAAAGGAGAGAATATCCTCCAAAAAAAGAAAGGAAGAACAATGTCTCTGCCTAACTGTTGGCTCCATCTAGGAGGCAATGACAGAACCATGCAGATTCTGATTCTACAAAAACACAAAATAATTTTTTTCTACCCAAAACTTTTGGCATTTGACTCTTCCATCACTGTACTTAAGTAAAAAAATTCAGTTACAAAGATTTGAAATAGATTTCTGCAATTAAATACAGTTAGATCTAGGTTAATGATAGCAATTGGAAGTGGAATTGCCATCTCTAAGTGGCACTGTCTCAAAGCAGAACATTGCACGGCCAACTCTTTAGCAACAACAATTCTCTATAAAGGTGGGAACAACAGCCAGGAATGGGTTAACTCCGTTTGTTATCTGATAGGACTGAGTCTGCAAACTGTTAAACTCTTGCTTCCCAGTTTTTAGACTGAGTCTGACTTGGACAGACGTATTTTTCTGAGCTAAGCATTCCTGACTGCTTGAATCCTAGCACACACCAACAAAGTAACATCAAGGAGGGCTTCCAGTTCGGCTGGTCGAACCCTCTTCACTTCCAGTGTGAAGGGCAATCCAGCCTGATCTCGCTGAAGGCTGTTTGACAGCGAGAAGACTGCCAGCTGGCAGATCTTCAGGGAGGCGCTCACGGCCTAGCCCCAACCGCTGATCCCAGAGAAGAAGGGGTTTGGAGGCTTTCACCCCCCAATTGACCACTTGGGAGAATTGCACGAAGCAACGCGGTTGGCTGCAGCGCTCATGAGCGAGTCTCCACGGCGCTAGCCTGCCAGGCACGGCTCAGCTGCTTTTTGCAACTTCCTCTTCCACCTCAACGGCAAAAGCACGTAGAGCCCGGTAAGACTGTGCCAGTTAGCTGCGCTGGGGCATATGCACAGCTCTGCTGCTACCAATGATTCCCCCAGGGCTAGCATTCACAAGCTTTGCTCCACAACGCTAGGTCCAGAGGCTTGGAGAAAAAGCCCTGCTTGGTGCGAAGAGTCGCGGGGGGAGGAGAGCCCACGGAAAGTCCAAGCAGTGTGTTAAGCCCTAAATGTGGCTAAATAGCAAGACCTTGCCTGCTCTCAGAGTCATCTGATCAGGCCCGGAGGCTTCTTTCTCTTCTACCTCTCCTGCGGCCTGCCATGTGGTGAAAAAAGGGAGGACCTGCTTGATCAGGACTGTTAGTCCCTTAAATTCAAAATGGCCACCAACCCAACTGGGCGGGCCTCTAAACATATGCTACAAGATCCTGTATTGGAGGATCAGAGCAGTCCTAAGGCAGGACCCTCAGGATCGAGGCCCTCTAGGCGAGGGAGGCAGCCAACTCCCACACGAACAAGCCTCCCAGACAATTGGGAGCAACCTAGGAGACACAGGGGATCTTCGGCCAAGGCAACCTTTATTTATTTTATTTTATTTTTATTTTGTTAAATTTTTATACTGGCCTTCTCCTGCTGGACTCAGAGTAGTGCACAGCCAAGAATAAAAAACATCCCAATACAAAATTTTAAATTTTAAAAGAATTAAACAAAATTTTGGCCCAAAATTTAAAACATCCTGACTAAAATTCATTTACAATTAAAAACATCTAAGGGCGGAGGGGGTGTTACGCCAGCCCAGCTTGATGAAATAGAAAAGTTTTGAGGGCACAGCAAAAAGCACAGAGATCCTATGTAACTCCGGGGGCAGGTCGTTCCAGAGGGCAGGTGCTGCCACAGAGAAGCCCCTCCCCCTGAGGGTCGCCTTCGGCCTGAACAGCACTGTGAACCACAAATCCCGGCCAGCATGGCAACCTTAATCTCCGAAGCAATTCAGCAAGGCATTGCAACTGGCTTGTAGCAGAGAGCTGAATCATTGGTCTCTGATTACCCCAGGCCCCAGGAATATCATCAGGGGTCTCAAATGCTGGGGGAAGCCATACCACCACAGGATCTGGATTATTCCTCTGCATCCAAAGTTTATCTTTGCCAGGAACGTCAATCCAGCCTGAGGGACCTAGCAAGACGAGTCAGGACAGAGCAATCTGTTCCCCTGATTCTGCTCTCCCAACTCCTGGGAAAGATGGTGTCTTGCATCGGCATCACACCTTGGGCACGTCTCCACAGCAGGGCTCTGCAGTGGTTTCTCCTCCTGTATCTATTTATTTATTATTTATTTATTAGTCCAATGTATATGCCGCCCTTCTCTGTAGACTCAGGGCGGCTTACAATGCATTATAGCAACAGCCTACGTACTTTTTTGTATATACCTGCTTATTAGGGCTTTTAGCCCCCCCTAAGCGGTGTTGTTCTATACAAAGTTGACTTATTGCCCCCACAATCTGTGTTCTCAATTTACCTACCTTGAAAGGATGGAAGGCTGAGTCAACCTTGAGCCTGGTGAGATTCAAACTTGCACTAATTGCAGGCAGCTGGCAGCTAAGTGCTAGCACTTAACAGCACTTTAGTCTGCTGCACCACTGAGGCTCTCTGAGGTATCAGAAAACATGCCGGAGTACATCCCCGACCAGGGTCCAGATTCCACCAGCGGTGATCCTCTCCCTCAAATGGTGGACTTCCCGCATCATCTCCAAGGGCCACGGGTTCAGGGAACCTCATCACCCAGTACTGACAATAGACGCTAACCTTTACAGTTGGGGAGCTCACCTCGAATCTCACATGGCTCAGGGCCAGTGGACTCAGGAGGATCTAAGCCACAACATAAATTGGTTAGAGCTCCAGGTGATACACCTGGCCCTCAAGGCTTTCAGGCACACGGTCAAAGGCCAAGACATTTTGGTTTTGATGGACAACGTGGCTGTCAAGGCACACATCAACTGCCTCAGAGGGACCCATTCCCGGCCCCTCATGCAGGAAGCCAAACAGTTGGGCATCTGGGTGGAGACTCATCTGCTGTCCATATAGCCAGCACATATATCAGGGGTGGCAAATGTGCAGGCAGACTGGCTCAGCCAAGCTTCAGTCGACCACACGGAGTGGCGCCTGCACCTGTCCCTGTTCCAGGAACTAACAGACTGTTTTGGCCTCCCGATAGTCGACCTATTTGCCACCGGGGACAACCGTCAAACACCCAGATTCCCAACACCGGGGGCAGAGGGAGTGGATGCTCTACGCAGCCCATGGTCTTCGGGGCTACTTTATGCCTTTCCCCCTCTTCTGATTCCAAAAGTCATCAGGAACCTACTGGAGGAGGAGGCAGAGCTGCTACTGCTGGCGCCTCATTGGCCCACGGGGCCCTGGTTCACAGACCTGGTGGCCCTATCGGTGGCTCGGCCCTGGAGGATCCCTCAGGACAGGATCTCCCTCAGCCAGGGGGCATTGGTCCACCCGGACCCTCAGTGGTTCCAACTGACTGCCTAGCGCTTGAGCAGAGCCTGCTGAGGAGGGACAAATATTCCACCAGGGTAATCAAAACTATTCAGGCCTCGTGCAAGGCTTCCACCAACTGTATCTATAACACCACATGGAAGGCCTTTTGCGGCTGGTATGCCAAACGAAATCTGGTTCCCACAGAGGTTTCCACAGCTCACATCTTGGACTTCTTGCAAGATGGTCTAAATGGTGGGTTATCACCAAATACTCTTCAAAGGCAGGTAGCAGCCTTTTCCTCCATTTTGATTTGTGGTGCCAAGAACTCCCTTTCTCAACACCCAGTGATCAGGCAGTTCCTCAGGGGTGCCACCAATGTTTGTCCCCCCGTGGTTCACCGATTCCTCACTTGGAACTTAACTAAAGTTTTAAAGTCCCTTACCCGGGGTCCCTTCAAACCTCTGAGGGAGGCCAGCCTATGGTTCCTATCCTGTAAGGTGGTATTTCTAGTGGTCATAACCTTGGCCAGGCAAATTTCTGAATTGGTTGCTCTGGCGATCAGGAACGACCTTTGCGTCTTCCATTCTGACAGAGTGATTTTACGACTGGACCCCACATTCATTCCCAAGATTAACACAACATTCCACAGGGCTCAGGAATTGATATTGCCCAATTTCTGTCCTGAGCCAGTCCACAGTTTAGAACGTACTTGGCATACCTTGGATGTGCAGAGGGATTTCCGCATATATATAAAAAGAACCTCTTCCCTAAGAAGGACTGAAACTCTTTTTGTCTCCTTCCAACCTGCCACCCTAGATAACAGGGTTACGTCCTCGACCTTGGGGAGGTGGATTAGGGCTTGTATTGCAAAGGCCTATGAGATCCAGGCCTTACCTGTCGCTAGACGTATCACCGCCCACTCCACCAGGAGCGCAGGCAGCATGGGTTACGCAGGCCTCTTTAGAGGAGGTATGTCAAGCCATATGGTCATCCCCTTCACCATTTATCCGCCACTATAAATGGGACACTTATGCCTCGGCTGAGACAGCTTTTGGCAGGCGGGTACTCCAGGGAGTCCACACGGAGCAGGGACACTGGACCTGACAGCTCCCTCCCAATAGGCCAGCCAGCTTTGGTATGTCCCATTCCTGGCTGCTGTTCTCACCTTTATGGAGAAGGGGTGTTGGTCTTACCTGACATGCCCTTTCTCAGGACTGTGGGAACAGCAGCCAGCTCCACTCATGTACTGTTCGGGCCCAGGGTCCAGGGGTGCATAACTTTTATTCACAGCTCAACACGTCAGTCTGCAGTGTTGCCCTCGTCAAAAGCTGGGAAGCAAGAGAAAGAGGTGGAGCTTAACAGTTTGCATACTCAGTCCTATTGGATAACAGATGGAGTTAACCCATTCCTGGCTGCTCTTCCCACCCTCCAGAGAAAGGGCATGTCAGGTAAGACCAACACCCTTCTGGCACTTCCAGTTGCATTGTTGCGCAAATCCCTTGCCATCGTTAAGCAAGGATGTCACACATGGTCACCATTTGCAATCTCCTGCCAGTTTCTTCATTGACTTTGCTTGCTGACAAAGAACAGCAATCTTATGACTGTGGGGACACTGTGATAGCTGGAAGATTGAGGATTGGTATAAGTACTACTTATCCTGTGCTATTGAATGGTTGCTGAATGAGTGGTCATTAACCCAGCTCAGAATTTACAAAATATTGAACTATTTGTCAAGATCTGTCTTGTTGAAGTCATCATGGAAAATTGAAAGGCAGTTTGCCATACTTTTATGTCCCAAGTGTCATTTTCTCCAGTCATCACAAAATTCTTGTCATATACAGCACTGGTCCCCAATGTTTGCTGTTTGGCAGCCCAGCTGGGGGGCGGGGGGAAACTGGGCTGCGCAAACAGTGGACTGGTGCACATGCAGTTCAACTTTCACAAGTTTAGCAGTACGCATGTGTGCATGCACACTGGCCTGCCACAAAAGTTGAGCTGTGCGCACCAGCCCACCATTTGCGTGGCCTGGTTCCATATGGGTCACAGACTGCTGGTGGGCCATGGCCCAGGCGCTGGGGACTCCTGACAGAACAAAGCCTTTGTAAATAATTATTACTTCTTAAGTATACTATAGTACAATTCTTGAGCTTCTTTTGAAATTGCAAAATACATAGCTAATTCTTTTAAAGATAACCATATACCAAGATTTCCAAAACTATACTTTCAGCCATTGGACTTTTTCTTCCAAACTTTCAGATGTTTTTGTATTAGCAGTTGAAGAGTTGGCAATGTTTTATGCTTGTGGAATCAATTATTCAGAGACTAGTGTAGAAACCATTGTTCAACAAGGCAAGTACATAAAGCCAAAGGAATTTTTTCCAATTTTATCTCTTTATAATAATATTCATAATAGGGTCTACTCTGTTCTACCTGGCAAGCTAAGCAAGACCTATAATGTTCTCAGGCTCTACAGTGGGAACATAAAATTTCATAAGAGTTCAAAAATAACATGTTTCCAAATGAGTCCCACGAAATGCTTAAAAAAAGGCTTTAAGGTTAATTGTTTCCTTTTGCAGTTTAGAGTATTTAGCATGCTTTTGTGGCACAGTGCATGTCTATGACATGATGTGTATAGGATGAGAAAAATTAGAACACTCTGTACCTTGGACATCCAATTGTAAACCATGCAAATTAAAAATCTGCATCTTGCATATAATAATCAAGGAAGAATATGAAGTTAGTCAGAACATGAAAATCTTGTGTGAACATAGGAAATCCTGTTCAACCATATACTTGCAAGCCAATATTCACAACTTGAAGGCAAGAAACTTGCTTTATTAAAAATTAAAGCTATTATTTGTTAGACCAGAAATGGGACAGGGGGTTCTGCTCCCTCTTTGACACAAATTGAAAATTCTGTTATAGCTTTTCCTCTGTGATGTGATTTTGTTTTTGTTTTTTTAATAATTTTCAATCTTTACTAGAGTGTGATTTGTATCTTTGCTTCTGGGTGTAAGATGTAGAAAAATGCTCTTGTAGCTTATCTACTTGCAGGAATCAATTTTATTAATTTATTTAAGATCATTAACGAAGAGAGCATGGGGTTCTGACACAATATATGGTGAAAACCTACAGCTTTTTTACTGAAATTTAAGTATAACATATTAAGAAAAACGTAATGGGAAAGAAAAAGAAAGCTGCTGTCACAGAAATTAATCTTGTGGGAGATTTATTGGACGAATGTTCTCTGTTAGAAACTGAAGTGCCTTGCTATCTCATTTACATTGCCCATTAGAAAGAGATTTGTCAAGAAAGACTTTCATCCACATGAAGTCTAAACAAAATATTCATTCCTTTTGTTACTATCTGTAATATAAAATACAGATTTTTAAAAGGAGACGTATTGCAACTTAAGCTTATCCCAAAAGTGTTTTATCTGATTAGATCTGTTAATCTTGTACCATCAATATCTGAATTGGATCTAAAAAAATTATGATTGTGTCTCACTCGGATTTATGATACTTAGCTTTCAACTTAGAACTTACTTCTTAATCAGGTTGACAACCTTGAAAGCTATCATTTCCCCCAAGGCCAGCCTTCTATCTGCAGGATCTCATACTATTCCCTGCAGATCCTTCTCAAATATCTTCTCCATTATCTTCCTCTCTTCTCCTTGAGGCTTTATTTTTCATCAGCTTTGTTAAACCAGCTAAAGATTCTTTCCAGCCGATTAACCTCACTTGCAAGACATTTCTAAAAGTGATGCTCAGAAATCATATAAAAACATGGGAGGCAACATAAATATGAAAGGTAGTTTCATTTTAAAATACATAAAGATATTTTCTTCCTGTATCTGAAGTTTTAAAACATTGAAGTGTGTTAATAAATATTATATAAGCAGTAACCTAATTTTTGATGAAACAAATCACCAAGGACAATTGCAGAACACCATGTGCTTATTAAAGTCCAGTTTTCATATAAATTAGTTTTGGTAACAAATCGGAGAGAAGGATAATTCTGTCTGGAACAAGTAGATCATCAATCTATGGATGATCGACTGGGGCATGATCTTGGGATATATCTCCTTTGGGATTACTAGAAATAATGTATGAAAAGCAAATCTCCTATCTCTAGGACAACAGTCCAGATGAAAGTAATAAAAGTGAAAATCAAGTAGCAATGAATAGCTGTTAAATACAACTATATGCCGGGCCTGATGTTTTCATCAAATCATGGTCGCAGTGCATATGTAAAAGGGACAGATCTTGCTTCATAACAGTATAATACTGATTTTATTAGTTAAAGCACTTTAGAGTACCATACAGTCCCCTCCCATAGCACTTCCATCCCTGAAGATGAATTTACAATAGTTTTCCTAAGACAAAGAGAAACACATCAGTGCTCTGCCATAAAGGAAGGGGGAGGTTGCTTTTAATGTGCTTCCTTATTGGAAGATAAGCTGCTATTTAATTCTCATACCATTATTTTGTTATATGTTTTGAGTTAACATTATTGCAAGGCAAGAAGAGTCATGAATCTGGGGCCAGCCATCACGGCTGTTAGAATGTAGTGCAATACTACTAAAAAGGGCTTAAGTGGTTATGAAGACATTTTATACTGAGTTGCCCAGGAAATTATTACAATATGGTCTATTGTTTACAGGGTGGTGCGGTGGCTCAGTGGTTAAGATGCTGGGCCTGTCGGCTGAAAAGCCAGCAGCCCAGGTTTGAGACTCAAGCGCCACATGACAGGGGGAGCTCTTTGCCCCAGCTTCTGCCAACCGAGCAGTTAGAAAGTATGCAAACATGAGTAGATAAATAGGTACCATTATGGTGGGAAAGAAACAGTGCTCCAGTGCTCATGCTGGCCACTTAACAGCAGAAATGTCTTGGAATAGTGCTGGCTCAATGGCCTTGAAACGGAAATCAACACTGCCCCCTAGAGTCAGCAACGACTAACAGAGCAAAATCCACAGGGACTCCTTTATCTTTTACCTATTATTTACAGTATTTATTTCTAATACATATTGACATGAATGTTCATCTATAATACGCAGAAGACAAGGTAACAAAGTTGGTGGGAACAAATCTATTGCCGTTACCTAGAGTAAAAAAAGATGAAACAAATTCTCACTGACCAAAGAAAATTTCTAAAGCTAGTACTTCTAAATGTAGAAATGACACACCGGGCTTAATCATCAATCTAAAATGTGAGCAATTTTTATTTAGAATATACTACAGTGTATTTTCTATTTGTGACACCATTAGACATCACATACTTTTCTGAATATTGTGATCCATTAATCTTATACTGTCAGATACTTTTGGAAGTGCAGCATGTGTTCTTCTGTCTCTTACATAAACCAGATGTTTCCCAGCATTATTTTTGCTAATTCCAAACTGGCCATCTTGTTATACCTTATTACACTTTAGAACCGTTTTCCAATTACAGATTAACAATTGCATCCTGTTGATGCTTATTTGAATATGAGATCCATTATTTAAAGGAGTTCTTTCAATGGACTGTGTTCTATTCTCTAAGTGTTGATCCCTTATAAAAGAACAGTTTTTATAATTTTAGAAACAGAATTTTTAATGCATAACAAAATCGTTATTTCACTAGACATGTGTACAGATTCAAAATAGGAAGCAAACATTTTAAAAACACTTTGTGCAGAGCTTATTTTTCTATCCCAAAACAATTTACAGCTATTAATTTATCACATAACTACATTTTCTGTCGGTCAGTTGACATCAAAATACATGTTTGCCAACACTAATTATACTAATTTTTGCAATTATGAACATAAAACTCACTGTGACTGTCAAAATATGTTACAATGCTATCATATGAGAGTAAAAGGTTTTTTTTTACAGTACTATTAAGTATTGAATAGGGGTACAATCATATAATTTCATCACATAGTAAAATAGATAATGTACCTTTTCAAATGTGTTATTATTATATTCCAAGGAACCAGTCTAGGACAAGAAATGTTGCAAGTCATTTACTGGAACCTGTATTTATTTATAGATCCTCATTCAAAATAATAATAAACTTTGGTTGACTGGAATGTCTCCTGTTGATTGTTAATGATGACAATGAAAAAGTGAGTCATTGTAACTATTTTGCATTTCATCCTAAATAATTTTTAAAAAGACAAGTGCAGAACTGTTACTATCCTTTTCATGTTTTTTTCTTAATTTTACTTTCAATCTATCTACTCTTACTACTATTAATGTGATTAATGCTGTCAATTTAGGGGAAAACATTAAATATTAAAATAGAGCCTTGTTTTACTTCCACAAATGCAATTTTCACTGAAAATTGAACTTAATTTTTTCAACTAAACAAACTTGCTTTCTGAATCATTAGCAGAATAGCTATGTATTTGCTTAATATGTTCTCTTTACTTTGGATGAAACCAAGAGGGCAGTCATGATTTAATGAGGTCTAAGACATTTAAGCATGATTGGCTATTTAATCCTAATTAATGAGATGCTGTAAATTGGTGATAGTTTTTTTTAAAAAGGGTTTAAACACAATAGTAGTTTTGTTTCTATTCCGTTCTTCCTTCTTTTTATTTCTATTTTAGAAATAAAAAGCAAACATATAAGTTGCTAGCCAAGTCTGGTTGATTCATCTGACAGATATTAATGGATTTTGTCAAATTCAGAATAGTCAGATCTGGTTAGTACTTGAATGGAATTCAAACACAAAAGGCTTGAGACATGGGATAAACTTGGAAAATTAAAAAGGCAACAGGAAACTGAAAATAGCAATATGGTAACAAACCGTTTCCACATTATTGTCAAGAAAACAACAATAAGGACAAATTTAACTTGGAATGACATTATTCATAACTGTGAAAAAACTTCCTTTCCTTTTTTTCTAAAGTGTTGCTGAATTTTCCTGTCCTTTGCTGGAAAGGATGGTTGAGTTTTACACACACACACACACACACACACACACACACACACGGTCTTATCACAGAACATGTATTTATACCAGTCTTCAATCCTCCAAAGTTTATCAAAAATATTGCATCCAATTTGATCCCTTTGCAATAAAAACCAATGATGATTAACATCTTAGTGTGGCACCCATGATCAACCATGTGCCTGGAGACATGTCCCTTGGTACCACCCCAGCATCCTACCCAATTATATGTTTTATTTATTTTATATCATTTCAATTCATTTCAATTTCAAGGCTGCCTATGTCTATCACAACTCTTGGCAGTTTACAGATAAAAATTGAAAGAAAACAATGTAACCAAAGAAAAAGATATCTCACTGGAGACCAAAGGCCATAACCGAGCAGCAAATAGCCAATAGGGGGCTTAGAAATGTTGAAAGGGTTTAGTTGTGAGAGTATGTTAACATTTGATTAAGTGGAATAGAATCTGCACAAAGGGTTGTAAATCAGCAGGATGGTAGACATTATTGTGATACAAGCTCTGATCCTTTTGAATATGCATTCCTCAGTGACCCACCAACAAAAAGAGGCAGTATTTAGATTTCAATGCATTATCTGCCATCTTACCAATTTTTACCCCATCCTCTCTACCCCAATGCTTCAGAATGGCACAGTGTTCAAGTTGTTATTTAAATTCATTAATTGTGATAGCATTGCTACCTCTGAATCTCATATTAGTTAAATGACTTGGAAGTTTAGTTCCTCATCTTTATAAGAAGCTTTAAGTAACATATGAAATTATTATCATATATTTATACTATCTTTGAAATAATAAATGTCTGTGTTCTTGCAAACTGGATATTTTTAAATATGTAATATTGGGAATTTCAGAGAAATATTCAGTAAGACGAGATTCAGAAGCTGGAACATTCATTTATAATGTTTGAACGTGTCCTAATATTGCTGTTTTGATCTGAAATTTGTAGAAATGTGAACATGACTTTGGAACATCATTGTTTAACAAAGATGTCTAATTTCCCTTTTATGATATATCTAGCTTTTGGAATCTATTCAAGAGGGAATAACCAAATATATTTTTATATATGTACATATTCTTAGTTATTTTTTCAATTGAATTGTGATTAACAGACATCCAATAACTGAATAACTTGAATCCATGATGCACATTTTAAAAATACTATTTTTCTTCTGTTCAAACGTATCCAAGGGACTGGCTAGACAAGTCACTGCAGTTTTCTTGGCAAGGGTTTTCAAGTGATTTGCCATTGACTTCTTTGTAGGGCTAAGAGAAGTGAGTGGCCCAAGATCACTCAGCTGGCTTCATGCTTAAGATGGGACTAGAACTCAAAATCTCCCAGGTTCTAGCCTGATGCCTTAACCCAGGGGTTCCCAAACTTGGCAGCTTTAAGACTTGTGGACTTCGACTC